>OY728156.1:828507671-829743759 GCA_963277665.1 Viscum album
GGAACGATTTTACCCAAAATGCTGCTTTAACATGGAATTTACGAAGAACGTGTAATATAAAGGCATAAATGAACCATATATGATATCATAACAATGAATATGATTCTGTAATAAGTCAATGAAATTATTTAAATCATTATATAGGATGTTTGGATACATATGAAGTATATTGGACGTAAAGTAAGGGATAACTTTTCCAATCTCATTTTTATCCGAGATTGTTTATTCGTAAGTATTTACTGGGGTTATATTTATCATTCATGTCCCTATTTTCTAAAAATGTTTTCATGTATGTTTAAAGTCCATTTTACCATTTTTGACTTTTACTACCTGGTATGTAAGGAATATTTCTTTTGTTTACCATACGAGATATTTTTTGACTTTTCTGACAAAAGTACGAGGAGAATGTTGTTTTTAACTTATACGTCATGAACAGATTTTTACGGTTTCATAATGCCTTATTTTCAAGAATCTTACTCTACAAGATTTCATGAATATTTTCAAAAAAATCCATTTCTTTTACAATTTCATGGCATTTTGGGAAAATAAAATGATTTTTAAGAAGAAATGATATTTTCTTGAAGAATTCATTTCAAGTGTTTTATCAAGACCATTTTCCATATAAGATGAAATTATTTTATTTTTGTATGTTTCAAGTATAATGTCTCTATGATTTACATGGTTTTACTTTTCTTATGATGAAATGATATCCATCTGTGTTTATATGGAATATTTTATGATGAGATAATGCTTATGAAACCCATTTTATTCTTTGGGTTATGATGAATGATTTATGTTTATGTTGTGGAACAAGTAAGAGTGATTTCATTATGAGATGGGTGGGAACACTATCTGACTTCAAAGCAATGGGTAATGATTTATATCTCATGAGATAGACATTTCTAGAATGATAAGTTAATCTGATTCAATAATATAGGACTGGAATGAGGAGTGAACTCGATTCAGAAAGGGACTTTGTCCACTAAGATGGTCTTGGAAGCAATGCCTTGGATAATATGGAAATCATATCATGTGTTTAATGGTTTCCAAAATCACATGTTTTACTCCCATGCTATTTTATCATGATTAATGTTTCATTATGATTTATGTCTTATGTACTGCCATGTTTTATGTCATTGCCCATGATTTTGATGTTTAAACATTATGTTCATGTTTTTAAGTTCAAATGTATATGATTTGTTTTATTTTATCCATGATTACCTTTATTGAGCATTTGAGACCACCCTTTATATGTTTTCTTTTCCCCAGGATTTAAATAAAATGTTTTAGGTAAGAAAACCAAAATGGAAAAATCTTTATGGGAGTTGTTGAAGATATTTCACCACGATTAGAAGATTACATTCCGAGTCTCCAAAGACACGAAACTATTACTGTCCTTGTGTGTCTATTTTTTTATGTATTAAGTATTCCCTAAAAGTAATGTAATGTCCATGTACATCATGCTTTTGGTCTATACAGTTGGTATCAGAAGAAAGGTTTAGTTAACATTTGGAAACTAGGATGTGAAAACTTTAGTGAGATCCCTATAGATATTTCTAAGGTATATCTAGGGATTTCCCTAAGTATAAGTATACGTATAGGTTATAGTCCTAGAATTATGGAAATGATATTAGAATTAAACCTAATATGTTAGATATTGAAGGTACCCCCTATTTATTATGTTGTTTTCCCTAGCATGTTTTTTTGCCTCTCACCCGATTCTTTTTGGGTTTTAGACGATGGAAAGAACCCGAAGGAACCGTGCTGATCAATGTAATGGACAATGCAATGATTGTCCTCATGAACAAACCAATGTTATGGGAGATGAAGTGAAAAATCTTATTAATATACTTACTCAAGCTATGAATCGTTCTGGACTTCCGAATGAGTAGAGAAGGGAACAATATTTTATTGAGTCCTTCATGATGCAACGTCCACCTTGGTTCAATGGGTCTTCTAATCCACTTGTTGCTGAAAAATGGATCAGTACCATTGAAAAGATATTTTCCATACTTCGCTGTTCAAAACATGATAAAGTCATTCTAGCTGTTTACCATTTAGAAGGTGAAGCAGACTAGTGGTGGACTCTAATTAAGTATACAAGGCCCCAAGATGAAATTGAATCCATGAAATGGGACGAGTTCAAGAACTAGTTTTTCAGTAAGTACTTCCCTCATATTCATCGAACAAAGATGGAAAAGGAGTTCCTTGAGCTTAAGAAAAAGGATAATGAATCTGTTAGGATATACGAAGCAAATTTTACAAGGCTTGCAAGGTATGAATCTGGCTTTATCAACCAACCTGAAAGTAAAGTTGATCGATTCTTCAATGGCTTAAAACCAAGTATTCGAAGGGAATTAGATATAAGAGACTTCAGTAGATATGAAGAAATTTTGAATTGTGCTATCAAAGCTTAAATTAAAGTTAGTGTTACATATCCATCTCATGGTTTGGACAAGAAACGAAATATGGAGTTCAAGGAGAAATCTTAGAACAATAGTGAAAAGAATATGAATGTTTCTTTATGTTCAAAGTGTGGAAAGTAGTATGGTGGAGATTGCCTAAAAGGTACTAGAAAAATTTTTAGGTGTAGAAAATAAGGTCATCGAGCAATTGATTGTCGATGTAATGGGAAAAAGGTTTCTAATGATGTGAATAGAGAAAAGACTACAGAGAATGTTCCACCAACACTTAAATGCTTCAAGTGCAAGAAAATGTTGCATTACGATAATAAATGACCTAATCCACGGGTTAATGATGATCAACGTGAACAACCTCTTAAGGAAAAGGATAAAGGGATGTCACATGCGATCACTATTGGTGATGTTGAATATGACAACGATGTGGTGATATGATTAAGTGTTCATGTAATGGGATTCAAAAATAATGTTGTATATAGTATCGTGGAATATTGGAATATTTTTGTATTGGTCTATTTTGGTTTTCAATAATTTTATGGTACCGGTAACCATGGAAGGTGATTAAGATATTTTTGTAAAGAAGATGATATGCGCATAATGAAGGGATAAGGAGAAAATGAAATGATTGACAGTATTAATGGGCTCATGACTGATATAAGGGAAAAGTTATATCATGGTTTGAGTATATAGAATTTTTGGATTTTGGTGTGTGGAAAGAGTTAACTTTTCACAACATTCATGTTTTCACTAAGGTTCAATGGGTATTCATTTTTTCAAAAGAATACATGATTAAGGAATTAACATGTTTGAAATTTGACCAACAAGATATATATATCTTATGATATACGGGCGATAAATGATTGTATTCAATTCTTGGTAGATGACCTTTCTAGTAATCATTTTATTTATACTATGAGATTGGACAAAACTATTTAGGATAAACCTAAATATTAGAATCGATTAATTTAGACATCAGATAGTATTTTTTAAGGCTAGAACTTTCTGTTATGTTTTAGAAAAATGACAACCCGTAGGACGGGCGACAACCCATCGCGTCAGACATGGTTGCGGGAATAGAACCCAAAACTGAAGTACGTCAGACCTTCATCACCTACCACTGTCCTACAAGAAGTCCATGGTTAGTAGAAAGTAGTTTTATTTTATTAAGTGCTATGATAGATGAAGTATAAATCCATTTTTGGAACCATATACGATTAATCTCACCATAAGATGGACTTATAACTTTTTTTAACCTTTTGTTTGAGACAGATGGAATGACCCATCATTCTATCACATGATATGATAACACTTCAAGAATTAAAAATTCAACATCATTTTTTTAATAGATGAAGTCGAAATTGTACAAGGCAAGAACAACGGTGAGATTGTACCAAAATAAAGTAAGTATTTCTTATAATTATTCAACATTAGGGAAATGATCTTGAAAACCAAAAATGGTGTCCTAGTGTCCTCATATACGATCAATCAGATGATACCTTAGATCATCACAAATTTATGGCATTGTGATTGTTGGATTTTTCATAGCCATGTTCTCTACCACTCTCCATCAGAACTTGATGGTTAGATTTCTCTTCCATATCCATATTTTCACCTATGCTATCATATGTGGAAACCCAGTGATTAGTTAATTTGGGTAACCGTTACGTTTCATAAATTAGTTTTTAAAGTCAAGTTTTGGTATTAATTTTTATGATGTGGGATTCTATTAAAGAAACATTCAAGTAGTAAACCATTTATAACCCCTACGAATTTCGAGGGTGAAATTCATTTTAAGGGGGGTAGAATGTAACACCCCGAGATTTTATGAAAAATATTCTATTTAATTTCATTGATGTCTTGTGATGTACGCTACATCAAAAGGAGCTTGCACTACATACATCCCTGACTTGGATTACATTACACACAATCATGACCTTCCACGATAGCGTGTGTTGTATGAAATACCGAGTCTCACTAAACAACGATATGTTATATAAACTAGCTGTTATGAAATATAATACCCAATTTTTGAAATTTTATAAATTTTATATTTCGAAATGGACTTCATTTTTGTTTCACAATATCAAAATTATACTAGGGTGAATTTTTGGTATTTTTCTGAAAACTTTCAATTTTTGATGAATAGTGAAAACAATGGGTTACTATTTAAAAACCGACTTTTTATTTAAATAATTATTTATTTTATTTAAATTTATTATAGGTAAAAATTTATACATAATAGCTATATATGTTCAATGTAATTAATTGGAGTAATTTTATTATAATTTTAGATATATAAAAATTTTGTTGAACTTTTCACCGTCTTTTACCCACCTCCTAGGAGAATTTGGAAATTCACATAAAACTTAATTTTACCTCTTTTGTGAGTGGAATTTTGAAAATACTAGAGACACAGTTACTATCAAGGACTAAAATTTGGTTCAATGAGATGAAAATAATTTTTGGCGATTAGTAACTTTTTAATTTTATTTACCACGGTTACAAGTAAATAGGGTAATTAAGGGTAAAAATTATATTATTATTACCCTAAAACATGTCCTAATTCTATTGGATAAGTTTAATTCGACCCAAAACAACCTTAGGAATAAAATATGATCATTTAGGTCCACTTGGATTAGATTAGGACATTTATTATTAATTTATTTAAAGAAGGGTAAAAATAGTTAAAATCAATGTTTAATAACTAATTAATTTTTAATATAGGGTTATACAGAAGATAAATTAGAATATAAATATTAATTATAAATATAAAAATATTTCCTACCTAATGGTATTTTATTTATAATTTTTAGACAATAAATAATTTATCTTATTTATGACACAATGGTGATGTAGTAATTACCTAAATAATGAAATATTAAACTAATTGATGTTATAAATACCCAAATAAATGTAATTTGAGACTTTTTATGAATTAAAATAATTTTCAAGGTTAATATGACATGTTATTATTGAACTAATTACCTTTTTTCTAAGTAATCATACTGTTACAGATTTTACAAAAATCCATTACCAAATAGTGTCAAAATTGACATAAAATAGTTTTAAAAACAAATATTATATTATTAATTGTTATTTTATTCAAAAAAATATATGTTTCGGACAAATGACTTAGATATGGTTGTATATATAATTAATTAACAACTTGGGGTTCGTTTGGACTGTTATTGTATGTTTACTGACCATATAATGTAAGAAAACAAGAAGACACGGTAAAAGTTAAATTATTTAACTTAGAGTTAAATCTAAATGATAAGGTTAAAATAGTAACCTAAACTTGTCTAAAATATAGTTTTTGAGAGGATTTAGACCCATACCCACCTTATATTTGAGATAAATCAATTTGGAGCTATTAATAACTGAATATGACATTATAATAAAATAATATTTTAAGTTTTTCCAAAGGTGCCCCTATCCTCCCTTATAAAAGGGAACCTCCTCCCTCTCTTCCTCACACAACTTTGAGTCTTCAAGATCGTCAAAAACCTACCTATTTATCTTATCCACTTCTCTAGAAACATTTTGGAAGTTATTTTCTTCTCAAAATACCAACTCTACTTCCTTAAGAGGAATCTTAAAGGAGGTGCGTCGAAGAAGAGGTAATCTCTTCTTCCGAATCTCTCAAGTTTCCATCTTCTTCTACTTCTTATCCTTTAGTTTTATCATTATAAAGTAATAAAATCAGTATTAATTATATACTGATATGTTATTATAAATATTAAAAAACCTTATTTCACCTTCTATCCATCCTACAGAAAACAAAATCACCGCGCGTGCGTACGTACGGAATACCGTCTCCACGCCGTGGTGTAATCTGTTTTCGACCACCACCTTACTTGGATGGGTATAATGGAGTAAATAAATAACTATATATGATTATTTTAAACTCATATTGATTATGAAATATTATACATACACTTCAATACAATTCCACGATCATGGGAATGTTATCATCGCTCGTGCGTACGTACGGACTATAGTCTCCACGACACGATGAGATGCATTCTCCATGTTAACCATTTATGAATGATTATAAAGTATATATATAATAAGTAATCATGAAATATATGAATTAATAATGATACTGGATTTATGTATATATATATTTATGTCATCTACTTAATTCCATTCAATTCAATAAGGAAATGAAAACAACCTTAATGCGTACGTACGACCTACCATCTTCATGAACGGTGTATTTCATTCCATTTATTGATCAATCATATATATATGTATATGATAAATATAAATTATATATAAATAATGTTTTAAATTCAGGAATTAATTAAATCATTATATAAGTAATAATATCAAGAACAAAAATTCTAAACACGTACAATAAATGAAACGATTTAACCCAAAATGCTGCTTTAACATGGAATTTACAAAGAACGGGTAATATAAAGTCATAAGTGAACCATATATCATATAATAACAATTAATATGATTCTTTAATAAGTCAATGAAATTAATTAAATCATTATACAGGAGGTTTGGATACATACGGAGTATATTGGACGTAAGGTAAGGGTAACTTTTCCAATCTCATTTTTATCCGATATTGTTTATTCGTAAGTATTTACCGGGGTTATATTTATCATTCATGTCCCTATTTTCTAAAAATGGTTTCATGTATGTTTAAAGTCCTTTTTACCCATTTTTTACTTTTACTACATGGTATGTAAGCAACATTTATTTTGTTTACCTTGCGAGGCACTTTTTGACTTTTCCGACAAAAGTATGAGGAGAATGTTTTTTAACTTATACAACATGAGAAGATTTTTACGGTTTCATAACACCTTATTTTCAAGATTCTTACTCTACAAGATTTCATGAATATTTTCAACAAAATCCTTTTCTTTTAAAATTTCATGGCATTTTGTGAAAAAAATGATTTTGAAGAAGAAATGATATTTTCCTCAAGAATTCTTTTCAAGTGTTTTATCAAAACCATTTTCTATCTAAGATGACATTATTTCATATGTTTATGTTTCAAGTATAATGTGTCTATGATTTACATAGTTTCACTTTTCTTATGATGAAATGATATCCATTTGTTTTATATGGATTATGTTATGATGAGATGATGCTTATGAAACCCATTTTATTCTTTGGGTTATGATGAATGATTTATGTTTATATTGTGGAACAAGTAAGATTGATTTAATTATGAGATGGGTGGGAACTATATATCCCTAAAATGCATTGGGTAATGATTTATATCTCATGATATAGACATGGATGGAATGTTAAGTTAATCTGGTTCAGTAATACAGGACTGGAACGAGGAGGGAACTCGATTCAGAAAGGGACTTTGTCCACAAATATGGTCTTGGCAGCAATGCCTTGGCTACTATGGAAATCATATCATGTGCTTAATGGTTTCCACAATCACAAGTTTTAATCCCATGCTATTTTATCATGATTTATGTTTCTTTATGATCTAGGCCTTATGTACTGCCATGTTTTATGTCATTTCCCAAGATTTTGATGTTTAAACATTATTTTCATGTTTTTAAGTTCAAATGTATATAATTTGTTTTATTTTATCCATGCTTACCCTTACTTGAGATCACCCTTTATATGTTTTATTTTCCCCAGGATTTAAAGAAAATGTTTTAGGTAAGAAAACCAAAAGGGAAATATATTTATGGGAGATGTTGAAGATCTTTCACCATGATTTGAAGATTACGTTCTGAGTTTCCAAAGACACTAAACTATTACAGTCCTTGTGTGTCTATTTTTGTTATGTATTAAGTATTCCGCAAAAGTAACGTAATGTCCATGTATGTCAAGCTTTGGGTCTCTACATTTATCATAGTGAAATTAATGTGAAATTGAATGTTTTTCGGATGATTAACCTCTTCGGTACTGAATTAATTGTCATGACTAAGGTAATTATCATTTTTCAATTTAATTATAAATTTAATTTGAAAAATATACACTCTCTATATTTTTTATATATGTGTCAGTGAATCATGGAATTATGTTTTTGTCTCAACAAATTTATTATCATATACATATTATACTATTCATTGATTATAAAAAAAATATATGTTTTCCACTACCCAATAGGTGCTTCAAAAAAAAATTATAACCATCAAGTGTTATTAGAGTTGTCACATTAATATTTCAAATTATTTATTAATATTTGATCATTATATACTTATGGTGTTAGTTTTCCATTCTATATTAAACATTATTTATAGAAAAAATGTCAATAGAACTTCATCTTATTTTTAAGTATCACTCATATGACCAATGACATATTAGAAACATATGTAGAACTTCCAAATAACCCATATATAGGTGGTGATAATTTTTATTAGATATCATAGAACAATACTAAATTTATCCCTAAGGTACATGTCATGAACCGTTATTCAATTCACTAAGACAAACATGAAAATTAGTTCATATAATTATGAATTGCATCAAATAGGTTGTCATTAATTTTTTTTTGTAGATTAGGAAAGGTCATAACATGTTTTTCTAGAGTATACACCATGTAAATCCCTTAATTGTCATGTATTCCACAGGATTCCATCGTAATAAAATATAGAATGAAACATCCATAATGTATTAATTCAATATGTATTTGATTGTAAGTCATAATAATCAATGTAAAAATGGTTTGTAGTTGCCCCAAACACATTGTTTATCTCATAAATGTATCAAAATCCCTTTTATGTCTGCTCCCCTTGTGTGTGTCGTAGATTGATGGTGAAGAAACATATAGAGTGTATAATGGATTTTTACACACTATGTATCTTACTTGTTTACATGAAAAAGAATAAGGAATTAATTAATTCATTGAAACTAATCAACATATTTACAGGATTCATTTATTGAAAATAAATATTGTTTGATATGTTTTTATATATATATAAATTAAATTATTAATTAATTTCCATGATTTTTTTGACATAAAATTCATTTGAGGTTGTTACATAAAATCCACTCTATGTTCATTAATGTTATTATAGGATAAATAATTTAAATGTGCTTATGTATCATTTATTGATAGTACATGTGATGTAGTTACATTACATGTCATTGATGTTAGATGTCTTGTGAGTGCACAGTACATGAAAATTACCATTCTGGGTAGTGTATAAAGGTATATGCTATGTTTCATCTAGGAACACACCTTGTAATTAAAAATAATTTTTTTTTTTGAAAAAATTAGAATCTCAATAAATTATTTGATGTAAATTATGTTAAATGGAATAATTTGTTAATTATTCTAATTAATTCGTATAACTAAAATTTATCTTAATTTATAATTATTTAAATATATTTTAGTTTATTAGAAGCTTATTTGATGCATGTGTAAATGATCAGGGGCTGGAGTACCCTGTGTATGGATTACATTTCTTATAATTTATTAATTTCACGAATCATTTAATAATAATAATTAAAATAAAATGATGGTCTACATGTCTGACCCTACAATTATTATGTATGGACCATCATGTACAGAATTTATTTTACATAAACGCCTTAAATAATTCCATTGGTTACCCTCACCTATGAGTGAGTAAATAATATGTAATAGTGGAGGTTCGAGGAGATTGGAGGTGGTTCAAGATGGAACTAAGGTGAAATAAACTTAGTTTATATATAGGATATTGTGAAATGCTAGAAATCATTTCATGACATACTTATAGAGTTTTACCCCTTGTCTCAATAGTTTGTTTACTATCCTCTTAATAAAATATTATAACAATGCCACATATTTATTCTATCTTATTTAGGGTTATTTATTTTAGTTTATTGATTTTAGGCCATGATCACATAAATAAATGCTATAAATAACTATCATTCTTAAATGGAATAAAAAATTAAAAGATTATATGTAATTGTTTTATTGATATATGTCTAATCACATAATTAAAAATTCAATTAATATAAAAATGACCTTTTAAAGGATAAAATAGGAAAATTTTAACACAGTAAATATAAACTATTAATTAAATATTTAGACTAAGACATTTATTTTTTAGTTGAGAATGAATAATTGTTAAATTTTAGTCCATGACATATTTAGGGATACTTTAACTTATCAAGATATATTAACTAGAATAATGGGTAGACATAACCAAAATTATATTGATTTTAGTGGCCATAGTCAATTCAAACCAAACATGGATGAATGTGTTTATGAAATAAAAGTTAGGACATCTTGATTGGGGATTCAACTCAATGGATCAAGGATCTATAAAATTATAATTGACAAGAATGCCAACGTAAAAACCCTCTTATAATTTTCATGACTATAGTCTGGGTTATGAAAAGGGAAATATATATCCATACCACTAGAATCTTATCATGATTGGAAATTTTACGCCTAATGATGAGGGATATAAGGACTTGATAAAATAATGGATGTCAAATAATAAGATCAAAATTATTTTTTCTCAAAAAATTATTAATTGTCTAATTTAATAATGATCTTATATTATATTATTTTTGTGATATGTAAAGTGGATCAACCATGTTATACCTATGTTGAATTATTGGGAAAGATCACCCCTTTACTAGAAAAACTTATAGGAATGGAAATTATGTTTGAAAATATCATTACACAATGAAAAAAATATTAACTTGATAGAAACCAATAATCCTAATACTTGGGATGAGGAGGCAAATGATGAATAGTTTTTTTCTATGAAAAACACTTTAATGATGCTCTATATTTTCTGTTATTGATGTTTATATAACTATTTAATAAAATATTGAAATCTAATAATAACATTGATTCTTATAACATGCTCAAGAATCCTTGAGAGCTTTATTAGGAGAGACCTAGATAAGACCAATTTGAGGTCTGTAGGGAAATTTTCCAGGGTAAACATGGAAAGATTGCACTAACAATTCCTAACATAGTCAAAATGATTGGTTACATTGATCAACTTGAAATTTTAGGGTTTAAAATGCGCAATTAATTGTGAACTGATCCCATTATTGAATAAATAATTTATAAAATATCTAACATTATTATGAATTTCAATATTAATAACATTGACATGTATCTCTTAGAACTTATCACTCTAATTTCCAAGATTACATGTACATGAAGTATAAATATCCATCAATACTTATGATGAATAATAAGAATTCCGTGGAAAATTGATCAAAGACTAACTCCAGGCCTATAGATTCTTCTAAGTTTCCTTCCATGAAGAGGTGGAATAAAGGGAAAACAAGTGGTCATAATTTCATTTTCTTTTCATGTGTAAATAATGACTAATAGAAGAAAACATGAACCATAGATAAGATGAAAGGGGATGAATTAGGTTGGTTTATTAATGATTCAAAATGATTTATGTCCATAAATTGGGTATTTGAAATATGTTTTGGTTCTAAAATTTGTATAAATTACAGGAACTAAAATATTTTGATTATTTTCCAAAGAGATGTGAATTTATAAGGCTCTAATGTATCTAACATCATAGAACCAACTGGTGGAGACTACTACCTCATGTTGCTGACTAGAATGATGTTTTTAATGGGTTGTAATTTTGTGCTACGGATTAAAAAAATTCAATGTCCAATCCTGATTTATATGGGATTAATATTAAATTTAGTAGTAAAATTTTCATCTTTTATGATGACTAATTTTTATTTTAATATTAATTTAAATAATATTCTTTATGTGTTATGTTACACAACCCACGTAACGGAAATTGGAAATGAATATTTCTTGCATAAATTAAATCACACTAAACTATAAAACTACCGAGTAGGTCATGTATACAAAAAGTGATTTGCAAAATTACACCAATATGGATATTTAGATTATTTTTACCTAAAACCAATTTGAATATATCATGATTAATTAAAACTTAAAAAACCCTTTAATGTAACATTTTAATGGTCCAATGAGAATATTTAATTGATTCAGACTATTGTGTGTGCACAATTTCCTTTCATGTGAAGTGGTGGATACTCATAGCTCATAAATTTTATTTATGGCATATGAAGATATGGATATGTATACATAATGAGATATAAGTTTAATTCATTTGATAAATTCAAGGAATACAAGAATTATGTTGGTAACCATCTTGGTAAGAAGATAAGTAAACACTTCTCAAATCATAAAAAGAATATATTAAAATAAAATTTATAGATTATTATATGATTTTTGTATTCAATCCCAACTCACTCATCCTTATACACTATAATGGATTTGTGTAAGTGAAATGAGGAGTCATACCTTACTAAACAAGGTGTGATCATTGACGATTAATGTAAGTCTTTGACCATGATTTTGGGGGTATGCATTATAGATAGTGGAAAAAATTCTAAACTGTGTTTTAACTATAGAGAGAAATGGTATACAATATCATATTTTGATGGAAGTAAACCTGTATTTAAACAAATAAGAGTTTGGGGTTGTGAAGCATTTGTTATTTTTATCTTTGGAAACAAAATTTTACCATTAGGCACTAAGTATATCACTATAGGATATATAAAGGAAACCAAAAGTTTATTACCTATATGAACCCTCAAATGAGAAGTTTTTTGTTAATATACATCCCATATTTATTTTAAAGGAGCTTATAAGTGAAATAGATAGTGGGAGTGAGATAAAATTAAATAAAGTCATTGATTAAGATACACATGAGTTAGAAAGTTAATGTATTCTCTAAATCCACATGGAATAGATTGTTCTAGTGTCACAAGAACTATATAGAAGTTTGGTAGAGTTTATTGAACTAAAAATATATGGATTTATATCCATAGAATATGGTGACTAATTTTGGGTAGGTAACAGTGATCATATATCCAATAAAGAAGCTATGAGTGGAATAAAAGCTTCGAAGTGGTAAGAAGCAATGAATTCAAGAAAAGATTCCATCTACAAAACCCAAGAACAGATATTGGTAGGTCATCCATTGGATGTCAATCTTGTTTGATAGAAATGGTTATTAAATAAAAAATGACATGGATGGACTTCTCAATACTTGTAAATCAAGACAAGATGTAAAAGGGTTCAAAAGCATCAGGGTATATACTATGATGATACCTTTTCAACTGTTTCAATTTAATGATTAGTTAGAATTATACTTTTTATAGAGTATTAGCATGACTACGATATTTAAAAGAAGGATTTTAAAATATCTTTTCATAATTGGATCCTACAGGAATATATCATTATGATTCAAGAAAAATTGATTATAACATAAAATATTTACAATAAGTTATAAAATTTACAAAGATCAATCTATGTATTGATGAAAGAATATATTCCATGGAATAATCACTTTGATGATTCAATAATGGAATTATATTTCTTAAAGAATGAATGTTCTATTTTTCTCTACAAGTTATTTAGTTGGAGTGAAAGAACATTATTTATATTTTCTATTGGTGACAAGATACTTTTAGGAAACAAGATAAAAAGATTAAAGTCCATTAATAAGTTGTTAAATACATTCTTCTCCATGAATGTATTGGGTGCAATAACATATATTCTTGTGATCAGGATATATCCTAATATATATAAGAGGCTTCTTAGAATAATTGAATGTTCGTTCATTGATATGATATAAAAGTGATTCGGTAAAAAATACAATATGATATTATTGGCCATGTCTCATGGTATTCATCATTACCAAACTACATTCCAAAAACACCAGAGGAGTGACAATATACAAAAACGATCCCATATGTATCTATGAAATGGTAAGTCATGTATGTAATGTTATCCAGAAGGTGAAATGTTCCATATACCTTAAGAATGGAAGGTGTATATCAAGATGGCCCAAGAGAACACTCTTGGATGGTCGTTCAGACTATCCTTAAGTATTTGAGGCACACTAAGTATTTATTACCTGATTATGGGGGAGATGGAGAACTAGTCATCAGGTGATATATAGATGATAGTTTAAAAATAGATATGGATGGTTTTAAATTATATCCCAGATACATCTTCACTCTCATTGAAGATTTTTTTAGCTAAAGGATCTCAAATAAAGTCACATACATTGATTCTATAATGAATTCCAAGTATAATTTGGCTTCTATTGTAGTTAAATAAGTATTCCATATATTAAATTTTAAATAATATCATGACATATGTCCCAAAATTAAAGAACATGTTTATATATACTGTGATAATATTGTAGTTTTGGTTGTAAAAATGAGCCAAGGTCATATACCTAAGGATTTTTCTCAAAAATGTGATGTCACTGTAAGATGAGTTTCCTAGAAGACAATGTGGAAGACCTACTAACTAAATTTCCATTCCAAATAAAGAATTAATATCATGTGAGATATAGAAAACTAAATGTCATTATGAGTAATATCTAGTCTCAATGGGAGTATATTGGATTTTATTCCTTGTAACCAACTTCTTTTCTATATTTTTTTTTATTGATATACTTTAATATTAATAATGTGTTTAACATATTTATTATGCTTCTGTATTTAATTTGATAATGTATTAGGGCATATATCACATTCATAAATTCACAATTGCTCTTAAATATGATAAAAACTATGATATGTTATAATGGTATTCTTAAACATAATCTTATTGTGCATGAAATTTATTTATGGTACATAGATGATGAATAATATCAGGTGTATGTACTCATAAGGAGGTTTAAATTCATATCATTATGTCCACACATGGTAATATCCAAGGTTGAATATTACAATGATATACCTATTAGTCGGAAATACATATGTTATATGTCAAAGGATATTACTATTAGAAAATGTGTGTAATGATCCTTATACATTATGATTATTATTATTTCATGTCATGACTTTATCACATTGAAGTATTACTATAACTCGTGACGTCATATGTTCATAATGAATTTGGTTACATTGGGTGTGTCAGGAGTGATATATTATTAATGAATAAGTATAGGTAGTATTTTTCTCATCCATATTTATGGAAGTTGATATCTTATCAATTTGATGGAAATGGAACTATATCATTAAATTCAATGGCTCAGATTTATAGAGAAGTTCAATTGAAGAAGTCAAAGAAATATGTATTAATCATATAGGTTTATGACACAAGTATGATACTTTCTTATTAGGATACCGAGACAAAGGGATTATAGAGAAAAATATTAAATTTTAGGCATTTTTTCATAAGGTACATATCACTTACTCTTCTGGTTAAAACCATGTTTTTTTCCTTTTGGGATAAGATGCTAAGTCAGACCATGGTCCGATTGGGTAGTTTTTTTGTGAAATAAGAGGCAAGAAGGATGTGTACTAGATGTAGGAAAATTAACTTATGTGTAGTTGGATAACACACCATGAAATCTGATTAAATAATTTGTAATGGTCTGGCTAGGACCATTCATGATGTGTAATGTTTTTTCTTGAGGAAGGGAAAGCCGAGTATTACACAACATTAAAGGAAATTTCACGTCGTGTAATTTCGTGAAAAATATTTTTTTAAAATAGTGGTTATAGACTCTATTTTTGAAATAGAATCACAAATACCCTCTAGTTCATGTGCATGAATCACCTTTTAGGAATAAATGTTGTATTTTCATTTATTTTCATATCTAGACTCCATTTCTTTTGTTGTTGGTCTCATTCGAAAATAATAGATGGGTGCTCGATTCATTTGTTGTCATTACTAACTCCTCAGAACAAGGGTTTCCTTATTTGGGTTTTAGCTCCAATGATATAATTTTTTGTTCTTCTTCCATTCTTTAGAATACTCCTAAACTGAGGATAATCAAGAGTTGATAATGGATGGACACTCTACTATTGAGCTATGGCAGGTGGTCGATACTTTTACTTAATCTTTTACTGCTTTATTGACATATCATCCTTTTTTTGTGGTTGAATTTTCAGCAGGGCCCTAAATGTGTAATATTAAATAGAAAAAGATAAATTAGGACCTGTTAGGGATGCCCTTAGGTTCTTTGATATGCGTTGGTGTTTTTTTCCCATACTAGAGGCCACCCATGGTGTAAGCCATGCCTTTTCTTTGATTTTTACATTGATGTACGTCTCAAGGGTTTTGTTCTCAAGTTTACAAGTTTAATATGCCAAGTTGTTTTTAAATGAGACTGAATTACATTCCTAACAGATGTTCTACATCCTTACCTTATATTACCATAATATTCCATGTGTAACTGGATTAGATGGATTTAGTGTAATTGGTTAAACTAGGGGGGTATACTCATTGGTTGACTTAAATTGCTTAAATAGAGTGTTAGAAATTTTGTTAAATGGGTGGGGATACCCAAAAGATATGTTTAATAGTAAATGGATAATTAATTATTTAGTATACCAATGTGAATTGATTAAAAGGAAATATAATTCATGAGTTGGTATACACATGTGTTTTTTGTTATGAAATGTATGAATGATTGTATTAATTTCATGGACAACTCTCCATGGATCTAAAATGTGGTAGGGGAAACCCTGGATGAGTATGCACCTTGGGACTTGATTTCATGGGATGACTTAGGCTTTTCCACCGCTTGGATCAGACTTTATTGGACTCATGTAGTACATATTGGTACATATTCACCAAAGACTCCAACCAATGCATATACTGAGTTTCCTTCAAGATTCTCCAAGGACTTGATGAGGATGCATTGGTCTTCTACACCTCATATTTTTACCTTCATGGTCTAGAATTAATTATATAATATAGTCATTAGATATATGAATATGGTTTTATGGCAAATTCGTGGGGCATTTATATGGATTCTTTATATGGCTAGGCTGTGTGGACTGGATATGGATGGTTTATAGAAAGGTTGTGTAGTTTGTTTGTATTTCTTATTGTTTCATTTTACGGAGTTGTAACTTTTTTTATGGATCCACAAGAGGATGTTTGGTATTACTTTTTTGTAGTAGTTATATTCCTTTGACTTTCACAATTACATTACTTCTTACTTCAACTTATTTAGAATATTACATTGTTCATAAGATAACTGCATAGATCTTTGGGTGGATACCTACTGAGATGTTATCTCGCACCAAGTTTGGGACTCCTTGGGGACCCAAAAAGATTATATCTTTTCAAGGGATAATAGGTGAAATCTCTCTAAAAATAGTAATTGATCATTTCTAGGGAGTAGAGGAGCATGAGACCTATCTGGGGTTTGCGAAGCTACTGGGACACTTTTTGTTCTATCAGATTTTTGAAACTTGTACCATATTTTTCTACCATGTACTCATTATTTATATTTTCTTGATACATGTATCATTTTTGTCATTGGATATGAGAAAATTCTAGCCTGTTATATATATCTATCTTTCTTATCTATTTTATCTACTCACTGTTTATTGTATCTGCTTCTGCTATTTAATGTGATTGACTTCCATTATGATATACTATGTTAATGAGGGAATATTATCCCCAATGACTCATCTAGGCCCTCACTTCTAGTCGAGAGCCTCTATAATTTTTGGAGATTCACATGAGGCCATGTAGCCAACCGGGAACGGGGAACTTTTGAGTGGCATCTGGGTCCAGGATGTTACAATGTAGTATATAAGGATGTTCTATTTTCGGTTTAATTTATTTTTTAGAGACAATAGACTTGGATATGTTAGAAATAGGATTTGGTAATGAGCTATGCTTGAGCGTAGCTAACCTGTGTATAGGGAAAATCCAAAATACCCTAAATGAAATTGTTATTTCTGGTTTAAACTATTATAGTTGATTACTTTACATAATTGGGTGATGAATATCATTAATACTCTTACTATTGATATTATTGGGTTCTATTTCTATTGAAACCTAATGAGCGGAGGGTATTCTATATCATGCATCATATATGCACTTGTTAAGAATCACATGTCATGAATTATTCCAGGACACTTAGGATACATTATCTAATAAATGTTGTTGTGATAGGTGTTGTGATAGATGTGCCTACAATTGTGATAGACTTGGTGTAGAGGATAGAGGAGTGACGTCAACCTTCAAACTAAAAGGTGTTTGGTCCATTCTAAACTAGAAAATGAAACTACTTTAAAATCAATTTTTAATTGAATTTGATGTGTATGGATTATATGGGAATCAAATTTTGGTTAATGCGGTTTTTATAGGCCCTTAGACACCATAAATTGGCAAACCATTAGCTAAATCATGTGAAATAATTACTGTTAAACAAAACTGAAATAAAAAATAGAGAGTTGAACTAGACCTTGATTTTGAGTGGGCATGAGGTAGTGTTTCTAGTTCTGTTGTGGGTGTTCCTTATATAATCTTTTCTTTTGGAGTAGGATATGGTTTATGACTTCGTTTTAGGAGGAATTTGACCTATCATATGTTTCTGAGCCAAGGGTTCGATATCGTCCATCTATGAACCATGTGCTTTTCATTTTAGAGGCATTCCACCATGAAAACCTACTGTGGTACTCCATGAGGGAGGTGATTACCACCCTTATGAGGTGGTGGACCATGGGATATCAAGGGATCCTCCTTTAGTGCTAACTATGACACAATGGATTGTTCTAGAAATAGGTTCTGATTCATAGTTCCATTTTGGTTTCTTTCAGCATATGAATACTTTTTAGGGAGCACTATATCCTTCCATGGGTAGGGCTGAGCTAACACTGGTGATCCCATATAAGCATCCTCCCACGTTTTCATGGGATGGTGGTCCAAATGTTTTTGAGCAATGGATTGAGACCATGTAAGCTTTTTTCGTGCATCTGGATATGTCTCTTGATAGGATGGTGAAGCTCGACACTTATATACTACATGAGCATCAATGATCAAGTGGAATGTTCTAAACTTTTCTAATTGGCTACAAGATATATATTAGACTGATTTTTAGAGTTTCTTATACGAATAATTTTACCCCATGAATCTAGAGGTAAAGTGGGCTAGTGAGTTCATGCATATGGAGCTGAGCTCCATGATCGTTATGGATTACTTGACATGATTTATAGAGATGAATCATTTTGCGCTGATGTACCTTGCCGACGAGCTATAGAGATTGATTAGCTTCATGGAAGGTGCCTGATATGCTATAAAATCCTAGGTTAACATGCTCAATTTGACCTCTATCAATGATATTTTGAATAAATTTCTAATTATAGCGCATAACCTGAGGGAATATGTGGTCATAGAGTAGGTCCATGTTGCTTCTGAACATATTGGTTCTATATCTTCCAATATCACAAACCATTTTGAGGCTTTCAACAAGATGAGCAACAATTAGGCTTTGAGTAATGGTAGCTCGATGTCTTGTCACCAGTGTAGAAGGTGAGGCCACATGAAGAATTATCATGACCACAAACCAGTCAAGTGTTGAGATTGTAGAAGTATGTGCCACGTGCAATGATGTTTCAAGATCTTCTCTCTAGTTGTGAGTGGTAGAGGGTCAGGTATGATGTCAGGTGTAAGAGAATGTTCCCCTTCTCCACATCAGGCATAGAGCATGAGAAGTGTAGTATAATCAGGATGAGGTAGTAATGGTCAAAGTAGAGGTATCTAGAAACCAATTACACCTACATATTAGAGTGGTCCTACTCTTGGTAGTGAGGTTGTGTCACAAGGTCATGGTAAAAGCCAGATCTATTCTGTTGAGAGTACCCCTAAAGAAAAGGGTGATATACTTTCTATAGTGAGAGGTACGATCTTATTAGCCTCTGCTAGTGAATATGTTCTTTGTGATATAAGTGAATTTAATATTTTTATATCTACACAAGTGGTGAAAGCCTTGGTATTGTTGTGTTTCCTTTTGAGGGAGTTTTGATGATAGACACACTTTTGGGAAATAAAATGGATGATGTGCGATAGTGTATGGAGTTCGCCCATGATGATGGTGGGTGTGACTTCAATAGGGATCTTTATATCCTTGAGATGATAGGGTTTGACTTCATTCTCTAGAAAGAATAGTTAGTATATTATCGAGGATACATTGACATCTATCGCAAGTGGGTGACTTTCACATCACCAGAAGGTGCAGTGTTTTATCAAAAGGGTGAATGATATTTCTATGTGAGTCAAGCTAGACTAGATCATCCGGGGATGGGCGGGATGACAACACAGATTTTGAGTGTGTTTCTATATGATCAGGGAGTGAGTTATGAAGACTTTACTCTAGGGGGGATCATTTCAGTATTGCATTCCAAAATGAAATTTATAGTTTACCTCTTGAGATATAGGAAGAGTTCTCCATCGAACTAATTCCAAGAGTTTCCCCGGTATCCATTCATCCTTATAGTATGGCTACAATGTAGTGGGAGGAGATCAAGTTCTAGATATAGGATTTAGAGGTTAATGGGTTATATCTGACATAGTACACCCCTATCGGGTTTATAAGTCATTTTTGAAAAAAGGGTGATGGAAATAATAATCTATGTGTGTATTATGAGAATTTGAATCTGCTAACAGTTAAAAAATGATATCCCCTAAAACAGATAGAGGAGATATTTGATCAGCTTCGTGGATCCTGAGTGTTTTGTAAAATTGACATGAGGTTAGGATATAACCAGGTACATGTTCGACTGGTATACATACCTCCTACAACCTTTCATAGTAGGTTTGTTTTATACGAGTATCGAGTTATCCTGTTCAGTCTCACAAACATTCTAGGTGTTTTCAATGTGGTAATGAACCGAGTGTTCCATCCTTACATGGATGATTTTTAGTAGGTTTCATGGATTATATATTGTTGTATTCTCATAATTGACATGACCATGATAAAATTATTGAGATCATTTTGAATACAATAAGAGAACATCATTTATACGCTAATCATAAAAATAGACAGTTTTTTACGGATTAAATTGATTTTCAAGGTAACAGAATCTCAAAGATAGAAGTATCATTCAACCCAGAGATGGAAAGAGATGTAGTTTCATGAGAGAATCCAATGAATGTTTTGAATGAATACTAACATTTTTATTGATTTTTGAAATAAAACGAAAAAATAGAAGAACATCATTGTGGTCTAATGTTGTGGAGTCCCAATGAATAATTAATTAAAAAGATATTTCCACCTGATAGAAATGAACCTATGTTAAGGAAGGAGAATAATCTTTGAGTTAGAGAAGCTTGAGACACCAAGAAATCCGCAACCATGTTCCCCTCTCACCATGTGTGGGTTATCTCCCTGTTGATTCCCAAAAGCTATTTGAACATACAAACATGATATTCTACATTCCAGGGGTAGCTACCACTTTCAGTGAGTGCGTTAAAGGTAATTAAGGAGTCTGTTTCCTCTACCTTCAAATTTAAATTTTTTAGCACACATAACTCTAGCACTGTTACCATTGCCTTAACCTCGGCCTGGAGAGCATCTCCTCTTCCATAAAAATCTAATAAAGCAGACACTACATAGCCCCTTTGGTCCTGAATGATGCCTACACCCCTCATTTCCCCCCTTAATAGCGAGTCGTCAGTGTTTATTTTTTGCCTAGATCTTTAGGGATTCCATCATACCCAATTTCCGTTCCCTCTCCTCCCTATCTGGTTATGATCCCCTAGGCTGAAATCCCTTGCTGACAGAGTGATGTGGAACTTAGTACACTCGCCAGATAAATCCAACAAATCATTCTTCATCTTGAATAAAATGCTGGTGCTGGTGCTATATATATTCATGTGTCTTGCATCATTCCTTGCTTTCCAAATGATCCAACAACCCGCCACAAGGATGATCTCTCGTAGCTTCTATTATAGACCATGCTATCTATGTCCATTGAACCATATGATGAAGATGTACTCAATAGTACAATATTTTTCATGCCACCCAGTTAATAATCCATACACCTTCCATGTCAAGTGGGCTCATTCGCTATCAATGGATAGGTTATTTACCATTTCATTCTTGGAATTTCTACAACACACAAATCATGAGGCCATGGAAACCCACATACATTGGATATTATCATCAGTGGGAATCACGTTATTCCAAATCCACCACATTAGAAAATTAGATTTGGGAGATATCCCCCTGCAGCATCGCATATCGCCCCACTGGTCACCCGTGACCGGGTTCCTCCTTACCTTTGAATATGCCTTGATTGAGAACTCACCCGAGGAGGAATCTGTGAATATTAGTCTATCTGGTACATCACTGAGGAAAACCTTGTTGAATACAACATGCTGATAATCATCGAGAATGGCTTTAATGAATCTTAGATGGCCACACACATCACTGAAGGAAATATCAAGTGCGGTTCATCCAAGAAACCATAACCTTCCTCCCATAATTATGACGCCAAAAGTTCACATCACCTTTCCCAATCAACCACTTGGCCTGAGGCCGCAAGACTTCCAGATACGAGTGAATAAGTTTCCATATCCTCAACGGCTGAGACCTCTCCAACACCATTTCCAGATTATATATCTCTTTCATAGGCTTTCCCCATAGGGAGTCGCCTTCCAGGACCTCCCATGAATGTTTCGCATGCATCCCTTGGATGGTCGAGGAGACACTCTGCATATTGATCCCTTCATCAGTAGTAGGCCTAAAAAGATGCTTCCCCGCTGCCCAGTGATGTTTTCCTTCCAGCTGACTTTCCCATATAAAGGAAACCATGGTCCTCTACATGTTAGAGACCACTCTATTGGGGGTCATCAAGGTGGATAGGATATGAACAGGAATAGAAACTGGGATGCTATTGATCAAGGTACTGTAACCTCCAAAAGAAAGAAGATTATTTTTCTAGATGAAGATGCGACCCATAATCTTACCCACAATGTTGTCAAAATGATGAAAGTGAAGAAGGTAAGGAATGACTGGTGCTCTAAGGTACTCAATGGGAAATTATCCTCTCCTCATAATTAAGGTATAATCTAGGACCCTCAGCCTATTTTCTGAGAGTACTTTAGAAGTATAATATAGACATTTCTCCTTGTTAATCACCTGCCCACTCCATTTGCAATATTCCTCAAGAAGCCCATTCATTCAAACCACTAATCTTCTACTACCATTGATAAATAGGATAGTGTCATTTGCGAGCATTATATGAGATATACCCTCAATAACATGTCTATCCAAATAAGGATGAAATTTACCTGTCCGCAGACCCAACATTATATAATGACTAAGCATATTTTTAGATAGAATGAATAAGGCATGAGAAATAGGTTCCCCCTAGAGAAGCCCTGGGAATGTCTTGAAAAAGCCAAAATGCATGCCCAAAAATGAGGTGGAGATCTATGTCGAGATGAAGCAATGGAAAATCAAGTCATGGGTCCAATTTGAGAAGCCCATGGAGCCCATGACCTTTTATATGAAAACCCATTCCATCTTGTCGTAGGCCTTGATCATGTCTAATTTGATATCCAGATTATTCCTGAAGATCTTATTGTCAATCCCACTAATTATTTATTGCACCACTCCAATCGCACCATGAATGGATCTCCATTTGGTAAAGCCATTACACTCCACAACCATCCATGTATTTATGTGGGGTGCTAATCTTTTGTTAAGGATGCTAGCTAGAAACTTGTAAGGTTTGTTACACATGCTTATTGTCCTGTACTGCTCAATGAACTGGGGGTTACCTAATTTCGGTATCAGTAAAACCATGGTTGCATTGGCTATGCATGGGAGGTTCCCCCCTAGAAGAAATCCCTCACAGCTCGTACTACATCATTTTTGACTATATCTCAGGTAGCCTTGTAAAAATAACTAGGTATGCCATTCGGTCCTGGTGCACTATCTAGGTTTTAGAGTCCATACTGCCTCATGTACATCCTCCTCTTTAGGAGACCATCTCAAGCCCTCATCAATCTCCTATGTAATGCTTCTTGGCATGTCATCAAAGAGGTCTGTTGCCTTACTAGGATAACCTCCTGCCATTTTAGGATTAGGGGATACAAGTTAATATGTGATAGATGAATTGGCCATTTCCCCAACCTCTTACCTGCTATAGGAATATGAGCCATCCTCCTTGAGAATATTTGTCTTGTGAAACCTCCGCCTCTCTTTAATACAAGCATAGAAGTATCCAGTATTCTAATCCCCCTCACGAAGCCATCTTACATGAGCACCCTCTCTCTCAATCCTCTCCTGCCTCAAAAGAATGTCAGCAAGGATACCCTATTTGGTCCCGAGTGCTTCAAAAACATTATCATCCCAATCTTGCTCCAGGATAGCCTCCTTGAAATCGGCCTCCTTTATGATCTCAAGTAGGTCCTAATCACGAGCAAGAATAGAATTACTCTACCACTGAAGCATATATTTGAGCTGACTTATAATATTATGGAGAGAAATCCACGGGTTCCTATGGAATGAACACATCCAAGCTTCCTTAACCACATTATTGAAGCCCACCTCATCCAGCCACATCCCAGAAAACTGAACATGATCAACTCTTTCTGTACTAAAGCCTAGGTCGAGCTGTAGTGGTGAGTGATCAGATAATCACCATGCCTGGTGGGAGACATTGGCATCCAGAAAGAGGGAGACAATGACGTCATTCATTAAGCAGCGATTCAGATGACACCTGGTGCGCCTCGCTCCCCTTTGTTTTTTACTCCAGGTGAAGCGATCACCCTCAAATACCATATCCATTATACCTGTTTGGGCCTGGAAGGAAACGAAGGCCTGATTAGCACTCCTTGGAAAAGAACCCCCCATGTTTATCCTATGGAGATTCTAGAGTAATAAAATCACCCCTACTATCCATGGGGAAATATCATCAATGTGATCTTCTAATTCATGCCTTAGGCTATCCCTCTCCTGAACATTACATTTAACATAAACGAAAGAGGAAAAAGAAGAGACGAGTGCCTACCGATACCTTCTGGGAAAGGTACTGATCCGACATGCTCAACAAATCGACCAAGACTTGGTCCTTCCAGAACATCCAGATATGGGAGTTTGGAGTATTCCCATTCATGCATCCCCTTACTCTAAGCCTTTTCTAAAAAAGCTACAGGTTTCTTGCTAATTGTTTTGGTTCAAGAATAGCCATCAAAGAAACTGAATGGTTAACTAGTCAGTTGAAGATGAAATAGATCATCAACTATTCTCCTAGCCCTTTACCATTCTAGAGAAGAACTCTAGACATCAAACCGAGGGTGTTTGGTTTTAGCCCCTGACAACTAACCCTTGGTGGGAGGAGACAGGATCAGAGAGCTTGAAGCACTAAGCATGGACTGATAACGGGTGGAAATTCCACTCTGAACCTTCTTGAAGATGGCCTCTGGAGTGCACCCTCCTCTAGGCCACTGCCTGATATCATCCACTAGAGAAACAAGACTCTTCACATCCCTAAAACTAAGACTAGACATGATTTTACAGTAGTTTCCTATTTTTGAGTGGAAATGGGATGATGTTGTGATGGATTTCACAACTAGTTTACCAAGGTAACCTAGAGGTAATGATTTCATGTGGGTTGATGTTGACATGGTCAAAATGGTTGTTCATTTCTTACCGATCAAGGAGACCTTCAATGTTAATGAGATTTGGAATTTGTATATCAATGAGATAGTACAACTTCATAGGGTCCCACAAACTATCATTTGGGATAGGTACACTGAAATTATGTGTTATTTTATCCAATGTTTTTAGATTAAATTGGGTATATAGGTTCTCTTGAGCACCCAATACCACCCTTAGACTGATGGCCATTCGGAGCATAAGATACTGGTTCTAGAAGACATGATAAAACAACACATCCTAGATTTTTTTGCGGCTATTGAGAGAGGTATATTACCCTTGTCGAGTTTGCCTATAATAATTGCTATTAGGTGAAAATATATATGGAACCTTATGAGGATTTATATGGAAGGGAATACCGATCACCCTTGTGTAGGTTAGAGCTAGGTGAGACAGATTTATTAGGACCACGTCTTTTGTATGAGACATTTGAGCACGTATATTTGATTCACAAGAATATGGGTACTATATTGTCTCATAAAAAATATTATGGGTATCACCAAATATTACCTCTATATTTCAATGTCTGTGCCAATGTCTTTTTACATATTTCAGAGAGGTTTGGACACAAATAGATCAGGTGATAGGGTAATATTTCACAGTTATATGTCGGGCCGTTTGAGATTCTAGAGATATTCAGGTCGATATCCTATCAGTTACTATTACCTCAGTGTTACCAATCCATTCAAAACATCAACAAGTTGTCTCGACTGCATCGTTATCATTCGGACTCATCTCATACTTTTTCAACCTGTAGAGGTTGAGCTACAAGTTGATGCACCATTTGAGGAGAATCTGATTCATATCATTTATAGGATAATGAAGGTCATTTGGGGCCAGTTTTTTCTTTTAATATAGGTTATATGGTATCATGACCCTTTAAATGATGAGGCATTTGAGAAGGAGGTTGACATACATGCCCAATTGCTAGAGTTGTTTTTTATGACTATTAGCCACCCATGAGAGGGAAATTCTGAGGCGAATTTCTTTAAGTGAGAAAGATTGTAATATCCAATAATTTTTTTTAATGTATGGATGTTTTACTTTTCTAGTAATATGCTTGTTTAGTTTTCTTTTCTTTATTAGACCCTAAGACAGGCCATGGGACGAATGGGTAGTTTTTGGTAAAGAAGAGGCTCTAAGGCTGTGTAATGGGTGTATGTCAATTACTTAAAATGTAATTGACTTAGACAACATGTAATCTGATAACATAATGTTTAATGTTATGGATATGAACTTTCATTAAGTGTAATGTATTTTCCCAAAGAATTTCAAAAAATAATTACAGAATGTGAAATGTAATTTCATGTTTTGTAGTTTCCTGAATAAGTTTTTTAAAAATAGACATAGGAGCATCCATTTTTAAAATAGAAGTTCTCCCCTTCTCACTCTCACATTCAAGAAATATCCTTTGAGTCATAAAGGTAGTATTCTCTTCCTGTTTCAGATCTAGACTCTGTTTCATTCATCATCAAACTTTTTGAAACCACATCAGGGAGTGATCGATTCTTTTTTAGCTATTCATGAATTTTTATAACAACAACTACATTGTTTTGGTTTAATCTCTTATGCCCCTATTTTATCATTATTCATCCACTATTTATATTTCTATTAAACCGAGGAGAATGAATACCTGATATTGGATGATAACTCAACTACTGAGATAAGGTAGGTTGTCTATACTTTTCTATTGGTTTGTATGCTTCATATATCTACCAAAATTTTTTTCCTACCAAACATTTCAGTGTGGGTCCAAATATGAAATTGAATGAAGATAGATGTTGTAGGACCTGTCAGGGATTCTATTTGGTTATTTGAGATGTGTTTGTGGTTGTTTCACCAAACAGAGGCCACCCATGGGGCGCACCATACCTTTTATTTTGTTTTGACATTTATGAACAACCCATGGGGTGTGCTCTTTAGTTTTTGTAGTTTAAGGAAATTAAATTGTTTTTAAATAATATTTAATCATATACTAAAGATATTTTATACCTCCTTGCATTATTTTACTATAATATTCCATGCTTCACTTGATTAGATGGATTGAATGGAATTGGATAACCCAGGGTGTAATACTCATTGTTGATTTAAATTCCATAAATGGTTTGTTAAAAATGGTGTTAAAGGGATAGGTATAACCATGTAACATGTTTAATGGTAAATGGATGATAAATGGGTGGTTATAACCATGTGAATTCATTAAATGGAAATGGAATACATGAGTTGGTATAATATTTTGATGTTTTGGTATGAAATGTATTAATGATTGTATATATTCCATGGAGAGATATCCATAGATCATGAACATGGTAGTGGACCCCTTGGCTGAGTACTGACCTTGGGTTTGGATTCAATGGGATGACTTGGGATTTTCTACCACTTCGATCTATCTTGATTAGACTCACATCAGGCATGTTGGTACACAAGCTCAAAGGAATCCAACCAGTGCCTATACTGAGTTTCCATCGAGATGCTCCTAGGACAAGAAAAGGATTCCATGGTCTTATATAACTTTAATTTGGATATTTTTATTCTACACTTTGTTACAATACATGGTCATGGGATATATCATTTTGGTTTTATGAAAAGGAGATGGGTTTTTTGATATGGATTCTTTATATGGCGAGGACGTATGGATAGGAAATGGATTGTTGTATGGTGAGGCCATGTTTTTTTGTTCATATTTATTATAGATTCTTTATTAGGACCTAAAAAGTTTTTAAAGGAGCCACAAGAGGCAGTTTGGTATTACATGTTTATAGTATTTATATACCTTGGTCTTTGACATATACATTACTTATTACAAAAACTTTTTCAGCATATTACATTGCGTTTCTTTGAAATTTTATAGACTATTGGGTGGTTACCTACTGGGAAGTTATCTCACAACCTATATAGGCCCCCTTGGGGACCCAAACAGATTATAGGTTATAGGTTATAATTAGGGAATGCACCCTAAAATTGGTTATTGATCATTACTTTCGAGAAGGAGAGCATGGGACTTAGATGAGTCTTGTGATAATACTGGGACACTTTCCTTTCAATTGGTATTTTGATACATGTTCCATGTCATTATTAGATGTACCTATTTTTGATGTTTTCTAGATACATGTAACATCTACATTATTATATATGGGACACTTATTTCTTGTTATATATTCCTATCTTTCTTGTCTATTTTATCTACTATAATTTTTTGTATCTTCTTTTGTTATTGAATGTCATTGAATTCTGTTGTGATATACTCTGGAAATGAGGTAATATTTTCCATAATGAATCACCTAATACCTCACTACTAGTTGGAAGCGTCTAGTTCATGGGGAGATACACATGAGGCCATGTAGAAAACTGGGCTAGGGGCACTATTGAGTGGCATCCAGATCTATGACGTTATAATATTCATCATTTTGAAATTAACTTCATCCTCTAGGGTTCTGTTGCATGATTATGGATGATGATAATGTCATTTAGGAAAAATAACTTAATGACACTTAGGAATATGCCTAATGGTTCACACACATAATATTTCTGTTATTGAAAATTAAATTCAATTTGAATTTAATTATTGAAATAAATATTATTCTCGATATCATGGGAAAATATTTATTCATGATTCGTTGATTGAAAATATTGAAATAAATATTTATTCACCTTAATGTGAATATTATAAGTATTTATTTATTTACTAAAAAAGTAATATTTATTTAAAATATTTATTGGAATTAAATAAATACTAAGGATGATGAGTGGATGGAGTTTTGGCCACGTAATAAATACTTATTTACCATATTATAATATAAAATGTATCTTTGTGTGAGTAATTGCACCCAATGATAAAAAGTAATTATAAATTTATTTGATTATATGGAATGAGATATATTATGGGATTTACATATTATTAATGAACATTGCGTAGTTAATTAATATTATACCATAGAATTAGATCTCTCTCTATATATCATGTTTTTACATTTGTGGAAGGGTTAGAATATTTTTTTCCTTAAACCCTTTCCTGTCCTCCCTAAAAATTTCTGACCACCAAGAACATTTCTAAGGATTTCTATCAATAAATATAAGAGTTAAAATTTTACTCTTTCCTCTCATATATATGAGGGTAAGATATAATATGTCCATCTTAAAGGGATCATGCTTGTGATCAAAGGGAGTGACACAAGATTACCAGTACCACTGCACGAGCACCTAGAGTACCTTCAAAGATTAGTTCAGATCAAAATATTATGCTGGGATCATCACTAGAAAAATTCTTCCATTGGATTCTCATAAAATAATGATTTTTAAACTGAACAACATTTAAACTTGAAAACTCTAGTATAGAAAATGAGTTACCAAGACAAATGTATTTCTTGTTATTCAAATTATTTATAAATTTAACATAAAAAAGAACCAATTTTCCTTGATTTAGTGAGTAAATAAATTATGATTCAAATTATTTTATGGGTTATGATGATTATTTGTCATATAAATCTCATATTATTTTTTAAATACAACCAAAAAATTATTTATCAACTACCCTATAGCTTATTACACTCTATTTGGAACCTAAATATTATCTAAGGTGTTATCTCTTTGATTCGTTCCTCTATACTTATGATATGTTTCATTTTGACACCAAAAGTGTCACTTCAAATTCTAACCACATAAGTTTATATTTCTTTTGATGTCACCCAATATCAATAGAGGGTATGTTTTTCCTAAGTGTATTTTAATTGATTTATTTACCTTGAGTGTTTTGTCTTTTTGATGTGTTTTCTATGTTTTATTATTTGGTTTGTTTTTAAGTATTTTTTGAGGAAAGTGTAGTAACTAGAACTTTTATAAATGAAATAACATTTTTAAATAAATTAATTATTTATTAATATATTTATTTAATAAAATTAACTACTTTAGTTATTTTATAACATTATAAGTTATATCCTATCATATTTAAAATAATATTATGCAAAAAAACACCAATAATATTTCCAGTATACAATGATCATATGATTAGCATATATTAAGGGTTATGATAAATTACAATTGATATAGAAAAATGATGAGATGACATCAACTGAAAGGATCATTCACTATGAAGACCATTTATTAGAGCTTCAGAGGGATATACCATAATTGGGATTTTCCATTGACTAGGTATAAGGTGAGCTTTAAAAACTCATTCATGACAGAAACTATTTATGTTTCAAGTTTAGGCTTTTTGAGATCCCATCATAGATCATGTTCACCAAAACACCCCCGGAAAATCACACTATCACAGACCATTGAATTAGGGAATTCACTTATGTAATAAAGTAATATGTATCTAGAACCTAACAGTATGAATTTTTTGTTTTTTATTATTTACAAAATAATGATGATATTTATCTTTTATTACAATATTGTGGTGAATTAATAATTTTTTATTTACATTAGCATTTAATATGATGAAACATAAATTAAATTTTTTGGAAATATATAGTTCCTATTAATATAATATATTTGATGAATTAAATAATTTATTAAATAAACAATATTCAAGAATGTATTATAATTAAATAAAATTTATTAAATATAAATTATAATATATTTTTATGAAGTCAAATTTAAGGGTTATTAGGTTCTAAATACTATTATTGTAAAAAAACCAATATTTTTCAATAAATGGGGATGATTGAATTAAAATTATGAATTATAATATTTTGAAAATTGTTTTGGTAAAATAAAAATTATTTTTGAAATCATCTTGTTAAACATATCTAATGGTGAAAGTTTCAATTTTTTTAGAAAATCATTTTTTTGGGTAAAAGATAAATATTAAATATTATAGAGTAGGTATTATGAAATCATAGTGAGACAAAATTTATGTAATATATTCCATAAAGGGTATCCTTGATCAAAATGATGTTTCCCCTTTAAAAGTTAGGTTTTTATGTTATTTTATTAATTTATCAATTCTTATTCAATCCTATAAAACCAATACTATATTTTAAGGATTTAAAAAAATTATTTATATACATTTCTCACATACACATCAACATGGGTATTAAATTAAAGAGTTAGGATAATACCCTAATAAAATATTTAAAACCACCCATATTTGGCAGAAACCATGTTATGTTTTGTGGTTTTGATTTCATTATCAAAGAGCCCACACCCTATGTTTGTAAATTAATAAACAATTCCCTTATATTTTACTATAAAAAAACACCAATAATCCCAATACTATTCACTCTAAAATAATTAATAATTAATTTACTATTCCCTTAAATATATATATATCACTCCCAATATTACCCCTAATCACTTAATAAACTCACCCCAAGCCTTAAAGAGAACCCTCCCAATGTAAAGCATCCTCTTAATCTCCTCTTTATTCAAGTACCTTATTTATAGTACACCTTTTAATTTTCTGTTTCATGTTAGAATAAGTTTTTACACATATATCCAACTTTAATTTTGATTTAAAAGAAATTATATACCTATTTAACTATAATTACTTACATTTATGAATTTTATACACCATAATTGTGTTTCTGAAATTATCTTTTGATTTTGTTCACGCAAAAAAATTGTGTAGTGAATACCCATACCCATTCACACTCATGTGAATTAACCAAGATTTACATATCCTTAATATATTAAGTACTTACATGTATATATATCACAATCATTAATCATGGGACAAAAATTAATTAAATACGTCCTTATTTTTTATGATATATGTGGCACAGTTATTCTTGTAGATGATATGAATGTAAAGGGTGAGCCAAGAATTTAAAAGCCCTCCAATGCATTAGGTAACGTTTTTTTCTCATGAGAAATTACAGATTGGATTAGGGAGTGAACATAATACATTATGGGAATTTTTTCCACCATGTTATTTTTAAAAGATAGAAGTCCCTGAATTATGCTTACATCATACCTTATGTTTTTTTTCAAATTCCGATGTTTCTATGAGGTTATCATGTTATATCATGCCTCTTTGTCCATGTTTACAATTTTTCATGATTTTATGTTTTTTTGATATTTTTATTGACTCACATGAATTTATTTCATCATTTTTTCTTTGATTATTCCTTTATTGGGATTCATAGATCACCCCTTTCTTATGTTCATCTACAGGTTATCCCATATAATTATATAATATCAATGAAATTTAATTAAATGTTATGAATCTATTTTCATGTCCTTGAATACCTATTTAATGTTTTTGTTAGGTTTCTAATTACTAATATACATTGGGCCTCAAAATATTTTAGGTTTGTACTATGTGTATATTTATTTAATAAATAATGAAATAATCTATCTTGAAAATATTTGTTGTCGTAATTAGTATCAAAGAAAAGTTTTGTTATTTTTTTGGATTAATATTAGTAAACTCTAGAGAAAACATAAAGGAAAATACTAAAATTATAATAATATCTCTAAATACTGTTAAACTATAGATTATGTGTTTTCTAAGAATATAAATCCATTTATGGATACTACAAGTTAATGTGGATCTTGTAAAGTTGTTTCTAGGTGTAATAACCCCAAAAGTGAATAATTAACTGGACATAATCATCACTTGGATTAATAAAACAAACCTTTACTAACACGTAGTTTGAAAATACTTGGGGATATGCTTTGGAAAATTAAAATCCCATTAAAAAGTAATATGAAGAGGGAAAAATTACCATAATATTTCATATTATGAAATAGATCATGAATTACATATAATAAAACCTAGAAATCCAAATTTTAAATTATATATTTCATTGATGAGTTATCTGATTAATGTCCATGTTTTCCCATTTATGTGTTAAATAGTTTAAAAATAATCAAACCTAATTTTAATCGGTATTTTAGTCAATAACCTGGAAAAGGTGGAATCAAATTAGAAACTAATGTAATGAGTAATGTAATGGATTATGAAAAATTATTCCCATCCGGATGGGATTTGGAGTCAATAACTACATGATGATATAATTTCCCAGTAATTTGTGTTTTGAAAAGAAACACAAATTAGGAGGAAATACCACATCCTAGTAAAAATGTTCTAGTAGAAATTGATACCTTAATGTGATAAAGTCTTCTAACATTCTAGTAATTTTCTGATCCTTTAATCAAGGAACAATAGACCACTTCCATGGGAAATATATTCTTCAGATTTAAATGCTCTGAGTAAGAGAAGGTCATACCATATGTTTATCATATGGAGGGAGAATCTTATCAATGGAATACAATGGTTAAAAATAAAATTATCAAGGCAAATATCAAATTAATAGAGTGGAAGGAATTATGGATAATGTTTTTTTGAAAAATATTTACATAATAATCTCCAATATAAAATGGTTAGGGATTATATTTGCCTCAATAAGATGATGAAGAATCTAATAGGGCATATGAAAAGAATATCCCAAGTCCTTCATATTATTTATCCAATTTTTTCATCTCCCACAAATGTAATTTTGAAAAATTATATGATGAGATGAAGTCGAGTCTATGAAAATATTTGGAAATTCCAAATTTTGATCACTATAAGGAAATTGTTTTATGTTCCTCAATGTCAAAATGGAGATTAGAGACTCTCTAGGGTCTCGTAGTTTTGGAGATGAGAAGTGAATAATAGATTTTAATTATGGAAGTGGGATGAGAAATTACCATGGGGTAATAAATTAAAACATACCACATATCTAATATGTGGGAAGAATCATCATCCAAATTTATTGAAGTGGACAAGGAATTCCTTAGGTGTTTTAAGGTAAGAAACCTAGATAGTGATTTCTAATGGTAGAAACTGACCAATGTGATAGCATAAAGGAACAATAAAGTCAAAACCTATCCTATTTTCTAATGTTTCAACTCCATGGATCAAGGAAACCATGTGATTCAATTCACTAATCCAAGTACTGTCAACAACAATCAATAACCACAACCTAAAATTCCTAGAGAGAAAATGAGAGTTTATGCTATCAAAAATTCTGAGGATGATCCTAACAATGAAGTGGTGACATGTAATCAAGTTATTCATTCAATGATATTGAATGTACTATTTTATTATAGTATAATTCATTCCTTCATATCACAAAAGTTTAGTAAAACTATTCAAACACCAATATAAAACATGGATGTAGAGCTATCTGTAATAGTGGTGAATTTGTAAATTATTGAATCTTGATATTATAACATCTCCCTTGTCAAAAATTTTGATATGAAATTACTATCATACCTTATGATACTCCCTTTAGGATAATTTTATGCATTTATGGGTATGAATTGAATTTATTTATATTGATTTATCATAAATTTACGGGATAAGAAAATCACCCTCTGTATCAAAAATCATACTCTGATTCTATAAATCTATATGGAAGAGGATGAATTTTCTATGGTATGATAATTTCAAGTGTTGATATTGTTGCATTGTGAGAATGAATATATAGAAAAATCTACTAAGACTAAGGAAAAGATCATAAATTACTACATAACCATTGTAAGATGATTCGTTCATATGTTTCCCAAAAAATTGTTTGGTGTTCCTACTATTCATGAAGTTGAGATCTCAATTGAACTCATATTTATTTATTTTCCAACTTCAAATACTTCATATTTAATTTCCATTATTGATATTGAGGATATGAATTAGAAACTACAAGGAAATATATATAAAGTGTTTATACACTCAAGGGATTTTTCATGGGGTGGTCTAGTCCTCTTCATAAAAAAGAAGGATGGGTTAATGATCCATTTCATTGATTATCATGAACTCAATAATATCATGATAAATAAAAATTATCCTCTACCATATATTTATGGATTTTTAAATTATATATGTTGGTCATAATTATAAGGCCCCGACCTTAAACCTTACTTAATCTTGATTTATTACAAGATTACACATTGAGGATCTTTTCAGGTTTAGAGTTTTAGAGAATTAGATCATAAAACTTTCATTACATTCCACATATAAACAAAGAGGTTACATAAAGACAATATTCTTCTTTCCCATCAATGGAAAAATAGTTAAAATAAAACATGGATTATTTCTTGACACTTCCTTGACACTATCATCATATCATGTACCTTTCCCTTGAACTGTGGAAAACATTTCAAAGAAACTTGGGATGAGCATAAAAAGCTCAGTATGGGTTATAAAAATATGGAAAGGAAACATGGGTACATAAATAAATAAGAAAAAAATCATACATTACCCATAAAACATAAGCACTTTAACATACCTCATCAAATAATGAATAAATCATAGAAATCATAAGACATAAAGGCAACTTGAGGCCTTCATAACATTCTTACGTAGGGAGTAACCCTCTTGGTTACGTTTGTAATACCCATCACAGTATATTGCCTAAATCTCTTCGGAGAAACCTTAACGTTTCACTCCTTTGCATTACCCAATGCATTGGAGAGCTATTTAGGGCTCACCCGCCCTTAGTCTATCACGGAACCACCCGTCTTCATAATAATTGTAACGCCCCGACCCTAGTTACCCAGAGTCGGTGCATTATTACATAACATTGGCATGATCACAAGAAAGATCAAATCTCGAAAGACCGATTGGTTTAGTAGCCTTGGAAATACTAGATATATTCAAAGTTTTACATTACATCATAAAATGAAAAACTACTACAACAACATAATGTTTCCACAGTCCACACTATAATCCCCTCATAATATCCCTGCAGGTCATTCATAACTTACATCTTCACATCCTGGGAAAAATAAAACATAGAAAAGGGGTGAGCTCAAATGCCCAGTAAGGATAACAATATAGCGGAAACTTTCATAAATAAGAATAAACTTTTAAGGCAATGTATAAATAAAACAAAAGCCTTTCAAACATAAACTTTCAACATGGTATGGCATAAATAAAATGAAATAATTCAATTTACTTATTCACATGGATATTCTACTAATTGAATAATCACATGCAAAAATCAATAACCACTTTGATAATGTTGTAATGCATATCGCTAAACTTTAATTTCTTTGTCAAGGCCTCGTCCCAAGACCTTGGGGCTAACTGTAACCGGAACCCAACTCGGAGTGCCTCTAATAACCGGACACCAACCCGGAGTGCCTCTAATAACCGGACACCAACCCGGAGTGCCTCTAATAACCGGACACCAACCCGGAGGGCATACTTTTACCAGTCCCTAACCTGGAGGGCTTACTTTTACCAGTCCCCAACCTGGAGGGCTTACTTTAACCAGTCCCCAACCTGGAGGGCTTACTTTAACCAGTCCCCAACCTGGAACATACTTTTCCAACACATTCATATGAAGTAAAGATTGAAATATAACATAAACATTCTTATTGGAACTAGCATACGAAATGTCAATACTTTCACCATAAACTATGAATGGTATAAAAATAGCACATCCACAGTCAAACATATCAAAAAACCTACAAAACAATATAGAAGTTTTGTATCATAATAAATCAACTTCAAATAATGTTAAAATCCATCAAAGGATGTTGACATAGATGAAATCAAAATTCTTTTTTAAAGAAATATCTCCTTTTATTTTGAAATCATTTAAGATCCATATAAAATCAAACATTTTAATTGAAAATAATCTTATAAGCTTGTAAGGAAAGCTTTGAATATTTTATAACGGCGGAAAATAACCGTTCCCGCCGTATAAGTTAAAAAAAACATTCTTACCTTAATTCTGTCAAAAAGGTTAAAAAGGACCTTGTTTTGAAAACGACCGAAAGATTCCTTTATAAACCACTTATAAAAGTCAAAAAGGGTATAAATTACTTTAACTCACATTCTAGTAAATAGTAAAAATGTTTTGAAATAAATTTTTTAAGAAACATGGATGTGGATGATAAAGAGATCCCAGTAGATTATTACGTATAAACAGCCTTGGATAATGAAGAGGTTGTAAAGTAAACCCTTACCTTGTACTTTTCCTTGGTTGGGGTAGGTTAACATTCTGTATAATGGTGAAATAATTGTCATTAAATTATACAAGAATCATATATATTAATATGATATCTTATATGATCTTTTAACATTGATTCGTTAATAATATCTTAGAATTATCGTCGTTTCGGGTGTTAACTTACTCATTTTGTTTTATATGTTTTGTTACATAAGCCATGTTTTTTGTATATTATTCATATATAGAATGATATAAAGTCCTTAAACATCATTTTTAAATCATAAAATGATAATTATACTTGAATGGATACGATGGAGAATGAATCTCATCGCGTTCGTGGAGACGGTAGTCCGTACGTACGCACGAGCGACAATATCATTCTTTTGATATTAAAATAATATATAAATGGATGGTATATCATATATACAGATTCATTAACATGTTATATTTATTATTTACATGAGTTACACATCATTATTATACCCATCCAAATAATAATATATTGAATAACAATTACACCACGACGTGGAGACGGTAAGCCGTACGTACGCACGTATGGTGACATGTTATTCAAAGGGTGGATAGAATACTGAATATGGTTGTACCATATTTATAATAACATCACAGTATATGTGAGATACTGGAGTTATTATTTTAGAATGGTAAGAACAAAGGAAGAAGAAGTGGAAGAAGAAATGAACTTGGAGAAGGGTGGTGAAATCATTACCTCTTCTTCGGGTTCTTCCTTTTGATTTGATCAAAAGGGCTCCTTAGGTTGGCTTTCTGATCAAACTAAGGCCTATAGGTTGTAGTGAGGGATGTTGGTGGAGTATTTGGGCAGAGTTTGGCCGAACCAAAAGGCTTGGAAGGTGTGAAGAAATGAGAAGGAGGAGTGCCCTTTTATAAGAGGGGTGAGAGACACCTTTGGAAAAGCTAGAAATATTAATTTATAATAAATTCATATTCGGTTTCTAATGGCTCCAAAGTTGATTATTCAAAGTTTAAGGTGGGGATAGGTCTAAAACCACTAAACCAATAGAATTTAGACAGGTTTGGGTACTTATATTAACCTTATCTTTAAGTATTAACTCTAAGTTAATTAGTTTCACTTTTACAATGTCTCTTTGTATTTTTATATAATATGGTTAATAAACTTACTAAATACATCCAAGCGACCCCCAAGTTGTCCATTAACGATGAACCTATCATGAAATAAGTCTCTTGTCCGAACATTATATTTTTAGGAATTTAATATCAATTAATAATATAATATTTGTTTTAAGAACTCTTTTATGTCAATTTTGACACTATTCAATAGTTGATTTTTGTGAAACTCATAACAGATTGATTACTTAGAAAAAAGTCAATTAACTCAATCCTAATATATCATATTATCCTAGAAAATTAGTTTAATTCATTAAAAGTTTCATATTATATTTATTTTGGTATTTATAATATCAATTATTTTAATGTTTCACTATTATAGTAATTACTACATCATCATTGTGTCATAAATAAAATAACTTATTTAATGTCTAACAATTATAAATAAAATTTAATTATGTAGGAAATCTTTTTATCTTTCTAATGAATATTTATAATCTAAAATCAAACATATATAACCTTATGTAACAATTGTTTTTCTAAAAGATATATGCTTGTCTCATTTTTGTATTCATTTTAACTTAATTAAAATAAAGTGTCATTATCACTTACAAGTGGATCCATGGGGTCCCAAAATCGACCCAAAGATGCCCATGGTCGGCCATGTATCAACCAATAGGGTTAAGACACGTTTTAGGGTAATTTAGTATTATTATAATATTATTTATTAACCCTTATTTACCGGATTTACCCTTAACCATGGTAAATAAAATATTTACCGCAGTAATTATTCAAAATGTATAAAAATAAAAGTTACCTATTTACACAATTTGAACATCCTGATTCCAAATATGGAATCCATTTTCCTAAATTCAAATCACAGAAGTGGCAGAAATTAATTTAAAATTAATTCCCGCTGTCAAAACAAAAAGCGTGTTTTTAAGAGATAATAACTATCAAAAGATTGACACTTGTTTATGTTCGGTTTAATTGTAAAATTATGTCCAATGACCAAAATTATATTAAATGGTAAAAATATATTCTAAATATACTTTAAAACCACTCAAATTCATAATTTATCACCATTAATTATTTTGATTAAAAAAGTTGTTTTTAATTAAAATTTAGTAATTTTCACTATTCATCAAAATATGAAAGTTATCCGAAAAGTACCAAAATTTCACCTTAGGATAAATTAAATATTCCGAATCCAAAAATGAAGTCCATTTTAAAATATAAAATATATATAATTTCAAAAATTAGGTATTATTATTCTTAACGGCTAGTTTGATTGGTTGTGGTGTGTGTTAAAACTCAAGGTTGCGTACAACACACGCTACTGTATTATTCAAAGAAAGTGTACCGTGGAAGCTTGGAATGTTTCATTTTAAATTTTTGATGTCCCCATTTAGTCAAAAAGTTTAAAATATTGTATTTAAAAAGGGTTCACTATTAAAAGTTGATAAAAGTGCAATACTGAAAATGAATTTGTTCTTGCATTATACCTCATAATATGGATTCTAAAATTATAAGGATTATATAAAGTTTAAAATTTAGATAATAATATTCATAACCTCTTTTGAATGGATTTTTTTTTGTAAGTCATGGTGTGATTGAACTCGGTGTTGCGTGTAGTGCAAGTTATTGAATTATTTGAAGAAATAACACACTATGAAATCTTGGGGTGTTACATTCTCCCCTCCTTCAATAAATTGCGTCCTCGCAATTTGAAATTGTTCTTCGAAAATAAAAGGTTTAAAATAGAAAATATATTTGTGGGAAAACCCACATCGGAAATTGGGTTACTAAAATTTAGTCTTAATATGAGGAAAAGAGAAATTAAAGGGTCACCACCAAATTATGATCTCGATTAGGAGAACATTGGTGGCATTTAGAGACATATAATTGGAGGAAAAACGTAAATATTTATAGGTAGTGATTGAGGTCATCAATCACAAACAAGTATAAAATTGAGGTCCTTAAATTCATCAATCTATGATGATTTGAAATACCATCGGTTCAACAAAACATAGGGTATTAGGATAACACATTTTTGACATTTCAAAATATCCTAGTAGAAATCCCACATCGAAAAATGAATTAATGAGGCCTCTATTTAAAATAAAGAGTCGAAAGTATGAAGATTACCGAAAATAACACATACTAGGGTTCCATGTAGGAAAATATGGATATGGAAGAAAAATCTAACCATCAATTATCTGATGGAGAGTGGTAGAGAACATGGCTATGAAAAGGCCAACAATCCCAAAGCCATAAATTAGTGATGATTTAAGGTACCATCTAGGAAAACATTTTTGTTCTAAGTTGATTTTCATAATATTGAGGAATTTATTTATGAGATTGGATAAGATCATAAGGAGATATACTTACTTTATAATTAGAGTTTTATCCATTAATAAATTTCTACCACAAACTCATCTTTCACTCTAAAAGATAATAGAATGTAAAAAAAATTCTATTTACACTATTCGTATAGGGTTCCAAAATAAACGAATTTATAATTCATCTACATGATCTTTTAATAAATACTACATTATTTAATCCAGGACATCTCATGGGCTAGTGGTAGGTGATACACCCTTGTCGCCCTTCGGTTGCGGGTTCAAGTCTCGCAGCCTTGCCGGACGCGACGGGTTGCCGCCCGACCTCCGGGTTGTCCTTTTATGGCAATCCAAAATAATCCAAACTAGAACTATCCAAAATACTTCTGTCCAAACTCACAGTCTAACATTTATAAGGAAGGTAAACATAATATAGATCCTTTTTACCCCGTAATATCATATGAATACCTTCATCATGTATTACCATATTCCTTATTGATTACATTCATGCTCCCTTATTCCATATAGAATGCTGGATATACTTCATTAATCCAAAAATGTTTTAAACCCCAACAATGATGGAATATACAAATCATTAATCAGTTCCAAGTTAGTCAAGAATATCCAATATAATTTATCCAAAACAATCACATATTATTCCAAAATCACTACCTCAGTATCAGAACTATATTATGATTTATCATTCTCTCAACCATATATTTTCCAAAAATTTATCCTGCTATTGAGTCACTTTTCTTTGTTCCACACAATCTCAAGTCCTTAATGAAATAGTACTGCAGTACAATCCTTATATACTCCATAATTATTATAACAAGTACATTGTTGATACAACACTCAATTGACATAATCAACATAAGAACTCTAATCATTCCTCTTCATCTGTGGTAGTATCATAACTTGATTATTATCCAATAACATCATTTGCGGCATAGTCTGATGACTGGGACATAGGTTTGCGTAGTGTCCAAACTCCTTGCAAATGAAGCATTGTACATTTGAAACCATTTTCTTACCCTTGCAGTCACGTACTTTGTGCCCTTTTCCTCCACACTTATAACAAAATCCCATTCCTTTCAGGCAAGTTCCAGGGTGTTTCTTTCCACAGTTACCACATATGGGAAAATTCTTCTTTTCCCTCTTCACTTTATCCATCTTTATCTCTTCCATCCTTTTCTTCTCTTGCTTCCCTTCAAAGCCATAGGACTCAGTAAACTCTTTACTTATCTTATCAACACATGATGTTATTTCTTCATATGATGATAATACATGGGAGACTATTTCTCTTATAAATTCTAACTTAAGACCATGAAAGATATGATCCTTCCTTCTCTTTGGATCATGTGCATTTCTGGAGTTCTCATTCCTTCTACTGGTCGCCATTTCTAAACAATGGCATACACTAGATCAGTTTATGAATCAAAATACATAATCCCATACTTATAAAACACTTAACATAAATTGAACTATTTATTGATATAATCCATAATCATAAAAATGTCTCCTTTGAGGATGTATATACTCATAAACCCTTCATAATGGTTTGTAATGAAAATGAGAATTATCCTAAGCATATCCCCCGGAAGTGTCGTAACCAAGAGTGCAGCAAGGCCCGTTGTCGTGCACCAGTTCCCGTTCGAGTCTAGCTCAAAGCGGTGTTTTCAGGTTTTACCCCTAGGTACATCTGTGCCAGAGCCACCTCTACCTGCTCATATCCAGACAGGGATGTATTGCTCGGAAAACTCACAAAATCTCTACAATACCAAAATTCTAGGAAGTTCTTCTATACTAATCCTCAAAGTTCATCTTAGGTCTACGTGCTCTAATCAGAGTTTATCTAAATCTAGCTTCCAAGGTTTGTACTAAACTTCCTCTGATACCAACTGTAACGCCCCGACCCTAGTTACCCAGAGTCGGTGCATTATTACATAACATTGGCATGATCACAAGAAAGATCAAATCTCGAAAGACCGATTGGTTTAGTAGCCTTGGAAATACTAGATATATTCAAAGTTTTACATTACATCATAAAATGAAAAACTACTACAACAACATAATGTTTCCACAGTCCACACTATAATCCCCTCATAATATCCCTGCAGGTCATTCATAACTTACATCTTCACATCCTGGGAAAAATAAAACATAGAAAAGGGGTGAGCTCAAATGCCCAGTAAGGATAACAATATAGCAGAAACTTTCATAAATAAGAATAAACTTTTAAGGCAATGTATAAATAAAACAAAAGCCTTTCAAACATGAACTTTCAACATGGTATGACATAAATAAAATGAAATAATTCCATTTACTTATTCACATGGATATTCTACTAATCGAATAATCACATGCAAAAATCAATAACCACTTTCATAATGTTGGAATGCATAATGCTAAACTTCAATTTCTTTGTCAAGGCCTCGTCCCAAGACCTTGGGGCTAACTGTAACCGGAACCCAACCCGGAGTGCCTCTAATAACCGGACACCAACCCGGAGTGCCTCTAATAACCGGACACCAACCCGGAGTGCCTCTAATAACCGGACACCAACCCGGAGGGCATACTTTTACCAGTCCCTAACCTGGAGGGCTTACTTTTACCAGTCCCCAACCTGGAGGGCTTACTTTAACCAGTCCCCAACCTGGAGGGCTTACTTTAACCAGTCCCCAACCTGGAACATACTTTTCCAACACATTCATATGAAGTAAAGATTGAAATATAACATAAACATTCTTATTGGAACTAGCATACGAAATGTCAATACTTTCACCATAAACTATGAATGGTATAAAAATAGCACATCCACAGTCAAACATATCAAAAAACCTTCAAAACAATATAGAAGTTTTGTATCATAATAAATCAACTTCAAATAATGTTAAAATCCATCAAAGGATGTTGACATAGATGAAATCAAAATTATTTTTTAAAGAAATATCTCCTTTTATTTTGAAATCATTTAAGATCCATATAAAATCAAACATTTTCATTGAAAATAATCTTATAAGCTTGTAAGGAAAGCTTTGAATATTTTATAACGGCGGAAAATAACCGTTCCCGCCGTATAAGTTAAAAAAAACATTCTTACCTTAATTCTGTCAAAAAGGTTAAAAAGGACCTTGTTTTGAAAACGACCGAAAGATTCCTTTATAAACCACTTATAAATGTCAAAAAGGGTATAAATGACTTTAACTCATATTCTAGTAAATAGTAAAAATGTTTTGAAATAAATTTTTTAAGAAACATGGATGTGGATGATAAAGAGATCCCAGTAGATTATTACGTATAAACAACCTTGGATAATGAAGAGGTTGTAAAGTAAACCCTTACCTTGTACTTTTCCTTGGTTGGGGTAGGTTAACATCCTGTATAATGGTGAAATAATTGTTATTAAATTATACAATAATCATATATATTAATATGATATCTTATATGATCTTTTAACATTGATTCGTTAATAATATCTTAGAATTATCGTCGTTTCGGGTGTTAACTTACTCATTTTCTTTTATATGTTTAGTTACATAAGCCATGTTTGTTGTATCTTATTCATATCTAGAATGATATCAAGTCCTTAAACATCATTTTTAAATTATAAAATGATAATTATACTTGAATGGATACGATGGAGAATGAATCTCATCGCGTTCGTGGAGACGGTAGTCCGTACGTACGCACGAGCAACAATATCATTCTTTTGATATTAAAATAATATATAAATGGATGGTATATCATATATACAGAATCATTAACATGTTATATTTATTATTTACACGAGTTACACATCATTATTATACCCATCCAAATAATAATATATTGAATAACAATTACACCACGACGTGGAGACGGTAAGCCGTACGTACGCACGTATGGTGACATGTTATTCAAAGGGTGGATAGAATACTGAATATGGTTGTACCATATTTATAATAAAATCACAGTATATGTGAGATACTGGAGTTATTATTTTAGAATGGTAAGAACAAAGGAAGAAGAAGTGGAAGAAGAAATGAACTTGGAGAAGGGTGGTGAAATCATTACCTCTTCTTCGGGTTCTTCCTTTTGATTTGATCAAAAGGGCTCCTTAGGTTGGCTTTCTGATCAAACTAAGGCCTCTAGGTTGTAGTGAGGGATGTTGGTGGAGTATTTGGGCAGAGTTTGGCCGAACCAAAAGGCTTGGAAGGTGTGAAGAAATGAGAAGGAGGAGTGCCCTTTTATAAGAGGGGTGAGAGGCACCTTTGGAAAAGCTAGAAATATTGATTTATAATAAATTCATATTCGGTTTCTAATGGCTCAAAAGTTGATTATTCAAAGGTTAAGGTGGGGATAGGTAGAAAACCACTCAACCAATATAATTTAGACAGGTTTGGGTACTTATATTAACCTTATCCTTAAGTATTAACTCTAAGTTAATTAGTTTCACTTTTACAATGTCTCTTTGTATGTTTATATAATATGGTTAATAAACTTACTACATACGTCCAAGCGACCCCCAAGTGGTCCATTAATGATGAACCTATCATGAAATAAGTCTCCTTTCCGAACCTTATATTTTTAGGAATTTAATATCAATTAATAATATAATATTTGTTTTAAGAACTCTTTTATGTCAATTTTGACACTATTCAATAGTTGATTTTTGTGAAACTCATAACAGATTGATTACTTAGAAAAAAGTCAATTAACTCAATACTAATATATCATATTATCCTAGAAAATTAGTTTAATTCATTAAAAGTTTCATATTATATTTATTTTGGTATTTATAATATCAATTATTTTAATTTTTCACTATTATAGTAATTACTGCATCATCATTGTGTCATAAATAAAATAAATTATTTAATGTCTAAAAATTATAAATAAAATATCATTATGTAGGAAATCTTTTTATCTTTCTAATTAATATTTATAATCTAAAATCCAACATATATAACCCTATGTAACAATTGTTTTGCTAACAGATATATGCTTGTCTCATTTTTGTATTCATTTTAACTTAATTAAAATAAAGTGTCATTATCACTTACAAGTGGATCCATGGGGTCCCAAAATCGACCCAAAGATGCCCATGGTCGGCCATGTATCAACCAATAGGGTTAAGACACGTTTTAGGGTAATTTAGTATTATTATAATATTATTTGTTAACCCTTATTTACCGGATTTACCCTTAACCATGGTAAATAAAATATTTACCGCAATAATTATTCAAAATGTCTAAAAATAAAAGTTACCTATTTACACAATTTGAACATCCTGATTCCAAATATGGAATCCATTTTCCTAAATTCAAATCACAGAAGTGGCAGAAATTAATTTAAAATTAATTCCCGCTGTCAAAACAAAAAGCGTGTTTTTAAGAGATAATAACTATCAAAAGATTGACACTTGTTTATGTTCGGTTTAATTGTAAAATTATGTCCAATGACCAACATTATATTAAATGGTAAAAATATATTCTAAATATACTTCAAAACCACTCAAATTCATAATTTATCACCATTAATTATTTTGATTAAAAAAGTTGTTTTTAATTAAAATTTAGTAATTTTCACTATTCATCAAAATATGAAAGTTATCCGAAAAGTACCAAAATTTCACCTTAGGATAAATTCAATATTCCGAATCCAAAAATGAAGTCCATTTTAAAATATAAAATATATATAATTTCAAAAATTAGGTATTACTATTCTTAACGGCTAGTTTGATTGGTTGTGGTGTGTGTTAAAACTCAAGGTTGCGTACAACACACGCTACTGTATTATTCAAAGAAAGTGTACCGTGGAAGCTTGGGATGTTTCATTTTAAATTTTTGATGTCCCCATTTAGTCAAAAAGTTTAAAATATTGTATTTAAAAAGGGTTCACTATTAAAAGTTGATAAAAGTGCAATACTGAAAATGAATTTGTTCTTGCATTATACCTCATAATATGGATTCTAAAATTATAAGGATTATATAAAGTTTAAAATTTAGATAATACTATTCATAACCTCTTTTGAATGGCTTTTTTTTGTAAGTCATGGTGTGATTGAACTCGGTGTTGCGTGTAGTGCAAGTTATTGAATTATTTGAAGAAATAACACACTATGAAATCTTGGGGTGTTACAATAATTCTCAAGAACCTCAACATAATCGTATCACATAAAACATTCATAAAGGAAACATAACATTTCCACCTTTCAATAACAAGATATCAATACAAAACATTGATATAAAAACATTATGAAAAAAATTTTCAATACCAAAATAAAAGAAAATAAAAACATGGTATTTATTTTTCTTTTTTAAAAAAAGGTATGGCTTGTAGAGGAAGCCGAAACTCAAATAATGGTCACGGCGGCAGAGAAGTCGTTGTCGCTACATACGTACGACAAAAACATTCCCTTTTGTCGTTTAGTAAATGCTTCGTATAATAAATATTCCTTTTGAATAAACGTAAAATTTAAAGGGGTTTATACACCGTATAAAATAAGGTTGTGTATAAAAAAAATTTGCCTCAATGAAAGGATATTGAGACGAAGTTCCATACCTCGGGTCCGACTTGACTCGATCGTTCTTTAATGTATTTAAAATCGGGTAACTCCCATTGGTTTGAGCTCAAAGGCTTTCTTGGAAAGACTTATACCCAAAGTGAGGATTCGAGGAGTAAGAGAGGGAAGTGGAGAGAAAAAATGGGCAGGGGTTGGCCGAGCCAAAGGCTTTGGGAGTGTGGGTAAGGAGGTAGAGGTGGGGGCCTTTTATAAGAGGAGAGGAGGGGCACTCTTGGAAAGTAAAGAAATGTTACATTATTTTAAAATGAGTGTCGGATTCAAAAGGTCCCACATTGATATAATTCGAGGTTAATGTGATAAGGGTTCTAAATCCACACATCAAATAGGTTTTGGACATGTGTAGTTCATAGATATCCTTTCATTTTATTTAAATCCTTTATTAATGAGGTAATCGCTGCATCATCATGATGTCATAAATAATATAATTTCTTTAATGACTAAAAATTATAAAAAAATTACTATGAAGTAGTAAATCTTTTTAGCTTTCCAATGACTATTTATAGTCAAAAATATGACTTGTATAACCCCATGTAAAAATTGTTTTAGTAAAACATTTCATGTTTGTGTCATTTTTACCTTAACATTAAATAAAAAGTTATTTATGTCATTTCCCAACCAAAGTGGCTCCATGTGGTCCCCAAGTTGACCCATGGATTTTCTTGGTCGTCCATGAAACATCCAATGAGGGTAATACATGTTTCAAGCTCATCTCATATTATTAAAACATTATTTTTACCTTAAACTACACTAATTACCTCTAATTGCGATTAAAAACTTAATAAGTAACTATTCACCAAGAAAAATATTTTAATCTCATTGAACCACATTTTCCTACTTAATGAAAACCATGTAAGTAGGATTTTTGAAAATCATATCACAGAAGTAGCAAAGTTTCATTTAAATGAAAAATTAGTTTCTTTAACTACCACTTAGTGGTTTCACTATTCATCAAAAATTGAAGTTTTTCAGAAAAATTCCAAAACATTACCCTAAGCTATATTTGATATTATGAATTCAAAAATGATGTCTATTTTACAAAATTCAAATCATATAAGTCATATTAATTAATTTAATAATTAATTCCCGCTGTCATGACAAAAATCGTGTTTTTATGAAACAATAAGTATCAAAAGATTGACACCAGTTTAAGTCTAATTTCAAAGTGAAATTGATTCAAATGACCACCATTGGATTAAATTGTAAAAATATATTCTAATTTCACTTCAAAACCAATTCAAAAGATATTCTAATCATATAAATAAATTAGATTAAAAAGAGGTTTTGAATTAAAATACAACATTTTCACTATTCATTAAAAAATAAACTTTATCGGAAAAATAACAAAAATTCACACAAAGTATATTTTGATGTCCCAATCATAAATAATAAGTTTATTTTGACAAACATAGCTTATAAAATTGTCAAAAGATAGATTTAAAAATGGTTTGCCATCAAGTGGCAGTAAAAGAATCTTTTAAGAGCATTAGTGTATTCCATGCATAAGATTGTATTTATTTTCATTTTAATCCTCTAAAACACTATCTTAATCATCAATAGACATAGATAACAATATCTATTATTAATTATTTACTTGGGATGTTACATCCTTCCCCCCTTTAGAAAATTACGTCCCCGCAATTTATTTACTTATCGAATAAATGGGGGTACTTATCCCTCATTTCATTTTCAGATTCCCATGTTGCCTCTTCCATCATGTAGTTTTTCCAAAAAAACCTTTACCTGATTAATCACCTTATTTTGTAACACATGCTCCCTGTGGTCAAGAATATGGACCGGTTGTTCCTCATAAGATAGGTTCTCTTCCAGCTGAACTACCTTTGGACTCAAAACATGAGATGGATCTAGAATGTACTTTCTCAACATCGAAACATGAAAAACATTGTGTACCTGAGATAAACTCGGAGGTAAAGCCACTCGGTAAGCAACAGATCCAACTTTCTCCAGAATTTCATATGGTCCAATGAACCTTGGACTCAGCTTTCCTTTCTTACCAAATCACATCACACTTTTCCATGGTGATACTTTGAGAAAAACATGATCACCTACCTCAAAAGAGAGATCCTTACTCCTGTTGTCCGCATAACTCTTCTGCCTACTCTGAGCTGTTCTCATGTGTTTCTGTATCAGCTGAACTTTTTCTGCCAACTCTTCTACCAATTCTGGTCCCATCAACTTCCTTTCACCCACATCATCCTAGATAGATGGAGTTCGACACCGCTTCCCATATAATGCCTGAAATGGTGCCATTTGTATACTAGAATGAAAAATGATATTATATGAAAATTCAACCAAAGAAAGATGTTGGTCCCAACTTCCCTGATAATCCATCGAACAAGCTCGTAGCATATCCTCCAAGATCTGAATCATTCGTTCTGACTGCCCATCGGATTGAGGATGAAAAGATATACTAAAATTTAATTCAGTACCCAAGAACTTCTGAAGGCCTTTCCAAAAGTTAGAAGTGAACCTGGGATCACGGTCAGATACAATGGAGAGATGAAGTCCATGTAACCTGACTATCTCTTTAAGATACAAACAGGAAAGTTGATCTTGGAAAAAAGTATCTCGTATAGCCAGGAAATGAGCATATTTAGACAAGCGATCAACAATAACCCAGATTGCATTATTACCTTGAGGGGTCTTCGGCAATCCGACAACGAAGACCATGGATATATTCTCCAATTTCCACTCTGGAACTGGTAAAGGCTGAAGCATCCCTTTCGGTAATTGTCGCTCTTCTTTAACCTGTTGACAAGTCAAACACTTCACAGTAAAATCAACAATATCTCTTTTCATTCCATCCCACCAGTAATACTCCCGCAGATCTCTGTACATCTTAGTACTACCAGGATGAACTGAAAAAGGAGAACTATGAGCTTCACATAACAACTATCACTTCAACTGTGAATCACAAGGCACACACAATCTCTTCCCAAAACTCAAAACACAATCATTATCAATGTTTAATTCATGAAACTTACCTTTCTGAACCAGCTCTACCTTTTTCTGCAACTCACTGTCTTGCTTCTGTGCTTGCTTGATTCTATCTGATAGAGATGATCTCACTGATACCTGAAACAAAACAGAAGAACTTCCTGAACCAACAACTTCTATTCCAAAGTTCATCAAATCCTTAACCAAAGGATCACGTTCCAAACGCAACATGGTTAATGAAGCATTACTTTTTCGACTCAAAGAATCAGCCACTTTATTTGCTTTTCCTGGATGGTAATGAATTGTACAATTATAATCCTTGATTAATTCCATCCATCTCCTCTGTCTCATGTTTAACTCTTTCTGAGTGAATATATACTTTAAACTTTTTTGATCAGTATATATTTCACACTTTAATCCATAAAAATGATGTCTCCAAATTTTTAAAGCGAAAACAACAGCAACTAATTCCAAATCATGTGTAGGGTAATTTACCTCATGAGATTTCAACTGTCGTGAAGCATAAGAAATTAGCTGATCATTCTGCATTAGGACACAACCAAGTCCTTTAAATGAAGCATCATTGTATATAACAAACTCACCATTTCTGGAAGGTAGTGCCAAAACTAGAGCATTCACCAATCTTCTTTTCAGTTTCTGAAAACAATCATCACATTCTTTTGTCCAGATAAACTTAACACCTTTCCGAGTTAGCTTAGTCATTGGACTAGATAACCGTGAAAAATTTCTAACAAACCTTCGGTAATAGCCTGCCAAACCAAGGATGCTACGAATCTCAGCTACATTTGTGGGTCTTGGACATTCTTCAACAACCTTTGTTTTTGCAGGATCAACAGTTATCCCATCTTTAGATACAATGTTACCATGGAAAGAAATTTGTTGCAACCAAAACTCACACATGCTGAATTTTCCATACAGTTTATTTTCTTTTAAGGTTTGTAAGATAACCCTTAAACGTCTTTCACGCTCCTCTTTACTTTTAGAAAACACCAAAATATCATCAATGAAAACCCCCACAAACTTATCCAAGAAATCATGGAAAATTCTATTCATTAAGTCCATGAATATAGTAGGTGCATTGGTTAGCCCAAAAGGCATTACAACAAATTCATAATGGCCATATCTTGTACGAAACGCAGTCTTCGGAATGTCTGCTTCCTTTACTTTCAGATGATGGTACCCCGATCTCAAGTCAATCTTTGAAAAATACTGAGCTCCCTGGAGCTGATCAAACAAATTATTGATATGAGGCAAAGGATATTTTTTCTTAACAGTGATGTTATTCAAGGCTCTATAATCAATGCAAAGTCTCATTGATCCATCATTCTTTTTAACAAATAAAACAGGAGCACCCCATGGTGATGTGCTAGGTCGAATGAAACCTTTCTCTAATAAATCTTGCAATTGCTCCTTCAACTCTAAAAGTTCAATTTGAGCCATTCGATAAGGGGGTTTTGAAATTGGCTTAGCATCAGGAACTAAGTCAACAGTAAATTCAACTTCCCGATCTGGTATTATTCCAGGCATCTCATCAGGAAAAACATCAGGATACTCATTTACCACTGGCACATCATTAATCTGAACAGTTCCTTTATTTTCAACGATGTGTGCAAGGTAACATTAATTTCCATCTTTTACAAGTTTCTCGGCCTCTTGATAAGTTATCAACAGTAAGGGTTCATTCTTGTACACAAACTGAAATTCTTTCTGAAAAGAAACTTCTTTAGCTCTACAGTCAATCTTAGCATGGCAAATAGAGAGCCAATCCATACCCAGGATAACATCAAACTCTACTAGAGGTAGAACAATAAGGTTTGCAAGTAGTTTCATTACACATATAAGGATAGGAAGATTCTTATAAATTATTTTTGCCTCAACATTTCCCCCAGTTGTTTTTACCAAAAGTTCAAGAGTCATTTCTTGAGATGGTATTCCCATTTTACTAGAAAAGGTTGTAGAGATGAAAGAATGTGTAGACCCCGAATCAAACAACACACTGGAATAATCTAAAAAAACAAACAAAGTACCTGATACAACTTCATTTGATGGCCCGACATCTGCTGAAGTAGTTTCAAAGGATTTCACCACCCCTTTCTGCTTGTAGTCTAACTGCTTCCCATCACTCAAGCTCTTTGTCAGACACTTGTTTTCATAGTGACCCATCTCATTGAAATTATAACATTTCCGTAACTATAAATCAAATTTGGTCTTACCATCACCCTAATCTTTTTCAGTGCAATCACGAGCCTTATGTTCCATATTACCACATCAGTAGCACTTTCCATAATTTAGAAGACATTCCACATCATGCCTTTTGCCAAATTTATCACAAACTGAAATCTTAGATTTCTTACCATCAGACTTTTTTGAAGAATTCTTACCTTTCTCCTACCACCTTGGTCTATTCTTCTGCTGGTTGTTATAGAACACTTGATCATCGATAAACTCTATTTCCACCTTCTCAGCACATCGAACAAGCTTTTCATAACTTTTATACTCATGAGCAGCTAATTCCCTTCGATATTTTGGCTTTAATCTTGAGTAAAAACGATTGATTTTACTATCAAGGTCTCGGATAAAATTTGGAGCATACCTTGCCAATCGAGTGAACCTTTCTTCATAGGTAGCCACTGAGTCTTCCTCTTGCCTCAATTCCAAGAATTGTTTTTCCATCCTAAGTTGAACAACCTTAGGAAAATACTTTTCAAGAAACATACCTTTGAATTCATCCCAGTCGAGAGCATCAATCTCATCAGCATCCCTGATATTTTTAACCATAGACCACCTCTGATCTGCTTCACCCTCCAAACGGTAAATAGCAAGACTAACCTTTTGATTGTCTGAACACCCCATGACATTGAAAATCTTCTCTAGTGATTTAATCCACCATTCAGCTAACACAGGGTCAGATGATCCTCTGAATGATGGGGGATGTTGCCTCATGAAATGTTCCACCACTGACATGTTCCTCTGCGGTTGATCTGGCTGATCTCGTGCATGGATACCACCACCATTTATCGCTTGAGTCAACTACTCCATTACTGCAACAAACTGTTCAGTTCCAATTCCGACCATCTCAGGATGCTGATTCGGAAGGTTATTTCCTTCTGTATGCCTTCCTAGCAAAGCTTCCCTATTTCCTCTGCAGAAAACCATTTTGAACAAACATGTCTTAGATGAAGCAACAGGGTAATCTTCAAATACTATATCACTTCAATTTGACCATAAAAAAATATTTTTGGATAATCATTTAATATAATTTTACATCTTAAAGTTATCTAAACCGACATTTGATACGAACTATAAGGCCCCAGCCTTAAACCTTACTTAATCTTGAGTTATTACAAGATTACACATTGAGGATCTTTTCGGGTTTAGAGTTTTAGAGAAATAGATCATAAAACTTGCATTACATTCCACATATAAACAAAGAGGTTACATAAAGATAGTATTCTTCTTTCCCATCAATGGAAACATAGTTAAAATAAAACATGGATTCTTTCTTGACACTTCCATGACACTATCATCATATCATGTACCTTTCCCTTGACCTGTGAAAAAAATTTCAAAAAAACTTGGGATAAGTATAAAAAGCTCAGTATGGGTTATAATAATATGGAAAGGAAACATGGGTACATAAATACATAAGAATGAAATCATACTTTACCCATAATACATAAGCACTTTAACATACCTCATCAAATCATGAATAAATCATAGAAATCATAAGACATAAAGGCAACTTGAGGCATTCATAACATTCTTACATAGGGAGTAACCCTCTTGGTTACGTTTGGAATACCCATCACAGTATATTCCCTAAATCTCTTTGGAGAAACCTTAACTTTTCACTCCTTCGCGTTACCCAATGCATTGGAGAGCTATATCGGTCTCACCCGCCCTTAGTCTATCATGGAACCACCCATCTTCATAATAATGCCCAAGAACCTCAACATAATCGTATCACATAAAACATGAATAAAGGAAACATAACATTTCCACCTTTCAATCACAAGATATCAATACAACACATTGATATAAAAACATTATGAAAACAATTTTCAATATCAAAATAAAAGAAAAGTAAAACATTGTATTTATTTTTCTTTTTTTAAAAAAGGTTTGGCTTGTAGAGTAAGCTAAAACTCAAATAATGGTCACGGTGGCAGAGAAGTCGTTGTCGCCGCATACGTACGACAAAAACATTCCCTTTTATCGTTTAGTAAACTCTTCGTATAAAAAAGATTCCTTTTGAATAAAAGTAAAAGTAAAAGGGGTTTACACACCATATAAAATAAGGTTGTGTATAAAACAAAATATGCCTCAATGAAAGGAGATTGAGACGAAGTCCCACACCTCGGGTCCAACTTGACTCGATCGTTCTTTAATGTCCTTAAAATCGGGTAACTCTCTTTGGTTTGTGATCAAAGGCTTCCTTGGGAAGACTTCTGCCCAAAGTGAGGCTTCAAGGAGTAAGATAGGGAAGTGGAGAGACCAAATGGGTAGGGGTTGGCCGAGCCAAAGGCTTTGGGAGTGTGGGTAAGGAGGTAGAGGTGGGGGCCTTTTATAAGAGGAGAGGAGAGGCACTCTTGGAAAGTAAAGAAATGTTACATTATTTTAAAATGAGTTTCGGATTCAAAAGGTCCCACATTGATATAATTAGAGGGTAAGGTGATAAGGGTTCGAAATACACACATAAAATAGGGTTTGGACATGTGTAGTTTAGAGATTTTACATTATCCTTTCATTTTATTTAAATCCTTTATTAATGAGGTAATCACTGCATCATCATGATTTCATAAATAGATTAATTTATTTAATGACTAAAAATTATAAAAAAATTACTATGATGTAGGAAATATTTTTAGCTTTCCAATGACTATTTATAGTAAAAAATATGACCTATATAACCCCATTTAAATTTTTTTTAGTAAAACATTTCATGTTTGTGTCATTTTTACTTTAACATTAAATAAAAAGTTATTTATGTCATTTCCCAACCAAAGTGGCTCCATCGGGTCCCCAAGTTGACCCATGGATTGTATTGGTCGGCCATGACACACCCAATGAGGTTAGGACATGTGTCAAGCTCATCTCATATTATTAAAACATTATTTTTACCTTAAACTACACTAATTACCTCTAAATGTGATAATAAACTTAATAAGTTACTATTCACCAAAAAAAATATGTTAATCTCATTGAACCACATTTTACTTCTTAATGATAACCATGTATGTCGGATTTTTGAAAATCAAATCACATAAGTGGCAAAGTTTCATTTAAACGAAAAATTAGTTTCTTTAACTACCACTTAGTGGTTTCACTATTCATCAAAAATTGAAGTTTTTCAGAAAAATTCCAAAACGTCACCCTAAGCTATATTTGATATTATGAATTCAAAAATGATGTATATTTTACAAAATTCAAATCATATAAGTCACATTAATTAATTTAATACTTAATTCCCGCTGTCATGACAAAAAGCGTGTTTTTATGAAACAATAAGAACCAAAAGATTGACACCAGTTTATGTCTAATTTCAAAGTGAAATTGATTCCAATGAACACCATTGGATTAAATGGTATAAATATATTCTAATTTCAATTCAAAACCAATTCAAAATATATTCTAATCATATTAATAAATTAGATTAAAATGGGGTTTTGAATTAAAATACAACATTTTTCACTATTCATTAAAAAATGAACTTTATCGGAAAAATACAAAAAATTCACACAAAGTATATTTTGATGTCCCAATCATAAATAATAAGTTTATTTTAAAAAAAATAGCTTATAAAATTTTCAAAAGATAGATTTAAAAAGGGTTTTCCATCAAAAGGTAGTAAAACAATCTTTTAAGAATATTAGTGTATTCAATGCATAAGATTGTATTTATTTTCATTTTAAGCCTCTAAAAAACTATCTTAATCATTAATAGACATAGATAAAAATATCTATTATTCATTAATTACTTGGGATGTTACAATAATACCTTTCCATGGTGGATCCTTAGTTTGGATATTACCAAGTAAATTTGAAGGAGGATTTTCCCAATACTAGTTTTCAAATAAAGTTAACTCACTAAGAGTTCATAAGTATTCCATTTGGACATACACCTTCTTTGAAAATTTTCATGTACTCTATGAATTACGAATTTAGGGATTAACTTGATTTTATTGTTATTATTTATAGATTATATTCTTATCTACTCTATTATCAATGAGGACCATGAGATCATTTGAATGTTTTACTAAAGACCTTTTAGAAATAAAAGATGTATGAATGGTATAGAAAATGTGATTTTAGTTTTGATAAAGTAACATTTTTTAGGCATGTTATCACTAAAAATGGTATATATATGGATCCTTCAAAAAATATTTTTAATTAAAGGATGTCAAAGAACAACCATTATAACAAAAATCCATAGTTTTCCTAGATTATCTTTGTATTATAATAATTTTGGGAGTAACTACTCATTATTTTCAGGACTATCATACACTCTATCTTAGAAGAGGGTCACATTTTTCTATAATGATAAATGGAAAGAAATGTTTAATGATATAAAGATAAGGATAATCATTATATATGTACAAACTTCACCGACAAGTGTAGAATGTTTTTTCATCTATAAAATTGAATCAAAAAATGACTTGGGGTTTTTACTCATTAAAGAAAAAAAAGTGGAAGCCTATGACTCCTACCATTTAAATATTTATGAGTATAACTAACCAAAACATGATCTATAATTTTTTGTAGTAATTTTCACATTAAATATTTGGTGACATTATCTATACGGTGAGAAGTGTGGCATTTATATGTATCATAAAATCATAAAGTATATATTAAAGCAAAATGAGAACAATATTCAACAATTAAGGTGGTTAGATTTGATCATAGATAATGTTTTTTCAATCTATTACCATTTTTGGATGGATAAAAATGTGGAAGATGCTCTGAGTTGAAAGGATCATGCAACTCGATCCATGATGAGGATTATAATGGATCAAATCTTATTAGACATGAAATGGATGAACGTGGGAATAAGAAAAAGGATAATTATCCTGAATTTATAGAATAATGGATTAAACCTATATTATTGAGAGGATAGATGAAGCTAAGAAAACAACAAGGTGCTACAAAAAATGTTGTTGATATCATCATGGTCAACTTTTACAAAGACGAGCTTATACTTTCTGAAACCTAGAAATGTGTCCCATACAAACAATAACTGAAGAGTGAACATCAATATGATGGGAATTTCTCAACCTTCCATATTCATCTATAAATAAAAAAGATGTATAGGGATATAAATAAAAACATCTAATGGGATAACATGAAGTTTGAGATTGTAGAATTTGAATAATAATTTTGGGTATACCAACAAGTCAAGGATAAAGCTCATAAGTCTAATGCTATGATTCATGAATTATCTATTACATTATAGAAATGGTGAAACACAACCATTTATTTCATTAAGTACTCCAACATCTTCTAAACGAAATAATACTATCTGGGCGGTAGCCAATCATCTTAGAATATAAGTATATTTGATTTAAATAATGGAATATTTATCTCTTGACCAACAAAAAAAGATATACATAAGGAAAGTGGTAAGACTACATAGAGTTACACTCTCTATTGCGTCTAATAGATATTCATGGATTACCTCAAGGTTTTAAAGAATCCTTAAAAAACAATTGGATATTGAATTGAGGTTCAATGATACTAATCACCCTGAGATGGATGGTAAGAATAAAATAATCATTCAAACATTAAAGTATATGTTGGAATATTATTAAATCAATCGTCAAGGATGTTGTGATCAATAACATCCCGTTTTGTAGTTTTCATATAAAAAAAGATTCAATTATAGCATTCAAATAGAACCTTATAAGGATCTTTATGGGATGTTATTTTAGACTCCAACATGATGTGATGAAATTATAGACTTAAAGCTCATGGGACATGATATTTTCCAAGAGGTGAGAGTGAATTTTGAAACTAATCAGTATTATATGAATTCCGTGCAAAGTAAATTGAAAAAATATAAAGATAGTCATTAACAAGATCAGAATTTTAATGTTAGATATAATGTTTTCCTTTTTAGATCACCATGGAAGAAATATTTAAGGTTTTCAGAGAAGGTAAATCTTAGTCGAATATATTTTGGCCCCTCTAGGATTCTTGATCACATTAGAGCTATGGCCTATCGACTAGCACTACCACTTAACCTATATTATATGCAAAATGTGTTCCATGTACAACTTGTGAGGAAGTAAATACCAGACCACTCACATGTACTAAATCAAGAGGGGGCACCATTGCAGAATGATATTTCATATCATTATCATCTCGTGAAGTTCATAGATCGTCGATAAAAGAGTCTATGTAATATGATAAATCATCTGATCAAAGTACTATGGAATACAAAAAAGTTTTAGGATGTAATATGGGAACTTGGAGACATGATAAAACATAATTTCACTCATATATTTTATTTTATGAAATATGGATTTTGTGGGAAAAATTTCAAAAGGGTGGAAGAATGTAATGACCAACAAATTATAAATTAAATTCATTTTCAGAATGAATAAAAAAATTATTCTGTAATCTTGTAATAGAAAACACATGAAATGCATTTTTTATTTTATACCATTATATGTTATATCCAATCATATTTAAAAGACCATTAAATAATAATATTCATTCCTTATATTATTTCCACATTTCTGTATTGCCTTCATTTTTATCTGATATAATTCCTCATTGTTCATGTTTATGAATCTCACTAATTTTATGTTTTTTTGGTATTACTATTAACTCAAAAGAATCAATTTTATCATTTTATGAATTTATTATCAGATTACTAGGCTTCATAGATCACCCATTTATTATGTACATTAATAAGTTATTCAGTGTTGTTTTAGAAGATCAATGAAATTTGAGGAAATTTTATGGAGTTTAATTTATGACTATAAATTCCAATTTCAAGTTATTATGCTAAATACCTAATTACCCAAAGACACTGGGCCTCATGACCATTTCGGGTTGTATAAAGTGCATCCTTATGTAATATATCATGAAATAAAGTTTATTATAAATATGGGTTTTAATAGATAGTGTATAATGGGTTTTTAGTTGGGTGGTGTGATATTCATGGTTTATATATGTCACCTCTAGTGTTCCAAATTCCTAAATTCTCCCTACCATGTGGGAGTATATTCCATTTCTCATATTTCAGTTGGTGTCCTTCTCTTAATTTTTTGGATCTGGATTTATGATCTAGTTTTAGGGAAGTTTTGTGTTGGGTTAAATTGACAATCAATTAGTCAGAGACTATGATAGAAACTATATCTCTAAAAGAATATATTTTTCAATGGTTTTTAGTTTACATGATGGATAATGTGAGTTTTTGATGAATATGTGGTTTTTTAGTTTGGGTTCAGATATGGAGGCACGAAGCCGACAATGATGGAAAGACTGATCATGATCGTGGAAAGATTGATTTCGATTATAGGGTGGTGTTTGATGTATATTGTGTGTAAATTATCGAAATGGAATTACTAATCAGGCCAGGTGACCTATTTCTGTGGTGGGTTGGGATCATGATATCTTCTGGGAGGCCTTTCAAAGTTTTTTTGATTTTATTATCACTAGTTTTTTGGAATTTTTGGTGTTTTTTATCTTATATTCTCTCGATTTTGGTATATATTTTACTTTTTTCCCACTTAATTAATTTTTTTTATAAAATACATGAAAAAATTAAAAAATGTATGTAAAAAAAAGAAGAGTTTGTAATAATCTATGTCAATAACTTTTGGGGTTATAGAATCAAACTGAAATCCAATTAATTTAGGGGATGGTTTATTTTTTTATATTAACATTTGGACGGGAATTCTAAAGTTTTATGATGAAATTATATATATTAAAAATGTTTTCAAATGTTTCATTAGAATTATATAGGTTTGGTAGAAGGATAATTGATGTTTAGGTTAATGTGGGGGTAAAATTTAAATTTTATAGGACACCAAGAACCATGAAGAGGCACAACAGGTATCTAAAGAGGTGATCAGAATGAGGGATAACATGGGAAGACCATAGGGTACCAAATATCATTATACTTCATACCCAAAAACTTGTATAATTTTTTTTAAAATTTTAATATATTAAATTAATTATTTCAAATTAGAGAAAACAAAAACCACTTCCTCACCATCGCTCATAAGGAGTAAGAGCCAATGGAGAGAATGTTAATGATTTTCTCTCCCTCTGTTCATCCTATACATTCTTTTTCTCTATTTTTGGTATATTCTAAAATTTATCTATTAGAGTGGTATCATAGAGAGAAGGTTTTTTTCTTCTTCGTATTTATATTTTCTTATTTTTCCATATACCTCTATAGTATTTAGAATTCAAATTTTTTGGGTTTTTATTCACCTATTTGATTTCCTGAATTTAAGGTCGAATAATCTAGTGATTATCGGTCTTGTTACTCTTCATAGGACATGGTTATTTTTCTCTTCAATTTACCATGATTTACATGTATGTTTAATGAGTGTCATGATACTGATCTTGGATAGGGGAGTTAATGATACATATGATTGAAAAAATAGGCATTATAAATTATACGTATGATTTTAAAGGGACCTTGAGGACCATGAATGTTATTCCTCATAATATCCTAACAGAAACCACTCAGAAATTCATCAGGTGCCACATGATCTCAAGCATGTGTACCCATATGCTAGAGGTTGTTGACTATAAGTGAGGGTGTCAAGTGGAACCATTGATAAATTATACTATATGTCAAAGTGAATGGTAGGAAGATTTAGAAAATTATAAAAATAAAAAATTAGAGTAAGAAAACAATAAAATCACAACCCATGATGTACTAGTATGGAATTCAAGAGAAATAAATAAAACTAAACAACGATCCAAGGAATAGGTAATAATATAAATATATAATCAACAATTGACCATCCTCCTGAACTCCATCCAGAAACATTAGCATACACATACTCCTCTTACTAAACTATTCACCATAGATCCATTTCCCTTCATAGGTCCCCAAATCATGAAATCTACAAGCAGGCCAAAATGACAGAGTGGGGTGTGAGTTAAAGACACGGTAGAAAACCACCAATGAACCATAACTTTATTGTATAAAATATAAAATTGTATTAGATGAATTAATATAGGATGCATATATAAACTATAATACCTCACTCAAATAAAAACATATCTCAGGTTATTAGAGACCTACCCAACTTTCGTGGAAACCTTTCCAAAAAGAATCATTGATGGCCATCCTGAAACATTCCTCCTCGGGATAGTCACATATATTCCCGAGACATCACAACAACATTGATATCCCAATATATTCTCAGCCAAGACTAACACATCCATCTAGAAAGATAAATCAGAGCATGTGACACATCATGTTTATTGAGATAGAACAATTGCATTAAGACCTTATTCCCAACACATCTATCTTAAGAGAGTCCTATAATTCACACCACAAACATATATTTAGAATACAATAGAACTGTATATAAAATATTATATGTAAATTAAAAACAAAACATTAAATAAATTCAATAGTATCATCATCAAAATAATCCATATATAAGGATCACATGCATTGGTAAAGGCTACACACACTCACACATGTTTATTATATGATCAAATGTGAGACATAGGTTTTTTAGTTCTATATACACACATAAATTTCTTTTGTTAAAAATATGTATGAAACACGTGAAACATTTATAAATGTTGTAAATTATATGCAAATATGTTCCAATGACAGTGGCCTCTAACCAAGACTAATTTCACCCATAAGAGATGTTTCATAGTGGTTATTTATTTTTTAGAAATATAATATTAGTTCATAATTAAAAAATATTTTTTAAAAATATTAAATTTAATTTGAATAATGTACCTCAATACCACTAAAAAACATTCGATTAAACTTCTCTCATTGTGATGAACCAAAAGGCACTAACTAATCACCAGAATGATTAGTATTGGTGATGATATCGATGTAATAATTTTGAAATAAAAAAAAGAATAATAGATAAAGGGACATAATGGGAGAGACCTGATATAAGGAGAGAGACGTGATATGGGAAAAAATACTTTGGAAATGATGGTTGGTGTAACTCCTTCCCATAACATGTTTTATAAGTTTTTTAAACATAAACTTTATTTTATTTAAAATTCCATCAATTATTTCTTCCTCTATCCACATGCATTACATGAATAAAAACTTTAACATCCTTTATAATCACAATATTCCACAGAAAGCCCCATTATTCTCATTAAATAATTATTTCTATATTTATTATTTTCTATCATATTTATTTAATTTTATTTATTTCATTCTCCTCTTAAACTCTTTCCACACCCCATACACTTCATGGGTTCATTTTTTAAACCCTTTATAAAACACATTTAATAAATATTTAAATATATTTTAAATGTAATCCATATATATATATACATATATACACACTCTTATACACATATATACACCCATAGAGGAACAAACACACACACACATATATATATATAGACTCCCACATATATATATACACCTAGACACACACACACACACACACAAACACACACACATATATATATATATACATTCATGCACACACACATTGAAACATAAATATATATATATATATATATCTACATACATACATTTTATTTTGTCACTCTCAAAGTTTATTCTCCCAATTTAATATTAATAATAATAGTAAAATTAATTTTTTTTATTAAATATATTAATTTAAAAGAAAAATAAATATTTCAACAGTAACATTAATTAAATATCAATAGTGGTGAAAAAAATTATTAAATGTACATAAGTTTATTTTTTAACTCAATTTAAAATATCACAATTTTTTACTTTGATAAATTATAAATATTCATGCAACCAAAATTTTCACCATAACATAATTATTAATTACTCTAATATATTTTAATCTCATGTATATTTTTGAAACAAATAATCACAACAATTCAACTATTATTATTATTTCTACTGCAAATGAAATATTTATATACCAAATAATTTTTATCGTAAAAAAACAAAAACAAATTCATAATTTTCATCCAAAAATTATATTCTATAGTTTTAATAAATAACGTTAACTTAAAATAAAAAAATAACTACATGGGTTGTTATACTCTACTTGAAATGAAAATTCAATTCAATATAAATTAACCTATACCTATATATTTCAAGCATTTTCATAAAGATATTTAGGATTTTTAATGTATTTCTTGTTTCAAATGGAGATTTGTATAGTCTAGTGTGGGTTTATTGAATAGTGTACAGATTTATATTAGAAACATTGTGGTATTATTGAGTAAAGCATATAAATAAATTTATTTTTTTAATTAATGTGTGAACATTTTTTAATTAACATTTTCCTTGTAAATTTATAAAAAAATGAATTGTGTCTTGTGGCCTAGTTTACAAATAAGTTCACCTTGTTGTGGGGTTTTAAAAATCCTATGGTTTCCAATGAGTGATTTTATACTAATGTTGGATACAAAAAAAGTTATTTTTGTGATTAAAATTTCTCAATTTAATGGATATAGTTACTAATGGTGAATATATGCATATACATAGCATGATATCTAAAGTTTGTTAATTTTTGGAATCTTAAGGTTTTTCTATAGATAGTTAAGATAATGAATAGGGTCAATCAAGTCAGAAAAAATTACCACTATTACAAATAAAGATTTAGTGATGATATATTTTCTAGATTTCAAGTAACAGAAATAGGCTTAGTGACTCTAGAGTAATGACCTTTTTAGATAATATTGTCTATTATATAATGTTATCTTAGGAACTGTGTTAGAATAATGATGCAAAATTATTTAGGAAATGCATAAAAAATAGATAATTATCATTAACCTCATTATTTAAACATGATTTCCTAGGTATTGAAATAGGGGATATCAAGTTGTAGTTTATTTTTCCACTATACCTAAATATTTTTATATTCATCCATGTCATTGTCTTTTTTAGAGAATATTTCAAGGTGCTATTACAATTTATTTATATTTATCATGAATATTAGTAAATTTTATTGGTGATAATGTGATTTGGTTTGGAAAAATTAAATGGTTATCTTCTTATACTAGATATGTTTTTCATATATCTAATTTTTGTGATATAAAGTTGAATAATGGCACATTTATATGAGTGTCATTCTACCCATGAAATATATTATAGTTTTTTATTTGGTAAATATGAGGGTACATTTATAGATATATATTATTATAGTAAATCTAGTTTTTTCTATATTGTTATTGAAAAGAATATTTTTTGATTATATTAATTTTGGCTAGAATTTTCCCCCTTATATGAGAGAATGTATCCCCAATATCCTATAATTTTACCTATATGGTTCTAACCAAGATGATATCCTCCTCATTATAATAACAATATCCTTCTAATGTGAATACTTAGACTAAATATATATGTATTATCTCCTCCAAAGTTTGACAAAGAATATGTAGTTCTTATTAATGATTTTTATGAAATAGTTGAAGAAAGTATTTGTGTGTTTAAAGAGTCCTAGTATAACAATTTATTCAATACTCTTATTATTTTTTAACATTTATAACATGTAATTTTATTTTCTTGTATATCAATTTTATACTTCACATATTGTTCCACGTCTTTCATTAACTTGTGTATATAATTTATTTTTTAGAAACACCATTGGTGGTGGCCTACTTAATTTTATTATAATAAAATATATATGCTTCTTGGGTAATGTAGATATTTTTATATTATGTTATATGTATGTGTAAGTTAAATATTCGGAAGACTAGTTGTGGTGTAAGGTTAATTCGGGAAGGAACATTTCTCAGTAGGTCTGATCTAGGATGATGCCAGGGAAGATACATTTGGAAGGATTAGTCTTATAGAATGTCACCACCTCATTTATTTTGAGTTTTGAGTAAATTAATTTAGAATATGGGTGGCCTAAGTTGTCTCTATAAGGTCTTTATATTATAATGTTTTAATTTTTCATAAATATAAAAGATATTGGTTTTATTATTTCACAATTACAATAGGCATCTCTAGTGTTTAAGAAATCTGTTTATTTTTTTTTAAAACATATGACATTTGGATGGGTCATGGTATATTTTTGATGTAATTTTGTATCAATGTGAATAATTATTTAATAATGGTGAATAATTTCTCCAAAATAACCTTAAACCCTCTATGTTAGTCTCAATCCCTTGGAGATCATGGAATTTTCTTTATGTAATTATTTTTTAGATTGTGTATTGTTCAGGTATCTAGGTTGAGTTATCAAAAATATTCCCAATTGTTGGGATATTCATTGTAACTCATGGACACCCTAGAAGGATATATTCCTCTTGCCTATTCTTAGTGATATTCATCAACACTTATGAACAAGAATAATTATTGTTACTTTCATTAGGGAAAAAATTTACTTATCATTTATGTTTACTCACTTCAAATGAATGGTTATATTTCATAGAAAATAATTTTTTTTCATATTTTTTATGATGAATTTAGATATGATTTGGTCCCTCTAAAACCATTTAATTATTATGTATGATGTATAAAATTGTATTGATCCATATTTATTAGTTTCATGAAAAGTTTATTTATTTCCATCTTCAAGAGATTATGAGAGTTTTACGTAATGCTTGAAATACAAATGGATATGATTATAATAAATTATTCTAATGTTATGGAATTTCAAATAGTTTCCAGTTTACTAAAATAGAACTATGAGTTTTTATATATTATTATATGGTGTGTTTATTTATTGAATTTTTTTCTTACAGATGAAATAATGAGGCTATTTAATGCGAGATATATATATATATCACAATATTGTTGAATAAATTTTGGTGTGAATAATTTTCCCTTGATTTTAAATATAGATAAAAAATAAAAAATTAATTCAATATAATAATTTTATCATTAAATGAAAAACTGACCAAAAGTGTTTTTTTTAATTTTTTTATTATATTTAGGAATTTTAATATTTAGTTTCATACAATTAAAATAATGTTTTAAATTATTTTTATGTGAATAACAACTCAAAAGAGATTAAAGGAGTTAATTTGCTACCTATGTCAGAGTAACATGAACATTAAGGTTTATATATAGAAATAAATTATAAAAATTTAAGACTGTCTATGAATAAACATGTAGTTGACAAGATATGTACAAAATATTACTTCAATAAATGCACTATTAGATTAAACATGGGATTTAAAGAAATAAAAATTAATAAAACTACATCCTCAGTAATTGCATATATTTATTGTTCAGCCAATATAGTATACATGATATCAACTTGTTGTGACATTCTCAACCTTACACATGTAAGAATGATATGGGATCCATGTCAGAATAAGCCCTTTATCTACCCATTGTGTGAGATTAATTATATTTCCCAATGCTTAAAACATATTAATCTATATATATTGAAGAAGAAATAAAGTCTCACATCATATTAATTCCAAAAAATCAACTATGATATGAGGCTAACTCAATAAAACATGTTCATTCCAGGTTTTCCTTTATGAATAATCTTTCATAAATAAAATAATATTAAATTTATTACCATAAATTAATAATATATGAATAAAAAAGAGAATTTGGGCATGATCAAAAATTAAAATTACCAATATCTAATTTTAGAACAAATTAGGATGAAACAATCACTATTTAGCTAATAATTCTTCATGAATATTTAAAAATATCATTCATGGGGGGTTCTCATGTAGGCCATGTATATAAAAACCATACAAAAAAGTAAATTAAGCTCTCAACATGGAATACAACTTAAGAGAATGTAATTTTATGATCAAGTTAATTGATTTTTTAAGAAGGATTCTTATTAAATATGGGATGAGGAATTTTTAATAAATAAAATAGGATCCCCAATGGAAAAGGAATCCATGTTAGGGAGTCATCATGGATTCCATTTCCTATTTTGGTTCATATTTTTGTGTTCTACCATTATAATCTCAAATATGTGGATAACGAAAACCACACTAGTGTCTGATCTAGTGGAAAAGTGTTATTATATTCTATAACAAATATTTTTAATAAAAATTTCACATTGTTATACTTATTCATGAATTTTAATTTTTTTATGAATAAATATTAATTGGTTTCCATGATTTTTTTTATTCATTACTAACATTTCTATTTCTATTGTAAGTTATTGTTAATGATTTTTGTATCGTTCTATAAATGTTGTATTATTGTGGTATTGGTAGTGAATTACAGGTGAGTGAATACATGTGATAGGAAAGAATTGTTTTTGGATATTACTACAATTTAATTCCACTTCTTCCAAGGGTAAGTTCTATAGAGAGTGATCCTCAGTTTTCATGAGTTTTTTTGTGGGGGGGGGGATTCCGGGCATTTACTTCCATCACATGACACATTAGGTCCAATTAATCATTGTTATGGTGAATTATAATTCAATATTTAAATTAATGTGTGGATGATAGATCAATGGTATTAAATTTAAACATTATTTTAGAGTAATAGTGTGGTCTTCAATCGGGGGATGTGAGGATATGAATTGTAAATCCACCCACTTAATCAACACTATTTCACATGCACTATAAAATTTATTGTGTTTTTCCGTTATATTTTCTTCCACAAATCCAATAACTCTATTAAATATCCATTTTCATAATTTTTAGAAAATATTGAGTGTAATGGGAGATTTTTTTCTTCCTTCGGAAACAACCCTAATCATACCTCTATTTTATTAAAATGTTCTAATGTATTAAATTGACATGTTTTTGGCTTCTGTTTACTTTTTGGAAATTATTTTTGGGAGGATATCTAGTCCCTTTATTGTTCTTTAACTTTTTTTAAAACAATTTCATTAATTGAAAATATTAAAATAATTTTTTTACTAAGGATTATCTTCGAATATAATTAAATATTCGGGAAAATGAAAAGAATGGTTAAATAGGCAATAGTAAAGTACTATATTTATGATTAAATTTCCCAAGAATAATATGAATAAAGGGAAATTTGAGTATAATTATGGGAGAATAAATTTACACAACAACCTATTCACTATCATTCGTATTATAGATGAAGCTAAAGATACAATAACACATTCTTATTTATATTATACGAGTAATAAAATATTTTTAGCATTGATTTATTTTCTAAATTTCATGATTAAGGACTGTCTATGATTAAAATGAAAGATATGAACAAGAAGATGGGATTTCATATGAAATTCCTTCAATAGGAGTTGATAATAATAGAAATAAATGTAATGAAATTATTTTTTGAGGAATTGGATATCAATAAAATCAAAGAAAATTTGGAAAATACTTCAGGGACTATTACTTGTAACCTTTTAGAAGAGATTACAGCTCCAAATCCTCATATATCTAATGTATTTTAAGGATTCTAATCTACATTAGATATATAATGGTTATATTTTCTCAAGAGGAGACTCAAACCGAACCCCTATGATTCAAAAACAAATTCAATGATTAACTCTTTCACATTATGTATGTTGAATATTCTAAAATATAGGTGGTAACATATGAAGAAATATTTAATTGGCTATTATCCACTATTCAAAATGATTTTACATAGGTAATTCATTGTTTGAGGGATATATAATTAAATATTAATATGGTGTATAATTTTTATTTTAGCTCTCTTTTTTATTATTTAATTAAATATAGTTTAAATACTAAGACCCCCTATGTTATGAATATAGAAATAACATTTTTATTATAAGAAATAGATGATATTGTGTAAAACACAGTGGGTGTGATAATGTTTAATGAAAATATTTGATGAATAATTTCCATCCAATTGATAATTTAGATTCCCAGAATAATTTTGTGTAGAACTATAATATGTTTATATTATTAAGGGAGATAACACATTCCTAAATTAATTTTAGTTTATATTCATTAAATATTAATTTTTTTGTATTTCCCATATACTCATATTTACAAAGCATTACAACAGATACATGAATTGGTGGTATAAGAACATTTTATAAGGAATGTTGCTAATTTTGAAGAGAGGTAATAGGGGTTCAAAGAATGGTATACGGTGTTATAAGAGGAATATATAACTGTTCTAGAAATTAATTTTGAGAAATTTTCTCAAGAAAATCATAATATCACATGATGCTCTTAGAAATTTCTTGAATATATTCAATGATTTTCCAAGTGTCCATGAGGAATAAGAGGAGGTCTCTTTGTTCATCCTCCCACCGTTACTTTATCATGATCCTATTATTGTAAAGGGGATGAATAAGTAACTTTAAACACAAAGGGATGATAGAAACATTCATTGACACGAAGACATGGTAATACAAGGTTGTGGTTGTTCAGATCACAAAATCAAAACTTTCCATCATATTTTGGGTGATAGTGGATACTGTCAAGCCATGAGGAGTAAAACTTATAGCACCCACTTGGGGTTCAAACCAAATAAATTTCCCTTCCCTAATTATTATTTCATATTTTAAAAAAATCATCATGTTATTTTTGTAATAAATTATATATTTTACAGTGGGAAATGTTATCTGGAGAGAATTAAAGACCATTTAGATGAAAATAAATTAGTTATCAACCCTCTTAGTCATGTTTTCTCATTCCTCAAAACAATTTTTTGATACCCTATATCATATATATGTTATCTATTGATAATTAAATTATAAAAATTATGAGGGGAAGTGTGGGGAGTTGATTTATTTATTGGATTCTGGTTTTTCCGTTATTTCATTATTATTCTATTATAAAAAGTGTTATTAGTTTCCCCAACATGAGTGAATCCAGTCCCTCCATTAAAGAGCGGAATAATATATTTCTTAAATATAAACTTTATTTTGGAAAATTATGAAATTTAATATTAATAATATAATATTTAATTGGATAATAAATGAATATTCATAATATGGATCAATGGACATTAATTTCTGTGATTCACATTCTAAGTAGAAGTAACATTAAAATATTCAAAGAAAATAACAAATTAGATAGAATAGTTTGATTTTTAGTAGTTTATGTAGTTGGGATCCAAGTTGAAGTTTCTCGAAATAACCCAAAGTCTATTGTTTGTGTGAGTGTGAAAGTTAAAATCTAGTGATATGAGATTTTTTATCTTTTAGTACACACCATACTTCTATAGACCGACTATCATAAATAACCATTGTGGATTCTTATTTTGTTGGAATTAAAAGATCTTCATTTTCCCTACTCACTTAATAAGTCTAATTTCAAAAGAACAGCTTAGAAAAAAAGTAAATTAGAATAAGTTATTGGATTATGAGAGATATGTAGGGGAAGTTGAAAGATAAAAAATAATAAACAAGAACTGAATAAATTTATTTAATTAGTTTTCTAGATATGAATCTTAATTTTATAGATTAGTGAGTGGGATGTGAATTTTAGGAGAGGTGAATTTGAAAATGTTAATTAATTTTAATAGTAAAATAAAGTTAAATATTTAACACATAACATTCAATTAAATTTGGATTGGCCATGAGATATTGTTGAGAGTTATTACATGAGGAAATTAAAAATTATTAATGAGGGGAGTGATAAATACATATATTCTATACATTTTTTTGTTTAAAAAAATTTATTTTTATTAAAGGTTTGACATAAATTATATATTTGTTTATTATAACAATTTTTGTATTGAATGAAAAATTTCCCTAAAATTTAATTTTTAATTTTGTTATTATATTTATGGAATTTATTAATAATGAATTTAGTTCACTAGGATTAAAATAAATTGACATTACATCATTTTAAGTGAATATTTCTCACAATACAAAACTAAATTCTTGTGGGCCATAGTAGATCTGTGACTTTGGAAACATTGAAACAATTATTGAAATTTTGTGAAATTTCTTCAAAATATCCAATAATGATCTTACCCATTAGTAATATTACTAAAAATATTTCTTTATAATTAGGTGAAAGGATCCATAATATAGGTGTAATCTTAGATGCTCAATAATGGTAAACTAAGAGATACGTAAGCATAATCACAGGTGTATGGGTATGAGAACCAGAGAATAAAATTTGACGATAATACACAGCATATCAAAGATAATATACATGCATCACTACATAATAATTTGAAGTCTATATGACATAAATCATAAGGGAATCAAGATCACAAGCCATGATATAACAATATTAGAATAAGACATAGAATTTATAGCATACATGTAAGAATATATATTCATTCCATATATGTCGAGGCTTATTACCAAAACATATCAGGTTACTTAATGGGGGCCACACCTTTATGGAGGGACACACCACAATCCCTAGTACTTTAACATACCTTATAGTGGAGTGTGTTTACCCAAAAAAAAATCTTATTAGTCAAGGCTCACTCCGAGATATCTTAGAAGTTAAGGTTCACTCCCAAGACCATATTAGTAGAAAAATTACAGCACTGAACTGATTTCACTTTCCATTTCATCCATGTTTGTCTCATGATATATAAATTTTTTCCTAATTAATTGGATGGAGATATTTGTCTCACCCATAAAATAGTGAAATCATACAAATGTGAGACACAAGATAGTATACATCTCAGCATATCATAACCCATAAAACGATACGGGTTTCATAAACATAATATCACAACCCCTGAAATGAAATGGGCCTCATAAATATTTTATTATATCAAAACCAATGGAAAATATATAGGTTTCATAATCACATAGTTACTCATGAATGGAAGCAGGTTTCATAAGTTTTTTATCAATGTATAATTCATGAGAAGAAAAGGTTTTAATAAAAAAAAATTCATCTTAATCATAAAACCTTAAAAAAAAATAATAATATTATAATTGGATCATATTCCAATTAATTCATAAAAATATCAAAGGATATCATCTTAAATGGATACATATTATGAAATATTACTTTGAACACATTTAAAAGAAAATATGCATTCATTAAATATCCATTTCTTAACAGATTTTAAAAAAAAAATTCTTTTAAAGAAGGCATTAATATCTAATTTAAAACATTTCTTGAAGAAAATATCATTTTGTAGTGATAAAATTATTTTGAAGTTATAAAACAGATTGAAAAAAAATTTATTTGAAAATAACCTTGAAAACATACAATAAAATATTGACAACATTTTCAAATGTTTTTATATGAAAATGAATTTTAAATCATATAAAGTAATCTTGAAAACATTTTGATATTTTTTTTTGAATATAAATTTTAAAATATATAATGTAAGATTGAAAATATTTTCAAAACCTTTTCCTTGAAAATATCTTTTAAAACATATAAAAAAATATTGAAATGTTTTTGATAAAAATTTATATTAAAATCACATTTAAAATTAACGAATTAATCTTGAAAAAATATCATTTAAAATTAATTTTAAATATTATATAATATTATTGAAAACATTTTTAAAAACATTTCTTTTAAGATAACTTTGAAAACATATAAAAGATACTCAAAACAATTTTGAAAAACATTTATTTTAAAATTACATTGAATAACAATAATATAAGATTTGAAAATCATTTATATTCTTTTTATTTTAAAACATCATTAAAGAGTAATTTAAAAATATTTTTTAAGAAATTTTTTGAGAATATAGTTTTTTAATAAAACAGATTTCCAACCAACGAGATAAATAAGGTCTTGTTTTCATAAAATATGTTTATTAATTTTCATAATTACCAATGAGTGCAACAAATGGTACTAATACATGAATATATCATGATAAAATATAGGTGAAAAAATATCATGAAAAATATTGAGAGATGAATTTTAGGATTTTATGAAGGGAATCATAATCATAAACAATCCCAATACACAATTAAGATAGTAGAGACAGATCCTTACCACTTTGGTAACATTTAATCAGTATAACCATGAAATAATAAAATCACATATAGAATAAAATATAATTAAAATAATTATATTTATTATATAATATAAAAAGTGGAGTTATATACTTCTAATAAAATAATATCGGTGTATAAAAAAACATGTGACTCGAGGAAGGGAAATTGAGACAAAATTAACTTATCGGTTTTGTAACTTTTGAACCGTAAAACCCCATGAAATAGATATCATAAAATGGATGTTGAAATACAAATAAATTTTAGTATATGGATCATATACTATATTTAAGGTTATTATATACTCTACAAAAAGTAAACATTGTGTCAATAATGCATAAGTACCAAAAAAATAAAAGTGAGAATAGAAATACCCTTACTAATTGAGTAACTGTTAAATCATGCGATTCATGAATGAATAACATCAATTAAAACATTTAAAATCATGTAATAAATAAAATTCATTATATATCATGTTATAGGGAATTATATTCACAAAAAAAAGTGATTTTTTAATATGGTATGTATCCTATGAAAATAAAAAGTGAGATGAAATTCCCTTACCTTAAGTCATGACTATCTTATTACTTGATAAAAAACAATTTATAATAAATATAAGTCTATTAGAAACCTATAAAACCAATGTATTAATGTATATAAAACCATATATTATTTACTTATGACTTTATATTACCCATTTATTTTTAATTCCATGTCGAAGTATTGTTTCAGGTACTAACTGCTTGGTTTTTCATACATGTTTCGACTTGTTATTATAAATAATCTCACATAGATAATGATATAATTATTTAAATAATATAAAACGTGGTATAAATATCATATATATTCAGTATATATGTTTTTATAATAACCTATAAAATATATAAATAATAAATGAAATTTACTACTTATGAACACAGTTGACCGTATGTACGCATGAATGCTATTTCAAATTTCTTGTCATATTTTTGATGATATAAAAGTAAATGATTTATATATATATAAATTTTAATTTTATATTAATAGTAACATTATTATTTGATACATATCGTATATTTTTTGTTAAACCTATACTTAATACATTTCAGTTAAATTGTAAATGGATCACATCACTTTGGGGAGGTTATTGTCCACATATCCACAAACAATGTTTTTGTATTCCCAAATAATGTAAATCCTGAAGTTATTTGTTATATAATAATTAACTAATAATAAATAAATAAAAAATATCATACATAAAATATAAAATAGTAATAACTTAATTATTCCAAATCACGAGAGGTGGTAATGAAAGAAAGAATGGCATTAGTTTGCGAGGTTGTAGTCCATCAAACATACAGATGATTACTGTGTATCTCATTTGATAGAAGTGTGCATGACTATAGGTTATAACCATAAAATTAAAAAATATCATAATATTTATTATGTTGAGGTTATTATATAAACATGTAATTTGAAGAATTTAAGGGGTGGAGAATGAAATGAAATATAAGCGACTGTTAAAGGATATTACCTCTTATTTTGGTAACTCATTTGGATTTATTCCAACAAACATCATTTGATTATTTTCGTTCCAAATATAAGAATATTTTATGAAGTTAGGTACCTTCAGAGTTTATTATTTCATGGGTTGTATGATCCAATAAGATCTATAGGTGTGAAGACGCAAGGGGTGTGAGGGCCATTTTATAATGGAGGAGGAGTGTCAATCTTGAAAATATAAAAAGATAATAACAACTGAGTAGTATCTTTAATGTAATGTTCATCTAATAATGTAAACTTTTAGATTAAAGGTAGGATATTATGGATAATTTATTTTGTAATTGTTTCCGGGTAACTTGGTGCCTTAAATTAACCTTTAACCACTATGTAAATTCATTTTTAGCTTAATCACTGTAATTAATATTAATTACATTCACTAATATATTTAGTAAAAAACTAAGTAGAAATTAATATTAATTATTAATTTTTGATTTCAAATATGGAATCTATTTTTCAAAATTCCAAACATAGATGTGGTAGAAATTAAGTTATAATTAACTATGTCAATGTGATGATAAAGTTGGGTTTTAAAGTAAAAAAGATTGAAATTTAAAATGTTTTTTTATCGAATCTCAATGTGAAAATTGATTCCAATAACCTAAATTTGATTTCTTGTTTTTATAATTTAACTAATTATAATTTAAAACTAATATTAAATAAAATTTAACTATATAAATAAATTAGATGAAAAATCCATTTTCAATTAATATCTATTGTTGTTTCACATTTCATCAAAAAATAAAACATCTTTGAAAAACGACAAAAATTCACCAGAAGAAAATTTTCATATTATTATTTATTAAATGGTTTTTATTTTATAAAATAAAAATAATAAATTTGATAATATTAATATTTAAAATATTTTCACCATTAAAATGTTTTAAAATTCATCTCTAATAAATACTTTATTTTATTTATAATATTGATTTATTCACCTATTATACCTAAATAATATATTGGATGAGTGTAAAAAACTTATTGAGTTTATAATATATAAACTTTATTAAAATCATTAATAAAAAGTATTTAGTTTAATTTATTGAGTTAAAATTGTGTTTGTACTTGGAAATATTTTTTTTTCAGAATATGAAATCTTCATTTTCATATAGTTTTTACATTAATTCATAACTAAGTGATAACCAACAGATATATTTTGTATACATGTTTAAATAATATTGTAACAATTTAGTCAATTTTATTAATAAAATTTATCCCAATGGATAGGTGGTAACTATAATACTCTTTTAAAAATAATATTAATAGTGTAGTGTAGTTTGGTAAAATTTAGACTATTGTGTAACATAATCTATAAAATGAACTCAACATTGTGTGTAACAAAAGACACAAATAGTGGTTCATGTAACACCAGATAATATATCTGTTGTGTGTAGTGCATGAGTAACATTGTATTTTGTGAAACACAAGACATACATAGTTCTTTCTTATAGAAAAATATATATTGAGTGTTTAGTGAAATGTATATTGTAGATAAGATTAAATTAATTTGAAAAACAAATTCACAAAATCTAGGCATGTTATATTCTAGCCCCATAAAATTATTTTTTCCCTCATCATTTTTCTAGGTTACAAATGGTTTAATTCATTAATATTCCTTTTATAGAATCCCAAATTATACAATTATTACTGAAACTTACATTACAAATGGAGTGTTAGAAACATAATGGGTTCCCAAAGTAACTCATAACTAGGTTTTAACATTGAAGAAAATATGTGGCTAGTGAAAAAATGGACATGGAATAGAAACTAAATATTATGTTTGAATAGAGAGTAATAAGAACATGGTCATAAGAATTTTAAAAATCACAAATCCAAAAAAACCCATGAGGATTGAAAAAGGTCACTTAATGACTGAATAGAAGTTAATATTTAATTCAAGGAGGGTATCAAGACCCAAAACATGAATTCCCCTCATAGATGTTGGAAATGATGGAGCCCAATGTCATCCCCCTTCACAATGTTTTTACAATCCAATTGAAGAGACCCCAAACTATCAAAGATGATGAGGGTATCATTAGGATACCACTACACGAGAAGAAGCATCAGTTGAGATGTTATGTTCTCTCTAAATATGCTTAACAATTTGTCCTCCATTAGTATCCAAGAAGAAAACTCTTGATAGATAAGACAACTCTCAAGGGATGCCGCTTTTCCCATGGAGCATTTTAACAATGATTTTCAAGTCGAACTCTATTTCCATCACCTGAATGAACAACCTTTTACAAATCTTCATACCGGAATTAAGAGCCCTAATTTTCAAACCCAAGGAGTCACCCAGACCATAGAAGGCCCTAAAACCACTCCAAACCGATCCTGTGTAATCTATGATAAGCCCCACATCTTATCTAACTATTCATGAAATAACCATCAAAATTCCACTTCATGCCTATCCGAGGCGACTCCAACTTAATCCATCATCTGTGGGAGGATCCCACAAGGCTTGGACAAGACTGGACATGACCCCCTTTCCTCAGATAACCCAATTACGCAAGACGCAGCTTCATATTTACGTGAAACCAAGAAAAAGGACGACTATGGAACAATATTACCTGGTTATGAGCATCCCAAATGATCCAGTATATAGTAGTAAAAATAGATATGCACATATTTACGTCCATGCCATTCAGATCCGCACCCTACAACTATGATGTCACAAAAAGTGTAGATGAAAGTACCTCTCACCAAAACCGAGCATATGACCAAATGAAGACCATAGAGACACTACCCATTCGCTGAGGAAGAATAGGTTCTCTGTTGTTTCAGAATTATGATCCTTAGAGTAGAAACACCAAGAAACTAGGTGGACACCACTCCATTGGAAATTCTCCTCCGATGGTAACACTCATTTCCTCAGGTGCCAAACCAAAAAAATAAACATTGTAGGGAAATACTTTCACCAAGGACCACCCAACCATGCCTCTGGCTCCACTCCCGATCGATGGAATTTCCAAAAATCTAGAGCCGAGAAGGCTCCCAATCTCACTCTAGTAGAGAAACATATGTTTTCCTCTTCATTGAGGACAATATTTTCAAATATATCCTACTACTATCGAGAAAGAAGCTGGCCAACAAGCTTTTGGTATGCACTCACCTCCCTAAAAGCAATATTGGGCTCCAAACAGCCAGTGAAAACCAACCTCTCACCCACCTAGATTGTAAACCAGAAGTTGATACTGCCCTGCCCAACCACCCACCTCAAGGATCCCTGAAGCTCCACCAGAAGGAGAAGTAATAACCTCCCTTGCTAAGAAAGAAACCTTATAGATACCTATAGCCCTCCCACTGATCAACATACCAGCTTTTGAAAAATTATGCACACAATGATTCACCTAGAAAGATATCACATGCATGATAGGCTTTTAGGGCTTTCATTATTTCATAGATGTCCCGTAACCTCACTCTTCCTTCACATATCTGTAGAGCCATATGTTTCTAGGGGTCCCAACTATAGTGCCCTCTCTGATTTTCCTCCCAAAGGAAGGCCACAATCCCCTTCTCCACCATATCAACCATGCCTTGGGGGGGACCATGGTTGAATTAATATGCATGGGGATGGAAGATAAATCATTTTTAATCAAACCCATGTGATCACCAAAGGACAAAAATTTGTTCTACTAGTTAAGAACACAACTTGATATTCTATTAAGGACATCCTAAATGAACCTCTTTCTGATACATCCAAATGTAGTTGGGGTTCCCAGGTATGTCAAGGGGAACTGCCCATATTTCATTCCCATTTTAGAATGGGTATCTTTACAACTCCATCCCTAAAAAATCATAGAAATGAACACACGCCTCTTCAATACATTAATGAGTTGTCTAACTAGCTCCACATAAGAAAAAACACCTTGAGAAAACCACTCAATGATTTCCTTCTACTGTCGTCAAAGATCAATATGTCATCATGAAACATAAGGTAAGAGATGAAAACATTTCCCCTACAGTTATGGTAAGGTAGAATTCTACCAGTTTTCATGTCGCTCCAAATATTTCTAGAAAATCCCTCTTGAGAAATAATAAACATCGATAGAGAGAAAGAATCACCTTGATAGACTCCCCACACACTTTTGAAGAACCCAAAGCTTTTCCCCATAAAGTAAATTGAGACCAAAGGGGACAAGAAACACCTAAAACATATTTCACACAAATGTTCATGAAAACGAATCCTCCTTAACACCCAAATGATGAAACTAAACTCAATTATTTCATATTCTTTGTCCTTGTGAACCTGCATGATCACATTGGAGCCTGTGTCACCCTTGTTAATATCCTTCACCAGCTTGTCTGCAATTTCCATTGCCCCTGGAATGTTCCTGCCTCTAACAAGACTATGTTTTTCTTTTGACACTGACTTAGGGATGTAGTTTCTCAGCCTTCAAGTGATAAGACTGGACAATCTTTTATAGGAAACATTAAAACGAAAAATAGTTATATAATGATTGAGGGTCAAAGGGTCATTAAACATTAGAACTAGGATGAAAAATGTCACATATATCATCAAAATAATGATAAAGGGAATTTTTTGATTCATATCACATTTACTAATGATGAAAAATTTACTTGAGAATATATAATTACATGATTTTAGCACATCATCACGCTTTTTTGTGCATAGATCAATTCCCTCTTCATCTCTTATTCCATGAAATGAATGTGAATTTTTCATTTATGAAGAATTATTAGATCATGATATCCATTAAAACAATGATATGTCATTATATCTATTTTTACCAGAACAAAAAGTTTAGCACAAGTTATCTAATATTAATAAAAAATATGGGGGAGATAACAAAATAATATCTAAAACCTCATACGAAGTTTAACACAAATTATTCTATAAATGGATAACCATATAATCCTTCTGGAAAATGAAAATCCAAATCTTTATAAATAATGCACCTAAATTTCTCAAAACTATTTTAACATTGATCCCCCATATACCATAAGTATATAATAGTTGTCTCTTAACAAACATGTGTGTACCTTCGTCCTATATTCTTTTGAAACATGTTAATTAAGTGAATTACCAAAAACCATGATTGAAAAAATGCATTATATCTTATTCTAAATATTATTAGACATATTCTTTAAGTAAAAAAAGTCATAAACTCCATATCTGATGGCATAAACCACTTTTTCAACAAATCCGTATTCAGTTTCATGGTAATCAACACCTTCTAATAAATAATTCATAATTAACATATCGTTATCCAAACATCATTATATCAATATTAGGAACATATTAAGGGTTATCTTTCCCTAACTCTTGTGTTGCCCATGAATATCACCTTTCTATTAAATCACTTTTCTAGTCTATCTAGACCAGTCAACATATTCTTGTAAATCTATAGAAAAAAATATAAAATGAATAATCCATATATATTTTCCACCATTCATTTAACCAAATTCTTGAACCAAATACCTAAAAATTGAAATCATTCATGTTCATACTTCTTCTGTTCACAAGTATACCACATAATATTACTTATTTCTTATTCTATTTCACATTTCACTTGTATTATCATCATCATCAACAATATAACCACTGCTTGTACCACCATGCCGATTCTCTTTGGGAGCATTCCAATTATTCCATCTATTTTCATAATTCCCATTCATTACACATTTAAATAATTAAACCTTGGATAATGTATTATGGAGGTAATGATTCTAAATAATTTTATAAAAAACATGTCATTTTACCCTTTTAGTTACTAGATTTGTGTACTTTATTTCTATAGTAAAAATATCTTCATGATCCTCTAATAAATTCACTTGGGGGTTTCATTCCACATTCTCCACACAACAGAATCTGAATCTTATTACTTATAAATTCTCTACTACCTAAATTATTGGATAAATCCTTCATTCCCTTATTTAGGGATTGTGAGATTTTTTAAGGTTCATGTTATTGATCAATTTCTATGAAAATTTATTTGGAATGATCTCCACATCCATTCATCGATAGATCATCCTATTTAATTACACAATTAATTTTTTTGTCACATTCAATGTTAACATAGTTTCTTCCAGTTCCCTCTTTTAATTGAAACCTGAATGCATAGTGTGAGAAGAACTTATTACAGATGAAAACCACATAATCCTGAAATATCACTTATATTATGTCTAAATTATGATATCTTCTATTAAATCAAAGATACATAAAGCTTATCATTAGATACACACAAAGAAATATCCTTACAAATATCTTTAGGGATATCACTAATGTTTTATCAAACAATCTTCCAAAGGATGAATAAACCTTTCATTTGATACAAAATATAGTTACAAAATCATAAAATAAATGGATATTACATCAATTTAGAAGAGTATTCAACACATTAGTGAGGATTGTAATAGTTGTGTGTATTTGGAAACATGGAACAAATTCTTATAATTTGGTGAATGATCTTCAACATCTCCCATAATGATCATGTACTTCAGTAATCATACTTAAAACTTTTCTTCATGACATATGGAAAATAATAATAAGAAAGGGGTGATCTGAAATTGTTAGTAAGGGTAATCAAGCCGATATGTAAGTATAATCATGTGAATAAGGGTATAAGAACATGAAAAAAAACATTTGAAGATTATACCATGTTAATTAATGTTTATATACACGAGTCACAACAAAATATTCAGAGTTCACAAGAAATTAATCATAAGCGAATCAATATCACAATCCATGATAAAATAAAACTGAAAAAAGACATAGAAATTTTGGCATACTTATAACTAAGTAATATCATTCCCTATATGTTAAAACATAATGTGATAACATATCATGAAAATTTATGGGGATTGCACATACATGGTGGGACACACCACTATCCCCAATTGTATGCCTTTCATTTTAGTGGAATGGAATCACTCCCCACACCATTAAAGTAGTGGGGGTTCACTCAGAAGACCATCTTTGTAGTCATGGTTCACTCCCAAGACCATATTAGTAAAAAATTCAATTAATAAACCATGTTCAATCCCAATTCCAAACATTTAAATATCATGACATATAAATCATTACCTAATTTATTAGTGGGAGATTTTTGTTTGTATCGTCACATAACGAAACAATACATATGTGTTCAACATGATAGAAAATAATTGATCATATCATGACCCATTTAAAGATATGGGGTTCATAAAAAACGTATAATAACTCATGAAATTAAATGGGTTTCATAAAAATTATATCATATCACAACATTTGGAAAAGCGAGAGGTTTCATAATCATAGAATAACTGCTGAAAGGAAGTGGGATTCATAAGTGTTTTATCATGGTATAACTCGTGGAGAAGAAATAGGTTTTGTAAACAACCTGTCATCATAATAATAAGCCATTCCAAGAATGAATTTTAATGGTATATATGGATCATATCTCCATTAAATCATAAACTATATCAAAGGATATCATATTAAATGGAGATGGATTTTTTAAAGATAACTTTAAAAATTTGGTAAGATAAATTTTATTTCATTAAATATCCATTTCATAAATCATTTCCAAAAAATAATTCTTCTATAAATAAAGCTATTAAATTTCGTTTATAACAGTTTTTAAAGAAAATTTCATTTCAACTTGGAAAAATGTTTTTTCAAATCATATAAAATTTTGAAAATAATTTTATTTTAAAATAACCTTCAAAACATATTAATGAATCATGCAATTTGTTGAAAAAATTTTCAATGAAAATAAAATTTAAATCATATAAACCAATCTTGAAAACATTATTAAAACCTTGTCATTGAATGTTACTTTGAATCCTTATAAAGGAATCATAGTTTTTTTGGAAAGCCTTTTCTTTTAAAATAACATTGAAAATATGTAAAAGAATCATAAAAACATTTCAATTACCATATATTATAAAATATCATTGGAAACATATAAAGGAACCAATAAATAGTTTTGATAACTGTTTCATTGAAAATAACCATGAGAACATATAAATAATTCTTGAATGTTTTTGATAACCTTTTCTTTGAAAATTACTTTAATATTTTATAAAGGATCGATGAAAACATTTTAAAAAAAATTCATGGAAAATAATTATAAAAAATAATGATGGAAGCATTAAAAATAATTTAAATTTTTTATTTGGAATAAACACTAAAATTTCATTAAATAAAATTTAATTTTTTTTGGAAAATAAGTTTTTTTAATAAAACAAATTTCTGATCAGAGAGAGAAATAAAGTTATATTTTCATAAATAATATTTTTTAATTACCTGATGTACTAAACGGTGGAAAAATGGTACAAATTAAAGATTACATCCTGGAAAATCATCATATAAAAAAATAATTGTAATTTTGGATAGAGTTATAATATGATTTAATCAATGGGATCACAATAAAAAAGTACCAGTAAAAGATGAGATTATTATAATAGATTCCTTCTACTTTGTTAACATTGAATCAAAGGTAACATGAAATAATTACATTACATTAATCAAAATATATAAAAAAATAACGATTTTCATGAGTTAATATGAATAATTTCATTATATATACCTCATAAAATAATATATTTTCACAACAAAACATCTGTCATAAAGGAGAATAATTTAGACAAAATTACCTTACAAAATTGGTTACTTTTGAATTGTAAAACCCCATGAAATAGAGATCCTAAAATGGATATTTAAATACCCATAAAATATAAAGATATGGATCATATAATATGTTCATGGTATGTATATAGACTATATAAATGAAACGATCGGTGAATAAGGCATAAGTCTCAAAGAAATAAACGTGAGACTAAATTTTACATTACTAATTGATAAAATTTTAAATAATGAGATCCATGAAAGAATAAAATAAACTGAAAATTTTAATATCATTAAAGAATTTAAATTCAGGATATAAAATTTCAAAGGTAAGTATATACACCATAGAAATGTAACAAGTGGTGAATATGGCATGTATCTCATGAATATAATAAGTGAGATGAAATTACCTTACCTTATGTCTTGAATCTCGTAGTACTTGTTAAAAACTCCATTATAGTAAGTATGAGTATATTATAAATCTAAAAAAATCCCATATTCCTGTATATAATACAATATGTGATTTTCTTATCATTTTATATTATCTGTTTAATAACAATTCCTTGTTAGTGTAACCTTACAGGTAATAATCTCATTTTTTTCATACATGTTTTCACTTTTAATTGTCGATCCTCTTAAATAGATGTTGATTTAAATATCTAAATAATTTGAGCCATGGTATAAATATCATATATATTCTGTATATGTGTATTTATAATAGTTTATAATTGATATAAATAAGAAATGAAATACACTTCTCATGGTGGTGGGAGGTCGTACGTAGGCACGAATGATGATTCCATTTTCTTTTCATATTTTTATAGAAGAAAATGTAAATGATATATATATAGTATTTTTATTATAATTATTCTTTCATATATATCACATATTTTTATTAAACTTATCTTTAATACAATCAATGTAAAGTGGGAACAAATCACATCTCTTTGAGGAGTTGGAAGTCTAAACATCCCCAAAAGAAGTTATCATTTTACTACAAATGGAATGTGTGATGGTATGAATTATATAATAATTCAATGTAAATTAAGATATAATATATATAATATATATCATATAAAATTATATTTACTTCACTATTCCCTGCCTTGAGTGGTGGTAATGGAATATTGAACGACATCAATTCGTGAGGCGGTAGTCCGCCATAAAGATGAATGATGATTGAAATCCTATTTTATGGTAGTGTGTGTATTTTTTGGTCAAGAACATGACAAAATAAATATAAGTATATCAAGGACACTATGGTTATCATTTAATTATGGAGTAAGAATAATTAAGGGTGTGTAAAACGAAATAAAACAAAAGATGTTGTTGAATATTGTTACATCTTATTTGGGTAACTTTCTTGGGTTTATACAAAAAACCTTACATAGTTAGTTTTATAAATAAAGGGAGGATTTAATGATGAGGTTAGGGGTGTTTATTTCTTATTTGGGTTATGTTTATATAATAATAAATTATCTATAGGTGTTAATAAGTGAGGGGGAGGCGGAGGGACCTTTTATTGTGGAGGAGGAATGACATTCTTATAAATATAAAAAGTTAAATAATATAGAGATGCCTCCCTTCTATAATGTTCATAATATTAGGGTATATTTTAGATAAAAGGTATTTTATGTTTTAAATATTTATAGAAATTTCCTTTTTTACATGTTTCAAAGTTATTTTTTCCCATAAGTTAAAGTTTAACCACTAAGTAAACTTGTACCTACCTTAATTTTTGTAATTAGTTATAAATAATTTATCAAACAATTTTAGTCAAGAAATATGTTTTATAAAATAAAACTATAAATATTTGCAACTACATATACAGAATCAAATTTTCTAAATTAAAAACACATAAGTGGTAGATGTTAATTTAAAATTATTCCCACAAACAAAGCGGGAATGAGAGTTTTTAATGTAAAAAGTTCAAATGTTTAAAATGATATTATATCTAATTGAAATGTAAAATTGATTCCAATGAACTATATTTGATATATTATTTATTAATTGAACTAACAATACTTTAAAAAAGGTTAAAATAAAATTTTACTATATATATATATTAGATGAAAAAAATTAAGTAAAATTAAATGTTTTTCACTATTCATCAAAATGTCGATTATCATAAAAACACAATTGTTTTTACAAAAGTATATTTTGGTATTCCAATTTTTTAAAAAAATTTATTTTTTAATATAAAAATTATAAAACTGTAAATAATCATTTTAAAACATGGTTCTTTAATACAAGCTGGTAAAATTACCTTTTAGAAAAATACTTCATTTTATTCATAAAAGTTGATTTATTTATATCTTATACCTCTCAAATATATTAAATAATTGTAAATAAAATTGATTTAATTTATTATATATACATTTAATTATGAAAATTCATCAAAATTAGTTTATTTAATTTACTCAGATAAAATAGTGTTTGACATGGTAAAATATTTTTCATTGAAAAGTATTTTCATTATTTTCTAATAGTTCTTACATTCATTTATATCCTATTGAAAATGAATGAATGCATTATATATATAGGTTTACATAATATTTCCTAAAAAAATTTAATCTTATTTATAACATCCATTCCAATGGATTGGTGGTAACTATAATAATATTTTAACAAAAAATTATTAATATATTGTAGATCAGTAAAACAAGGCCTTGAGTGTAACACAAGAAATCAAAGGAACTCAACATTGTGTTTAAAAAAAACCTAAAATAGAGTTTAGTGTACCAAAAGATAATATAAGTGTTATTTTTAGTTCATGATTAACATGGTTTTTCCTGAAACTTAATAAAATCATAGTGCTTCTATATAAAAAACATTATATTTTGTATTACATGAAACATAGAATATTGAAAAGATAAAATTAATTCAAATAATTATTTCACAAAATATCTGGGTCATATAATGACTATAATTTTAAATTTTTTCTTATTGAATTTAAAGTGAATAAGATATTTTATGTGATTAACAGAATTTTCTGGGAACCAACATAAGGGTAACATGTAGAGACATGTTAGATCATAGGAATAAACCATCTCTTGCCTGGATGAATAAGAATACACACATAGTTGTAGATATATATATTAATTATTACCCCCTAAGAACCATGTCATATTAAACATAAGATTTCAGGAATGATGTAATAATAAGCTCACCTTTTTAGTTTTATTGAATGATTAAAGTACTAACTATATGGGATACAAGAGAATTACCTTTCATAACACGCTCAATATGTATCACATAAGAATCAGTGGGTGGTCATATCATAATAAAACCATTCCTTTCACACCACATGAGTTGAAATTGATCTCTCATTTCAAATATTAGAATATTCCCAATCCATAGAAGAATAAACAATAGTCACATCCAATTAATTCATATAGATCAATCACTTTATGAGATTAACTCCAGGGTATGTGTGTGTACCAAGTCACCCACTATGAATAATCTACCATAATACTCATAAGATAAATTTAATTTATATGGATGAATAAAATATGAATTATTGCATGTGAATCCGGGCCTGACCATAAATAAAAATTCAAAATCTCTATTTTCTACAAAAATCATAATTTAAAAAGAAGACATCCTTGTTACATATCTAAAAAGAATATAGGTCATTAATGGTAGGTACAATCTAGAATATAATTTTTTAAAACCCAATGAAGAAGCTCATTGAGGTTTTTATGTGGAAAAAATCCATTGGGAATGAAAATTTTCTATCAAAGGAACTAATTTCTATATTGGAATTATTGGTAAATAAGTGTTGGGGGAAATTTTTTATAAATATTTAGGGTTACCTTTGTGTAAAGGGATCCCCTCTAGGTTGTTATCTTAGCATTATATTCTTATTTTTGTTTATTTATTTATGCTCTAACCCAATATCCTCATATCAATAGAGAATAAAAAAACACATGTGATTTCTCTAGGGGGTAGGGCTACTATATAAGATGATTGAAATTTATCAATGAAAAATTATCTTTATGGATTTTATTAAATATTTTTTATTTTATTATGAATTATATTTAGACTATTTTGAGGATTTGGTTGTTAATATCCCAATATTTATTCTTACATTGTAAATACTAATTATTCCATTTGATTATCTCATTATATAAATGGTGTATTGGTGAGGGTTGGATAGTGATTGTCAAGAAAGAGTAGGAATTTTAGAGGGAATAAAATCTTTGTGATTTCACTAAAACTTCATTCAACTACTCTCCCTAGGGAGTTTCTTATACCATTATCCATAGAGTATTTTTATTATTTTTACAAGCTACCAGGTTACTCCCTCTCTAAGTCAATAATTTTTTTACCAATGCACTATGATTATAATTCTTCACAACTAAATCATTAACTCAATTCAATGATTATTGATATGAGGTATTTGATTTCATTATCATGCATGAGTATCAATGTGGTATTTAATAGAGTGAAGTGATGGAATAAAGTGGAAATAAACCCAAAGTATCACCACTTATTCTCTCCCAATATTTTTCATATTTTTTCATTTTATTTTTTCACCCACACATCAAATAAAACCCCAAGATTTCCTTTTTTAATTTAGAAAAATATAAATAATATAAATCAGTAGTTTATAGTGTCATATTGGATATATAATGGGGATAAAACCCTTGTTATATATATGATACATTAAAAAGGTCATAATAATTATATTTTTGGGGTCATGATTGCCATTTATTGATATCTGATTAATTTCCATGTATGGTCATGGTGTCTATCTTTGTATATGTATCAATTAGTTATTTAATTAGAATGGAATGTTATCATTAAAGATTATAAAAATAATTAATAAATTCTTGTTATTTAATATTGGTGGAGTGGATGATATTTTTAGTCTATAATGAACTTGATATATGAGGTATGGGTAGTTTCATTTGTTAAAATGTAATGGAGACATGGAGAAGTAGGGGTGAGAACCATAGAGATATAGGTCTAGATTAGGGTGTATTGTTCTGGTTATTTATGTAACTTTTCCTATTCATATTGATTTAATTCAAAAATGAGGTGATGTTTATTCTAAATTAAATAAAATAGATAAAAAATTTATTTTCTATTTATCTTTTACCGTACTGAATAATGGCCCATATTTTTTTTATGGGAAATACTATATATAATTTTATGTCATATATTTAGGAAGGTTCATCAATTTTAATTTTTGATTCCATAAGGATCTATTTTAAATGGAATTAAAATGTATGAAAAGAGATGATATAATTGGTATTTGATTTTTAATATAATTATAGATGGTGAAGTGTTGATTATGGTGATTATCCAAATATTTAATATATATTATATTAATAAAATTACCCTGACTTTTGGGTGATTGATTATATTGAATAAGAAGATTAGCTTCCACTATATAATATAAATACATTTATGAATAATATTAATTTTAGAAGATCATACTATATTTTTAATTGATTAATAATATAAGTACCCGCCCTTAAACATTACAAAATCTTGAATTGATTTAATAATTCACATTGAAGATCTTTTCAGGATTAGAGTTTTAGATAATTAGGCCATAAATATTACATAACAACTTGAAAATTATATGCAGACACCACTATTCAGTATCCATTTTTTTATAAAATAAAATCTATTAAAATGAAACATGTCTAGTTCCAAGTTATAGACAACATGAATTTTCCCTGATCCCATCCTTGACCCTATAAATCTTTTAGTCCTGGGAAAAACATTTCAAAAACATGGAATGTTAATAAAATTCTTAGTAAGGGTTATAAAATAAGTAATAAAAACCTTATCCCTCCAATAAATACAAAACAACGAAATCACAGTTTTCAACCATAACATACATTATGAAAACATAATATTTTTGAGTAACCCATAGATATCATAAATAATAAAGGTAACTTGTGGAATACATATTATAATTACAATGTAGCTTTCCTAGCTATGCAGGGAGTTATGATGGAATACCCATCACAGTATATTCCCTAAATCTTTTAGCAGAAAATTAATGTTTACCTCCGTCATGTTACCCAGTTCATTGGAGAGATATCTAGGGCTCACCTACCCTTGTCTTATCAAAAAACTATCTGTATTCATAAACAATACTGAAGAACCATAACATAGTCATAACACATAAAACAAGAATAATGTAAAGATAACATTTACACATTGCTATCACAATATATTATTTCAAGTTATTGACATAAATTCTTTATCAAACCATTTTGAAAAACCATTTATACGAATTAATAAAGATATTTTTAATCAATGTGTCTCATACCACTTTGTAGCATTTAAATGAATAATCATTTGAAAAAATTAATTTCAATACAAATAAATCCTAAAACCATTTTGAAAGAATGTACATTAATGAGAAATATTTATAAGAACAAATCATTAAAACATTTAAAATGATATTTTATTTAAAGAGTTTGTAACCAAATGAGAGACACTTGAATACAATTAATTAAGGAATAACTTTAATAAATTCTTATAATATCATGAGAATAAAGATATTCAGGATAATATGTAAAAGGGAAGTATATACACTATATAAAAGTGAATTGGTGTATAACAACAAATAATTCTCAATGGAATGTAAATTGAGACTCTCTCCTTTGCAAAGACTATGTCCTTAGATTAAGGATAATTCAATGTAATAGTTATGTGTGAAAAAATAGTAATAATCATAATATAATTGGATATTAAGTGTAAAACAATCATATGTCATTCATACATATTAATAGCATGACATAATCCAGAGGTAGATGTTTAACCCAAAGAATTGAAATTTGGTTAAGAAGTTCTCTTACAAAAATTTGACAATCCAAAGGCATCACATTAAAATTAAGAGAATAAGTAAATGGGAGAGAAATGGGTATCTAATCACTTTGACCTAAAATTTATAGCAATAAGTATATATAAGAACATTTCCTAACATATGATGTCATAAATTAAAAGACATAACAAAAAGAAGTCTTTTAAAAAGAGGAGGGTGAAAGGTTCCCTTACTGATATGGTAACATACAAAACATACACACCAAGAATGAATGATAATTAAATGAATATGTAAATACCCATAATTTAATGTATATTACACAATTAATACAATCATTGGCAGTACATTCACCACACAAAAATTAATAGTGGGAAATATAGCGTGAATCTCACACGAATAAAAAGTGAGATGAAAACCCCTTACCATGTTGTAATCAATCAAGTCGTATGACCAAAAGTTAATAAACACCAAATTTATCATAGAATTCCATGAATTTAAAAATAATCATGATAATATATATCTAATGGTAGTACACAATACACCACATGCAATAAATAAGTGGAAAACAATGGAATCTCATGGAATTAAAAGTGAGATAAAAAACCCCTTACCATGTTGTAATAAGAAAAGTCATAAAAAGAAAAGTAAATAACCACAAAATGAATAAAAAAACTAGGAATATATTGATAATTATGATAATACATATCAAATTGTAGGTTACAGTACACCACATTCAATAAATAAGTGGCGAACAATAGAAATATCACAGAATTAAAAGTTAGATAAGTAACCCCTTACCTCATGTCCGACTTGACCCGTTCATTCATTAATCTGATAAGAAATAAGATAATGTTAGTTTATACATTTTTAAGAGATTTTATAAAGTTTATTATTAATTTCATATCACTTATTACCTTCTTATAAACATTCTGAAATCATTTATGTTAATAATGGTCGTTTGGTCGATATTCGGTACTTGAGTCAAAAAAGAACTTCTTATAATTACAAGTTGTTCATGTAGTCAAAAGTATACTATTTCCCAAATTATATTAATGATTTAGATATCATATATATCATATATATCTAGTATATTTATGTTTTTATTGTATTACATAACAATTGGAGATAAGTAATGAGATGCACCATTCATAGAGATGGTAAGTCGTACGTACGCATGAACAGAACATTAATTTCTATTTCATATTTAATGAAATGAAAACATAATGATACATTGGAATATGATAATTAAAGTATAATATAATATGATATATATATTACATAATTTCATTAACTCCATCCTATATATGTTCCATGTATTTTAGGAATGAATCATATCATCTTGAGGGGGCGGTAGTCCGTACTTCCTCAAATGAAATTATTGTATTTACACATATTGGAAATAATAAATTTATGTTTGTAAATAAATATTACATAAGCATATATAAAAAATAAACCTAATATATATCATATATAAATAAATTTCAATCGTAATGGCCACCATGAGAGGTGGTAGGAGAAGATTGAACAATCCTCATTTTGTGAGGCAGTAGTTCACAGTCCACAAAAATAGTATTTCCATTACCCATTAGATAGTGGTGTGTGTATGTTCAGTTTGAATTATTCTCATAAAAAACCTATTATATTCAGTATACTAGTATTGTTATAAAATAAAGTAATAAGAAATGTTTATGGGGTCTGAGATGTAAAATAAAACAAAAGAACTTAAGAGAAATTGTTACATTTAAATCTGGTATCTCTCTTTGGATTGAACCAAAAATTTTACTTGAATTTACTTCTTGGTAGGGGAAGGATTCTAGGATGAGAATAGGGATGTATAAAGCTTAATTGAGAAGATTTTAGATGATACAAGGGTCTTGATAAGTGTGAGTAATGGGTTAGAAGTGAGGGCTTTTTATAATGGGAAGGAGGGGCTCTTTATGAAATCTTGAAAATATTATTTTATTATATAATGATTTTTAGTTTATAAAGGTCCAAAAATTAATAAAGTAGAATATAAGATGACTCATGTTATAAATAAAATCATCCAATAATAATTATATAGGTTTTTTATTTTTTAATCTTTATAATCTTATTTATTTAAATAATTCAATAATGTGGTAAACACCGCACCATTATTGTTATAAATAATTTTATTTATTCGATGTCTAAAAATTATAAAACAAATGTCATGAGGTAGTAAATATTTTTCTCTTTAAAATTAATATTTATAGTCAAAGAGATAACATATATAACCCCATGGGAATGTTTATTTACTAAAATATATATGTTTATGTCATTTATGTCTTTACTTTATATTAATTAATAAAAAGTGTAATTACCACTCCTAAGTGTCTCTATTGGGTCACAAAATAGACCCAAGGATGACCATGGTCAAGAGGGTAACAATTAATAGGATTAGGACACATTTTAGAGTAATTTAATAATTTAATAATATTATTTTTTACCCTCATTTACCAGATTTACCCTTTAACCATAGTAAATAATTTTTTAACTGAAGTAAATATACATAATGTCTAAAATTAAATGTTACCTAATTACAGAATTTGGATCACCTAGTTCAAAATGAGAATTTTTTTTTCCTAAATTCAAAACACAGAAGTTGATGAAATTAATTTAAAATAAATTTCCACCATCAAAACAAAAAGAGTGTTTTTAAGAAATAATAACTATGAAATGATTAACACTTGTTTATGTCCAATTTCAATGTTTAATTACTTACAATGAACAAAATTAGATTAAATGGTAAAAAAATATTCAAATTAATCTTTAAAACAAATTAAAAAGATAATAACTCTTTATAAATAAATTATATTGAAATTTAGTTGTGAATTAAAATACAACATTTTGCGTTATTCATAAAAAATGAATTTTATCAGAAAATACGAAAAATTTACCTAAAGAAAATTTTAATGTCCCGATTCTAAAGATGAATTTTATTTAAAAAAACATATAAAATTGACCAAAAATATATTTAAATAGGGTTCTCCATCAAAAGGTGTTAAATCTACCATTTAATTAATATTAGAGTATTTATGCTTAAAGTCAAATTATTTCTAATTTGAAGCCACTAAAATTTATTGGATAAAATTAAAAACATTTTTAAAAACATGTATATCAATATTGTTGTTAGTTCTTTCAATTCATGCCAATACAATAGCTAGGTGTTAGCTACCATTTATAATAATATTATATTATTATTTTTCAATATGACCCAATGTTGTGTGCAACATATGATTTCAAAGAACCCCGTTTTTGCGTATCGGTATTCTATAGAACATAGAATCCTTTTAAAAATAAATTTAAAATTTTAATTAACAAATATTAATAAATATGAAAATGTTATATTCTTTATTTACCTGGGATGTTACATCCTTCCCCCCTTTTGAGAATTACATCCTCACAATTTTAAAATTGGGTTTAGAGACATCATAAAAAGTCCCACATCAAAAAAAGAGTTAATGAAAATATCACATTATAAGAAAGAAAGGGAAATATCATGGTCACCCGACACAACTGATACTTTGATTCCATGAAGAAAAGGATATGAAAGAGAGATAACTCTCATAGATTAATAGAGAAATAGATCGTAGAATGTTAACCACCACAAGACTTTAAATTAGTGGTTGGGTAAAAGTTTGTTGATAAAAGAGATCTTATAACATTTTTTCTTAAAGATAATTTTAAAAGAGATTAAGAGTTTTATTAATAACTAGACTAAGATTGTAAAAAAATATACTTACTGGTCATATACAGTGTTATCCTTTAATAAAATTCTACCACAAACTCAACCTTTCACCAAACGATAAGTATTCAAGATGACATGGTCACCCTGGAAGTGCTAGAATAATCTTCTAGAGTATCACATAATCTAAAAAATATGAACTATATATTTCCCCGATATTTAGAAATCAACCATAACCAAAATTGGTTAGTACTAGATCAAATAATCCTTAAAAGGATAATACTTTATAAAAATAAATTCTACTCTTAATATCTAAAAGTCAAGAAAAAGAACCCAATGTTTAAGAAACCCCATTAAATATAAAACCATCCTAAAAATTCTTAAAACTAATCCAAACTAAGATTGAAACCCAAAATTCAGAAGGATTTAATCACATAGTCTTCCACAACAAATCTTAACATTTATCTCCAAAAACATCGATTAATGTTAAAGTCTCATACTGAAGTGTGATTATCATAAAAACATATTCTCTATGATAGATTAATTATTTCCATAAATAATCCAAATCAACTAATGTTCACAAGAAAAACATTGATTCTTTTAGAATAATATTTCAACCATTACTCCATATATTAAATCCCAAATAATTTTATTTTCCTCAAGAATTTAGTGTTCCCAAAAGAGATAATATCTTCCAAAATAACCATTATTACTTAAAGACCAATTCATTTTCCTATACAAAGGTTTGCCATTGGATAAAACATAAGATCCCAAAAAAATTTATTATTGATCCAAAAAATAATTTAACTTAAAATAATATGTCATACTAACCAGGGACATCATGTAGGACAATGGTAGGTGATGCGCCCTTGCCACCCTTAGGTTGTGGGTTCAATTCCTATGGCCTGGTTGAATGTGATGGGTCATCACACATCTTATGGGTTGTCCTTTTTATAAAACTCAAAAATATCTCTAACATGTTTAAAACTTCAAGGTTTTCTTTTACCTTTCATTTTTAACCCAATACATTCAGATCCCAACAACTTATATATTGTCATTTTTTTCACTTCCATATAACAAAATAAAACTATTCCAAATAGAACAAACATCATTCCTTGATCATGGTGTCCATACGGTTTCATCAACATCTTGTTCACAATGGTAGAAGGTCCATTCATTGCAACAATTATTCAGAGATAGTTCAAAATCATTTTCATACCTCATACAAATACACGGTGTACAACATGGGTCATATGGGTGTTCAGAAAAACCAGTTTCAGAAAATATTCATGTATTACATATAATTTCAAAAAATCTAACAAAACACGGTTTTTATAAAACAGTCGGATAGAGTTTGAGTTGAAACTTTCAATCCATGGTCCTTCTAAAATACCATAATTATGTGCTGAGAGACTATATTATAAAAGAAAATATAAAGATTTTGTGCAAGGGTCTCCTTTTTCAGCACCTTTTTCAAAGTCATTATATGCTTCAAAATCTTGTGATCAGGTAAAATATTTAAAAATGCCTTGATAATATTTTACTTTCATGAAAACAAGAGAATATTGAGAAAATAATATTCGATTAAATACATCCCATGATCCACAATTATATAAATGTATAGTGGAGGTGTTTGATATCTCAAATAGCTGCATGCATGTGAGTTTTATTCTAGAAACAGTTTCACAATCATCTGAACAAGACATTTCAATAACTATTAAAATCATTTCATCAGGAAGAGAATGGAATGCTGTTTGAGATCCTCCACCTTCCATATGTAATCACCATTCCTTGATCTGAAAAATTTATAAAACAAGGATTTAACTGAAATAATAGACACATGGACTAACCATGTGCTTAACTAAAACTTCTATTCCCTAAATTTGATTAAATCGACCTATAGTACCAACTATAAGGCACCAGCCGTAAACATTACATAATGATCAATTAAATAAATAATTCACATTGATGTTCTTTTCAGGTTTATATTTTTAGAGAATAAGGCCATAACTATTACATATCAACTTGATAATTACATGTAGACACTACAAATGAGTATCCATTTTTTTTCAAAAAATAAGAACTATTAAAAAGAAACATGTTTAGTTCCATGTTTTAGACAACACGGCTTTTCCATGATCCCATCCTTGATCATATTCTTCATTAAGTCCAATGGAAAACATTTCAAAAACTTGGGATGCGCATAAAAATATTAGTAAGGGTTATTAAAAAAGTAATGAAAACATTATACTATTAGTAAATAAAAAACAATTAAACCATACTTTTCAATTATAACATACCTTTTGAAAACATAATATTTATGAATAACACACAGAAATCATAAATAATAAAGGTAACTTTTGGAATCCATATCCTACTTACATTGTAGCTATCATATCTATGTTGGGAGTTACGTTGGAATTTGCATCATAGTATATTCCTTAAATCTCTCAGTAGAAACATAAACATTTACCTATGTCACGTTACCCAATGCATTAGAGAGCTATCTCAGGCTCACTCGCCCAAGGTTTATCATGGAACCACCCATATTCGTAAACAATTCCGAAGAACCATAACATAGTCATAACACATAAAAAAAGCATAATGAAAAGATAGCATTTCTAAATTGCTTTCATAATATATTATTTCAAGATATTGGCGTAATCAATTCTGTATCAAACCATTTTCAAAAACCATTTAAAACATTTAATAAATAGATTTTTGAATCAAAGTGTCCCATAAAACGTTGAAACATTTAAATTAATAATCATTTGATTTCATTATTGTTCATATAAATAAATCCGAAAATTATTTTGAAAACATGGAAATAAATAAGAGATATTTAGAATAATAAATCATCAAAACATTTAAAATGATATTTAAGTTAAAGAGTTCCAATCCAAATGAGAGACACTTGAATAACAATAATTAAGGAATACCATTAATCAATGACTATAATATCATGACAATAAATATCTTCATTATAATAGGCCAAAGGGTAGTATATACAGCATATAAAAGTGAACTGGTGTATAACAACAAATAAGTCTAAATAGAATGTAAATTGAGACAAAGTCCCTTGAAAATATCATATACATAGATCAAGGATAATTCAAAGACATAACTATGAGTGACAAATAAAAATACACCCAATATAAATTGCTATTATGTGTATAACAATCATAGGTCATTCACACATATTCATAGCATGACATAATCAAGAATTATAATTTTAACCCAAATAATTGAAATTGGGTTAAGATGTTCTATTACAGAAATTCAACAGCCAAATGACGTCACATTAAAATTAAGAAAATGATCTTATGAGAGATAAAAGGGTAACTCATCACTTGTAGATAAAATTTAAAGCAATAAGGATATTCAATAATATATCCCAAAATAAGAAGATTTAAATTAAAAGTCATAACAAAAATAAGTATTTTAAAAAGAGGAGGGTGAAATGTTCCCTTATCGATTTGGTAACACAGGAAAAATACACCCATGAAAGAAGGATAATTCAATGAAGATATAAATACACATTAATTTATGTATAATACACAGTGAATAGAATCATATGAAGTAAATCCACCAAACAAAATTAAATAGAGGCATATAGCATGAATCTCACAGGAATAAAAAGTGAAATGAAGCCCCTAACCTCATTGTAATCAATCGGGTCATATGACCAAAAGTTAATAACCACCAAATTAATCATATAATACCATTAATAAAATGAAAATCGTGATAATATATATCAAATTTTCGTACACAATACACCACATGAAATAAATAAGTGGCGAACAATGGAAATATCATGGAATTAAAATTGAGATAAAAAACCCTTACCATGTTGTAATCAATCGAGTCTTAAGACCAAAAGTTAATAACCAAAAAATGAATCACAAAATACTATGAATATAAAGACAATAAATATAATATATATCAAATGGCAGTGAAAAATACCCCACCTGCAATAAATAAGTGGTGAATAATGGGAATCTCGTGGAATTAAAAGTGAGATAAGAAACCCCTTACGTCGTTTCTGACTTGACACGTTCGTTCTTTAATCTTTTGAATTATAATCTACAGTTAATTTATACAATATGAAGAACCTTTTTAATGTTTATTATTACTTTTATATAACTTATTACCATGATATAAACGTTATGCAATCATTTATGTTAATAATGGTCACTTTGTCGATATTTGGTACTTGAGTAAAAAATGAACTTATTATAATTACAAGTTGTTAATGTGGTAAAAATTACATTATCTACAGAATTATATTCATGATTTAGATATCATATATATCCTATATATCCATTATATGTATTCATTTATAATATTACATAACATTTGTTGATAAGAAGTGAGATGCATCGTTCATGGAGAGGGGAAGTCGTACGTACGCATGAACACTACTTTCATTTCTATTTCATATTTAATGGAATGAAAAAATAATGATACATAGTTATATTATAATTAAATATTAATATCATATGATATATATGTTATATAATTTCATTAACACTATCCTTTATATGTTCCATGTATGCCATGAGCGAATCTTATCACCTTGAAGGGCCGGTAGTCCCCACTTTCTCAAATGAAATTATCGTATTTACACATATTTGAAAGCATAAAGGTATGTTTTTAAATAAAAATTACAGAAACATAGATAAAACATAAAAATAATATATATCATTTATAAATATAGTTCCATAATAATGGCCACCATGAGAGGTGGTAAGAGAAGATTGAACAATCGTCATTTCATGAGGTAGTAGTTTGCCGTCAAAAGAAACAATATATTCTTTACGCATTTCATGGAGGTGTGTGTAAGTGTATTTAAAATGATTATCATACTAAAAAATAGTATATTGAGGATACTAGTTTTTTTATAAAATAAAATAATAAAAAGAGTTTTTGGGGTTGGAGAAGTAAAATAAAACAAAATAACTTAAGAGAAGATGTTATATTTAAATCCGTTATCTCCCATTGGTTTGACCCAAAAAGTTTTACTTCAATTGCCTTATACCTAGGAGAAGGCTAATATAAAGAGTATAGGGATATAGGGAGATTAATTGGGAAGATTTTGGACATTCCAAGGGGCTTTATATGTGTGAGAAAAGGGTTATAAGTGAGGGTTTTTTATAAGGGGAAGGATGGACTCTTTAAGAAATATTGAAATTGTTATTTTGTTTTATAATGATTTTTGGTTTATAAAGGTCCAAAAATTATTAACATCGAAGATATGATGAAACATGTTAGAAATAAAACCATCCAATAATAATTCTAAAAGTTTTCATCTTTTTGTAACCATTATAACATTATTTATTTAAATCATTCATTAATTTGGTAAACACCGCATCATTATTGTGTCATAAATAATTTTACATATTTGATATGTAAAAATCATAAAACAAATATAATGATGTAGGAAATATTTTTATATTTCTACTGAATTTTTATAGTTGTAATGATAACATATATAACCCCATGTAAAAATTTATTTACTAAATATATATGTTTATGTCATTTTTGTCTTTACATTAAATTAATTAATATAAAGTGCCATTATCACTCCCAAGTGTCTCTATGAAATCCGAAAATCGACCCAAGGATTTAAATGGTCGTAAATGTGTCAACCAATAATATTATGAGACATTTTAGGGTAATATAATACTATTATAATATTATATTTTACCCTTATATACAAGATTTACCTTTTAACCATGGTAAATAATTTTCTTACTAAAGTAAATATACATAATGTATAAAAATAAAAGTGACCTATTTACAAAATTTGGACCTCCTGATTCAATATATGGAATCCATTTTTCCAAATTCAAAACAATGAAGTGGTAGAAATTAATTTAAAATTAATTCCTATTGTCAATACAAAAAGCGTGTATTTAAGAAATAATAACTATCAAAATATTGACATTTGATTTTGTCCAATTTCATATTGAAATTACTTACAATGACCGAAATTTTATTAAATGGTAAAAATATATTATAATTATACATTATGACCAATTAAAAAGTCAATCTACCCTTATAAATAAATTATATTAGATGGAAGTTTTGAATTAAAATATAATATCTTTTAGAGTTCATAAATAAATGAATTTTATCAAAAAAAATCCAAAAATGTACCTACAGTAATTTTTTATGTCCCGATTCTAAAGAAGAATTTTATATTTTAAAATATAAGATATAAAAGTGACCAAAACTACATTTAAATAGGGTCCTCCATCAAAAGGCGGTAAATAAATATTTTAATGAATATTAGAGTATTTATGCTTAAAATCATATTCTTTCTTATTTTAAGCCTCTAAAATTTATTGGATAAATGTAAAAACATTCAAAAAATATTTATATTAATATTTTAGTTAGTTCATTCCATTCTCACCGATACAATAGCTTGGTTTTATCTAACATTTAAAATAATATTATTTATTTTTTTTTCAGTATGACCCAATGTTTTGTGCAATGTAAGATTTCAATGAACCAAGTAGTTGTGTATCAGGTACAAAATCGAATATAGCATCACTTTTAAAATAAAATTAACATTTAATTCAAAAATATTAAAAAATATGAAAATGTTATATTCTTTATTTACCTGGGATGTTACAAAAAATTATGTTTCCAAAGGTGGAATTATGAGTTTTCTGAAAATATTTTTCAATAAGATCATAGTGAATAGTCCTTGAGTTTTTGGTGGATTAAAAACCAAGAAAGGAGTAGTTAATTACATGTATTAAGGATGTATTGATGAAATTGTTAAAGTGACACCATTATGTTTCTGTTAATCATCATGATATCGAATTAATATATTTTTTAATAATAATTAGGATAATTACTTGTATGATAAAGTTCCCAACTCACTTACCTATCATGATATCTTCATTTGTTCCATTATAATGGTATATGATATCTATTTTCTTCTTCAAGGTGGGAAAATTTTATGTGAAATAAAATTGAGGATAATGTTTTATATGATTCTTTAATGGAAATAAAATATTATATTGATCCATCATTATGATATTTTTGGATTTTAACAACTAAATAGTTTACATAAAATGAATGAAGTATTTTAAATAAAGTCTCTATACATTAATTATCATTTTTTTATATTAAAGGTACGAAATAATTTTTTTATTTGTAGAGTTGAGCTTTGATATTTTTAGAATTTTATGATGAGTGAATTCAATATGATCAAATATTATTTAGTGAAAAAATCTGAAATTTCGTCATAAAGGGTGGAAGAATTATTCTATTTACCAAAAATGAATGGAAATGTATAAATATGATATTTTTTAAAATGATGATAAAATCATACAAATTTAGTATAATTAATTTGTAAATATTTTTTTATACATAAATTCTAATAAATGATTACTTTGATGAGTAGTTTTAGATATTAAATGTATTTGTGAATTAGTAATTTGTTTCCATGTCTTTTATGAGGAAAGTTGAGTAATGAGTTTATCCTAGGATGGATAAACTTGATAAAAATTTAAATAATATATTTTAGCAATTTATTCTTGGTAATATGTTCCTGTTACAGTTTATGGCATAATGATCAGGTTATTTATGCCTGATTTTTTTAGGATGAAATTTTATAAAAATGGGGAAACCATAATATTTATTATTTTATTTTTAGAATGAATTTACATGTAATTTAAGGATGGTTCTTGATTAATTTTTATTGATAATATTATCACTCAAATTAATTTAATAAGGCCTTATAATGGATTAGTGAAAGAGCATAGAATATTTTTTTCGAGAAAAATTAATTTTCTTATTATAAAGGAAAATTGAAATTTTCCCATTAATGATATACTGAATTAAGAAATATATATATCTTCATCGATTATAAGAAATAAAAATTTATATTCATAAATTAAATAGGATATGTAAGAGGATATGGTTTTGGATCTATTTCAGTGTAGATTACACCACCAGGGATATCAAATTCACTAGATAACAAAGAATCATTAAAGAATATGCATGGTTATTTGATATGATAATTCAAATTTGATAATTTATATGTATTCAAATTCAAATTACAATTTATTTATCTCTTCAATTAATAATGATTTTAAATTAATATATTAATAATATTAAAAATTGATTAATGTAATACATTTTCAATGTTATCAATCGAAGCTATATAATGATATTTTTTTAGATAAATGTTTAGTGATCTAAAATTTATGTCTATGGTTTGATAGACTTAACATTAAATTTATGATAAATGAAATTTATAATTTTATTATATGTTTTAATAATGTTTTATTCAGAAAATTATGTGAAATTTGTATTTATTTTTTAGAGATATTTTAAAGAGACATTTTTTTAATTTGGAAAAAAATTAGATTAAATTCAATCTATGAAGAATAATTTTTCAAATTATTTATCTTGAAGAAACAAAAGGTTATTAAGAACAAAATTATATAATGATTATATTGGGAATTATTAACATGATAAATTTTATCTTCTATATATATTTTATATGAATTAGTATTTAAATCATGTTAAAGAAGTTATATTCAGGTAATACATGAGATGAAAAGAATTTAATTATGCATGACTTTAATTTATTGTTCTAACATAAGATCATAAAATCCAGTAAAAAATTTATGAATAAATTATATTTGGACATGATTATCATTAAAATGTTTGATAATTTCGATTTTATCTAGAATAAGAAAATAAATATTGGATTAACATAATGTTTTTAAAAAAAATCTAATTTGTTAGGTTGATTAATTTTTTGATTTCATATTAATATATTTTAATATATATATATATATTTATTTATTTATAATGAAAAAATGAGAAGTAGTATAGGGAGAGAATCCCCGTTATATTCAGATTTACATGGATATGGATACGATAATTAATGGATTGTTGATATGACTTCAAAAATTGTGGGATGTTTATATATTTCGACATTGTATGAAAGTAACATGAATGATTTATGGATGTAATTACATTCTGGAGTAATGCATACACAATGTAAGAAATAGAGTGTGAGGAGTTGAATGTGGCAATGGAGGATCCTTACCACTGTGTAGGCGTCACACCCAATTTGGCTGTGTTTTTTTTTGATAAATTAATTGACAACTTCTATTAGAATATGTGATGGTCTTCATGCTTTAAAATAGTTATGGATGACTTCTATTCAAGAGGAATCTTCCCTAGGTTTCCCATTAATATTTCACATTAATTTTTTAAATAATAGTCTATGATAAGATGATTTTCATTGGATAAATGTGTTTGCTGAAGAAAGAAAATATTTCCCTCTTATTTAAAATGAGATTAAATCACATAAATTTTAATATAAATATATCATTTGTGTATCTTATGTATCATTCAATGATTTATCTATATGGAAATAAATAATGTCTTATATTCTCCCATATATGGATTCACCCCACAAAATTACACAAACTCTAATGTTATTTCTATTCTTAATTTCCATGCACGTTTAATTTAATAAGTGTCACTTATGTTTCTTAATAATTTTTTTTCAGAAGCCAAATATTCAAAAAATTAATGTGCATAAAATATTTTGAATTCTTAATAAAATTAAATGTAAAAAAATTAAAATTTTAATCTAGATTACTAAGGGACTCATTTAGAAGATTTTAATGGTAAAAACAGCTTAAAAAATGGATCTAAAACATTCTCATTAGATATGGTCAATGATTAGGTTAACTATAAGGTGATTCAGTATACTCATCTAAGAGAATACGATTCTAATCACACTAGGATTATAATTTAAGTAACTTTTCCACAAACACCTATGATGTTCCAAATTAGCACTGCATCATTAAAAAATCTAATATTTTAATATTTTTTTGACCATATCATATTCAACAAGTGTATATTATTTAAAATACAAGAATTTATTCCCAAAAATTGAAATAGTTTTTTAGAAATTGATATAAAATCCATGCAAATGACTATATGTGATTAAAATAGTGAAAATATGTATAATAGTACCCCACTAGTTGATATGGAGTGGGTTGTGCTCAGTAGGATGTTCAATGATCAAATAAAGAAATTAATAAAGAACGGTATCTTCCGATATTTATCCAATAAACCTGATACTTATGTAATATGGAAAAAATTTATAAAAAATTTTAAACAGAAAAATTTACTAGAATAAAGAAAACTATATACATAATATTGTCAAACTAAATTACATGGATGGGAATAACATATTAGAGGACATGAGTAAGTTCCAATGAATTATTGATTCGTAGAATTCTGTGAAAATGATGGTTGAAAATAAGTTCCAAGAACAGTTTATATTGTTATATTTTCCAATGAAATGTGACACACTAGTAATGTTAATAAAAAATGTAAGCACTGATAGAAATATCATCAAAGAAATGGTGAATGGTAAAATTTTGAATTACGCATTAATAAAGAATAACATGGGTTGTAAATAAAAATTATAGGATCTTATCATAAAATGGAAGGGGAAGTATAAATAGTGGTGAAGAAGTATAGAAAATATCCTTATGATGAATATCATGAAAATATAAAGTGATCAAAATATTGATCGAGATATGTTGTGAAGTTCATCTATTGTGAAAAACCTAGACACTTCATTCATGAATATTAGATGTTTGAGGTAGAGAAGGGGAATTAAAATAGTGATCCCTAAAATATTGATGTTCTAATTTTCAATGAATAAATCCAAATTCTCTAAGAATACAATGTCAACATTAAATGATTATTGTCAATGAAGATGATTTATTCATGACCCTCTTACCATGTCACTACTCAAGTAGATTTTTTATAAACATACACTTTTATGAGTTTTAAATATATGGAAATCAGAAATGATAGTGTATTTAAAATCATTATAATTGGTAATATTTTTTTGGAGACTAATATTCATACAAGTTATAATCAAAGAATGAGAAGTATGTTCATGATATTCACCTCAAATTGAAATAAATTTGAATTATTAATTATAAAGGATATGTTAGTTCATTTTGTGATGGAAAATGACAGCCTACTAAATTTAATATTGTAATTTCTATAGGAAATAATGATATGATTCATTAAACAATTGATTCTATTTCACATATATGAGAGATCAATGAAATAATAAAGGATGATTTAATAGAAGTGTGGTACATACTACTTAGTCAATTTAATGAGAGAAGAATCATAATTCTCTCAAAGAAGATTCTATCTCTAGGAATTTATGGTATAAATTTGGATACTTTTTGTTTATTTCATCATGAAAAAAAACAATGTATCTTTCTTTGGTAATTTACTACCCAAAATTTAATTGTTTCATATTTTATATAGTATAACGTGCGAATGATGAGAAAAAAATTGAGAGGTGATATTTATTTATTTTACCTTCATTAATGATCTACATAGAAATGTTTCAGATTTTAATTTCAAAAATAATGATCTTGTGCATAATGTTTTAAAACAGTTTCTTGTGAAAGTTAAAAGGGAAACAAGTATATGACTGAATTATGTGCACGTTTATAGGGAAATAGAGTACTATAGTATTATTTAAGAATACTCTAGTAGATTTAGCATTAGAATAAAAAAATAATTACCATATAAAACTCAACATAATGGTACGTCTAAAAGGATGAAGATAACTATCTGTGAGAGAGCCAGGTGTGTTCTCTCAAATTAAATTTTTCCAAAATCTTTCTAGGGGTGAATGAATGATGGATGAGTTTATTTTATCAACTATTATTTATCTATTACATATAATTATAGAATAAAATAAATTGGTTTTATAGGTAAAAACATATTATATAAGAACCTTGGAGTTTTTGGCTACAAATAATTCATACACATCATGAAAGATAAGAGGGTGAAGGTGGATGAAAATGGGAAATATTGTATCTTTTTAGTATATTATCATGAGGAATTTATATTCCCACTTTCATATTCTTGAAGCAAGATAATCATCAAAAGATGAGATGTGGTATTTATTAATGATCATATGATTAAATTTTTTAGAAGCCAAGAATTCTAGAGAAGGCACAATATAAGGAAATTATAGTTAATCATCATAAGTCTCACCACCACATGTTCCATACATTGGGGTATAGATTATGAAAACTAGTGATACATCACCATTAGGTAATATGCCTCTATCTTTTGATATGTATCCTTTATCTAATATTTCATACTAGATCCCCCACGTATCATAGTTGAAGAGATCCACCAAAGTATGAAAATAAAATCATAGATACTCACCACATGAGTATGTGAAACTCAATGATGAGGGATAGATATAAAGCTATGATGATGTGATTATGAGTTCTAAAAAAAGAATATAAAAAGGCCTTATAAGAGGAGATATGATACATTCACATGAATAATACATTTGATTTGGAAAAGTTACCACATAGAATAAAGGTTGTTAAGAGAATTTGGGTAAAAATAATCACAAAAAATGTTGTAATATTCCAACCAAGATATTGATCTAGGATGGTTATAAAGAGATTTAGTCAGAAGAAGCATATTTACTTTGAAATAAAAATTCAGTTCTAAAAATGTCTTCTATTGGTTTTTTTCATGGATTGGTGGCTACTCTCAACCTAGAGGATTGAGAACATGATGTAAAGACTATATTTGTACATGGTTTTTTAGAATATGATATATACATAGAGTTTAGGAATGTAATTACGGTGAAAGGTAAAGAAAAAAATGGAATTTATACTTAATTAAATTTTACATGGAGTGAAACATGCATTGCAAAAATTGTATCAAAACATTGAATCATCCATAGAGAAAATTGAGTATAGAAAAAAAATATTGGTCACTAAATTTTCATCAAACTGTTTTCTATCAATGATTTTATTATTCTATTACTTTATAATGAATATATATTTATTGGTTGATATATCAACAAGATTTAATGTTTTTAAAATTAAAGAAAACATCATTTTTAAATGAAGGAATTATGAGAGGATAAATAGTTCTTTTGTATGAATATTACTCTTACCATTATGAAATATATGATTTAATTATCTCATGAAAGTTAAATTTAGAAGTATCTTGAAATATTCAACATGAGTAAGGTTTAACTAGTTAGTTCTCCAATTATGCTTTATTTAATCTAAAAAATATCCAATGTTTATCAGTTGAAAAAGAGAATTCATCAATGGAAAAAGTTTCTTATCTGCCAGTAGTAGGATGTTTCATGTAAAATAGAGTGTGAACCAAACTAGATATTTATTTATTTATAGGAATTTTGAGTATATTATTATCAAACATAAGTATGAATCATTGAATAGTGATAAAATAGATACTAAATTACATTTGAGGTACATCTAGTCATTGACTATGTTTAATAATTGATAAACCTATTTTTAAGGATACAAAGTTGTTGTTATGTTTTCATATATAGACATGGGAAAATATATATTTGGATACTTGATATCATGTTTAGGGGAGAATACTCATGGAAATCATGACTTCATAAGTTTGTTTCCATATCTACCATATAAATATAACATATCATAACCACTAATGTTTTCAAGAAGATAGTCTAGATGATGAAATTTATATAGGAGTTGGGATATTGGTAGGAAAGTTACGCTCCATATTATGATAGCCTAGGAATTATTATCTCAATAAGAACCTATTATTTCACTCGAGGTCCAGACACATAAATGTTAAATATCTATAGATCATTAATATGTTAGAATATAAATTATTTAAAATTGGGAATGTCTATACCAATGATAATTGGGGAGATATAAAGAAAAAGGTTATAGATAAAGTCAAGATGGATGAATTCAAGATACTACCAATATTGATTAAAAAAAATTTGTCACAAGGGGGATACATATGAGGGACACTATAAGTTTTTGTGTTTTTTTCAGATAAATAATCATATGAGTTTTATAATTACATTAGATCATACACTTGGTTTGAAATAGATAAATATTACTTACTATAATGAAAAACATCCCATGTGACCATAGAATCCTTCACATTGGATTCACAGACAATAGTAGGTAGCGAGATGATTCTGATAAGGTAAATAAACTATTAAAGGAAGAAGCTATTTTTATTTATTTAAAATGGGATCAAATCTCGTGAAATTAAAATATGAAAAACCTCCCTCATATATATTAGGAATCATATCACTATTCAATTGAATAGAATTAAAAAAATATACCCCTTCTCTTTTTGATCTAGGTAAATCTCCAAACTATGTAATATATCACATTCTTTTTTTTTCTTTTATATTAATATGTGTTTTATTGTGCATGATATTTTCCCCAACACATTGTTTTTATGTTTGAATGTAAGGACGTGACCCTGATTTCCCAGATCTTGTGCCTTATTTTATTACACTAGAATATTTAAAAGAAGTCTTGTACGAAAGTAATTAATAAGTTATCAGCTTTTTAAAACATGATACATACATAAGTTCTACATTACTACTTGAAAGGTAATACAACATATAAAATTTGATTGAATCACAAATAAACTCCAATATTATCCATGCATGTCATTAATAATGTTTATCTCCACCACTCATGAAAAAATAAAACCTAATAAAGGGTTTATTTTATATGATAGATAATGGTATATAATATAAATAAAGTTATAATAAACATAATCAGTAGGCATGATAGAGAAAAGAATACACACGACATTAAAAATTATACTTGAGCATAATATGGAAGAAATGAGAGATGATTAATTAAGGTCATATAAAGGATAACTAGAGAATTAAAGATAACCATTGATATTATTCAAGTCTAATAATCATATAGTTTATCAACTTCTAATACCATAATGAGGGAATTAATTATTCCGAACATCGGAGACATATTTTCATGCCTCGTCAAATACATATGAAAATACTAGGGTACAAACTCAGTCAAAACCAAATTATATTTTATCTCATGAGACCTACTGATGCTTCTAGATTCTATAGTAGTCACTTTATATCTCCAATTTATTCCACAAATGGAAGGGGGGAAACATAAATTACATGAACATGTGAAATAACTTTCTCTAATACATACACTTAAACACTAACAATTCTGAGTAGTATGGTAGATGTTATCAATATAGAAAATCCACAGTCAAAATGATCATAAAAAATTTAATAAAATATGGTATATGATAAAAATAAGATATTAACTTCAATAATACATAAAATTAAATAGAGGTGTTGAAATTGAAAAAAAGCACTATAATAAAATTATTGAGGAATTTTTGAGAGAAATACACTTTTACATTTAAAAGAAGAGTTATTTTGGAAAAATACTTTCCTAAAATAAGAAATGAACTAATGTAGTTTTACCATTATGAAATTAGTGGTTTTATAAAAATAATTTTTACTTAAACAGATTATATAGTGCTCTTGAAAATAGGTATGAATTTGAGACGTTCCATTGAATTGAGTATTGATTATCTGGAAGAATTGAGAAACATATTTATAAAACATTTAAATCCCCCTAAAATAAATAATGAATATGATTAATACACACATATATAAAATTAAAATAGTAACTATGAATAGTATATAAGAATAATTAAAAATTTAATTGGGATTAAGGGAGACAAAGTGTAACCCGATAGAAAACGGAGGTTCGGGTAGAAAACCCATATTTTGTGTCTACATGGGTTATGAACATGATCATAACATCCTTAATAATAAAATTAAATCCATTAATTATTTAATTCATATATTTATTTATATTTATTTATTAATTATTTTATTAAGTTCATTTATTACCTTTTTATGACTTATAAGATACAAATTTATTGCTCGAGAACATTCATTTCCATAGTTTTCATGATCGGTAAAATTGTTTATGATAATGGAAGTTAATGTGGAAGGATTATAATTATCTATATTGTAATTTATATGATATTGATTATTTTAAATTATTTTAAATGTTTATTTATATCATTTGGTAATATAGTACTAGTAGGCATCATTAGATAAAACTTTTAGTGACAAAAGTTTAGTTTTTACGGTGGTATCTAAATCATAAACTAGTATTTTTCTATTATTGAATATCATGTTTAATGAACTGTTATATAATCATTACCTAAGATATAATACATATTTTAGAATCATTTTCACCCATAAATATGATATCATGACTATAAATGAAAAATAAATTCAAGAAAAAAACATATTCACCATAGAAAGTTGTAAATCAACACCTCATGGTAAATGATTTTGTTTTCAAAATTAGAGAGAGAGAGAGTATGGATATTTATGATGGATTTTTAATTAATATCATATAATTACATTACATAGATTATACTAGAGTTACCATGTTACTTTTTATAGAGGAAGTGAGGAGATGATAATAAAAGGAGGAACTAAAACAATAATGATAGGCAAAAGGAATAGGACATTACCTCTTGAGTACACAACATTGAGAACCTCTTTATGAGAAAGGGTTTCAGTATTTTTGAAAGACCAAGAGGTCATGGATGTGTGGAGATAGTTGGGAATTGTTTTTTTAGAACATTGATAATCTTAAATGTTTATAGGAGTGAAGAGAATAGGGAGTGACGATATGTTTTTATAATGGAATAGGGGAGTGATTTTTGAATATCTTAATAATTATTTTATTATTTTTCTAGAGAGAAGCACTAGTGTTGGATTATAGTGATGAAAACATTAATTGGTGTATTTGAGTTTTAAATAATGGACATTTACATCATTCATGACTCATGAATGATGAAAAAAATCATTTATTTAGCATATTTTGTAAAATATTGAATTTCACTATTCACTAAAAATTCAAATATTACAAAAAAAATTACATAAACTCATCCTAACAATTTTTCAGCATGTAGTATTAAGAAATGAACTCAATTTTATCAACAAATTTAAATAAGAAAAATTTATTTTTCAAATAAAATCATTATTTTCTTCAAAAATACATATTTTTAATTTAATACTTATTTTATAATACTTTCGAAAATCAACAAAGGCCTCATAAAATTATCCTAATATCATTGGAAAAGATAATATCATTTTAGGAATACATTTTATGAAAATTAATTTATTAATTTAAAATTGTAATTTAACATTTTTTACTCTTAGAAATATCAAATCATAATTATTAATTTGAAAAATATTCACTCTCATTTATATGGTGCATAGATTATATTCACTCTTATTTATATGGTGCCTAGATTATTAATTTTCAACTATGTATGCCAGTTTTTCAATATTAAAATCCTAGAAATGAAAAAATTATGTTGAGTATCAATGTTATAATTATATCCTATAACAAAGAGTTTGTTTATCAGGGTAAAAATGTTTCATATATTCAATATTAATTTTATTTGTAGAACATTGGGTTGTTACATTCGTCCTCTCTTAGAAAGATTTTGTCTTTAAAATTACCAGAATGTTAACTCATAAAATGATTTGGTTACTTATTCATCATAAGTTACTCTATATCCCACATTACATCTTCAATTTTATTATTTGTCTAAAGAACCTTTACTAGCCGAGTCTTTATATTCCAAACAATTGTTCTTTAATGTCCAAAATCCTGATAGGCTATTCATAGTATAATAAGACAGGTTCTAATTCTATACCTTCAAAAGCGAGTACATGTGTTGGTTTGGTCTTGTACTTTATCAACAATGAGACATGGAACACATTGTGTACCATAAAATGGCAAGGAGACATTGCCAAATGATAATCAATAGCCTTAATTATCTTCTAAATTTCAAAAGGACCAATTTACCCAGGGCTCATTTTTCCATTCTTCCCAATCATATAACACCCTTATATAGAGATACATTTAAGAAAACATGATCTCCCACTTGAAATTCCAAATCCTTCCTTAGATTATCAGAATTTAACTTTGCCTACATTTAGCAGCATTGATATGTGTTTGAATATTATTTACCTTATCTATTGTCTCCTCTATAAGATCAGGTCCCACAATCCTCCTTTCATCAACTTCATCCCAACATGTTGTTGAATGACATATCTTTCCAAACAAGGCTTCATATGGTGTCATTTGAAAACATTAATGAAAACTATTATTGTAGTAGAACTCCACCAAATGTAAATATTAATCCCACATACCTTGAAAATAAATTGAGCATAGTCTCAGCTTGCCTTCTACAAATTGGATTATCCTTTATTATTTCCTATCAGTTTAAGGGTGATAAGCCGTACTCAATCATTGCTCAGTATATAAATTATTTGGAATAATTTTAATGAATTTTGATGTAAATTTTGGATCACAAGAAGAAAAAATTGATGTATGTGCTCCATAAAGTCTAACAACATCATTGATATAGAGTTGTGCAAGCCACTCCAATGGAAAATCCTCCCTTATAGGGAGTAAATGGGAAGATTTCTTAAGTTGATATATAATTCTCTATATCACATCATTATTTATTGGAGTTTTGGGTAATAGAGTGAAAAAATACATGGTGATTTCATCTCATTTCCATAGATGAATAGGTATAGGTTGAATGAACCCTCTAGGATGTTGTCTTTCAGCCTTCACTTGTTGTTAGACTAAACATCTTGATACATAATCAGCTATTTCCCACATCATGCTGTCCCACCAGAAATGTTCTATGAAATATTTATACATTTTAGCGCTACCAAGGTGTAGAGAGAAATTTGAGCTATAACAATCATCCATTAACTCCCTTTTAGCTCAGGTATAGAGGGAACACATATCCTATTCCCAAATATTAAAATTCTTTCTTTACACACAAAGTCAGCCAACTTCACCTCATTTACAACTTTAATTTTCCATTGAAGATTCACATCATCAGAGTGATAAGTTTTAATTCATTCCAATAAATATTTTTGGGAAACCAATTGGAGAAATTATGATGTTTGACCTTCTATGATAATTCCCATATCCATATTCCCTAGATCTGTGAATACATCACCCCATTAGATCCTCATTTTGTTTAAAACTCCATGATCATTCCTGATCAATTCATCATCTAATTTATTTTCCTGTCATGGGTGGTAGTGTATGAGACAATTATAATCCTTGAGTATCTTAATCCATCTTCTTTTCTCATGTTTAGTTCATTCTGTGAGAAGATATATATCAATATCTTATGATAATTATATATCTAGCATCTTTCACCATATGGCAATAACTCCAAATCATCAGTGAAAAGACTACATCTATTAACTCATGATCATGAGTTGTGTAGTTATGTTCCTCAGTTTTTAACAGCCCTTATACATATTCAATGAACCTATCATTTGGCATAAGGACAAAACCATGTCCTTTCATTAATGCCTCGCCATAAATCAGAAAAACACCATTTCTTAATGGTTGAGTCATGATTGGAGAATTAATTAACCACTTATTCACTTCTACAAAACATTGTTCACATTCATTTTTACATATGAACTCAACCCTTTTATGAGTGAGCTTGGTTAATGGGTTAACCAATAGGGTGAAGTTCATAAAAAAAATTACAATAATAACCTACTAAACCAAAAAAAACTATGTTCCTCATTTATGTTCGTTAGATTAGGCCATTCCTAATATATATTTATCATTATAAGATTAACTAAGATTCCATCCTCAATGACAACATGGACAGGAAAAGAAACTATCTGAAGCTAGAATTCACACTTACTAAACTTCTCATATAACTCATTTCTTCTACGTGTGTTCCAAATAATTTATAAGTGATTTTCCGGGTATTCATTGAATTTGTAGTATACCAAGACATCATAAATAAATACCACAAATTAGACATCAAAATATCCATTGAAAAGTCTATTCATTATATATGTGAAAACATAGGGTGCATTAGTCATTCCAAAAGGCATTACTGCAAATTCTTAATGCCCAAACCTTGTTCGAAATGTTGTCATTGGAATATCTTCCTTCCTCAGATGCAACTGATGATATCCAAATTGAAGGTCAATCTTCAATACAATTTGTGCTCTATGATGTTGATCAAACAAAAATAAATTCGAGGAAGGGGTTACTTGTTCATTAATTTTACAATAATTCTATCTCTATATTCAATGCATAGCCTCATGGATTAATACTTATTCATAACAAAGAGAATAAGGGATCCTCATGAAGAAACACAAGGGAAGATTAAACCTTTATCACTCAATTACTCTAGTGGTTCCTTCAGTTCTAATAGTTCCTCTGTAGCCATTCTACAAAGGGTCTTTGATTGAGTTCTTGAACCCGGAATTAAGTCAACATAGAACTCAACTTCTTGCTCTAGAAGATTTCTATGAAAATTATCTAGAAATACACCAGCATATTATTTCACAATAGGTTCATCCTCAATTTGAAAATGTCTTCCTTCAACCCTAGATATTGCATTTTCTTCCACCAATAGATTTGAAATTTGTAGAGCTAAAGAGGGCAGATCTAGATAATAATCAAATGGTGATTTTTGTCTCTAAATATTATAAATTTTACACCTTCCTCACAAATTATTATTTACTTCTTAAAATTGATTTTGCATCATATTTTGAAATCCAGTCCATGTTAATGATTATATCAAATTCAACCATAAGTATAATGTCAAAATAATTACCTAAAGTATATTTATATGTCATAATGGGTTATTCTTGACACATATTTATTGCAATGAGACTTCCCTTAGGTGTTTTTACTAACAAATCCCTATTTAAAGAGAATTGTAACTATCTAATTTCAAAAGAAAAATGGAAGATATAAAGGAATACAATGATAAAGAATCAAATAATGCATTGTCAATGTTTGAGGAATTGATTATAGTACCTACTACCACATCATTAGGAACTTCAACATCAGCAATAGTGATCTCATAAGCTTGGCCTTTCTCCCTTGGACTTTTCTTAGGACAATCATTGGCATAATGTCTCATATAATTATAATTGTATCATTGAATATTGGTAGCTTCTTTCTTTCCTTAAAATCTCAGTATTGGTATCCCCATTATCCACATTTGAAACAAACTCATTTTACTGTTAAACATGATTCGAGGTGATTCTTTCCATAGGAATCACATGTTGGAAAAATCCACTCATTATTATTGCATTTATCTATTCATTACTATGACACCTTATTTTTCTCTTATTTTCATTTAAAGTCATAAAACATAGATAATTATTTATATATATTGATTTCACATGAGAATATATGTTCAGATGGTGATAAATTTTTGGAAACCAATTATAATTAGAGGAATGGTTTTAATCAATCAAATAATAGATCAACATTTTCCTTGGACTATGTATGTAGTCTACGACATTTATTTCTAGCCTTATAAAATTGGAATCATACTTCGTAATGTTTTCATCCTTTTTTCGTTTCAAACTCAAGAATTACCTCTAGATATCTTACCACTATTCTAATGAATTTTTTCTCTATGAATATTTTGTTAAAGTCCCACCATTCTATTTCTTCTAGGCCTTCCTCCTCCTTATGTTTTGAATCTGTGACCACCATTTTTCTATATCTCCCAATACATGATAAACTACCATGACAAAAATCTCCCTTTCATTAAATCCCTATAAAAGAAATATATTCACTAGGGATCTTATCCAATGCATAATAACAAATTGGTTTGTTGGCCCATTGAATGAAGGAGGTTGTTTTACCATAAATAAACTAAACATTTCTCCTCCACATTGTGGTTTTGGATGCTCCATATGGGTAAGGTTATTTTTCATTACCTAAGTCAGCTGTCCCATTACAGTTATAATACACTCATCACCAATTGTAGATCCAATATGAGCATCATTATCTCTCATAGGGGGAGAATCCATACATGGGATATATTAATTCATGCAGTTTTCATCCCTTACACTAGGTCCCATTTCAAAATAATTGAATACACTAAATTAGGCCATGAATCACATTGTATAATGACTAACTAGAAATACAATTTACATAAATTGAATTTTTTTCATGTCTAATATCATAATCATACAAATTTTACATTGAGGAACAATTTACATTTAGATAATTGATAATGGTTTATAATTAAAATTTGAATTATCCTATGATAATCCTTCAGGAGTGTCAATCTAGGTGCATAGTAAGGGCCATTATCGTGTTCTAGGTTACCCCGAGTGTAGCCCAAAACACCTTGTTAGAGTTGTTACTCATAGTTATATCTGTGTTAGAACCATGTCCACATTTAGTATATATACAGGGATGTAATTTCTTGTAATATTCACATAATCCATTCATTACCTAAATTATAGGTTGTTCTTGTATAAATACCCTCAATGTCTACCACATGGGTTTTTTTCCCTAATCTATATTTTCTAAATCTAGTGTCCATGTTTTCTACTAAACTTCCTCTAATACCAACTGTAAGGAACACACCCTAGTTTCCTAGAGCCGGTGCCTTAATTTATTTCATTGGCATGTAAACAAGGAATTCATATCCAGAAAGAACGCATAGTTTATTAGATTTATAAAACAAGATACATACATAAGTTAAACATTGCTACTTGAAATGAAATAAAAAATATAAACTTTTTCTGAATCACACATAAACTTCTAGTTTATCCATGAAAACCATTCATAATATTCATCTTCACCACCTTGTAAAAAATAAAACATAATAAAGGGGTGATCTCAAATGCTCAGTAAAGGTATGTAATATAAGAAAACTTATCATAAGCATAAATAGTAGGCATGGTGAATAAATAAAAACACATACCATTAAAAATTATACTTGAACAAAATTTTGAAGGAATTAAATATGATTAAATATGTCCATATAAATTATCATAAGAGAATGAAACATAACCGTTGATATTATACTAGATGAATAATCACAACGTTTATCAATTTCTGATACCATAATGAGAGAATTCATAATTATTGTCATATTAAACATATTTTCAAGGCCACAATGAAGATATTTAAAAATACTATGGTGGGGACTCACCCAAAACCCAATTTTTTTTCCTCATGAGGAATAAATATGCATCGAGGGCCTATAGCAGGCCTTAAACATCACTTACTAAGTCCAATTTATTCTTAATATGAAATGGGATAAACATAAAAAAATGGACATATGAAAAAACATTCCCCAATATATACACATAAACACAAACCATTCTTAGTAGTTTGGTGAATGGTATTAAGATAAATCATCGATAGTAAAACTGATCATAAACCATTAAATAAAATATGGTTGATGATAAAATTTAGATATAGCCTGAATAATAAATAAAAAATTACATAGAGTTTTTGAAAGAGAATAAAATACTCTAATTAATTAATCATGAAATTTCCAAGAGAATTACACTATTACATTGAAAAAAGAGTTACTTTAGAAAAGTCATTGAATAAAAGTATAAATGATCTAAGGTATTTTTTCCATGAGGAAATTATTGATATTTTAATAATTATAGTGTCTTATAATGATATATTATGCCCATGAAAATATATATGAATTTGTGAAGTTCCCTTGAATCAGGCTTTTTTATTATGATGAATTATGAAATATCATTATAAATTTTTTACCCCCAATAAAATAAATTAGGATTTAATTCAAAAAAAATTAAAACAGATTTTATGTGGATTACATGAGAATAATTGAGAATTTAATTAGGATTAAGAGAGAAAAAGATTAACCCAGATAAAAATGGAGGTTCAGGTAGAAACTCCTTGCCTAGTGTCTGAATGTGTGATGAACTTCCGCTTAACATCTTGTATAATCATGTTAAATATATTAATTATTAAATTAATCAACTTATTTAAATTTTTTTATTATTAAAAATTTTATTATATTCATTTATGGATTTTTTTGAGATATAAGATACCGACTTATCACTTGGGAGTGTTCGTTTCCTTAGATTTCAAGACTAGTATAATTGCATATGATAATGGATTTTCATGTGGAATGGGTATAATTATCCATAATTGAATTTATATGATATTGATGAACATAAATTATTGAAAATTTTTATTTATATAAATTTTTTTATAATATGAGTATGAATCATTAGATAAAATATTTAGTGATAATCTTTTAGATTTGTATAGTGGTTTCTCAGTCACAACAAACATGTTTTTTTTTGTATTATTGAATATCATGTGTAAATGATAGTTATAGAATAATTAAATAAGATAAATATATATTTTAGAATCTAGAACCACAAAAAAATGGTTTAATGACCATCCTTGAAGAAGAAATTGAAGAACAAAACTTTATCATCCATGAAGGTTATAAAATAGCACCTCTCGGATTGGGATTTTTTTTGAAATAAAAGAGAGAGGGAGTAACAATATTGATGATGGATATTTAGTTAAAATTATATGATTAATGTATATACTTGATAATATAGTTACCATGATCATTTTGATAGAGGAGGAGAGGAGATAATCATAGTAGATGGAACTGAAAAGTAATTGAATAGAAAAAGGAAGAGGATTTTACATCATGAGTAAACCTCCTAGAGAAACTCTTTAAGGGCAAGATTCTAGTAATTGGGCAAGACAATGATCTATTGTATGTGTGTATAGACTAGAGAATACTATTTGGGAATAACATTTAGAATCTTCAATACTTATAGAAGTGAAGAGATGAGGGAGTGGGGGTGATTTTTATATTGGAGGAGAGGAGTGATTGTTGAATATCTTATTTGTTATTTTACTATTTTTCTCAAAACATTCCATAATGTTTTTTTACAAAAAATGGTAATAGGTGCATGCAAGTTTAAAAAAATGTCCCTTTATGACACCTATTACCCATGAATGATGTATAAATTCTTTTATTTAGCATATTTCAAAAATTATAAAATTTCACTATTCATGAAAAATTAATAATTTTTAGAAAATACCAAATATTCACCTTAACCATTTATTGATGTGTATAAATAAAAAATAAACTCCATTTTATAAAAATAAAATTAAAAATAATAGAACATTAAATGTTAAATAAAATCATTAGTTTATTGAAAAATATATATTTGTAATTTAAAACTAATTTTATAATATGTTCGAAACATAAACGTGGTTTCATAAAATTATCCTAAAATCATAGGTGAAAAAAATTACAAAGGAATATATTTTATGGAAATTGATTTTATTTTAATTTTTTTTATAAATTTAATATTGAAATTTAATATTTATTTCTCATTAAAATATCAACACCTAATTATTATTTTATTAAATATTCACTCTCAGTTATATGTTTCCTATATTTTATTTATACATACCTAGGAGATGAATCTATTCAAAAGAGAAATTACTATTCATAAGGGTATGTTAGTATATATAAAAAATGTTTGTTGATCCTATTAGAAACAAAATATCATACTGATCCTAACTGTGTATGTCTGTTTTTTGAAATTCAAATCAAAGAAGCAAAAATATTGTGTCTAGTGTCTAGGTTTTAACTGTCTCCTATAATAATGTTTTTTTCCTCATGGGATTAGTTTTGAATTCATTATATATTATGTTTATTTTTAAAACCTTGGGGTGTTGTATTTAATGTTAAAAACAAGTGTGAAAATTTGTATGGTTTTAAAAATGTGTGCATTAATAATGTATTCATAAAATGATGAAAAAAAATAATTTAAAATGGATCATAGTAATTCCGTATACGGAATGAAAATGTCAATATTTTATTATCTATGTAATATGATGGTAACTGGAGTTATTTTCGACCATGAGGGGGGGAGGAGTGTTCGGTTCTAATATCATATGTGGTTATGTGTGTTATTTTCTATGATTTGTACACCCATTGAATTTTCATGATTATTATTGATTCCTTTATTCAAAGTTCATTTTCAAGAATTTTTTTATTATTGGATCACAATAAGGATCTAATGTTGGCACCATGGTAAGGATATGAAGAAAAATAATTCATGGTCAATATATGGTAGGTAATTCTAAACCTTGAATCATGTTATGGGTCTCTAATAAGACCCTTTCAGTCCAAGCTCTATTTGAATACATAATTTTCACTGAATTCCAATATTGAAGAAAATTAATAGTCTATTTTATTCCATTTTATATATATCATGATAGTGGGATTGATAAATACATTTATAAAGATATAAAATATTTTTTGTTTATTTTTAATAATTATACATTGATACTTACTTTTAATTATTCCAACTCTCAATGAAATATGTAACAAGGTAGCTTGAATCACTTCATTGATATTAGTTTGATCAATTTTACACATGGCCTGAGGCACACCTCCCCAAATTTCAGTGGCTACCGACCAGTAGTAGGGATCTATGGTGGTTCCTTGGAGTGGATATGAATGCTCAATAAGAGTGCACAATATAATAATAAATAGATAAAAATGATCCATCAAAATAAACGGAAAATTAGAAGTAGTAGATATTAATAATATAGATAATAAATGAAATACAATAAAACCCTAAACAACCCTTTCATTCATACAAATGACCTCTTATTCAGTAAGTTACATATGCAGTCTAGAAAAAATTGAAAATAAAAACAAAGTTGTGCTACTACTTAGAGTCATATTGTATCCCATTATCTATATCCCATATGTGCTACCCCAACATGAACCAAAATCTAGGCTCAATCCGAACATATGATTCCAATAACCATGTGATAGATATTTGGTTTCCCATTTGAAATGGAATCTGGAGTAGGGTGTGAGTAATAAAATTAGTTGTGAACCTCCAACGTGGTCCCATACTAACTATAATATGTTGTGATATGTTTGTGTGACATGCTCAATTGAAATAGTAAATAAACTATAGGAATCAGTCATATAAATAAATACAACACTTCAATACCTACTTAACCCTGATGTTGAAGAGTCTCTAAGAACATAATGATGATCATTCCTCTATAGTTTACCATTACCCCATGTGCATACACATATAATCCACAACATGCATAATAACCATAATAGATCATTAATTCTATGACCTTGGTCGAACATACAATCCTAGAAAAACCTAGAAGTGTCTTTAAAGATGATAATCGCCTCATGTGAACATGTATCCACTCATAAGGGATCCAACTCTCACATTTACACTAAATAATAGAAGATCTACAGGTGTTACTAGGAATACCTCATCCTATAGAACTTGTGTTGAACGCCACAATTTTACCTGGGTGTTCTCGATGTTAAGGTAACAACTAATTCCCAATTGGGGGAGGCCTTAGGAAATCATATTCATCAGGGAATGAATAATTCATGGGGGACCTAAAAAATGAATGGGAATAACCTCCATGGAACCCATATTCAATTTCATGGGCAACCAATATCTCACATTTCCTCTTCTGAACAATCTATAGTGCGTCCACCTAATCCTAGGGTGTATCCTCTGAGTTAATCAAGGGAATCCAATTTTCACCCAAGGGATGTCCAAAATATGTTTTTTGGGATATATTCACACCTAAAAACTAATACCTTCATTAAAATATCAGGCACTATGAGCATTCACCGTGGTCCACTAGTGTCACTATTTGAATCATTTTTCCCAGGTATTCACAATGGTATCAAAATATACAAGGCAACATTACCATCCCAAGAATGATTGTTTATGCTTAATCACAAAGATATGATGTTGGATACTAAGTATAAACTCTATGTATCCACAAATAAGACATTTATATCTATGGATGCTATCCATTCTGGGAATCTTCCACTAATATGTTGTTATATTGGATCCCAATTATACCAATTACCCCGATTTCCCTTCCATATCATAACATTATTAATAATCATGGGAAATTGAACTTTTGTTAAGACCAAATATCAATTCTATTGAGTCCTAGACAATCAAATTCCATCATGAATAAATATAAAAAATAGATATAAGACACTTAATAGCTATATTATTATTTACATCATCATCATCAAAACACTAATATGATCAAATGTCAGTTCATGTTATTGGATACACTTAAAATCCTTTCTAAATGAATCTATACCCACCCACTCAGGCCGAGTCACTCAATGTGACACCCACTCAGGTTTCATAGGTCACATTATTGTAGAGGTACCCTCACCCAGGTCCTTGATCTCCAATAGGTCGGAGATAACACTTGAAACTATAGGGATGTCATATCCCATGATATCATCATAGTGTAGGATAGCCTCAATAAATACGTGAGGATTTTTACACTAGTACTATTCAATGAGATGGCCCACATCCCATCTCGGTTGTCAAAGACTTACTAGGTTTGTCTACACTCCTAACCCACCATCCATGGTCTATGGTCTACACCTGTATGCTATGTGTGTATAAAGGGTCGTCACATGGTCTCCTAGGTTTATTTATCAAAAGTCACATTACACCACAACTCTAAAAGTATTATTTTTTCAAGGTAAGAGTCAAGAACTTGACCATCACTTGCTGAAGAAATAATGCTAGTGCCAAGGAACCTCACAGAGTTGGTACTTTGTGCAGTCCCCCAATAATTCCATTTTAAAATAAAAACATTTATGAAAAATTGTTATCCCTATTTTGGGTCAGACGAAATAGCACATGCCACCCAAAATATTCATAAACTACTAGGTCAAGTATATTGGTTGATCTAAGTAAAATATTTTGTTTCTCCATTTTAAGCACAACCAAAAAACACTCAAAAGAGTTCATATATGTCCATATATCCATATTTGAACCATCCATGGAACTATATTAATGAAATACATAAAATAATACATTATATACCATTTATAATAATTTATTTAGTTTTTTTAAACAATTTTTCAAAAAATTTCAAATTAATTATGTTGTAAATAAATTCTGAAAAACTCATAGGATTATATTGTCTTGCGAAACCGCCAATAATGAGGTGTGGTCTACTCTTAACACACCCTCATTACTACAAAATATGAAATTCCCAATTAACTTCACTAATTAAATAGCCCAAAAATTAAATTTAGTGTGAAACCCCAAAAAAATACAAATGGTGATGTACCCTTTGAATAATGATGAATAAAAATTGGTGGATGTCATATAAATTCATCCTATACATAGGAATCATGAATTCCCAATAAATTAGGGTGATTCCCACTATGATCTAGTGGAAATTGAAAAAATACCCAATTGAAATCAGCACAACATCAGGATAGAATGAATGAAATTAAAATAGGAGTGAAGAAGAGGTATAATATTACATAAGACAATGCCCAAACACACCCATAACAACTCAAAGTGAAAGGGAAAATTGGGAGGTGAGTTCTAGTTGATACCCTCCCCACATGTCCCATTCACTCAATGTTAAATGTGGGATAAGCCCTTTATAAAGAAGATATGGTTATGGGAACTTTCACGGTGTGACAACTGCCATCATGTTGTGACTTTTTGAGAAAAGAACCCAGGACCCTCTTCCACCCCTCTTTCACACTCATAATTCCCCAAGAACCTCCACATAACCTTTTCATATAGTGGATGAATTATTAAATCCATGAATAAACTGCAACATCCATTTTTATTGCTTGGACCCCCATTTACACTTATGACATTCATCTAAACCATTAATACATATCCGAAACTATAATACACATCGAAAAAACATCTCAGGGTCTTCCAAACCCTTAGTAACTCACTCATAATCCTTTTTCTAAAAATGAACCATCCCCAAAATCAAAAATTCAAATTTCTTCCAAAATTTATAGGCCTATTGGGAACATGATCTTACAATCACCCAGACATAACACTTCTAATCATATAAAAGTATCTTGAACCATTTAATCTACAAACCCTTCTTAATAGGGTTACTAATTTATAATCCTTTCATCATGTTCTAGCCTAAAACACTGAATGGGATTCCATTACTGAAATACAAACACATGGCTCATAATTCATCAAAATACTTGAGAACAATCCTATCCATTTTTGAAAACACCATGATGAATATCCATGAAACTCATCCATCCTAGGAAACCATTTTCTAATAAACCTCATCATCAGTTTCATGGTGCTCCAAACCAGAGAAATAAACTCACAAAAGGAAATTCTGATCCATACTGCTTCCTACCATCAATATTACCTCTCGTTACACATTCTTAATGGACCAATAACTAAATCAATGCAGTTTCAGTCTTACCACATCCAAATACATATAAAAATTACCAAAAAAATTATATACCACATCTCATACATGAGTTTTTACTGAATCAAATGAGTATCCATTAACCACACACAGGGCCTACATATCATTACCATTCCTTGAAAGGTTCTGGACAAACCATTAATAATCACTATCATTCCAAATACGATAAACTAAAATCATAGTTTAAGAGTACATATATTTCTCAATTGTTTTCATATCATCGGACACCTTTACAACAATTCTCTACATGATTCACCACATGATTCATGAAAAAATGTTTTCACCCTAGAAACTGTGTGATGAATCATTGGTTCACCCCCAGAACCAAAAAAAAAAAGTGGGTTCAACCCCCAAACCATAATCAAATCAAACCGAAACGTGCACTAGACGAATAAAAACACACCAAATCATCCTATATCGGATCAAAATTATAATCTGAATATTTACATGGAAATAAATGAATTAGATTCACTTAATCTCCCCTGTCTAAGAACCACCTGGACAATCCAATGGTCGGTCCAACCATATAAAAAATTAATTCAACAAGAGGGTCACACCTCAACAAATAAATCACTATCTATTATCACATTTAATTGTTAGATGATATTGTCTTGCTCATTACAAAGCAATAGAACGACCATTCAATGATGGATCTTCCAAAATACTACAACATTATTCACACCACCAAATATATTTTTTACCAAGCAATGGGCATTCCCCCAAATGACAAGTGGTTCGCTCCCAAAATATGTAATGAATTATTTAGATTCACGAGCTCAATCATAATTAGATATTTTTCTATATATGTTTGTCAATCCTCCCAATCTATAAAAATATTTTCTTAGGAAATTACAATCTAGGATTAACCTAAATCAATTATATACCACACTGGATGAAATTTTTATTATTACAATACAATGGATGGACTTTCATCATAATCATAAACCTTTGGAAACCTTCTCTCATAAGTGTCTCAATAATTTAATCGTGAATCCGCTCACACCCATCATATCATGGATCCATGTTTCAATATCAGTACAAATAACCAATGCACCACCTCAATCTACTCCATAAATTAAATTCATAATCTCTTTTACTACCAAATCAAAAAACCCTTCCAGTGATCCTATGAGTCTCATTCCAACATCCTATGCTATTAAGAACAAAAAATAGACCATAATCTTATAAACACCATTTTTTTCAGATAACCACATAGTTATCCCTCATCTGATTTCATTCCAGAACCTTGATCATTTACCCATGCTCACATTGCACGTGAAATTATTCCTAAGAATGTTACGACTAAAAATCCAAATGATATCCACTACAACAACATATTTTATTAACAATAAAAGCCGAAAATCTTGAAGAAAAAAAGGAACAAAAAAATAGGAAATCAAAGTGGAGTGTCCTAGATCAAGGGATACTATGGAAATTAAGTCCACATGAGTCCACTTGAACACTATAGGAACATTATAGAGGAAATGAACCCAATACATAGATGGAAAAAAGATCATCGGCGTGGGTGAACCAAGATTCAAAGAAGTCTTCTACCTTGATTCCCTCACTCCATGTATGCAATAGTCTTCTGCCGCTGACAATGAGTTGTTGGCATCGTTGCATATGGTATAAAATATTCCATGGAGTGGCCTTCTTATCTGTAAGATTATTATAGTCAATTTGGGAATCACTTGCACTCTCTGAGAAACATATTTGAGAGGAAATACAGAGCGTGATCCCTTTGAGTAGATCTCAAGCCTTCGCCTGAAGTGAGTCTCATCTACGAAACCTTGCACTATAAGCAGTGACCAAACCACTCTTGGATTACGAATAAACCCCCACCGCTCATTATACCCATAACCCAAGATGCATATGAGTTAAGTTTTAGCCCTTCAGAAGGGGGTCTTAAGGAGATTTATAGGCCCTTTGACACAATGCTATTACCTTCATTAGAAGATTATCTATATCAAAGCACCTAACATAATGATGGAGCCTCCTATCATTTTTTCAGAAGCACACCTAGATCAGCAATCAGACACTTCATTCTAGAAACCATACCCATATTTGTGCTTGTCCCACCTTTGAAAATTGATTTGTTCCTCACCTACCACATAAACCAACAACCAACCGAGATAAAGATATTCCTAGCCTTCTTCTCCATCTGATTATTTCCCATTCCTGGAACCACCTCTGCAGGAACAAGTCACCCTAACAGAAAATAGATGACATACTATTGAAATCCACCAGTGCATCCTAGACTGCTCATGCCCAGTCTCTCTCAAAAATTATATGATTGGTATTCTCGACACTAGGGTGATGGAAATATGAACATTTGGAGCAAAAACTAATCCAATTTTGGAAGATCTCCTCATCTATAGAAATGTCATGGTTAAGTACCCTCCAGGTGAGAATATTGAACTTCGGAGAAATCTATTTGAATGAAGGGAGATGTCCCCATGGAGCACGAGTATGGGGATTTGTGAGAATAAACTTGTAGGCCTTAGCCTGATTGGATCATGAGGGAGTGGCCTTGAACACACACCTGTCCAGTTTATCCGAGATCTTAATAAGATGGAAAAAAGATCTTCCCTTAATCAAGGACTATTTTAATAACGGTTGGATGCTCACAAGGATATTTGAATGTAATTCTGGTAGTTGGGAAACCAGGAAAGACTAAAAAATCTCCATACTAATTCCCATTCTAGAATTTAATGTCTCCACATCCAATGATCCACATCGAATGATTAAGATGGTAGGGAATAAGGATTTGAATATTTCGCCAATGATATGAACATATTTTCTTTAATTCTCTTGGAAATTCCCATAATTCTCCTTGATGACTCTCACCCAAAGATTCCCCCCTTCCACTTCCACCCAAGTGAGCCTACATGAAGTTAGTTCACTATGAAATTAATAATACATTGATCAATCCAACCATCATACATGGGAAGGGCCATTTTATTCCAAGAGGCCCGATAGAACCATACCTCCAAATGTGAGTACCAAATTAATCCAGTCATGATACTCTCAATATTATTTGAGACTGACATTGGGACCATAGGAACTGATAGAACAAGCATGGGGATCGAGGTAAGCATGCTATTAACAAGGGTGATCCTCCCCCCTAAAAAGAGGAACTCATTTTTCTACATATTGAACCATGAAGAGATTTTTCCCACCACCATACCTGGATTCTCGATTCAAAGCCTCACCAATGTAATGAATTCACCTAAATAGTCCATTTGGAGGATAATTATTGTGATACACAATATTAATTCTATGTTGCGAGGATATCAATCTGAGAAAAACATCTTGATGTAGATACTACTTTTATCTTTATTTATGAGTTTCCCACTCCATCTATATTATTATTCTAGGATGCTATTGATCCCCAAAATAGATCAAGAACACTAATTAATGAAAATTACCATATCATTAGAAAATAATATGTGAGACTCGTTCTAAAAATGAAAACGACAGTGGTGAGGTTGAATGGTTCTATCTTGATTTTTGGCTCTAATGTAGCTGCAAAAAGTACATTGATTCGGAAGAAAAAACATGGAAAGATATGGTCACCTTGTCTAAGTCCCCAAAAAGATTTAAATAACCCTTCCCTTCTTCCCATAAAGAAATTAGAAAACCACAATGAACTCAAACATCTAAACAAGAGATCAGTTGTCTGCTAGGAGAATCCCATGCATCCAAGAACATTCATTGTGAAATCCCACTCAAGGTTTTCATATGCTATCTACATGTAGATATTTATGGAAAAATTTTATCCCCACGATTTTCTATTAATATCTACAATAATATATTGGGAAAGACCTATATCACCCTGGATGGTGCTGCCTTTCACAAACCATTGTTGTTCTTCAGAGATCCAGAATGGGATATGAATACCAATTCATCTATTAATCACACAGCCTATGAATCCAAATGATATAATCCTCCAAAACAAGCATCAATTCAAAATAACTATCACTCAATAACACATCCATCTCATCTATTTAATACCTCATATCACATACCCTTAATCCCTTCATTTAGACATTAATAAACTTTACCCAACCTATTATATGGGTTTCTCGGGATTATCTAAAGTCTACGACTGAGGAAAAACCGAGTCATATCTTAAGGTATCTTGCTAATCCCACCTATCCAAGAAATATAGGTCTCCCTTAGTTTATAGATATTGAGAAACATTTATAGTTCTCATTTATAACCTTACAAAATCTCATGTTCATGTTCCCTATCAATGGTATCACAGTAAGATGACATCATGTGCCAACCCAAAGATTACCAAGGCACAATTTCCCATCATGAATCCTCATATGAGACCACTCCCTCATGAATTATAACTCCTTATGATTCCCCATGAAGTTCATTTAGGATGATTGATGTCTAGGAACCATAGTCACAAGGTTAATTTAGATAGAATTTCATTATAAGGTATAAAAGAAAACACCGTATAGGTTTTTACTAGTACAGTAAATAAAATACACCAAGGCACCCAGACTCTCTAATAATTTTAACATCAGGTTACTCCGTACATGATACGGTCACACCACCAAGGTATACCCTTTCAATTGGAATCTCTGTAAGATGATCTATATCAGTCAAACTATCAATACATCGTTTTCTTAATTTGTGTTCAATTCAATTCTATATTGTAAAAAACATATAGGTTGCTACTAGAAATTTTAATAACCCATACTATGTAAAAAAATCCCCTCGCCAGGTGTACCTATATAGAAATAATTACTCGTAATGACCCTTTAGGGTCTCTACATGTCCCTTATCAATGGGATATTACCACCATCCTTGTTACCAACCACCTCTCTATATGATCAATAATACCATTAATAATTATAAAATAAATATTTCAAATTCAACTTAACTACATAGATTTCAACCATGTAATTATATGGGAAACACCATATGAGAAGTTTTAGATACTATAGCCAACCAGTCCTCAGTTATCAGTCTAAATAATCACATTATTGGGCCTCTAACATGAAAACTCTACATGTTTATTTTGATGTATGAGAAACCAATTCCCTCTATGTTCCATCTTCCAAAAATAAATAATTTCCTTCTTTACAATAAGAAAATAGAAACAAACTTAATAACTCACAAGTCATAAATCTCAAACCCTAGGAGTCATTCTTGGGGAGAAACACAAATAACCATAATAGTAAAAGTCAAAAACATCGATCTCATAGCCATGGTAACTTGGAATGTCACAGGTAATGGTATTCACAAAACACCTGTTTTTTTCCATCACAATATCATAAAAATTATATTCCTTTAGACTATGAAAAAACAATATGAACAAATAAAAATAAGATCTTATAAAAAATTTAAAATACAAAACCTAGCTCACTCTATAATCAGTTGCCGGATCTTTTCACCATGTGACCCCAGGCATTCCTCCCCAAATTCCAGAGGCCAGTAACTAGTACCAGTGGTCTAAAGTTGTAATATGGGGAAGATATACCCCATGTGTTAGTCTACATAATGGAATAGTAAATGGATAAATATCATGAATCATAATAAACTAAATGTAGAAGATATAAATAAAAAATGGTTGGTTAAAAAATGAAATGTAGTAATGGCTTGAACATCCATTCCATTCATATAATAGGCTTTACACTAGGTAAGTTACATTTAATAAATAGAATATAATGAAATTAAAATATGAATCTACTTCCACTATGATCTATATCAATTCCCCATCTATATATCCCATCCAATCCACCCTAGTTAGATCAAAATTTCAGGCCCCAACCCAACTTTTTCTTTAATAACCACATGGTAGATTGTCGAGTACCCATGTGAAATACCAGTCCAAGAGGGATGCGAGTGAGAAAATCAGTAGGGAACCACCAATATGTCCTTGTAATAAATATCATATACTGTTATATTTAAAATTTAAATACCCAGTGGAAGAAATAAATTGACTATATGACATAGTGAAATAAAAAATAGATCACATCAACACATTATTTAATCTGGTGTTGGAGTGTTTGTGATCATATAACAATGATCACGCCTCTATAGTATCACCATATATGTTTGGGTTTAAAGAAAATAAATAGTTCCATTCTCAATAACCACAATCGATTCTTATATCTACATCCTTGATTGACCATACATGCCTAAACCAAATATTAAGTGTCCCTATGCATTAAAATCACGTTAGGGGAACCTTTATCTTACCACTAGGGATCCCATTATTATATCTACAATAATGAGAAGTGGATCCTTGTGAGTGACATGGAATCCATCATCCTCAATCCCATAGACTGAACCCTCTATAGTACTTGTGAATTTCTTATTTTCAGGATGATTACTAATTCCTAGGAGGGGGAGCCCTAAAGAAATCATAAAAATACAGGTATGATCGATTCCTTGGTGACCCAAAAAATCAAAGGTAGTACCCTCTCATGATCCAATGGAATATATATATATATAGAATCTAATACCCCTCTTCTCATTTTGCAAACCATCACTTCTACGTCCACCTGATCCGAGGGGGGTCTCTTGAGAATTGGATATGGTGAACCAATAGTCAACCTCAGATTGTACAACATCCATTATCAGGTATATACACCAATAGTAGACATTATTCTACCATTTGAATCATGGTAATCATGGGAATTAACATTATTCTACTGATATCTACATGGGAATCTTGGACACCACTCATTCTCAAGGGTATTACATTTTTTATAGAACCCTAACCATCCAAGGCATTCATATATCGACACATTCACATAACACAAATGTTGGATCCTAGGTACCACTTATAGGTATACAATAATATAAAAAATTATCTGGATATTATAAGGTCATGCAATATTCCCCCAATATACTATGTTACAAAATCCTAATATTATTTATCTTGTGGTATCATCCACATCACTATGTGATTCATGAGAATCATGAGAAATCACATCCATGTTAAGCCTAATGGATGATTTCCTATTGTCCTAGGAAATCACATGTCATCATGAATAAATATAAAATAAGATAAATTTATCACAACGACCATCTAAATTCCCAAACACATCATCATATTACCAACCTCAACAATATTATACATTGGTTCGAGTTATATGAAAAACCTACAACCCTCTCTACCAATATACATACACACACACTTAGGTCTAATCAATAAATGAGGTACCAACTTCATTCCCCTAAGATACTATATAGTAGAGGAACTCTGACCTAGGTCCTCAACCTCAAATAGGACACGAATAAACAGTATATATTATTGTCTCCTGACCTCCCACAACAACATCAAAATTAAAATGAATTCCCAAGCTAAATAGGAATTCTACACATATGTAATAGTAAAAGAGATCGACCATGAACCAACTCGATTTTCAAAGTCTCACCTGGTCAGTCCTCCTACCCAACCCACTATCTATGGCCTATATTTTATCTTTATAGGCTAAGAAAAGATCAAGGTTCTTTACATGACCTAACAGGGTCATCCATATTTTGTCAAATCATACCCCCTCAAAGAGGTGTCTGTTTCAATTTCAGAGTCATGGCCTCGACCATAAATGAATGAGGTAATGATGCTAGTGGTAGAGATCCTCAAGGCCTTGGCACTTTTTTCAGTCTAACAGAGTATTCAATTTTAAGATATAAATTTATTAAAAAAAAGTTCATAAACCTTTATGGAAATATCACATATAACATTCCATATAAAATATTCATAATGTATAAAGATGGTTATATAGTTTAACATGTCCAAAACATGTTATTCCCACTTTTTAAGCGCAAGACACTAACTCCCTCTTAATCTCGTACAGCTCAATTGTGACACTATTCAACTAACAAGGTCCGTATATCATACCAATACAACCAATAATTAATTATTTTCCATTCAAAATTAAATATTAAGTTTAATTAAAAAAAATTCAAATATTTTTTCATTTCATTTAGTTAATCATAAATTCCAAAAAACACACCATGTAATATTATCATACCGCAACCACAATAATGAAGGTGTGGTACACTCCTAATGTACCCTATGGAATAAAAAAATGAAATACAAAATTATGGTAATTGATTAAACAACAATATAGTTAAATTTATTGAAAAACAAAATAAAAAATTCAAATAGTGATCTACCACTAGGGGAATGAAAAAAACTGCAGGCAGACGTCTTCTTGGGTAGTCATATTCTTAGGACACATGAAAGCCCCATCGATTGAAGTTATTTCCAATATGATCTTATAGAAAATACCAAAACCCATAAATAACATCAGACAAAAAATTAGGAAAATTTTATAAATTTAAAATGTGATTAGAGAGGATGGAGAATCTTACCTTTGACATCATTGAAATTCACATGGAATGACCCAAAATGATGGAGAAAAGTGTGGAGGGAGGCATGGTCATGACCATAATTATGCATCTCATTCATCCAATGTGAGGGGGGTGAAACCCTTTGATTTTTTTAATTGGTCAGGCAACTTTCATGGATTTATTCATACTATGATCCAATGAATATTTAGGAAAATCACTTCATCCCCTATAACAACCCTCATTCTATCATGAATTCCCTAGTCACAACCCATGAACCCTATTCATATATCGAAGGACCATTTCACACATTGAATGACTAATAGTATTGTCATACCCATTTTTTAAATGTTTTTTTATTATTTCTGTTTGGAATCAGATAATTCGGGTCAAGGCCGAACTTAAAATTTCTGAGTTTTATTTTGAAACGCACTTTTTGGCCTTTTCGGCATTCATCGCACCACTTTCCAAGCCGCACGACCTTGCTTGGGTCACCGTGCGGCCTCTCTCGGTTCCCCGCTCGCCTGCCCTTTGTGCTTCTAATTAAATAAAAGGAATTAATAATAAATAAATAAAATTAAATGAGTATTTTTGGGGCTTTTCATCATGCGACGCACAAGCGAATCATGATTGCGAAGCCATACAGCTTCGCCAAGTCTGTCATATGACCCTGCTCGATGGTCAACTAATTAAATAATTAAATTAATAATAAAAATTAAATAAAATTAATATGTGGAAAAGAATTAGGGTAATGCATTGATTTAATAAATTATGTTCTATTATTAATAATATTATTATTCTCATGATTTTAGTTTGAGAATATTAATAATAATAATAATATTATTATTATTTTTGGTTTTAGTTTTGGTTTTTCTTTTATTTCATCTTTTTTTTAATTATTTTATTATTTAAAATTTTCTTTTTCCTTCTTTTTTTTGGGCTAGCGGATTTTTATTTTTATTTTTTTCCTAACCTCTCCCTCCCCCTTGGCCCGTCGCACCCCAACCCCCCGAACCCTACCTCTTCGGGCAGCCGCCCACCAGGTGCGCCCCACACCCTTGCACTCACCCTCCGGAGACCCTCCGACATCACACTCACCACTCCGACCTCTCCCTTGGACACCCCTGTCATGCCCAGCTCTCTCATAGCCGCTTGCACAGTCGCCCCGACCCCTTAGCCAGTCGGCTCGCTCATCCGCACCGGCCTCCACACGCTTCTCCTTCGTTGGTCGGACCTCTCTCACTCGCCAGTCTCCCACACTCCGCTATGTCCCCCGACCTCTCCCAGGACACCTCCCCTTTTTTCGACGACCCCACCAACCGGCCAGCCCCACACCGGCCTCATGACACCTCCTTTCCTCTCGCTGGACCAGCCGCCTCCTTCCATTCCTCTCGGCCGAATCCCTACCTCCAGCTGCTTGCACCGCTGCCTCACTTGCTCGTGGCCATCCCCATTGCAGCGGCCTCCCTTCCCAGTGGTTGAACTCTCCCCTGCTTCGTCCGGTGAACACCCCACCCCCTCGGTTAAGCCTCATTGCTTTGTTTTTCAGCAGTTATATGATTCTATTTAGGGTTTTTAATTTGATGTTTTTAGTTTGTGTTTGGTTTTCTTGCGGTGTTTTTGGCATGAAATGGGGGTTTTGCATCATTGTTTTGGGTTAATTCGTGATGTTTTGGATCAATTGTTTGATTTAGGGCCAATTTGGATTTGTTTGAGTTGCGGTTGATGTGCGACAGTTGTTGCGCACCATAGTTGTGAAGTTTGCTATGACAAGGTAGATGGTTCCATGCCTTTGCATTGTTTAGATAATTTAATTTGTTTTTTTAGATTAATTTAATATGTTCTATGATTTAGCTGCATGGTATGATCTATGATTATAATGTTTTGTCATGTTCGTTTGATGAAAATTGGGTTTCTGAAATAGTATGCTTTGTTGTTTATATGCATGTTGTTGTCTAAATGATTGGTTGTGTTTAATAAGTTGTGTGAAAGGCATTTAAATTTTTTTTTTGACATGCGTGCATGATGAAAATTGCACTCTCTTTAGAAATGGTTATGTTATTTTTCATTTCGATCCTATTGTGGTAAATTTTAGAAGTGTTTAATAATTGTTTATAGAGTTCCAATGTGGTTTTATAAGGGTCAATTTTCAAAATTGATTTTGTAATGGTTTCTTTTGCATGCGATTTGTTTTAGAAATTGAGGAATTTTTTATTTAAGTGGTGTTTTGAGTGCGAAATATGGTTGAATGTTTTTTAGGGTTTTTTGGTAAGTGAGAAAGGTGTTTTTAGGTCACTTGAGGTGTTTGTGTATTTAAATAGACATTTTCAAAGTAAAAGGAATCACTTTTGGTGTGTTTTATTTGTTGTGTACTTTTGGAATTGAAATGAAAAACTGTTTGAACAATGGAAAACAAGTTTTGATATGGTTACCACGTGTATCAAGATTTAAAGTGACGCCTCTATATAGAATCGAGTGGTTTTTGGTGTGAAGTATCCTTGGTTTTTCTTGAAATTATTTCATTAATAGCTCAAATGATTCTTTTCTGCATTTATATGACGCGAAAATGGAATTTTGAAGGACTTGATTATGCGTTCTTTTTTTAATATGGTGTATTTTTATAAAACGAGACATGTTCTTGGTGTGTGTGTGTCTTTCAAATAGTTCTTTGGTATGCAAGTGGGGATTTTTTTGTGTAATTTCATGGTTGGTTTGTGAAATGTGGAAGTGATGTGTTATTTGAATGTGAAACATGTTTGAGAACAAGGAAAAACCCTGGGTATCTTAGGGGTTGGACTAGAACTAGTGCGCTAGTGAGCCGGATGGGTATCGTCCCTATTTCACTTAGCTGGATTGACGATTGCAACACTAACTAAACATAAGATGACTGAGGGTCGTGGCCTTCTAATCCACGTTTTCTGAGGGTCGTGGGCTTCTAAGCCACGTTTCGGAGGGTCATGGTTCCTAAGCCACATTTCACCGAGACACGAGGTTCTATGGTCCCACTCGATCTAGATTAACCTTAGGGGATTTACCCATAGTGCTCTACCATCAATGTCGTGGTGCCTTCCGTCAGCATATGGAGGACCACTTGTGTGTGTGTGTGTGTGTGAGTATATATGTGTGTGTGTGTGTGTGAGTATGTGTAAGTATGACCTTAAATGAATTTATCTTTTCCTTTTTCGATTCGTGTTTGTGAAATGAGTTCTCTTAGTGTTTTCTTTTAGTATTTAGCTTGTAAATGTTTTCTTTAAAATTATTTTTTAAAGTATAATTTTTAATATGCACATTGAATTATATCTTTGATGTTGTGGCATGGAAATTTTTTATTGGGTGACATCCTACTGGGCTTTTGGATCACACCCTACATACACCTTTGGCTGTATGTAGACTTTTTTTCTTGTGTATTCTAGGTTGTGACATCGTGCTCAGTGATAGTGGTTCAGGTTGCAGATGTCCTTTTCACGCAGAGTGGCGTTGACGTGGCCTCTCTTTTTCCAGGAGGTTAGTGTAAGAGTTTTAGTTTCTGCTGTCATCTTTTCTTTTAGTTTTGGTTAGATTTGTAGATTTTAAACCTGTTCATAGTTTAATGGCGTGTTTGGTTGTCTATTTTTTTTGTTTCAGTTTATTTATCTGGTTAGTTCTTTTTCTATCTTTTATTTCGGGTAAATAGTTCCCATGTAATGTTTGATACCCGGGCACTTGTGCCAGCCCGTGGGGATCGGGAACTCCCTTCGAGCCTTGTCACAAACTAGGTCAGGGGCCGGGTCCGATGACGACCCGGCCTGGTTCGTGACAAGTATACCCTTTCATCATCCTAAGACTCACTTATTACTCCAACATTCCCCAAAATCTTTATCTTTCTCTAGAACCATAAACCTTGTCCATAATAACCTCTTAGGATCCTCTAAATTCTATAAAATCCACTATTAGTCCCATTTCTCAAATTAAATTACCTACCTTTAAGGGCATTCAAATTGATCCTAAATTGTACAACCCATATGGTAATGTTGTATGAAAAAGTACAACAATTATGGATTTTTATTTTTTTGTTTTAAATTAAAATATTTCTAATGAAATAAATTATTATGATTATGATGAAATTTTTTAAATGGAAATAATATCACTTATTAACAATGTAATGATGATATTTCATGCTGCTAATTTGATAATTTTTGTTATGACAAGTTTACTGAATTTTTGATGAAGAGAATGAAAATGATATAATAATGAGGATCACTCAATAGATGGTAAATTGGTTATGTTGATTATTTTAAACATTAATGACATTTTATTGAATAATTAATAGAAATAAAATGAATTATAATTGAAATTATTATTATAATTTAAGGTTAAAATTTATGCGAGTTAAATTAATAACATAAATTGTAAAAAAGTAGGGAATTAGTGGATGATAATTAAATATATATTTATATATCATTTATAAATAAAATTTATGTTAAGTTAAGATGATGAATAATGGAAAGTTAGTGTTGGATACTAATAAACATAAATTTAAATGAAACGTAATACTAAAATTGTTTCTGATAAAGGATTAATCTTTTGATAATGAAGTACTTCCTTTCATTGTTATGAATAATAATTAGATGAATCATGATCCTTGTTATGACCTTGTGAAATGGTGATATAAACTTTTTTATTTGACTATATGTAATATTTTTAGTGCATTTTAGATAAAATATGTTGATTATAAATTTTTTTGGTGATGATGCTTTAGGTCACATTTAAAGAGATGAGTATTTTTTCATGATGTGGATATAGGTATTAATATCCCATTGACTTGGTTTAATATATAATAAAAAACAAGACTATTCTATCATTATATTTTGGATGGATTATGGGTATGGTAATTTTGCAGTCCTTTTCTATTTCATTGCAGGTTGTAATGGAAGATGATTCATGATGTCGTTAGACTGATCATTGATTAGTTTTTTTATGACTTCATTTACTCACATTATAAATGTGATGTAGTCCCCTATTTTATGGAAATAAATTAACAAAATTTACTAAGTTTATTATATTTATACTCATCCAATATTATTGACAATGGCTAGATATGAAATATTTGTGTTTCTATTCTTATTCTCACCCATAACAAAAGGTTAGAGGTTGATGATGATACACTTGAATATATGATCCTAATATAAACCAATGATTTGGGTTTGAGAATGATATGTGTCACCTAAGTGTTTACACACATTCACTCCCATAGATCAAGGATTGTTGAAGATGATGATACACCAAGAACTTATTTCTCTCCCCCATATCTAAAGTTTTAATGTGGAAAAAATATACAACTACATACCTAGTATGATATTATTATATTGGTATTCATTTAGCATCACATGATGGTGAATCTAGATAGAATAATATGGTGGAAGAATATATGGTGGCACATGATAAATTATTGTTTTCTAAAATGTTAATTTTGTTATACGTAATCATCCTCATGTCAGATGGATCAGTTCCAACATTTATCCAGGGTGGAATAGGGACATAACACATATTGATAGAGTTTTATAACCAAATCTACTATCAAAAGATATTCATTTTATCATAATACAACTGTTATAGGGGACATCTAGTAAGATATAGTTCACAAGGGAACTTTCTGTTATGATGTTCAAGAAATTTAATAGTATATATATTGTTTACAAATAAATATGTTGTTATCTAGTGAGAATAAAAGAAAGTGAATATGGGTTTCATAAAGAAAAGTAATCATAAATATTGTTATTATTCCCAATTATGTGTCACACACTTTTTATATACATTATTATATGATGATGTTCATAGGGACTAATTATTCAAGGGTTTAACTCATTACATAATATGAGCAAACTGGGTATTATTGCTCACCCATACATGAAAAATTCTTTATTTCCTACTCTTATGATCATTAATATTAGAAAATAAAATTAATTGATGATATTGGAAACCAAATATTTGGAGGAGATATGATAGTTAATATCATTGAGAGTTTATTGGGGTTGCTAATGGGATTAAGGAGATCACCTAATGATTCAATATAGTTGAAGAAATTCATGGAAATCCAAAATATAACTTATAATTTTCAACCTGAAAAAATTGAAGAAAATAAATAGTAAAACCTTCAAGGATGATTCATCCATGTTTTAATCTTCAATGTACACTTAATCATTACAGTGTCCTAGATCTATACACATTAGATCTCATGCTAAAATCATACTATTCATATATTAGTTATAATGCCAACTATATAAACACAATAATCACATACATAAATATTACCCAATTTTAGATGAATGTTTAGTACACCTCATAATTATTCACATTTGATAACCATAATGTTTTAGTGATTTTAGAGGCTAAATACATAATAAAATTATTTTAATAATTATAATAAACATCCACGAAAATGTTATTCTCACATAATACAATTTTGTTTTATATCCTAATTAAATGAATTATTTAAAACCTATGTAATGAACAACATAATAAATGTTGAGATTAGATTATTAATAAGGGTTAACATGGGAGATATTAATCGATGATCATAACTGATCATTAGATAATCATAAGGGTATGTGAATATGATCATAGCATACAAAAATAATACACATTAAATAAAAGATTATAAATAATGATTCAAGGAATAAAAACATTTAATAAGAGTGTGGAAAGCTCATTAATCAATCATGAATCATTATTACATAACAAGAGAATAAGATATAAGTTTACGGAATAAAAATAAACACATAAAAACTTTTTCATGGCTACCCACCACGACGTTCAATACATAATAGGATTGGGCTATCCACAATTGTACAAAATCACATGTCAAGGCAGTCTAATAAGACATTCACCACGTAATAGGCTTGGGTAAACCACTCTTACATCTTCATGGGAATGGGATACCCACCCGTGTACCCTCTTTATCTAAGGATAAATACCTGTATACCCACTTGTGCTTAGTCAAAATAATTGTGTACCCATGAGATTATGTGTTATCAAACATTACCTATTACATTAGAGGGATATATAATTCTATCCCAAAACATTACATAATATAAACTATAAATATGTGCCTGTAACATATAAAAGACATTCATAATTTCATAATAGATTAATTAATATGTTGGAAATAAATAGGTTTCATCATAACATTTTTAGAGCATAATAAATCAAAAATCACTTAATTATCCCATGGAAAAAAGTGTTCTGTAAAACAATCTCTATAATATCATAATTTTAAAAAATATATAGAAAAAACTATATTATATCATATGATCAAAAACCTAATGAAACATTAAAATAATTAATGTATTTTTATATATATGGAAAATCATTTTATAAAATATTTATAAATATGTATTAAAATTGAAGTGAAAAACAATTTATTTTGGTAAAATTTTAGAGAATAAAAAATTTTCAAAATAATGAAAATATATTATTCATGGAAGACCCCTAGAATCATGTAATGTAACATTAATTATGAATATAATACTATATGTAGAGAATGTTTTTTCATGCTATAAATATTATAATAAAACATTCAATTACCACTTATAAAAATTCAAAAGTGCATGATATGAATAACATTGGAAAATCTTAATTTATTTCCAATTTTAGAGAAAGTAAAAATTATTTTAAAAGTAATTTTTAAAACCTTTTATTTTTTTAAAAAAATTTCTCTATAATAATTTAAAATACATGGTCATGGAAGAGAAAGATTCCCAAACAAAAAAATGAAATAATGCCAACATTTCACAATTTGTTGGACCATATTAAACTTCAAATATTGGAAAATAAAATTAAAATAGGAAAACCCAAAAAATAACCACATAATAATAAAATGTTTTAGTTTTTTTAGATAAGCATAATATAATTTCTCCTAATAGAAATTTAGCATATAGAATCCTCAAAAGAAATGAGACTGTAACATAAACCCTTACAACTTTAATAATCATTGAATCAAAAACTCATGAAGCAGACACCATACATTAATTTTTAAATGTCGATTATTTTCATGAAAACCATTGTAAAATATATTATTTGAAAATATATACAACACATAAAATTTAAAATGTAATGAATATAAAACATATATTAATAAATGGATATTAAGATGTATAAACTCTAACATCATTGGTATCTCTTAGATCAAAATTCCAAGAAAGATAAAACAAGATACAAATTTAATAATAAATTTAATTTCATGAATTTATAAGTAAAATACAAATTCATAATTATTTTCACAAAAAATATAAACAAGTGGTGAATATGGAATATATCTCATAGAAATAAAATAAGAACGACAATCCCTACCTCATATAATGATTCTATTCATATGTGATCATGACATAAAAAATAACAGATTTAGATTCCTTATAAATAATTATAAGAAACATATTCAAAAATATATTATAATATATAATTTCATTACATTTACAATGACCAATTCATATCAATTCTTCATTAAAATCCACCCTCAAAGTATTAATTGGTTTATTTTCCATGAATGTTTCTGTTCAATAGTTCTTTTTCAGAAACCTTGGGAATAGTTTATAAGTGAAATAATCTTAATAATGTATTAATTATTGTACTGATATATTATATATACCATTTTAACTAGATATATATATATATATATATATATATATATATATGTGGTGAAAAATCAATTACACTATTTCATGGAGGTGGTAGTTCACAGGTATGCACATGTGATGTTTTCAATTTTCAATGGATGGAAAAAAATAAAGGTAAATAATAATTAAAAATTACATAATCATAAAAATATATTACATAATCATCAGATATATCCTTAAGAAAGACATTTGAAGAAAAAATTAAAAAAATCACATCACTTTGTGGAGGCGGTAGTCCAGACATACCCACGTGTGATGTTATCATTTTCCAACGGAAGGGAAGGTATGAATGTTGATAATATATAATATATATAGAATAATAATTTATTATTATATATTATATATAAAAATTAATTTCAACTATATTACCAACCATTTGAGTTAGTGATGAAAAATAAAATATATATCTTAATGGTGACAATAGTCTACGTATGCATGAGTGATGATTTTATTTTCCATTTGACATGAAAGAATAGAACATGGTTGTAAAATTAACATAAAACATATTATTATTGTAAATATACTAATTTTATCATGTAAATAATATTAATGAATATTTTAAGGAGGTTACAGATGATTGATAATAAAAAGATAACATTAATCATATTTTCCTCTTCTATTGGTATATTCATTTTCCATACACATTAAAACTTATTAAGATGGTTTTTTGGAGATAATATGGGCTAAAGTATATTTGGGGATATTTATGAAATGATTTTTGTAGATATTGGGTGAGATAAGGTGCTCAAGTGGTGTGTAGAATTGGGAAGATGAGGTGTCCTTTTGTAAGATAGGTGGGTGGAAGCCTTGAAAAGACATGAAAAATTATTATATAATATATGTTATACTCAAATAAAGTGGCTCAAAAACTCTCAATGTTTGATGATATGTTTATTTAGGTTGAAATAAAAAAATGGGATTTAATTAAGTGTTTTGTGTTATTTGTTATCAACCTACAATCTATATGACCATCTATAGGGGGAGGGGGGAATCAGTGATATGTTTTATATTTATGATGTTTCTCCCATTTAAGATGATTAAACACTGCGGATAGTTAAATAAATGAACATATATTATAAAAAATATTAGTATCACCAAATAAATATACAAATTAAATCATTGGATCGGAAGAAAAGGAATCACAATGTTGGCATAAAATCCAACTTGTTTCCATGTTAGTTACAAACCCCTATATGGTTTGACTGATACCTTCAACAATAACTTTTTATAAAACCAAAATTCAATGCTTATGTTAATATATATTAACCTTTTACTTTATATATCATTTATTTATACCCCACAATTAAAAACTCCTTCAATTATTGTTCCTTCACCACATCCACAGGCCTCCTGCTGGTGGTTATACACCCCATCAACAAGATCCATTTTGAGGGTTTATATAGCATAAAGATATATTCTGATTCATATGTTCTTTATATAAAAGAAATTTGAATTTCCTTATAATGTTTAAAAAATATTCAAGATCATCATAATATTTCAGGAATGATTTATAGTCTTATAAACATCTTCCAAATTATGGATGGTTTAGATTTACTCGATACTATTTTTTAAAAAATTATTCTTTTGGAAAATTGTCTTTCCAGTTCTTATTCTTATTAAACTATATCCTTGCATTTCATATTTTTTTTTGACTTTTTAACACCGAATATTTTTATTCCGTATATCACAAGGCCTCTCACTCAACAGTAGTGGTAACCAAACTTCTTTATAAGACTGCTTGCCTTTATATACTCAAAGTAATCCCGAAATAATAGGATATACATAGAATATCTACTCCTCAAAATTTTGATATTCATAAATATCCCAAGAAATAAGAGATAAATTGGATATAAATTAAAAAAATGGGATGTTTTTAATTCCACTTGATCATCTTAAATACATTATGAAAATTAGATACAATTTAAATCACCTAAAAATAAAATATGATATCATTATTCAACACTTACATAATTATTGGCTAGACTCATGAACATAATTTAAAAAATGTTGAAAAATAATATAATAGATTATAATCATTACAATTAATGTGACTTCACTCCATTAATGTTATGTAATTTAAGAAAAATCTTCTAAAAACAGATTTTTTACTTATAAAATCATAAACATTTTTATTATGAAAAAACTGTTCGAGCTTGAATAAATTGATTTCATAACGTAAAAAACATCCCCATTTGAACTTCAAGAATCAATTTTGTATAATCCAAAAAAATTGTGTCTAAATAAAAAAACTTATTTTTTACATAATAATTCAAAACTATTTAAAATTTTATAAACATGGTATAAAATTCCAAAAACAATGTTGGACCTTTCAAAAACTGATTTTTCAACTTAGAAAAGTTCTTCCACAATTCCGTCAGCTGAAATCACAAATGTTCATCTTGATTTAATTCAGTTTAACTTAAAAATTGTTTTCAAAATAACCTTATTATTGACTTATAAAAATTAATCTAGATTTATTTCAGCCTAAAATACATATTTTTCTTGCATTAACTCACTAAACTCATTTTGGTTAATTCTCAAAGCTTCTTATGGTGAGTTCATAATCCTCCTAGTGAACTAAAAAAATTTAACTAAATATGTTTCCTCTAGTGAACTTAATAATCTACTTTAATCAAACACAAAAATTTATTATCATAAAATTAAGAAACACCTTTCATTGAACAAAGTAACATTATTCTAGTGAACTTAGGAATATATTTTCTTTGATCTAATTTTTTCTGTTTTTTCACTTATGAAACTCTATTCATTGAATTCAAAAATATTATTCCAATAAGAATAAGAATCACCCTTAATTGATCTGAAAATTATATTTTATTTAACTTAATAAATTATTTCTATTGAACTCAAATACAATATTCTATTACACATAAGAATACCTTTCTATTAAACTTTTTTGGTTTCTACATCAGTTAGACATTTTAAAACCTTCTTTACCAAATTTACTTTTAGTAATATTTTTAGGTTCATTTATCTAATAAACTATATTAATATTTATTTAAAAATTCCCTATCATATGACCATTTTAAAACATTCCTTATAGAATCTCCATCTAGTGATATTAGAAGGTTTATCTATCTGGTTGTCTTTACAAAAATATTTCATCAAAATCCACATACACAGAATTTCATAAAGTCTTACTTATAAAATCCCAATCTAGTAAGCCTTATAATACCTAGTTCAAAAAATTATATATGGATAAATTTATAAATCCATATTTATAAAATCACTTCAATATATAATTAAAAGGCCCTTTTTTAACCATTATATCATATTTCTACAACCCCGCAACTTTTTAACTTTTACATCTATATTGCTATAACTTTTGCCGATGATTTTTTTATATTCTTATTCAGAAAACACAATATAGATACATTTCAGCTAGAAACACTCCTTAATCTAACCTCAGAGAATTAACCTCAGTTATATCAACATTTTTCCTCATAAAAACCTCATCTTGAATCATGATTCATTATGTAATCAAGATTTAAAAAACATTATGGATCAAAAATTCATCATGACCGTAATAATGTTACTTTATTCAAAGAAAAAACTTTATCATAAAATTCTCCAAGAATGATTCCATAAAAAAAATTATTTCCACCTTGAAAAAAAAGTGAACCATGTTTCTTTGGGTACAATAATAATGAATCCTTATTTAATTATTTTTATCATTTTAACCAAATTTAACTATAACCATTGCAATAATTTATTCCTTGGTAAGTATTAAATAGGGGTATAAAATAAAATTCACCTCATAACCAAATTTGTATACTATTTTTTAAATATTAAATCTATTTTTAGAGATTATATACTTAGATGTTAAATACGTTAATTTTAATATTAGCGCAACAAATAGATAATATTTTTTAAACATATTGGTTATGTTTAAATATGAATTTATATTTATTTAGGCTAATGATTATTGCAGATTGGTGCTAGAAAGATTAATTACATTGTAATTAAATAATATAAGGTTATTTAATATTATAAACATTTTAAATCCAAATAAAATTATTGAACCCCCTCATTCAAGGTAAGTAATTGGAAATATTTTTTTATTAGAATAAAATATAACCTAGGTTCCAAAAAGTCATGCATGGGTTTCAAAATTCAACATAATAGTTTTAAATAGTTTATTTTACTCCTTAGACATATCCTTTTTCTAGTAAAAGGTTCTATATATTTTTAAGTCATGATTATATCTCAATGATGTCATTATATTTTATTTTTTCATTAAAATGACATTTTTGACCATTAATAAAAAATATACCAATTTTAAAAAATCTAAAAATCTCACCTTAATCTAATTTTTATATTTTGAAATAAAAACTAAAATAATTTAATCAAATTCTTTTCTGGAAAAATATAAATATATATTCTAATTCAAAATAAAGCATATAAAACAAAATTATTTTTATTTAAAAATAACCCTTTTAAAATTTAAGTGTTTTTAATTTTATATAATATAATTCTTATAATTTAAAATGGATTACATATTTCCATTGTAATAATTTATAAATTTTTATTTGGAAAAAAATTCTATATATATGTCAAGTTATTGTTACTCATATTCATACTCGTTAATCCATAAAATATATTATAATGGTCATATTTAAATAACATTATTTTTTTAGTTTACCATGGTCTATTTAAACTTAGTATTGTTTGAATAACAAGCTTTCAAACACCTATTAACTTTCAATGATAAAATATTCTAAAATATCATGTTAATAAATCTACCCCCTAATATAAAATCCATCCTTTAAATTTTTATCTCATGTTTGATAGATAATGGTTTAAAATAATTTTACAATCAATTCCATAGAGTGGAAAATAAATATACATTTGTGAAAAAAATAATTTTAATCTATATAGAATATATTTACAATTTAACTACAAAATAATTTATATTTTATGACTTTGAAATTTATCATTTCATATATATATTTTAATCAAAGTATTTATTGTAAGACTCATGCTTATGAAGGGGTTTTGGGATACACACCTTGATAGCGAAGTGTTATTTTTCACATATGAGTCAATATATTTATCTTCCTATTTTTTAGTTTGAGGAATTATTTTACCTTTGATATTGAGAATGTGGTGGAATATACGTAATTGATTTATTTCAAAATTTCATCCTTTAGTTTTTCATTAATCAATTTTCCAATTATACTTCACATCACATGATAAGTAACCATGATGAATTTTACATGTTTGGAGAACTAAAATTATCTTTTATTATATGATAAGTTCAAAAAAATGATGATAATTTATTCCCCTATCACTAAATATTTACCAAAACCAAAATGGTTAGAATAAGACATGATAATATTAATAAAATATCATATGGATAAATAAAACATTAATCTCAAAACCCATAACAATAACACACAATGATTAACATAAATAATTTCCCTTAAAACTATTCAAAAATATAATCAACCAAATTTAATATACAATAAAATAAAGACTCAAAATGGTTATCAATACCTTGGAACTTATGAGCCTTCAAAAAATTTTCATCTTTTTAATGTCACATCATTTTATAATAAACATTTTCACTTAAATAAGTCAACATTCATCATAAAAATTTTACCATGATTTTCCATTTATTATATAATACTTCCTACCTTTCTATTTTATTCTTAGTTTTTTTTCTTTTTCTACAACATAAAATGAATTTATAAAACCATTAAAAATGTGATCTGGTAGATCCAATTCATGATATTTCCTCTATATCGACCCATGCTTCGCATAAATGGATATAAACTCTTTTAGATGAATATGCATTAATTTTCAAAAATAAATTCCTAAGGGATAGGATTCTATAGTTCTATTGGAAACTTGGAAGAAAATATTCTAAACTGTTGAATGAAAATCAATGTTTCCCACAAATATTTTCCCATTTTGTAATCATCAATGACATTCCCTACATAAACAATATCCCCATAACCTAGGAAAAGGATAGTTAAGAAAGGATAGGATAACATTATCAGTAAGGGTAAACATAATAGATATAAATCTATGATCATTAGAAGCATTAGATAATCATATGGGTATGTGATAATGAGCATAACTTATGATGATTGTACCCAAACTGTCATAGATCATAACCATGGGTTACAAAATAAATAATACAAATTCATACATCATGAATCATAAGGGAATAAAATAACATGACCCATAATATAATAGAATTGGAATAAAACATATATTTATTGCATACACACTTGTTTATATCATTGTGAACTTTTATAATTATAAGAAATTTCACTCATTATGTTAAGGAAATGTAATCAGGACATTGCATAAACATGTTGACATGAAACCACGTCCATAGATATCATTAAAAAAATGAAAGATAGGTCCACACATAACATTTTAAACGATTAATCAGCTCCACACGTAACATTTTGAACAAATAATCAGTTTTATTATATCATTAAGGTCATAAGAGATAAGTCCAAGCATAACATCATAATAGTCAATGTTCACTACCAAGACTATCATAACAATGAAATTCACTTACTGAACCAGGATCACTCTCCATTATAATCATGTATATCTAATGAGATATAAATCATAACCCAAGGATTTTGAGGGATAAATAGGTCCCGTACTTTCATTGTTATAAAATAACAACTATACTTGTTCATAACTTTTCCCATGTTATATAATGAAAATCAATCATATATGTCTGATAGTATAATAATAAATTCATTATATCAGAACTCATTAAATGAAATGGGTTCGATAACAATAACATCATAACATAATACCTGATGATTATCTTTCATGACTTTTAAAATTTTCATTATAGGCACCAACAAATTCACCATCATTATGATTATAACCTAATAATTCCTTCTTCATTTTTGTACCAAGATTACGAGGAATGAACTTATTGAAAAATGATATTTTTTAACTCATCCCACTTTATAGAGTATATTTATTCATATTACCTTGTATTCATAATAAGATTCCTGTATTGATCCACCAAACATTGGAAACAGTAGGTAGCTCGAGTGAATTTTTCATGCTCTGAACACTAGGGAATATAAAATATCTTTTCATTGGTACTGATCCATTTCTCAGAAACTAATAGATCAATAGAACCAATGAACGAAGGTGGGTGTTTTCTCATGAAGGAATAAATATAACATTATCTCATTCATTTATTATTTGAGATCTCACCATTATTCAAATATTAGAAATGTTTTGTGAGAATAACTATGAGAGTTTTCATTCAATGTCCCATAAAATTCAGTAATACTAGAGGAAAATCCTTATATATTCTATTTAAATCCCCCATTAACATGGTTCCTTATGGTTTTATCCATTTCCTATGATAATAATGTATAGTTTAAGAAATGTTAATCATAATGGAAACATATATAGTGTAAAAAATCATTTAGGTTTGTTTAATTAATATACCTTCTTTTTAATTTATATTACCTTTGGTTTATCCATGATCATTCATAGTCATCATTTATTTATAGTTTATGAAGAGTTTGTGAAATTCCAAAGCACATCCCTTGGGAGGGTCAAACCAGGTGACCTGTATGGCCCATTTTCGCGAACCAATTCTAAATCGAGAGTATATCAAAACAATGTTTTTAGGGTTTCACTAATAGTTACATATGTTCCAAAGTCACATCCACTTGTATTATACAAATACAAATGTAATTTCTTTGAAACTACTCACCATATACTTTACTAAAGTTATCAATAATTGTTTTATACATTAACACATCCATACATATATTCATAGAGAAATAACTAGACTTGTCCTTAGAAGTATCCCTAGGGATATTAGTAATGTTTTCTTATCTAAAATTCCAGTGGTTAAATAAACCTTTCCTATAATATAAAATATATTGTCTCATGTTTCTCATACATGGATATTATATATTTTTATATAAATATTCCCAAAATTTCACAAACACATGTCTGAGGACCATAATAGAATAGTGCGATTGCAATCTTTTAACATAATACTATAATATATTGAAACATATTTAATGTTTCCCATAATTATCTTCCCATTTAGAACTCATTATAGATATTCACTATATAAAAAACTTTCTTCATAACCTGGGGAAAGGAAAAATAAGAAAGTGTGATCTTAGATGCTCGTTAATGGAATACATAAGAGGTAAATATCTATGATCATATGAAATAATAATATAATCCTAAGATTTTGTGATAGTGAAAATATATTATGAATTTAAAACAAAACTATCATAGATCATAAGCGTGATTCAAGGAAAAATTATTGGATGTTGATAAGACATGAGTCATAAGGGAATCAATGAACATTATCCATGAGAGCATAATATTTCCCTAAATCCATATCTATTGAATAAACATCAGTATATAACATTGTGAAAATGAGTAAAAAGTAATAGGTTCATTCATTAAGTTAAGGACTTGAAATCAATTCCTCATATAAACATGCAGTCATGTAACTAGGCCCACACATATCTTTATAGACATAAATGATAGGTCCACACATAAAATTGTGAACATGTAATCAGGATTATTCATTAAATTTGGAACAGGTGGTTTTATTGATATATATAATTATGGGAATGAAAGAAACGTCTACAAATAACATAATTATAGTCATGTTTTACTCCCAAGTCCATAAAAGTGGACAAAGTCCCCAACTGAACCTAGTTCACTCTTTATTATATTCAAATCTATCTTATGAGATATAAAAATATACCAAATTTATTAGAGGGAGAAATAGGTCTAGAAAGATTTAGTTATAATGTAACCACCATAATTTGTTATAAAATTACCACTGTCACATAATGAAAATCACAGATATGTGTTCAATAATAATAAAATACATTCATCATATCATATCCCATGAAATTAAATGGGTATCCCAAAATTTTCAATATAAAATAATTGATATAAAATAAATAGGATTATTAATTTTATAAATATCCCATAAATATATAACTCATGTCATAATTGGTGGGATTCATAAGAATATTATTATGGTATAACCCACTAATGAGAAATGAATTTCTTAAATATCTTGTCTTCCTAAACAAAAATAATTTAGAGAATGAATAAAAATGGAATCCTTGGATAATACTCTAATAAATCATATATAACCTCAAAGAATTTATTCTTAGATGGAAAATAATATGGAAATCATAATTGGGATGTTTCTTTAGGATAATAATTTTTCTTTGGATAACCATTTTTAAAACATTAATCATTATGAAAATAATTTTCTTTAAAAATAACCTTGAGTAATTATAAAGTAATCATTTAAAAAACAATTTAATTCATTTTATAAGGACAATAACCCTTATGATTAGGAATTTTTGTAAAAAATATAAAATTTATACAATCATTTTATTTGAAAACCACCTCAAAATATTATAAAGGAAGATTCAAAGATATAATTGGTAATGGCATCAAAACATTCTACCCATTCTATATATGTAAAAATAACTTATTTTTTTACATTTTTAGTAGAATCCAAACATGAATTGGTTTTAAAAAAAAATAAAGGATATATTTATTTTAAAAAAATAATAATGGGTATATTAGTTTTTAAAAATAAAAATATACTCATAATTGTTTTTTGAAAACATGGTTTGGGTGGAAAAAGGGGTTTTCATTGAAAATATATATTTTTATAAAAATGTTATTTCTGAACTCATGAGTTCATAAAGAGAACAAAATGGAGGTAAAAAATTTATTCTCACAAAATAACAAAAGAAAATTAAATTTCATGAGTTTATTGAGATATATATCATAATACATAGTCAATGGAATAGAAAACATAAACAATACTCATAAACGATGAGATTATAATATAAAACTCTTACCACTTTGGTAACATTAAAACATAATCCCTGTGAAGGGAAAAAATTAAATGAAGTTTAAAATATCATTAGGATAAAAAACTCAATTCTATTAAATATAAAAGTGACTTTATATATAGTTCATAATGAATATATGTTCACAACATAATCGTGTGTCTCAAAGACGGAAAATTGATAAATAAATGCTTCACTAAATTGGTAACTATTGAAATATAAAACCCTTGAATGATTTATTCTCAGACAGGATTATAAATAATTTTATTTAAGTTTAATCATCAGTAAAATAATTCATAGGTATTAAAAACCACACATAAATTAAGTAGTTGTTGAATATGGCATGTATCACCTAGAAATTAAATGTGAGAAGGAAATCCCCTTATATTTAGTCATAAACCATTTCATAATCATTAAAATTTATTGTATAATAAATATAAGTTTATTATAAATATATTAAAATTTTTTTACATATATATCATACTATATATGTTTTTATTATGACCATTTATTTTTTATTTGTTAAAAATTCCATGTTAAAGATATATTTCTGGAAAAAACTACTGTGTTTTCCATATATGTTTTGATTTGTTATATTTTTGGACTATATACTTTTATAATGTTTACATTATAACAATATTTCTATGCATAATATAAATATAAAATATAATCTATATTTATTTCTTTATTATAATCCATAAAATTTCGTGATATAAAATGAAATACACCGTTCCTGGAGAGGGTAGGCCATACGTACACATGAACGCTGCTTTTTTTTTAATTTTATGTCAGGTTGAAAGAAAAAAAGTATATAAATTAGAATTAAATAAATTTATTTTTTTAATATATATCCAATATTTTTATTAAACCCATAGTTTATTAATTTCATGTAAAGAATTAATGGATCACATCGCTTCGTAAGGTGGTATTCCACTGTACACACATGCGACATTAACATATTCCTAGGAAAATTAAATCATGAAGGTATGAGTGATATAAAAATTACATAATCCTAATAAAATATTAAATATTGTATATACAAAATAAAACCATCATTAATTCAAACTATGATAGGTGGCAATGGAAGAAAGAACACAATTAGTTCGTGAGGCGGTAGTCCTCTATACAGACGAATAGAGATTTCATAACCCATTTGAGGGAAGTGGAGATTGTTTTTGGACATTATAATAAAATAAAAACATATAAGTACTTGTAATATTAATATTCATTTATATAATCATTTTATAATAATAATTTATGTGGGTGAGGGGAGAAATAAAACAAAAAATGATGGTTCATGAGCATCACCTCTTTTTTCGGTATCCTCACTAGTTTGGTAGTAAAATCCTTCAATAAAATGAATTTATACCATGAAAAGTATTATATTATATGTTGAAGGATATTGGATGTTATTTGGAAGGTCCTTGACCAAAAAAATATCATTTGAGTCATACATAAGAGAGTAGTGGTGGTGGCCTTCTATAACTGGGGGAGAGGACACACATTGTATTATTCAAAAGAAACGAGTGCTCCCTCATTTTTAAAATGTAAAATTTGTTTCGATTAAGAAATTATATAACCATAAAGGTTTTAAGGTAGAAATATGGCCATAAAATAGTTTTTATAAAAATTTTAAGTCATTTTACCCTTATCTATTTAGTTTCACACCCTCTAATCCCATTTTTACCTTATCCGTGATAAATAATTTTTAATTTATTCTCTATTAATTTTGATTAAAATATAATTTTAAATTATTATTAATTATAAATAACTCTAATTTTAAATATTGAATACGGAATTTTAAATTTAATTTACATTAGTGGAAAATTTGAATTTAAAATTAACCCCATAGATGTGACAAGAAAGATGGTTTTTTAAGGGTAAACTATAAAAATCCTGAAATATTATTATATAAAAATTAAATATGAAATTGATTAAGATGAGATATGTTTGATTAATTTAAAAATAATTTACCAAATTTTACTTTGATATTAATTAGAAATATAACATAACATTATAAATAATTTTAATGAAACTAAAGCTTTCAATTAATATTTAGTATTTTTTATTATTTTTCATAAAATGAATACTATTGAAAAAATAATAAAATTAAACCTATGATAATTTGAAAAATATGAATTAAAAATAATTTTTTTTATCAAATTTATTTTAAAAAAATTAGAATGTAATTTTATTAAAAGTATAAAATAATTGAAAAACTACTTTAAAAGAAAATACAGTTTTAGGCATAAAATTCAAATAATTTTTATTTCTAATCTAGAAAAAATATCATATGAGTGTTAATAATTTCATTTGAATATACAATATAAAAATTTCACTGATATAATTAACCAAAAGAACATGGTTACTTTTTTTATATTAAACACACTTGTGCATAAATTCTATTTTTTCAAAGAAATATTTATGTTCATTTTTAAAAGGGTTATATTTTAGTTTCTAAATAATAGGTCCCCAAATTATTTATTTTATATACACATGTAAACCATATTTTAAAAATTTATTTAATATTATTTATATCATCAATTCCGTTTTCTTGGGGATAGTTATCATAATAAAAAAACTATTTTTAGAATAAGTCATGTTTCATTTAATCACAGTGTTGTGTGTAACTTAGATTAAACATAATATTCTATGTGAACAAAAAAAATAAAAAAATGGTAAAATAATTTGAATTAAATATTGCATAAAATATTGTGGTGGTATATTATACCCCCTTAAAATGAATGTTTCCCTTATAAGTCATCACTTTTGTTTCAAAAACTGAGGATACTTATGCCTCTTATATCCTCAGGTTCCCACAGAGATTCTCTATGTTGGTGGTTTTTCTTAAATCATTAACTAGGTGAGAATTTATATCTCATAGAACCTTATTTATTCGATCAATAATAACTAATTCCCATTCCCCATAATAAATATCATGCTCCAATTGTACTATTTCTTAGTACAGTACTTATAATGTTTTAGGTATGTACATACAAAGGGGTGATACATGAAGTACCTCATTATCCCTATATCGGTTCAGAGCAAGAGAAAAATGATAATCTACTATCCTAATATGATCAATTATATTAATAAGATCGATATACATATGACTTATTTTTCCCTCCTTTCTTCCACATTGAAATTTATAGAAAGGCCTTTTCACTAACTTCAAATTACAAATGACATCGATGATTATCATCTTACAATCAACGTAAAAGGTTTTAATTTATTACATGTTGTTGAATTGATATAACCTTATTTTTTATCTCATATGGTTTCTCCGGACCCAATATCTTTTTTTCTACAAATTTGATTGATTACTGAAGAGTTTTAAACTTCCTTCGACAAAGGTATTTATAAATATCCAGCTAATCAATCAACTAAAATCAATAGTTATATGAAAACTCAATATTAGGATGATGTTAATATTATAATACTTTTATATCCATAGGAAAATATCATAGAGATTCCTTTAATAATATGTACAAATTTTTTGAAGGAATTCATCCTTAAGTAATTTTTTAACTATATATAATACTGAAGGGTAACATTACCACAAATATCTCATTAAATAACCCTAATCATGATAAATTCCCATCATAGAAAACCTCAAAATGGGTTTTAATAAATCTAAATATATGATAAAAAAATAAACTCATTAAATAGTGACAGTAGCTATAAATAATAATTTAATCATAATAGAAGATAAATAAGCTTCCAAAATATAATTAACCATTTATTCCCAAAATAATCGTAATATTATTCAAAAAAAAATATCCTTGGATGAATGGGCTCAAATTTGTGATGATAAAATATAGAATTAAATTTAAATATTCCATAAAACATGTACACGGAGATAATGATATAAAACTTCACTAAAGTTTTAACAATATGATTTTATTCGGGTTATTCATACAAAATCATGCATGAAAATCACAATTAAGGATGAGAGGATAAGTGTTTAGTAATTGTCATGATTTAAATCATATATTTTAATTGCATAAGATTTTCCTTTTTCCTTTTTAGTTAGAGACTATTGTGACTTATCCTCTATATTAGCCCTTGTACATGGGCATAAACTCGTATAAATCCCAGATTCCTTTCACAGGAAACACAAAAGTGTGGGTGGATCGTTCTGTTGAGATCTCTCTTGAGAAATTTCATTGACTAGACTCATCACATCACTTATGCAGTATTTTTTTCAATTTCCTGTATTCCCTTACCAAAAACACATTATCATTCCTTTCTAAAACTCTCCTATTTGATCCTTCCCACATTTTTAGAAAGTGGGGGTTTGCATCATTTTCTTCCCTCTATTTGTATCATTTTATTTTCCATGGAACCCCATTTTTCTTTTATTATCCCCAGAACCAAGAGGGTTTCCACCTTCCATTTCAACATTTAGTGAACAAAAAATAATTTTTTAATGGGATCCAAAGTCTCTTATGTAATAAATTTTTTAGATTTTGATTTAATCCACTAAAGAAACGGTCAGCCACACTCATAGGATTAATTATAAAACCTAAAAAGTGTGTTGCAAGTCTTGAAATAATTTATTCATAGGAACCTATAGATTCATTATCCTTCTAGTTATGATCAATTATTTCATTCTCTAGATTTTTATTAAGATTATGAAGAAAATAATTATTTAAAAACAATAGTTTAATATCATTCAACTTCATGGAGTAAATTTATTCTCTTTTACTCAAAATCTTATTAATATCCCACCATTTATCTACCTCACCTTCAAGATGGTAGAAAAGTAGACCAACATTTTCATGCTCTAAACATTAGAGAATCAAAAATATAATTTCAATGTGACAGATCTAATTCTAAAAAATAATATATTTTTAGAACAACTAAAATAAGATGGGTGATTCCTCATGAATGAAAAAATATAAATTTGTTTTTTCTGTTGCTCATTTGGATTCTCAACATGGTTAATTTAATGATAAAAATTTTGGAGCATAACTATAATGTTTTTCATTCCATCTCCCACAACATTTAGTTTATCAAGAGGATAATTATTAAATTTTCCTTTACATTATACATCAACATTGTTTTTTCTGGTACCATCTATTGATTATAACAAAATATCATTGTGTGAGAAGCTCTAATCATAATGGAAAACCAAATAGTCAAAAAATCATTTTGTAGTTATAAATTAAGACACATTATTTTTAATATATGAAACATTAGGTTTATACATGGTCATTAATATTCATTATCTATTTAAACACTTCATGATGGTTCATAATGAGGTTCTCAATTTCCAAAGAATATCCCCCCAGTAGTGTCAAACCAATTATGTAGAAATGAATATTGTCACACAGTTTTTCACGATTGAGTCAAGATGAATTTGGTCTTTTCAGTGTTGTTTTCCCTAGAAACATTAGTTCAAGAGCCACATAAACTTGTAGTATCCAGATATGGATTTAATTTCGTGGAATCCACTCATTATATCCTTCACTAGAATTCTAGGACATTTTGCTATATTTTCTTCCACATTATGTTTATAATTTTCTAAATCATTATACATAACTATAGAAATATCCATAGGTATCTCACAAAGGTTATATTATCCCATATCCTAAATTATAAATAATCCCTTCCTCGAATACCTACTATAGAGACCTAGAGTTATCATACATAAATAGTACATATTTTTTTATTAATATTCATTAAATTGCATAAATACATGTATGATAACAATAATAGTTTAGTGTCACTAGAAACATGGAAAAATATCTTATAATATAGTGAAATATATTCAATGTTTCACACAAATAAATTCTCATTTAGTACTATACATACACCTACCATACATAAAATATGTTTTCATAACATGGGGAAAGGAAACATAAGAAAGGCAGGTGTATGATTCTCAGTAAGGGTAAACATTAGAGATATAAATATTTGATCATATACAAAAATAAGATAATAATTAGGGTATGTGATTGGGAACATAAATTATGATGTTAACACACAACTTATAATATATCATAAATATGAATCATGGCATAATTATTGGATATTTAAAATACACAAATCATAAGGGAATCATAGAACATGAGCCATGAGAGAATACAATTTTCATAAAACATATATTATTTTCATATACATCAGATTATATAACTATGAAAATGTATAAATAGATATATATTACCTCATTATGTCAAGTAAATGAAATCAGGCCATTACATAAACATATATACATAAAACAAGGTCCACTCATAACATTATGAACATGAAAGACAAGTACACTGATAACATTACGAACATGTAATTAGGTTCACACATGAAATTGAAAACATTTAACTAGGTTCATGAATAAAAGTTTGGTCATGAAATATAGGTATACACATAACATCATTATTTTCATGGTTCACTCCTAAGACAATCATATATGAAAAATTCCCTTACTGAACCAGTTTTACTCTCAAATCTAGTCCCATATATCACATATGATATAAATCATTAACTAATTCATTAGAGGGAGATATATATTTTAACTGTATTTAGTTATAACACAACCCCCATACTTGTTTATGACATAAAACTATCACAAAATAAACATCATACATATGTGTTACATAAGATTAAAAAAAATCCAAAATATCAGAACCTATGAAATGATATGGGTTTCATTATAATTTCATCATATCTTAACTTACATATAATAAAAATGTTACATAATCATTTCATCATTTCCTAAAATAATATAAAATGGAAAATATTTTAGTTTCAAATGAATTTTGTCATGGTAAAACCATTGGAAGAGTAACGAGTTTCATAAATATCTTATCATCATAAACATAAACCATTCATAGGAAGAATTAAAAGTTTATACTAGGATAATATCACTATAAAATAATAAGTAAGCTAGACAATTGTCTTCTTAGATGGATAATAATTTTAAAATACTAAATATGATATGTCTTGAGGAAAATAAAATTTCATTGAAAATAAAATTTTAAAACATTAAACATTATGAAAATCTCTATCTTTGTAAATAACATTGAATACATATAAAGTATGCTTTAAAAATTCATTGAAACCTTTTCTCGAGGAAATTACCCTTTCCTATTTGAAAAAAAAACATTTAAAACATAATACATTTTGAAAATAATTTCTATGAAAGTAACATTTAAATGATATAAAGGATACATTAAATTAAGAATTGGTAATGATGTCAAAAAATTATGTTCATTTTTTACCTATTAAAATAATGATTCCTTTTATCATTTTCTGTAAAATACAAACAGATTTTTTTTTTTGAAAAGGATATGAATATTTCATTTAAATAATTTTTTAAAAATTAAAACAAGGGTAAAATTGTCTTTTAAAATTATAGGATACTAATACATGTTTTTTAATATTTATTAGAATTAATGGTTTTGGAAGAAATATGGTTTTCTATTGAAAAGACAATTTTTCATAAAAATGTTATTTTTAAACTTTTGAGTACATACCGGGAGTAAATATTAATGGAAAAATGTATTCTCATGAAATAAAAATAATAGAATAAATTTCATGAATATTTAGAGAGATATATCATAATATTGCATCATTAGAAACATAATCATAAATAATACTGATAAATAATTTTATTGAAACATAAAACTTTTACCACATTGGTAAAATAAAAAAATATGGCCCATTGAATAAAAACATTAAATGAAGCATAAAATAATAGGATTATAAATAAATTAATGAAATTAAATATCAATGGTTCTATATATACACAACATAAAGAAGATCAATGCATAACATAATCATTACTCTTAAAGAAGGAAATTTGTGATTGAAATCCTTCAATAATATGGAAACTGTTAAACCATAAACCTCAAGAAAGAGAGATCTTAATATGCCTATAGAAATAAATTTTAATAATAGAATCATTATAAAATAAATTCATAGGTATTATACACACCAGATAAATGATTGAGGTAGTAAATGTGGATTGTGTCTTAGACAAATGAAAAATGAGATGGGATTCCCATTACCTGAAGTCTCGACATTCATCAAACTTGTTTAAAACACCTATATAATACATATAATTTTATTATTTATCTATTAAAAAACCATTTTCATATATATCATACCTTAATGATTTTATTATGAACTTTTGTTACCATTTTATTATTAACTCCATGTTAATGTTACGTTTACAAAATAACGAACTTATTTTTCATATATGATTTGAATTATTATATTTTTGGTCTTCTTAGTTTTATCATGGATACGTAATATCCAAAATTTTATACATAATATAAATATCATTTATATTCATAATATATTTATTTATAGTAATCCATAAAATGTAGTTATAGAAAATAAAAAACACCGTTCGTGGTGATGGGAGGTCGTACAAATGCAGGAGCGCTATTTTTTCATTTTATCGTCAGATTGAAAGAGAAAAATCTAAATGATATATATTATAATAATTTAATATTTTTTATTTAATATATATATATATCACATATGTTTAATAAATTCATCCTTAATATATTCAATGTAAGGAGTGAAGGAATCATATTGCTTCGTGAGGCAGTAGTCTGTCGTACACACGATTGACATTATCATACTCTCATAGAATGGAAAGTACGAAGGTATGTGAGATATAAGAAATTATTTAATCATAATAAAATAAGAAATAACATATATAAACAATTAATTTATTATTAATTTTAGACATGAGAGGTGGTACTGGAAAAATGGACCACTTTAGTTTGTACAACTGTGGTCCACCTTACACAGAAACGATGATTTCATAACCAATTTGATTGAATTCCAGATAGTTTTAGATCATTAAATTGACATAAAATATATAATTAAATATAATATAATGAAATTATAATATAATATTGGTTAAATAATATTTTAAGGGTTTGGAGGAAGAAATGAAACAAAAATGCAAGTTGATGAACATTACATCTTCATCAACTATCCTCCATAGGTTTAAATTAAAATAATTCATAAGATCTTCTTATTCCTAAACTGAGGTCTATTGGATTAAGGGTGGTATGTTGGGAAGTGATTTTGTCAGTTATTTTTTTATCCAAAGTGTTTTTATGGTGTGAAGAATATAGGATATGAGGTGGCCTTTTATATGTGGGGGAGATTACACACTTGGTATATTTGAAATAAAATACGAGGTCCCACATTGTGAATATTTCAGAAGGGTCCAAATTATGAAATTACATAAATTTATATGTGTAAATTTCATAATATGGCCATAAATTGGTTTTTTGTACATTTTTATAGGTCATTTCAACCCATCTCTTTTTAGGTTAACCCCTTGTAAACCCATTTTATCATAACCATAATAATTAAATTTTAATCTATTCACTATTAGTGTTGGTAAAAAGTATGTTTAAAACATTATATATAATTTTTTTTCTTATTTAAATTTTGGAATCTATTTTTACAAATTAAATTCACATAATAGGGAAAATTTAATATAAACCTAATATATTAAACACAATGAGAAAAAGGTTTTTAATTGGAAATGGTTCAAAAGTATGAAATGTGTTTATCTCAAAATTAGATTTAAAATTTGTTCCAATGAACTAATTTATATAATTAATTATAAAATTGAACTAATTTTAATTTTAAAAGTACATCAAAATACAATATATCATTTTAAATAACTTAAATGAAATGGAAATTTTCAATTAAAAATCAATATTATTCCCTATTCATAAAAAATAATATTTTTAGAAAACAAAATGACCCTAATATAGTGATAAAATTATTATTTCAATAAATGAATTTTATTTTATAAAAATAAATTTTTAAATGTTTTAGAAATTGATGGTATTATAAGTCTACAAAAAGGAGACACAAGGTTTTATAGATAAATAATATTTTATGAAATTAAATTTTATTTAATTTTAATTTTGATTTAGAAAACATATAAGATAAAATATAATACTTTTACTGAGTATATAATATAGAAAAGTCATTTAAATCATTATCCAAAATCGATTTGGTAAATTTATTGATTCGAAACACACTATTGTGCCTAAAAGTAATTTTTTAGTGATTGATTTCATTTTATTTTAAAATGGGTTTTATTATGATTTATAATTAATTTTTTATAATATAATTCTTTTTATAGACATGTGTAAAACCTATTTTTTTGTTTATAAAAAATATTCATAACATCTATTCTAACTACTTGGTTAAAATTATCATATAAAATAAATTTATTTTAATTATATGTAAAGTTTATTTTAGATTGAGTGTTTATTGTAACATAAGTTAAATCTAGTGTTCATTGTAAAGAAAAATTTCAAAAATAATTAATTAATTAAAAAAAATATTTCATAAAATATTGAGTTTTACATCTCCCATTGGAATAAATTTTTATAACTATCGTACTCTTTAGAATTGAAGCATTGTATTGTGATTTGGATGGTCTTTCCATTGACACATATCTTCTAATCAGTCATGAGCTCGATGAAAATATCATTGCTACATAAAGAATTTACCCACCCCTTGAATACAATTTACCATATTCTTCTTCTTATATTTTTAGCATATTGTAATATTAATAGTCACTATCACTTGGGTTTTACCAATTGAATCTCCTAAAAATTCCATTTTTTATATTTTTATTTCCAATACCATGAGAACAAAAAGATTCATTACTTTATTCTTCAACCTTGAGTGAACATCAAAAGACATAATAATAGCTATAAAATTATCACATAACCAATTAATATTAGATACTTTCTTATAAATCACCATTGAATCAATAAAAGTTTCATTCATAGTCAATGTTACAACCAGAAGAGTACCTTGAATGTTTGGTGAAATTTTTCCCATTGGTGCAAAGGGATTAATCATCTAACTAAGTTAATTCAAAAAATTACCTTCCCACATTAGTGTGAAGAGTTCATGGTAAATATCTATTTAAAATACTTTCATAAACTACTCCAATGTCATAGATTCATCTTATTTATCTAACCAAATATTCTTGATAAGAGTCGATCATTTATAAGCTTCACCTTCCAAAAAACACATAGAACAAAAGCTTCTAATGGACCAATAACCAGACAATGGAAAAGAATTTCTCAATAACATTGATATGATACATAAGAATATGTTGATAAAAGTACACACTTATAGAATGCGGAAATTGTTACACCCTGAACCAAACCACTGAGCTCACCCCGAGGGTCTCAAGAACTCATGCATGCCTCCCTATATATTGAAGCCTTCTGACCTGTAGAGAGGGTATAGAATTGTCAACAAGGAGACTATAACCCCTATAAAATTTCATAGGATGAATACAAACAAAAATAATTATAATAATAAATAATATAATAAATAACTAGAGTATATACAGATACTGAAAGGTTGATATAGATACAACACATGCAATGGAAATGAATCTCAAAGTAGAAATCAAGCTAGTGTAAATATATACAGAATAATAAATAAATAAACTATGGTTCCATTGGATTCCACCTCCTTCAACCACCAAATATATCCTCCTATTCTAAACCATCCACCATATGGAATTTTCACTTTAGAGATTCTATAGTCTTGAAATCTACTAGTACACCAAAATATCTGAGTAGAGTGTGAGTACAAGACTATGTATGACCACAAAAATGCTTTCTTAACATATGTACACATAGACAAGAGTGAATAAAGTTATCATAAATAAATGTGATCATAATTAAAAATCATATCAAGCAGTTGATCACTAACCAATATACTACAGACCTTGGTTGTACTTTCATTAACATGTTCTTGAAAAACATCATAATGGTCACGAATACATCCAAAATTGGGATCTAACCTAAAATATGATCAATATATTAACATGGTCCTATTTGTTAGTCCATACACTGATATTATATTCTATCGCTACCACTCAGGTTTGGTCATATAAAGCATCATGTACTGATACTTCCACAGTGGTCCAATCATATATGATTATCATGCACCTAGGCTAGGACACAAAAGGAAATCATATCTCGTTACGGCCACAAGGGTCCGGTCACTCAGTACTATCATTCCACCATGTGAGGTCACACATGTAAATAATTCCCCATAATCTATCTTTGGGCTATCATCATATCACATGTTGTGTTTGGACATGCTCGCCCCCTAGACTACCGAATCCAATAGGCCCACATGTCAATTTTCTACCATGAATAATACAAACAAATATATAGCATCTACCAAAAAATATTCAAATTTGATAATAGTATGAAATCATGTAACACTTATTATATCATGACAGTAAGCAAATCCAAAATAGGAACACATTTGATAAATGCTGTTAAAATCTACGCACATCAATAATTCTCATTATATCATGTTAAAACTCATAATCATGTCCTCAACATGATAAAGATGTTCATATATCAATGTTATTGACATCAAATGTAAGAACATATTATCCTAGGAGGTATTATTGTACTGGACTACATGTCAATGCATGAAGATCATAACAGGTTATGAGAAAAAAAGAAAGAAATTTTATTTAAAAAATGACATAAAATATTCCATGCGATGATTCATTCTCTCTCTTAGATAATTTATGAATAATCACTTTCAGACATACATTCACTAAAGGTATTCTACTTAAGAATAATTATGAAACAAAAGTTGATAATGTATATATCTCTATATTAATTAGAGATTATATGTGTATGTTTGTTATAATTAGTCTCTAATGAACTTATATAACCATCATTGATATAGTTAATAATTATTCAATAACAATTCTTATAATTATCCTTTGATATCTATCGTGAATTTTCTATTAATTATTTAGTTTTGAAAATTTATTATAGGTTATCCATTGATAGTTTTATATAAACAAACATTTGATAATTATTTTATAATTATCTTTGTTAAATCCATATAATTTTTTTTGATAAATTATTATGATTGTCTTCTGATTATTATTTCCAATTATCTGTGGATAAATGCATAATATTAATGTTTAGAGAATTTTTTTATAGTATATCCTTTGAAAATTTTAGAGAATTAGATTTTGATAAATATTCATATTTATCTTTGGATAATTTATAATAAATTAACCTCAGATATGTTTTAAAATTTATCCATGGAAAATTGTTGAAATATCCATTGATAATATTGGGTCTTATCATTTTATTAAAATAGACTAATTCCTTTTCCAGAAATTTATGAAAAATGTAAATAATAGAAGTATAGGCATAAAAAAAATAGTTAAAAACAACTCAATGTATTCATTTGTAGAACATTTGGAAAAAACTATGAAGTTCAGGTGTTAGTGATAATAATCCACAGTTAAGGGAACCCATAAAAATCAACATAGTTTTTGACAATTGTATACAGTGGAGTTCTCTGGTTGGTCAAACCCAATTGAATTAACATACATTGAAACATAAATGGTTAACTATTAGGAACCCAGATCTATTTACATATCTATAAATTCCAAAGTAATAAATAAAACTCCCATTTCATTTTTGGATTCAACACATTCTTGAATATAGAGTAATTAATTAACCCATTTAAGGAATTGTTGTTTTTTATACCTGTAAAAATTACTGATTTTAATCTTTTTTGAATGAGGGGTTGTGTAAAGTTATTAGAATTTAATTCATAGAAATGATAAGGGAAAAAATAAAAAAAAATAAAAAATTCTATTATTATAAAATATGCAAGGGTAAATATTACACTTACATATGCTTTATGTACACATTTGTTGTGGCCTACCATGTCTAGTACGAACACCGTACTTAGGAATTTTGATGCTCTAGTAGATATCATTACTAGAGAACCAAAAAAGGGAAACATACCCATGGTGGATGGCATAGAATAGGGGCATAGAGATAGTGGTGGACTGGGAGAGTCTCTAATTGAAACATAATTTATTCTTTTAATTATCTACATTATTTACACTTGTTATCTTTCTCTTTGGGATTCCTTTTTAGTACTTGTGTTCTTTTTATTCCATAATTCCAGTTTATAAATATAATATGATTATTAATTATATTTTTTTATTATTATTCATCATATGACATGATACTGATGGTATAGTCTCCCAAATGATAGACTTAGACCCTTTCTGCTAGTTAGTAACCTCTTGCATATGAGGAGGCACACAAGAGGTCATGTGACCCTCCAGTTCGGATCTGATTGTTCAGGTTGGGTTATTACAAGCATCATCATATAAAATACTAAATGATGATTTTTTTCAAGTTTAAATTTTTAATTATATAATTATGCATATTAATGTTCATATCAAAAGAGAGTGGGGTGAGGATATCCCTAATATTTTTCCTCCCATTTCGTATACCACTTGATTTCTCAGGAGGATAACCATTACATTTGATGTCACATTCAACATTAACACAATTACTTTTGGTTTAATTCAATGACTAAAAAATATTAGTTTGATTATAAAGAATAAATAATCACAGTGATATATAATATAATCATTAAAATATTTTCAATATTTTTCTAAATTTTGACACAATCTGATCAGTCCATCGCACTTTAGGTTTATGCTATGCACTAAGGTTCCTCATAATTTTTCATAGGGTTCATTCTATAACTCATTATAATGGTATATAATGATATTGAAAATCAACCAATGAATATCCCCATGGAGTGTCAAAATAGGTTTTTATTTTGGCCTTATTGTCGTGCACAAGGTGAAGATCATGTTAATACTCATTATAAATGTAAGGGATAGAACCCCAAGAATCCCCTATGCTGGAGCATTCATGAACTTGTTCGTATCCAAACAAGTATTTCATATATATGAAACCATAAATACCTACATTTCCAAAAATTCAGGATGATATCTTATCTCTAGACTTATTCCATACTTTTCAAAAAAATTCTATAATCGAAAAATAAAAAAGTAACTAAACTATACTCTGATACAAACTATAATATCCCAGGTCCATACACAAAAATATAGTACTAAAACCATACTCTTTAAATTTTAGTTATTATTCCATTTATAGTGACGTGAACATAAATTATATAAATATTAACCTATTTTAGATGAATATTCTATACATCTCATAGTAATACACTCTAAAGAACAATATATGTTTACTAACATTGGATTCTATATGTATAATCATCATATTAAAGAAATAAACTTCAACGCCCCCATAGTTATTCTCACATAATACCATTCTTAAAAATTTTGTATTAATTTTTTTTGCATCTTTGGGAAATGAAAACATGAGAAATGGTGATCTCATTTGCTCAGTAAGGGTAAACATGGGAGATATCTATCGATAATAATAAGGTAGAATAAGATAATAATAAGGGTTTACAAACATTATCAGAACATACAGAAACCATTCTAATGTATTCAAAGATAATGAATCATGGGTTATGGCATAATTTTTTAGAATAATATTGCATAGACTTCAATAATGAATAATTATCTATTAAAAAACATAAGCATATAACATATGTTTTGGTAGAGAAGATTGGAATAAACATAAAAATATAAATCATACGGCACAGGTAAAGCCTAATAAATTCATCACAAAAATGGTTTAGGATAACCACATATGAACCACAACATCTAGATTTTGGATTACAATGTTTATACCCCACTACCCATATAATTATGTTTTCGATAATCTCAAATAATGTATCATACTTTACAAATGTTTTTTTTCTTAATTATATTCATCCGGTTTTATCTCAACTTTTAGTTATTGAGATGTTAATGTTTTAACATTGCAATTGTAGAAACATATGACGAAATTTTCCTAGGCATGTAAATATAATATATGTGAGTCAAAACTCTACATGAAAAAATATCTATGTGATAATTTACACATGTAATTCACCTATATGAAGTATTCTCCTATGAAAATTGGCTATATCATATAATCTCCAATATGTAAATCATATACACAGATCAAATGACTACATGAGAAATCATCTATTTTGATCGATTAACTACATCAATAAATTATATGGATTAATCACCTATATGAATTAGATACATGGAGAAATCCTACACATAGATCCAATTAGCTACATCAATTTTGGAAGTGTGAATTAAAATCCTACATGAATCAATCAGGGAACATGAAATTCAACTGTGTGAAAAAATTGGCTAGGTGAAGTAAATCATCTACCATAAGAAGGCCTATAAAAATATCGTTATATAAATTATTTGAATACATAAATAAATTATGATATGAGGATAGAATAGACTTCTTGATATCAAATATGATGATTGTTTATGCGGTGATCTTCAATTAGCTTCTTCCTGGTAAAACCTATATTTTCTCTCATTGAGGCACATGAGTTCGATAGTAATTCTTCCATGAAATATTTAAATACCAGATTAACTCTTTATGGTAAAAAATAATAATTAAAATTATGTACCAAGTATTTATTTATGTAAATGGATGATTTATTGTTCACAACTATTGAAGAGGTATTTATAAATAACATTATGTCATTTCTTAAATCTGGTGTTACAAATTTTATGGAAGATAGAAGCTTAGTTAACATTAATGTGTTGTATTCTTTTTTTTTGTATAGATAGGTTGTGATGATTATGTAGAGAATAATAGAAGTGGATGAATGTGAATTTAGGATCAATCTCTCTATATATATATATATCAAAGATCATTAAGACTATGTTTTATTAGGTAAGAAGAAAAATATTAAGAAGCTATGCATGTGTTTTTTTATTATCATTACTGTGTTTAGAAGAATCTCATCCAGATACATTCTATTTTAATTATATATCCTAGATATTAAAACTTTCTATTATTTTAATCTTATAACTATGATATAAATTAATATACCCTTTAGTTATAATATATTTAGTTGTGATGTTTTCTAAAAAAATTACTTAAATGGTATTGTTTTGAAATCCATAATGGATACCAGTTGAAAGATCCTACATTATTCTGACATATATTAATTACATGCAATCATTCATAAAAAACATATAAAAAGGACATGTATACCTTAATAAAAGGAATGGTCTAGTGAAAATAAATAAGCTTTTGAAAAAGTGGGTTAGTGGAGTTGACTAGAAAACTTTTATTCCACAAACCCCTATAAATATTTGGGTCTAAAATAGTCTCTATTATGTGATTTTATATCCACTACATCCTATTTTTAATAAAATATTAGTTGTTAGGCATATCTGAATAAGTGTGGTTTTAAAAGTGAATAAAATTTCATGAACTCATTTCAATCCCCTATGGGAAATTTATGCTTTATATCTCTAAATATAATTAGTATCAATGGTTGTGACTTTAGTGTCATCAAATTTTAAAAGTTTTTTCCTAATTCTCATTTATTTATAGGATTCTACATATGAAAACTAAGAGGTAATGTTGATTGTAAGATATCCTTACATTACTAGTGAAAACTATGACATATGGAATGTGTAGATGATAAAATTTTTAAATAATCATGGTCTTAGGGTTTTCTATTGTGGTGTAACACATTATGTAATTTTATAAACTCAACCAGAGACATAGGATTCTAATTCTGAAGTTAGTTATTATCTAAAATCAAAATTAATGAATGATTTTATTTTTTATTAGGTAATGTTGAGTTTAATCTCGTTTCTCAATGTAAAATAGAAAATTTAATGTGGAAAACTATTTAGTAGCTTGTTATGGAAGAAAAAAATGTGCATGTTCTCAGATATAATAATACCAAGACGATATTTGACACTGTCAAAATTTTAGAAGGTGAAAGAATCACACAATTAAATTAGAGACTTACCAAAATTATGAATAATGTTTATAATTTTGGACTATATATTTCTAAGCTAGATCAAGACATAAAAGTTCTCTGAATTCTTCCTCCATGTCGGAGTGTGATTTTGAATTATATTATAAAATATAAGAATTTATGAATTTCCAAAAAATAACATTTTATAAATTTAAAGATGAATGCAGATGATATAGAAGCTAGAGGTAGAGGGAATATATTAGTTAATAAATTGAATAATATGATTAATTATTAAACTTCAATTTATGAGAATATGCTCACATATATTAAAATAGAAGAGCTAACTAATGAAGAAACTACCATAAGTTATATTTCAGATAGGGAGCACGCTCACCTTCCAAGGATGCATAAAAAATTATATAACTAGAGAAGATGTTTTAAGAAACCATTAATCAAGTAAAAAAATGATTATTTTAATTCTAAAGTAATAATATTTTATTAATGAATAAATATTGTACATAAAAAATTGTATTTTCCATAACTACATGAAAAAAAGTTAGATAAAACATATTTCATGAATTATTATTAAAAGAAGAAAGAAAATAAACCCCTGAAATATACATGGAGTGATTCATATGAATTTTGTGATATAAAATCTATAGTATAATAGGTTTAAAAAACCTAAATTATTATTATAAATGGTGATAATATTTAAATCAGACACTTAGGAACAAAAAATATCATAAAAAAATTTTGGATTTGAATGCTGAGGTTAGATGACAAAATTTTATAAAACTATTTTTTCATAGTTCTAAAAACCAGAACAACTCTAAAATTAATTTTTATCAAAAATAAGAGTTAGGAAATTATTACCAAATATTTAGTTTGGAAAATCTAAATTTCTTAGATTTAAACTATCATTTCATTCAAAATATTTATGAAAATTTATTTTTGTATTTTCTAGATAGAACAAACATATTTGGTTTCACGAATCACTAGTTGATAAAAATTATGGATTAAATAAAATATGGGTACCAAAATAATTTATTCTTTAAATTTTCTATGTAGAGAAAAAGATCCAAGAGCATCAATGTGAATGGTATTTGAAAATTTTTATTTTCACGTCATATTATTGGATACTTTCTAACATCTCCTAATTATAAAAAAATAATAAATTCTATATCACATTGATTGAAAATACAAACAAAAAATTATGGGAGTCAAATTAGTTGGTAATACAAGATCATTCCTCATCAACAAGGTCATTTATGTGGAAGGATTAAATCCTAATTAGATAATTGTTCCTAAACTTTTTCTATAAAGGTTATTTATGTGATTTTTAAATTAATGTATGCTCTATTTTTGGAGATAAAATTATCAAAATTAAGGAACCTAGAATAGAGAATGTATATATTATAAATCTAAATTATCTACATAGAAAAAAGAGGTACTATATAAATATTGAAACAAATGAATCATTAATATAGAATAAAATATTGGGATGTTTTAATGTTTATTATTTGTGAAAATTATCCAAAAGGAATTTGGTTTTTTTACCTCAACAAAAATTGAATTAAAAGAAAATATGTGGTGCATGGGATATGGGCCAATAACACAAGTCATCTTTTTGTACCAATCAAATAGGGTTATACTACAAAACCCCATGAAAAAATTCATATGGATTTTTTAGGCAATCTAGATTTTTACCCTAATATAGAAATATTTTTTTCCCTTTTATTATATGATTGTTTTTATATATTAAATTGGTTTTATATGTAAGAGGTAAAAGGGAAGCCTATTATGTTTTTGACAACTTTTGTCATGTTGGTTAAAAAAGAAAATGTTTTCAAAATAATTTATAAAAGAATACACCATTGAGGAGAATTGTCAATCCATGATTTCAAATCCTATTGTTCAAAACATGGAATCAATGAAACATTTTATACCCCCCCCCCAGACACCTCATTAAAACACTATTGTCGAAAGGAAGAATATGAAATTTCTTGAACAATGATATATGAATATAACCTGAATAATTATTTTTGGGATGAAGCTATAAATACAACATGTAAAGTCATAAATAGAATTATGAAAAGTCATATTTTAAACAAAACACCCTATGAGCTACTGATAATATAAATCCATTATTAAGTACATTTATGTTTATGTATGTAATGATTATATTGTTACCACCATGTATAATCTTGGTAAATCTAATCCAAAGGATGTTGAAGGAATATTCCTTTTTTATTCTTCTAATTCAAAGGCATAACGAGTCTTTAATAAAAGGTCTACATTTTTTAAATTATAAACTCATGTGGACGTTGATAATAGTAATCCTTTTATGAAAAAAAGACTCATGTTTTTAATATAAGTGATGATTTTGAGAAAATTATACACAAACCACTCTTCAGAAGAAAAAAATGATGATGAGTTAGAAGATGAATCTGTAGAACTAAATTCTAAAAGTATGGATATCAGTGAACTAGGAAGTGTGACTCCTAGATATTCTAGAACCCATAATAAAAATCCATTAAAAATAGATATATTAATATAATATGATAGGATTAATACTCAAAAGAGTATAGAATCATTTTATTGTTTATCTATTTATATAACAACATGAACTTAAGAATATAAAAGTACTCTTAGTAGATGATAGTTGGGTTATAGAAATGCATGTGGAATTAAACTAGTTACAGAGGGACAAGGTAAGAGAATTAGTTTATAGACCATCTAACTATCCAATTATTTGAAAAATATTGGTTTTTTGTGAATAGAATGGATGATTATAGTGTGATCGCAAAAAATAAGGTTAGATTAGTAATTAATGGTTGTAATTATGTAGAAGGTATAGATAATGAAGAGACATTTTCTCATATAGTTTAGTAAGAATCCATTAGGATTATAATAGACTTTGAATCACATATTAATTTAAAATTTTATAAGATAGATGTTAAATATACTTTTATAAATGGTTTTATTTTGGATGAACTTAATGTTCAACAACTTCCTAGTTTTGAGAATATGTGTTTTTTCAAATTGAATTTTTTAAACGAACCAATGTGCTTTATGGATTTATATAATAACATAGATCATGTTATGAATGTTTAATATATTTTATTTTTTCAAAATTCTATTTTTCATAGATAAGTACGATCCTACTCAATTTAAGAAAAATCATCTATAGATAATTCTTCTCTATTTTTGTTATATTTTTATGATTTGATTTTTTGTTCAGTAAATAAAAAATTTTGTAATGTATTTTGTAAGCTCTTCGATATATAATTTTAAATGAGCTTGATGGGTGTGTATAATTAATTTCAATGAATTTTTATTTATAAAAAAAATATTAAAGTGTCCAATCTAATAAAATATATAGATGACTTACATAATTATTTAGACTCGATAGTGGGAAAGTGCATACAACACCAATGTGTTCTAATAAAATGTGTGACTTAAATGATGCTTGGAAACTAGGTGACAATAATACATACAAAGGGATATTATTTATTGTAGAAAATACATTATGTTTATTTTATTTATTTGCACTATATTTCAAGAAAATATAAAGGAATATTGTTTAAAAGCTTCCAAAAGAATTTAAATATATTTTAAAGGTATTTTTTCTCATACAATTTTTTTTAAAAAAACACATGATTTTAATTAAACATGATATTTAGAAACCGATTTAATTGGTTTTTTATAAGATAAGAATAGTACCTTTGGAACAATAAAATTTTTAGGCAAATCCTTGGTATCATAGTACTGTAAGAAACAATATATCATTTCATTATCTACAACTAAAGAAAAAAATATTTTTTCTCATAGTTTATTTTGCATACATATTTTGGATTAAACCAAACTAAATAGATTTTGGATTTATTTATAATCATGTTTTAAATAAATATGATAGAACAAGAGATATCAAAAGCTTAACTAATATGATCAATCATTATATAATAAATAATAAAGACCTAAAGCATCATTTCTAGAGAGATCACTCTACAACAGGATATATAACATTTGAGTTTATTTCTACTAAAAATTAGATAGATTATATTTTTACTATACCCATTCTGTGTTACAATTTTGAATATATTAAAATGGAATTGGGTTTATTTTAGTTTAAATAAATTTAATTCATATTATTTAGATAAAAATTGATTTATATTTTTCATGTAAAATTAATTTATACATTATTCAGTTATTAATGTTTTTTAATTAAAATAACATATTAAAAATTCATTGTTCAATTTTTTTTCATTTTTAGAATTTTGAAATTTCTTTCTTATAATTATTATTTTACTTATTATTATTCAAAAAATGAACCAACACCACTCAGGCAAATAAGCTATTTGGGATTCGTGTATGTGAAAATAAAATATTTCGAACATGACCCATTCCCACATTACATAAATTTATTCTCCCACAAGTTGATTAATCACATATAAACTTTGGATTATTTCTTTATGTTTAACCAACCATGTATTCCATGGGAAAGTCGAAGCATAGTGATGAAGAATGTTCTGGGTTTTCTATGAAATTAATAGGTAACACATTGTGTATAGTCCTTGTTAAGAAGTCTATTGATATGAAGTGGATCAAGAATATACAGATGTTTTTTAAAAAGGCGTTTAGCTTTATTTTTTGTATTTATTCTTTGATGAGAATAAATTTGGTTTTATTTGTGAGTAATAGATAAATTAATTTATGAGGAAAGTTTACTTTAGATTAATAAAATTGAGGTTGTTATCTATTCAAACATCAAAAAAGGCTATGATTTTTTCAAATACTGAGTTTCCAGAGTTTCTTTATTCTTCCCATGTTGGAGAGTTTAATTTTATTTAGATGATAGTGGAAACATGTTTTTAAGGTTAGAAATAGGCGTAAAAGTTCTATTTTGTGTACCTCTAAATTAGAGATGAAAACACTAAAGGACTTACCAGATGTGTGAAAGATCCTTTGAATGGTTTTTCAGACCAGGATAGCTTCGAGAGTTTCAGATATAGGGAATGTTCTATTTCAAGACATGTAATTACAATATGTTCTAATATAAAACATGAATCTCAACATACCGAGGTACTTAATAGTTTTTATGCCGCATTTCTACAAGTTAAAACATAATCTATATTATTACAGATATAATAGATTGATCTCCTTGGTTTTGAAAAAGAACGATGTGGATTTCAATGATGGATATATAAGGAAATGTCACAAATTTAATACCATATATTCAGTTATATTGAATATTATTTCCAAATTTTGGGACTCTATTAAAAATTTATTGAAACCTTTTAGATAGGAAGGTTTCTCTCAGGGAGATCTATCTCATAACTAACCACATTGGGATACAAAAATTGTTGATATGATGTATTATAGGGAGTTTTATGGGATCATGGATATTATATTTGTGCCTTTATATACATTTATAGGCCCTAAAATAGTGTATCTGGATAAATATAATGAATAAGAAGTTGTTTAGATCCAATTTATTAATTCTAAAGAAGGATTTCTTCTTGAGGAAATTGTTGTTGACATAACAATTATTATTCATGATAATGGACACATTGCGAAAATTCATGGAGTTTTAGTTATCGAAGAAAGATCTAAACCATAGGTGGATCATTAGAAAACTGATCTAATTCTTCAAAGATAACTAGGTTATAGAGCTAGAGTTTGGGATTTGGTAATATTGTCTATTGATTATTCTCACACACCACTTGTTCCATCACCAACATAAATGGTTTAAAAGGAATAAACCTTGGGGTTTACGTGTTCATAATGTTGTGATATTCCATATTTTTCTTTGATATATTAATTTTTTTGATAATCATATAGGAGATTACTATAATCTAAATATAGATAATTTTTCATCTATATATGAGATAAAATAGTTAATATAAATCTCATCCTTGTAGTCTAATTTTGATAAGTTGGTTGGGTTATTTGCAACCCATTCAGAGCTGGGGAGGAATATTTATAATTTTCTACATTTGTATCAAGTTAATTCAACTGTATGTTAAATAAACCTTGATGTTTCGAAAGATATTGTATGTTTTTTGAAATATGTTTGACCTTCCAAGTCTATGTTTAATGATCATTTTGTACTAGTTTAATCTCAACGTGCCTCCCTCAATTTTCTTTCTCTAGAGAAATCATACATATATCTATAAGTAATTGATGAGATTAAATGTTTTAGAAAAATAATAAAGAAAATATTTCACTCTTTATAAAGTCTAGTTATTAGTAATATTTAGTTTATCAAGAAGAATCAGTACTCTAAAATTACAAAATCATAACCTTTAGTTTTTTAAAATTATGGGAATGGAGTTAATAATATGATTTCAACTAAGAATAATGTTTCCATACAAAACCAAGAATTGTAGTGTGACATTATCACACAATTTCTAGTGTGAGAGTTAAATAAGGATCTTATAGGAGAGTTACAGGATACAAGAGAAGCAATTTGGAAGATTACTATATGAACTGATATATCCTTAAATAAAATGAATGGAATGTATAAGGTATATAGAAGAGAACTAAATGAGATCCTAAATTTATTTAATGATAGTTAGGGTATGGTCGTATATATCTTGGTCCAGTATCTTGAAAACAATAATGGGTTTTATGTCATTGGAAAAAGTTATATTAATATGTCAAAGATTTATATTTAGAATATCTATCATAATAATCATGTTCAAAATATTAATAAGTGACATCAGTGAGTATAGGAAAGGATTTGGTTGTCTATATAACTTCATGGTTTATTCCATTACTGAAAACTCTCTCTACTACTCATGTTGTATCTGCTCAGGTTGAAATGAACCATGTTACTGTTAGTACTCAAATTACAGAACCATCATTCGATTTTGTTATGAATGTGATAAAATTTTTGATAGATAAAGTGTAAACCAAGTATAGAAAGATACAATCTAAATATGTTAGAGTGATTAGTATACATAATTTAATATATTGCATTATAAATAAGCATTTAGTGGAAATGACATCAAATCTATCTGCCACTGACATTTCTACATTTCACAATCATCTTTCAGTAAGTTCACTTTTATGTTTTTCATTAGAAAAATTTATATCCTTCAATGTAATTTGGGACGTGGTTTATATATTCTCTCTCAAATAAATAAACTTGGATTTCTTAATCTTCTTGGATTATAAAAGTTATAAATAATCCCCAAGATTTACCTTCTTAATGAATCATAGTTTAATATGTGAAGATGAATTAATCTTAGTCATGATGATCCTAAATCTTTTAGAGGTACTATAAAAGAAAGTGATACTATTTATGATCCATCCATTGTCTATCAGAAATTGAATTTAAAGGTACATGAATCCTTAGTTGTTGAGTGTTTCAAGGATGGAACATCATCCTATAATCCTTTCCGTAAAGTCCCTTTTATGGATTCTAGCACTTATGACTCTTATATGTATTAGTGTTATATTAAAAATATTATCAATGGTCTATTAATGTTCCTATAATTTAATAATTCAATTTTATATGAATTTTGATCTACTAAAAAAACAAGAAAGGAAGTGATTATCTCATTAATGGAGACTCCAACTACCTCCAGAACTAACAATATATTTAAAATACAACCACCCAAACCACCCTCCCAGTTTTTCCATATTCATAGAAAATTTTATTTTGAGTGATATAATGTATTTTTTTTTACTTATGTTTAGTGGATTTATGTTTGTATAAAATAAATAAAATACCTATTTATTAATTTATAATGTCCCTATTAGTGATTGTTTTAATTTTTTATTATGCATTTTTTAATTTTTTTAGAGAAATTTCTTCATTTAATATTTTTAGTCTATATATTTTGTTTAAGAAATATCAATTTTCCATAATTTCATATTTAGTTTTAGTATAATATTTAATACTTTAATACTCTAAGGGATACATTAATAGTTTTTCATCATATCAATACCCTTTATTTTTTAATATAAAATAAGGGGGAGAGTATTGAGAAGATTAAAATTGGGTATATGTTATATATTCATACACTAAGTTTAATCAAAGGGATGAGATGGGGAGAATGAATCAAGTATAACCTCATGTAATAGAAAGGGGAGAAGTTTCTAATTAAGGGGTAGGAAAATTAAAATTTTAAAATAAATATATATTATTTATTTTATAATATTAAAATTATATATTTAATGCCTCATGGGTTTTGTGATCATCAAAAATAGGGATACAGTTGAACTACCAATGTTGATATAATATATACCATGTAATTTTGGTTTTTATGATATTAAATAACTTTTCATGCATTCATAATGTGTTTTTATTATATATTCCCATAATGATTTATCTCTATTTTATGTTATTTAGATGTTAATTTTTTAAGATTCAAATTCTTGAATTTTTATTCATGAGAAAATCAACTAGGTGTAGAAAATGCCTATGTGATGAAACAACTATATCAGAATTCACCTATGTATATAACCTATGTGAAGGATTTACCTGTCTAAAATGTAAACATTATTGAATCTCTTACTTTGGAAACGTCCAATGTTGATCAAATGGAAACTTGAGATATTTGATACATATATGAATCAACTACATAAATTTGTTATGTTGTGTAATCAGCTATTTGAATTGGATATGTGGTGAAATCAGGTATATAGTTATAATAAACTACATTAATTTTGGATATGTAATATAATATCTAACTCAAATCAATTTGGATATGTTCAATTAAACAACATGAAAAAAATGACTATGTTATGTTAATCGATTATGTGAATAATGCTTTTGGAAATTCATATATGTTTGTAATTTGGATATGTGGATAAAATTGGTTACATGATTTCAAATATTAATATCATATACATGGTCATCTGTAATCAACTGCATTATGTTGGTACCTGTATTTATTACTAATAAAAAACAAAAGTTATATTTTAATAATATGATAAAATTGAAAAATTTTGAATGACATATTTATGGTAAAAAATGTTCATCATTTGAAAAAACTATTAAGAAAGAAAGAAAATACCATGATAATGTATTGGTTTTTACTATTCAAATTTTATTTTGTAAAAAAGAATGTTCATTCTTATATCTTGTGTCATGGATTTTATAAAAGTGACCACTAAAGTTAAAATTGAATTATTACATGAATTTTCATGTAAAATAATGTTGTGACGATCATATGGACAAAAATAGAAGTTCATAAACACGATTTCAAGATCTCACTTTCTCCCTCTCTCTAATCACCTCAATAATACTATGATTATTCTGTGTGAAAAAAACATCATAATCTACAGTTCCATGATATAGATTATCTATATTGTTTTAAGAATAAACTCTTTGACATTTATCCTCTTTATTATCCTCTCTCATGAATATTTATTGTTTATTCTTGTCATATCTTTCAAATATAAGATGCATCTATAAACACATCATTTGTTATATCTTTCATAGTAAAGGTTCCTAGTCAAATAACATGAAGGAATTAGTTTTTAATTCCGTGATGGTGATCATTTAAATGATCTTATTCCCCTATAACAGGTATCAAAATCTTGCACTCATTCATGAAGTACCCTGAAAATGGATTAATTATCTACATTAAAATTACTAATATTGGGAAAATTATGAAACACACAGTGAATCGTTTTGGTGGAGTGAACTAATAGACTTTTATTCCCTAAACCACTTAAAATATAAAGGTTTACACTCATTTATTTTATTATTTTATTGATTTTATTTATTGTTTTTATGAAAATATTTTACATTAGTAATATCCAAAAAGGGTGGTTATCAAAATAAATCATATTCCAAGAACACCATTAACCCCCCACTGAGTTTTTATGAAGTCTGTATCTGAACACAATGGAAAGGATATACCCTAGGACAATAATCACATAATAGTCTTCATTAAACTACTTTTATACCTTCTTAGTCTGGTTCTACTTGCTAGTGTCCCATTTTGTTCTAGGGATAAATATTTTTATACACTCTTGGTGAGAGGCTAAATACCCATGTACCCTTAAGCTCACGATTTATCAATCATTCCCCAACATATTAGAGTGATGTATAATTATGGGATTGACCATCACATAATTTTAACAATACATAAGTATTATATAATAAAAAAAATAAATTCATCAATTAATCATATCTTAATTAACCAATAATAAATTATTGTATTTAATAATAATATGATTAAAAAAATTAAATCCAAAATCATTTAATATACATGTGGAAGGAAAAGGATTCCATAAAAATATCCACATATTATAATCATCATAACCAATATAATAAAATATTATATACGGTATCATTATATTATAATCCAATTAATGTATAAAAATACTTATAGTATTTCAACAATTATGAAAATTTATTTTGTCAAATATTTTCATATATGGTTTGAAAAATAAGAGAAATCATCAATTTATTTTGTAACATTTAAAAATTAAAAAATTTATAGAACCATAAAAATATATTTTTCTTTTAAAAATACACGAATATATTTAAGTAATCTTAATATAGAATAAAACAAATGATGACAATATTATATATATGTTCAATAAATGTTATAAAAAGACATTATTTTCAAACATTTTAGGAAGTCAAAATTGAGCTAGGTGATAAAAATATGAAAATTTTCCACAAATTAATTTGGAAAGTAATAAAAAATTGGTGAAAATGGATATTAGAAAACATTTAATTATATGTGTAAAAATCGAAGAAAACAATTTGAAAAAATAGATATGGAATGGAAAGATTCTCAACTGAAAAGAGGAAATAAGGTTGTATTTTTTAAAAACATTATCTCTATAAATTTATGTATTATAGAGTGGTAATTGAAAGGAAACTTTGGAAACATCAAAAATTAACAATGCATAATAAAATCGATGTGTTTTATATGATAAAAAGATTATATTTTCTATCAATGGAATATTAACATATAAAATCAAAAAAGAAATGATATTGTAATATAAACCCTTACAACTTTTGTAATTTATGAATAAAAAACTCCTGAAAGAGGGAAACATTGGTGAATTTTTAAATTCACATAATTATAATGAAAATAATCATAAAATAAATTCGTGGGTGTTATATATACCATAAACAATAAAGATTTTTGGGAATGTAAAATATATCTCAATGAAACGAAAATTGATATTTGGGAACCCTTAGAACATTTATAACTCTTGTATCAAAAGACCGTGATATATAAAAATTGAGATGGATTTTAAAATACATTAATTTCATGAATTTATGAAAAAAATCAATATGTACCTTTATATACCACATAATATAAAATAGTTTTCAATCCAGAATATATCTCATAGAGAAATTAGTGAAACAAGAAACCCTTTACATAAAGTCTAGGATTATACATATGTGCTATTAATCTCCTATATAATACATTTTTATTTAATATAAATATAAATCAAGACCTAATTATTAATTTTATTACAATATATTATTCTATTATTATTTTTAATTATCCATATTATCTATTCATCAATAAAATGAATACTTAGGGTATTGATTATTCTATTTCCCAAACAAGTTTTAGTTTAAAGGTTCCTATCCTTGCACTTGGGTAAAAATTTCATCATCTAATAATTCTTAATCATGTAAAAAATATCATCTTTATTCATTATATAAACATTAAAAACCATCCATATAATATGGGGATGAAAAATAAATTCCATCATTTAATGGAGTCAATAATCTACACACATACACAGGTAGATAGAAAGATAAAAAGGAAGATAATATTGTATCATTATTGAATAATAAATATTTCATAATAATAATATAAAATTACTAAATGTATTTAAAAATGAATTTTTGAAAGGTGGATAAGAAAAATAAAATAAATTGTTTTATGAAGACAGTAGCCCACACACATTATTATTGTGTGTTGATAGAGGTATAAATACACATAACTAATGGGATTTAATGTAGTGTTATTTGTTATATTTAATATGAATCATTTTATTTTATCCCTTTTAACCCATTTAATCCTTAAACTTAAGAACAACCTTTTACCATGGAAACTATTCAATATGGATAAAAAATAAAATTTACGATATTTTTTTTGAATATGATGATTCCAAATATATAATTTATAACTAATATTCAATAACTATAAGTTGTAAAAAATAATTAATGTATAATAAAAAAAAGAAAAAAATTAATTTGTTTTTGAAAATGGGTATTTTTATGTTTAAAAATGAATTTATAATTTTCTATGAAAAATAATATTGAGTAGGGATGATTAACAGGAATTTATTGGATTATTTTTTTTAAAATAATTTTTATTTAATATAATAATCATTCAAAAATAAAATGGCATCATTGATCCAAATCATTAAATTTTAAAAATAAATAATATTTTTATGATAATATAATATATCATTTTTTTAAAAGATATGTCTGGGTTTATAAAATCAAATGATTTTTTTTAAATTATTTTTTACCCCGACAACATATCTTTAGTCAATTAATCTATTTAAAATATTTTTAATTCATTCTTATATTATTGCAATATCATTAAGGTTAAAATATTTTTAAAAAGGGCATTTTATACTATTCATAAAAATATCACCATTATCTAAAAAACCCCCATAATAACCCTAATATAAATTTGATAATTTTGAAGAAAAAAATTAATCCGCTTATCATATTAATTTTTTTAAATTTAGAAATTTCAATTTTAATTGAAAGTAAAATATATACAGTCCATTAATTTTTATAGAAAAATGTCCCTTTCAAAATATAAATGTTTTTAACCTTATAATATATCAATAATATAATTTAAAATTGAGTACTAATTTCCTTTAAATTAATCAATAAAATTTTATTAGGAAAAATTTCTTTATATATTTTATAATACGGTGACACCCCTTTATATATTCTAATCTTACATCCTGGTTATAGTATCCATATTAAAATAAGAATATTTATATAGAATATCATTGTTCATTTAAGATCATTATTTCGTGCATCACAAGTTGTATGACACATAAAAATTGTTAAAATGAAAATGTTATAAAATGACATGGTGTTTTAATCATGAAAAACATAGCAGTAACTACATGTGCCTTAAATATGAGGGATTTACACTAGCCACTGTATCCTAGATTTTATCAAGAGTAAAATACCATTTTAAAGAGGTTCTATTTCCTTGTTCATAGAATATTTAATAATATCAACGATTAAGATAGCTATTGATTTTATTTCATGTATCGATTATAAAAAAAGAGTTATGTATCAACCCTACCCCATAAAGCTCAGAGCTACTGTTTTATACTATTATATTCACATGATTATAAGGAATCAAATCCCGAAAGACCGATGAGTTTAGTTGTCTTGGTAATCCTGATACATACAGTATACTTTTATTACGAAATGATACACTAATTACAACATAATTTGTTTTCCTTCATTCAAAAAAATATCTTCAAGGATAATTCTAATCCATTGAGTAAATCCCAGAATATATTTCATAGTGTTCCTATTGAATTCATTAGGAAAGAAATAGAATAATGGTGAGTTAAAATTCTCAGTAATGTAAAAATATCGAGGGCTAAATAATGAATCAATGTTAATAGTTAATATGTCTAGGTAAATAACTAAAAACTTGTGTCGTGTACTAAATAAATTGAATGTAAGTGTGTAAAAAATATGACAATGTAGTAACTAGAAACACATACCATTCCAATAAATAGATAAGGAATTGTCACAATATAAAGGTATGAAAATAAAACCCATTCCAATTAGTAAATGAATTGAAAAAAATTTATCCATAGATATCTCGATGCAAAATATCCTGTATGAATTATTACTAAAATTAAATGAGGGAAATTATTGAGTATTGGATTCCATGTTTTCTAGGTATATGACACCATTAACATCACTTCCTTTCTCCATATGGTTTAAAAAAAATCATGTAAAAAAACTATCTATGGCGGCTAGCCAAATGAATCATCCCATGAGATTGCCGATTCATTAAGGGGCTATCAATAACCAGGCCTCACCCATTCCATACCAGTCCAAAACATTTATCATATATAGAATAATCGATTTAATTATGTTCTTTGTTAGAAATCTGTTTAGATTAAGAGATACATATTTGTAAATATTTACCCAAATAATTAAATAACATTCAAAGTGTACACCGTATATGTAACACCCAGAGATATTGGGAATTTTTTTTTCAAATTAATATATATTTTTATTTTATTAATTTTATGTGACACATGAAATAGTTACACACACACACACACATATATATATATATATATTTAAAGACTAATTCAAATAATTCTTTTACCTAGAACGTCAACTTCGGGCATGTTACACACAACCATGACATGACGTATATTGCACGCAACACCGACTTGGCCTACGATACACACAACACTGATGTTTCAAAGAAACATCATTTTATAGTTATATTTATTGAAATGAAATAAATATAACCCATCTATTAAACCTATTAATATGAATAGTAATACATACATTTCCAAATAATTTCTATAATTTATTAATATAAATAGAACATATTGATAATGAAATATTTGATTATTGGTAAAGTCCTTTTGTGTTTTAAAATACCATTTTCTTGAATGAACTGCTTTGAATAATAAAAATACATTTATAACTATTTATTAATTTAGTTTAATAAAATAAAATTAGTTTTTTAATTTATCATCTCCATTTTATATTAGGATGAATATTTGTGACTTTTCATAGAAATATTAATTTTTTGTTGAATAGTGAAAATAGTTTTTAATGTTGAAAAATACCTCATTGTTTAAATAATTTTCAATGTTAAGTAAAATTTTAAATTTTTTTAATGTCACAATAGATCATGTATACATATTTCAATTCAATTTATATCATGTATACATATTTTACCAAAATGATTAGTAAAAGTGAATAAAAATAATCACAATGATTGAAGTCAAAATTAGATTAATTATGGAACAAACCATAATCATAGGTGCCCAAATGACCATAAAACTTGTCAAAAACCCATTTTATTTTCATATTTAGATCCTATAATACTATTTATTTAATTTTTATCATTTTTGGATCGACATGAAACATTTAAAACATGTTTGGAATTATATCTTCAAATATTTACAAGAGTGTAACTCCTACTTCCCTATAATAGGTCACCACCTCTCCCCCTTCTTGTCACATATAAAACCACTAATATTCATCAAATATCATCCCAATAAACATTCCAAAATCCGTTTATTAATCCTTGAATCCTCTATTTGGTCATAAAGTCTTCCAAAAAATCAGTTTGGAAAAAACCAAAAGGAGTTACCCAATTAAGAGGTAACACCTTCTCTCAGGATCCTTCATTATATTTTCTTTCTACAAACTCCACTCCCCTTATTCCATTATTTTATAAAAAAGTATCCTAAATATTCTATTCTATTTTTATACGAATGGTTCAACATACACATACAAAAAACTCTAATTAATGCTTCACAAATATAATTTTTATGTGTACGATCAACTTCCCCCCCACAAAATGATGATTGTTCAACTTTCGTTACATCCTCCCATGGGGGAAATTATGATGGAAAGTATATTTCTATATATTATATATTATATATTATATTTATTATTTAATTAAAATATTTTTTTCTTTTTCAAAATAGAAATTTTTTCATTTCATTATTTGTTAAAACGATTATTTTGTTTGAGGGAGTGTGGATTACCACCCCCTCAAAGTGATGTGATTCGTTCACACATTACATGAAATATTTTGTGGATGAGTTTAGTAGAATTATATGATATATATACTAGTATAATTCATCTTTAATGATATTATATACCTATATACATATATGTAATTATCATTGTTTCTTCCAATACGATAATTAAAAAAGAAACAACATTCATGCGTACGTAGGACTACCGTCTCCATGAACAATGTATTCCATTTCATAATTATATATTATATAGATTATTATAATAAAAATATAATTTAAATAAATTATATTTATATCATGTTTTACATTATATAATAATTATATAACTATAAGGACCAATGATATAACAAATTAAGACACATATGAAGAAAAAAGCGAATATTATGCAAAGTGAAACCCTAACCTAGGATGGTTAAGAAGATAGTAATATAAAGTAATAATTAAGATATATATGGTAATATATATAAGAATATTTTTATTTAAAATTTTATAAAATATTTTTTTTATAGGTGCTTTGAATGAGTACAATGAGTGTCAAGACACAAGGAAAATGGATTTCATCTCAATTTTAATTTCTGCGAGATATATGATATGTTCGCCACTATTTGCTTTTGTGTTTTGTATGTACTGAACATGATTTTAGTAAATTTATGTAATAATTATATTTATAGGTATTAACATATCTATTTTATGATATATGTTTTATTGGATTTAGGTTTCCAAAGTTACCAAATCAGTAAAATAGTTGTGTCTTAATTTTCTTTCATTAAGAATCCTATATTGTTATGCATAGAAATTCCTTTTCATGGTGTAAATAAATTCATTTTACGTGTTATTTCATGAAATTTATTACTTTAATGATATTTTAATCTTGTTTTAATTCCTTTTTTTTCATGGAGAGTATGATCCTATGTTACCAAGTTATAATAGCATATTCTGAAAATCACATTGCCTTTTTAGATTTCTTTTGTTTATGCTTCATTTGATGAATTATTATGATAAATATCTGAAGAACATTAATAAAAATAATTCTCATCTAGATACTCATTATATATTCATGTATTAGTACAATGTTTTTACTAATTGTAACATAATACTTAAGAAATTATTTTTAAGAAATCCTAACTTTACCATCTCCTTGGTTGAAAATTTATGTTTTCTAAAAAGGGGTCCAAGAATAATCATATATTATTCTAAAATATGTGTAAGTTATTTTATCACTTTTCTTATTTGACCAATGTTTTTAAATGATTCACCATTTTTCCTTCTTAATGATGCATTTTTATAATGTTTTTTCCATGCATAATGAATGTTTATTTTACCTCATACGACATATACAGATATACATGTCGTTAATTCTTTAAATATTTCATTTCATGTTTAAAATGATAAATTTTTTTATTTTTTTAATATTTATATTCAATGGAATTATTTAAAAAAGATTTTTAGTATTATTTTATATGGTTTTAAGGAAAATTGTTTCAAATTGTTTTTTGTTTTAATGAGAATTTTTCAAATAAAAAAGGAAATTTACCATAAGAAATGTTTTCAGAATTATCTTTTCAAGTTATTTTCCACATATTCTAAAATTCATCAATGTTTCTCATTAATTTATAAGAAATTATTGAAAGATTACATTCATATTCTTTATTGAGTAGTTTATTTTTTTCTGGAATGATGCTTAAGATTCCATTTTCACATCAATGGATTTTATACTTTTGGGAGACTACACTTTTCATGGGTTTTTCTTTCTTGATGTAATTATGAATCATATCTCTTTTAATAGGTTTTTTAGTGATGAAATGTAAATTATTTTAATTTAATTTCTTCGGTTATGATTTTATATTTATAATACATATCTCTTTTAATGGGTCATGATATGATGGATGTTTTATTATCTTGTTGCACAAGTATGAATGATTTAATTATGATATTGATGGGACATATATCTCCCTATAATTCATTGTGTAACTATAAGTTTTATATGTGATCAAAGGGTGCATAGGTTGTAGCCGAACCCTGAAATCAGTACATTTTTTGGGTTGTATCCAATGAATAAAAGAAATAGGTTACATGGGTTGTATCCCAAGCTAGAAAATAAGAAGGTATATGGGTAGTATCCCAAGAATAAAAGAATGTGGTTTCAGGGATTGTACCCCAAGACTACCAAAAGAAGGTAAATTGGTTATATACCAAGACATAAATAAAGATGGTAAAAGGGTTGTATCACAATCCTAAAAACATGAAGGTACATGGGATATATCCCAAGCCTAAAAGTTAGAGGGTACATGGGTTGCTCGCCCAATCGAAAATCTTGTACAGAAGTAGTGGCACAATCTTGACATGTTATAAAGTAATGTTTTATATATCCTTGACATAAAATTTTATATTCTTATATGTATTAAAAAAATCCACTGTCTTATTCCTTATTTACGATTTCATGTATCATGGTGTTTATTTCCTTATGATTCATTTTTTGAATGACCATGATTTATCCCATAACTAATTTTTATGATCTTTGTTTTACAATTTGTGATATTTTAGTGTTACAATCATGTTATCGTAACATTATGTTCATATTTATGCTTACATGTCGTTATATTTTACCCTTATTGAGGGTCTGAGATCACCACTTTTTATGTTTCTTATCCCCAAGTTATGATGAATGGTTTTAGGTAGGAGTACTACGTTGGTGGATTTTATTGCATATATTGATGATGTTTCACTAGGATAGAATAATTTTCATTCCATGTTTACAAATAAACATAATTATTATGGTATATGGGCATGTATTTCTTTAATACACTTAATATTAATCATAAATGATATATTATACTTTTATGTTAAGCCTAGGTTACTATAGTTGGTATCAAAGGAAATGTTCAGTCAATCTTAGGAAATTAAGATTATAAAACATTAGTGATATCCCTTGGTTTATTTCTATGAATATTCATAGGTATTTTTCCATGGTTATGTATAATGATAACAAAAATTATATGAAAATGTCCTTGAATTTTGGTAAAGGATAGAGTGACTGGATTCTTAGTAAAATATCCCTATTTGGATACTACATGTGCATGTTGATCTGGAATATAAGTAAATTGGAGTAGTCACTCTGAAATGTTTTTTGTGGACTGGATTTGGGTAATCAGGTATAAGATAATGACCATTGACAGACACCTAGGTTGATATTCCTGGGGGATATGCATTAAAAATTCACAAACTATTTTTAAAACAATTATGAAGGATTTGAATAGATGATAACTATGAAGAACCTAGGAAATTAATAAAGATTTATTGATTAAAGAAGGTTTCATAATTTAGACATACTATAAGGGATTGTTCATGATTATTTAATTCCTATCTATGATAATGGTCTCTTACTATATTTTTTTGATTTAGTTAATTGATGGAACCCAAAGGAACAACATTAATTTTTATTATAAGGGATAATGCAATGATTGTTCTCGTAAGGATCAGAATGATTTGGGAGATGGAATGTAAAAAATCATTGTTATTCTCACATAGGTTCCTCAAGATATGAATCATAATGAATGTATAAATGATCAAATGGGGGAACAATAATCTGTTTAGTCCTTCATTATGTGACAAACACCATCTTTTAGAGGGTCTTTTGATCCACTTATTTCTGAACACTAGATCAATACCACTGAAAAGATATTCTCTATTATATAGTGTTCAAATCATGAGAAATTCATAATGACTATTTATCTACTATAATTGTAACACCCCAAGTGTAGAGACCCGAAGCTTGACGTACATGGAAATTACATTACATTTGCGGAATACTTGGTACATAACAAAAATACACACATAAGGATCGTAATAGTTTAGTGTCTTTGGAAACTCGAAACGTAATATTCTAATTGTGGTGAAAGATCTTCTATATCTCCCATAAAGATCTTCCCCTTTTTTTACCTAAAACCTTTCTTTATATCCTGGGGAAAAGAAAACATAAAAGGGTGAGCTCAAATGCTCAGTAAGGGTAAACAAAAGAAATATCAATCACATCATATACACAAGCACATAACTTTTGGAAATCTTAACCTGCAAAAGAGATCATAATTTCAAAACATGGTATAAATCATGGCAGTGAAAATGTAATCACAATAATCATAACTTAAAACATGAAACTTTGTGGTATTCACACATAATCATAGAGAATCATTTCTTGTTAGTCAAGACTCATTGCCAAGACTATCTTAGTGGACAAAGTCCCTTTCCAAATCTAGTAACCCTCGTTTCAGTCCTGTTTCACTGAACCGGTATAACCTACCATTTTAGACATGTCTATCTCATGAGATATAAAATCCTTACCCAATGAATTGGAGGGAGATATAGGTCCCACCCATCTCATAATGATACCATTCTTATGTGTGCCACAAAATCATAAACCATACATCATAGCATAACCCATGTAATAAAAATGGGAATCTTAAACATCGTGACATCATAAAACAATTCATATAAGATAAAGGAATTTATAAAAGTAATTCCATCACAAAATTATCAAATCAATGTAATAATAGAGATAAAAACAGAACCCTTTATTATCTTATATGGAAAATAATTTTGATAAAACACTTGAACTCCATTCTTGAGGAAAATATCCTTTCTTCTTCAAAAACATTTTTCCTTTCTTAACATGTCATACAACATTAAACTTAAAGAAGTTGATTAAAATAAACTTGAAAACTTGTAATGGAATCTTCTTGGAAATAATGTTTTAAAAAAAATCCATTCATGCCGTATAAGTTAAAAAAACATTCTTCGTGCCTTTGTCGGAAAAGTCAAAAAGTACCTCGTACGAAAAAATCGACAAAAGATTCCTTTCATATTCTTTAATAAAAACTCACCGAAGGGTAAAATTGGATTTAAAATATTTTAAGTGGATGGAAACAATATTACATATTGAGGGAACATGGATGTGGATGATAAAATACACCCCAGTAAATACTTACAAATAAACAATCTCAGATAAAAATGAGATTGTGATATTTCCCTTACCTTAGGTCCGATTTGCTTCGTATGTGTCTGAACCTCCTATATAATGATTTAAATAATTTCATTGACTTATTACAGAATCATATTCATTGTTATGATATCATATATGGTTCACTTATGACTTTATATTACCCGTTCTTTTGTAAATTCCATGTTAAAGAAGCGTTTTGGGTAAAATCGTTTCATTTATCGTAGGTGTTTTGACTTGTTGTTATTGACATTATTATTACTTATATCATGATTTACTTACTTCCAGAATATAAAATATGATTTATATATCATATATATTCAGTATATATATATATAATAGATAGATAAATGAAATGAAAAACACCGTTCATGGAGACGGTAGTCCGTACGTACGCATGAACGCTGTTTTCCTTTCCTTATTGTCTTGAATGGAAGTAAGTAGATGACATACATATATATATATACATAAATCCAGTAGCTTTATATATATTTCATTATTATTTCTTATATATACTTTATAATCATTCTTAAATGGTTAACATGGAGAATGAATCTCATCGCGTCGTGGAGACGGTATTCCGTACGTACGCACGAGCGATGATATCATTTCTATAAATATTGAATTGAATTGGAGTGGATTATAAAATATATCAGAATAAATGTGATGTTGTAATAACTATGTATAGTTATTCTTTACACCATTATACCCATCCATGTAAGGTGGTGGTGGAAAATAGATTACACCACGGCGTGGAGACGGTATTCCGTACGTACGCACGCGCGGTGATTTCTTTTTCTGTAGGATGGATAGATGGTGAAATAGGGTTTTTTCATACTTATAATAACATATAAGTATATGAGTGATACTGATGTTTTTAATTCATAATGAAACAACCTAAGAAGAAGAAGTGGAAGAAGAAATAAAGATGAAAGAATTGGTAACGGTAATTACCTCTTCTTTGAAGCGCCTCTTTGAGACCTCCTCTTAGGGCACTAAAATTGGTCTTTGAGGAAGACCAGAACCTCTAGGATGTTGCTAGGGAAGTGGAGAAGATATTTTGGCAGGGGTTGGCTGAGATTGAGTGCTCAAATTGGTGTGAGGAGGAGGGGGAGGAGGTGTCCTTTTATAAGGGAGGAGAGGGGCACCTTAGGAATACCTCAAAATATTATATTATATTAATGTCAAAATCGGTTTATAATGGTTCCAAAGGGTCTTATATCGAAGCTAACGTGGGGATGGGTCGAAATACTATCAACCAATAGGAATTTAGACAAGTTTAGGGTATTATTTTAACCTTATCAATTAGATTTAACTCTAAGTTAAATAATTTAACTTTTACCGTGTCTTTTTGTTTTCTTTCACTATATGGTTAATACACTTACTATAACATGCCAAACGAACCCCAAATTGTTTATTATTAATATATATATATCCTTATCTAAGTCATTTGTCCGAACCTTAGATTTTTAGGAATAAAATAACAATTAATAATATAATATTTGATTTAAAAACTATTTTGTGTCAATTTTGACACTACTTGATATATGATTTTTGTGAAAGTCATAACAGAGTTATATGTTTGAACAAAGTTGATTAAATCAACACTAATATATCATAGTAAACTAGAAAATTAGTGGAATTCATAAAAAGTCTCAAATTACATTCATTTGAGCATTTATAACATCAATCATGTTAATATTTTCTTAAAAGGGTAATTACTGCATTACCGTTGTGTCATAAATAAATTAATTTATTTAAAGTCTAAAAATTATAAATAAAATATAATTATGTAGGAAATATTCTTATATTTCTCATGAATATTTATAGTCGAATTTATCTTATGTATAAACCCATATTAAAAATGTTTTAGTTATTAAACTTTGATTTTAACTATTTTAACTATTCATTAAATAAAATAATATTAAATGTCATAATCTAATCCAAGTGGACCTAAATGGTCATATTATATTCATAAGGTTGTTTTTGGTCGAATTATACTTATCCAATAGAATTAGGACATGTGTTAGGGTAATAGTAATATCATATTTACCCTTAGTTACCCTATTTACTATTAACCGTGGTAAAAAAAAGTAAAAAGTTACTATTCACCAAAAATTATTTTCATCTCATTGAACCACATTTTAGTCCTCGATATTAACCGTGTCTGTCGGATTTTCGAAATTCCATTCACAGAAGCGGTAAAATTATGTTTTATGCAAAATTCAGTTTTTAACCTACCACTTAGTGGTTTCACTATTCATCAAAAATTGAAAGTTTTCAGAAAAGTACTAAAATTTCACCATAGGCTATAATTGATATTCCGAATCCAAAAATGAAGTCCATTTTGAGAGCTAAATTTTCTAAAATTTAAAAATTGGTTATTACTATTAATAATAGCTAGTTTTAATAATATTTTAATAGCATATCGTTGTTTCGTGAAACTCAGTATTGCGTACTACACACGCTATCGAGGAAGGTTGCGATTGCGTGTAATGCAAGGAAAATCAAGGATGCGTGTTGTGAAAGCTCCTTTTGGTGTAACGTACAACACAAGACAAAAATTAAAAAGAATATTTTTCATAAAATCTCGGGCAGTTACATTCTACCCCCCTTAAAATGAATTTCACCCTCGAAATTCGTCGGGGTTATAAATGGTTTACTATTCGAAAGTTTCTTTAATAGAAACCCACATCGTAAAAAGGAATATCAAAACCAATCTTTAAAAACAAAAGTATGAAACGTAACGGTTACCCAAATAATCTAATCACTGGGTTTCCACATAGGTGAAAATATGGATATGGAAGAGAAATCTAACCATCAAGTTCTGATGGAGAGTGGTAGAGAACAAGGCTATGGAAAATCCAGCAATCACAAAGCCATAAATTTGTGACGATCTAGGGTACCATTTGATTCATCGGATATAAGGCCACTAGGACAACATTTTTGGTTTTCAAGATCATTTCCCTAAAGTTGAAGAATTTGAATTAGAATAAATACTTACTTTATTTTGGTACAATCTCACTGTTGTTCGTGCCTTGAACAATTTCCACTTCATCTCTTATATAAATGAAGTTGAATTTGTTATTCGTGAAGTGTTAGCAGATCTTGTGAGAGAATGACGGGTCATTCCATCTGTCTCAAACAAAAGGTTAGAAAAAAGTTATTAAATATACATAAGTCATTCTATAGTGAGATTAATCATATATGGTTCCTAAAATGGACTTATACTTCATATATCATACTGCTTAATATAATAAAACTAGTTTCTACTAAACAGGGACTTCCTGTAGGCCAGTAGTAGGTGATAAAGGCCAGTCGCACTTCGGTTGTGGGTTCGATTCCCACAGCCTCGTCCGAAGCGATGGGTTGTCGCCCGTCCTACAGGTTGTCCTTTTTCTAAAGCTATATTAATATAACATCCCATCAATAATATCGAAAAACGTTTTATCCTAACTTATGTCCAACATAATCTATTATAATCTTTAGGCTTATCCATAATACTGTTGTCCACTCTCATAACATAGTGAATATGATTACTAGAGATTTAATACCATCTTTGATCCCCATATATCATAAGATATGTTTTGTTGGTCACATTCCAAAAATTCAAAGTCCTTAATCATGTATTCTTTTGAATACCCATTCAACCTTAGTGAAAACATGAATGCAGTTAAAAGTTAACACCTTCCACATACCAAAATCCTTAAAATTCTATATACTCAAACCATGATATCACTTAGTCCTTATATCAATCATGAGCTCATGCATACAATCAAACATCTCATTATCGTCTTATCCCTTCATTATGCGCATATCATCTACTTTCCAAAAATACTTGTATCATTCATCACATACTTTCAAAACTTAAGGAAAGACAACAATGTAACAATCCTTAGATGTCTCTTTATCCCATAGTACCATGAGATTACTTATACAACATTACACTTGATAAACATGTAATCATTCCACTACATTCTTAAACCACTGACCGAGCTTCAACAATTCTTTCATCTCACATATCATTTGTAGTCTCATCATCATCATCAACATAAATACTACCCATACGACCATACTGATTCTCTTCATGAGACTTTCCCTTAGGGAATTGGTTTGCATAATGCCCGTACATTCCACATTTAAAACATTTAACCATTGTTGATGTCGTAGCAATACCATTAACCTCATCCATGGTGTTAACTAAAACTTTTCCTTTGCACTTAATTGCTTTGTGTCCTTCTTTTCCACACCCAAAGCATATTCCAGTTCCTTTGAAACATTCTCCTTGATGCCTCTTCCCACATGATTTACATAGGGGAAATTGAACTTTCTTTCCCCTATGATCATCATGAAACTCCATCTTTCTCTTATTATCCGAGTCAGGAAACTTACCAAATTTTACTTTATTGATCATATTATGAGATTGCTGATTCGGCATAATAGTGATGTTTGGACTTCCAAATCCCATTTCATTTTATTTCTTATGAATAATATCATTCCATTGTCCATCATATTCTCCATTATCGTGAATCATCTTGTTTCCAGCCATTTTCTAAAACCCAAAAAGAATAGTGTGAGAGGTAAACATCATAATAAAGGGGGAGTAACTTAAATATATAACATCTTTGGTTTAATCTAATATCGTTACCATAGTTCTAGGACTATATCCTATACGTATACTTATCCTTAGGGGCATCCCTAGACACACCTTAGAAATATCTCTAGGGATATCACTAAAATTTTCGCATCCTAGTTTCCAAAGGTTGACTAAACCTTTCCTCTGATACCAGCTGTAGAGACCCGAAGCTTGACGTACATGGACATTACATTACTTTTTCGGAATACTTGGTACATAACAAAAACACACACACAAGGATCGTAATAGTTTAGTGTCTTTGGAAACTCAAAACGTAATCTTCTAATCGTGGTGAAAGATCTTCTATATCTCCCATAAAGATCTTCCCCTTTTTTTTACCTAAAACCTTTATTTATATCCTGGGGAAAAGAAAACATAAAAGGGTGATCTCAAATGCTCAGTAAGGGTAAATAAAAGAAATATCAATCACATCATATACACAAGAACATAACTTTTGGAAATCTTAACCTGCAAAAGAGATCATAATTTCATAACATGGGATAAATCATGGCAGTGAAAATGTAATCACAATAATCATAACTTAAAACATGAAACTTTGTGGTATTCACACATAATCATATAGAATCATTTCTTGTTAGTCAAGACTCATTTCCAAGACTATCTTAGTGGACAAAGTCCTTTTCTGAATCGAGTAACCCTCGTTTCAGTCCTATTTCACTGAACCGGTATAACCTACCATTTCATCCAAGTCTATTTCATGAGATATAAAGTATTTAACCAATGCATTGGAGGGAGATATAGGTCCCACCCATCTCATAATGATACCATTCTTATGTGTGCCACAAAATCATAAACCATACATCATAGCATAACCCATGTAATAAAAATGGGAATCTTAAACATCGTGACATCATAAAACAATTCATATAAGATAAAGGAATTTATAAAAGTAATTCCATCACAACATTATCAAATCAATGTAATAATAGAGATAAAAACAGAACCCTTTATTATCTTATATGGAAAATAATTTTGATAAAACACTTGAACTCCATTCTTGAGGAAAATATCCTTTCTTCTTCAAAAACATTTTTCCTTTCTTAACATGTCATACAACTTTAAACTTAAAGAAGTTGATTAAAATAAACTTGAAAACTTGTAATGTAATCTTCTTGGAAATAATGTTTAAAAAAAATCCATTCATGCCGTATAAGTTAAAAAAACATTCTTCGTGCCTTTGTCGGAAAAGTCAAAAAGTACCTCGTACGAAAAAAACGACAAAAGATTCCTTTCATATTCTTTACTAAAAACTCACCGAAGGGTAAAATTGGATTTAAACTATTGTAATTGGATGGAAACAATGTTACATATTGAGGGAACATGGATGTGGATGATAAAATACACCCCAGTAAATACTTACAAATAAACAATCCCAGATAAAAATGAGATTGTGATATTTCCCTTACCTTAGGTCCGATTTGCTTCGTATGTGTCTGAACCTCCTGTATAATGATTTAAATAATGTCATTGACTTATTACAGAATCATATTCATTGTTATGATATCATATATGGTTCACTTATGACTTTATATTACCCGTTCTTTTGTAAATTCCATGTTAAAGAAGCGTTTTGGGTAAAATCGTTTCATTTATCGTAGGTGTTTTGACATGTTGTTCTTGAAATTATTATTGCTTATATCATGATTTAATTACTTCCAGAATATAAAATATGATTTATATATCATATATATTCAGTATATATATATATATATATAATAGATAGATAAATGAAATGAAAAACACCGTTCATGGAGACGGTAGTCCGTACGTACGCATGAACGCTGTTTTCCTTTCCTTATTGTCTTGAGTGGGAGTAAGTAGATGACATACATATATATATATATACATAAATCCAGTATCTTTATATATATTTCATTATTATTTCTTATATATACTTTATAATCATTCTTAAATGGTTAACATGGAGAATGAATCTCATCGCGTCGTGGAGACGGTATTCCGTACGTACGCACGAGAGATGATATCATTTCTATAAATATTGAATTGAATTTGAGTGGATTATACAATATATCAGAATTAAAATGATGTTGTAATAACTATGTATAGTTATTCTTTACACCATTATACCCATCCATGTAAGGTGGTGGTGGAAAATAGATTACACCACGGCGTGGAGACGGTATTCCGTACGTACGCACGCGCGGTGATTTCTTTTTCCGTAGGATGGATAGATGGTGAAATAGGGTTATTTAATACTTATAATAACATATCAGTATATTAGTGATACTGATTTTATTACTTCATAATGAAACAACCTAATAAGAAGATGTGGAAGAAGAAATAAAGATGAATGAATTGGTAACGGTAATTACCACTTCTTTGAAGCGCCTCTTTGAGACCTCCTATTAGGGCACTAAAATTGGTCTTTGAGGAAGACCAAAACCTCTAGGATGTTGCTAGAGAAGTGGAGAAGAGATGTTGGGAGGGGTTGGCCGATCTTGAGTGCTCAAATTGGTGTGAGGAGGAGGGGGAGGAGGTGTCCTTTTATAAGGGAGGAGAGGGGCACCCTAGGAATACCTCAAAATATTATTTTATATTAATGTAAAAATCGGTTTATAATGGTTCCAAAGGGTCTTATTTCGAAACTAAAGCGGGGATGGGTAGAAATACTATCAACCAATAGGATTTAGACAAGTTTAGGGTATTATTTTAACCTTATCAATTAGATTTAACTCTAAGTTAAATAATTTAACTTTTACCGTGTCTTTTTGTTTTCTTTCACTATATGGTTAATACACTTACTATAACATGCCAAACGAACCCCAAATTGTTTATTATTAATATATATATCCTTATCTAAGTCATTTGGCCGAACCTTAGATTTTTAGGAATAAAATAACAATTAATAATATAATATTTGATTTAAAAACTATTTTGTGTCAATTTTGACACTACTTGATATATGATTTTTGTGAAAGTCATAACAGAATTATATGTTCGAACCAAGTTGATTAAATCAACACTAATATATCATAGTAACCTAGAAAATTAGTGGAATTCATAAAAAGTCTCAAATTACATTCATTTGAGCATTTATAACATCAATCATGTTAATATTTCCTTAAAAGGGTAATTACTGCATCATCGTTGTGTCATAAATAAATTAATTTATTTAAAGTCTAAAAATTATACATAAAATAGAATTATGTAGGAAATCTTTTTAGATTTCTAATTAATATTTACAGTCGAATTTATCTTATGTATAACCCCATATTAAAAATGTTTTAGTTATTAAACTTTGATTTTAACTATTTTAACTATTCATTAAATAAAATAATATTAAATGTCATAATCTAATCCAAGTGGACCTAAATGGTCATATTATATTCATAAGGTTGTTTTTGGTCGAATTACACTTATCCAATAGAATTAGGACATGTGTTAGGGTAATAGTAATATCATATTTACCCTTAGTTACCCTATTTACTATTAACCGTGGTAAAAAAAAGTAAAAAGTTACTATTCACCAAAAATTATTTTCATCTCATTGAACCACATTTTAGTCCTTGATATTAACCGTGTCTGTCGGATTTTCGAAATTCCATTCACAGAAGCGGTAAAATTAAGTTTTATGCAAAATTTAGTTTTTAACCTACCACTTAGTGCTTTCACTATTCATCAAAAATTGAAAGTTTTCAGAAAAGTACTAAAATTTCACCATAGGCTATAATTGATATTCCGAATCCAAAAATGAAGTCCATTTTGAGAGCTAAGTTTTCTAAATTTTAAAAAGTGGTTATTACTATTCATAACGGCTATTTTTAATAATATTTTAATTGCATATCGTTGTTTCGTGAAACTCAGTATTGCGTACTACACACGCTATCGAGGAAGGTTGTGATTGCGTGTAATGCAAGGCATGTCAAGGATGCGTGTTGTGCAAGCTCCTTTTGGTGTAACGTACAACACAAGAGAAAAATTAAAAAGAATATTTTTCATAAAATCTTGGGCTGTTACACCAAGCTTCCATGGTACGCGTCTCTTTTAATAATACAATAGTGTGTGTTGTACTCAACATCGAGTTCTAACAAACCACAACCAATCAAACTAGCCATTATGAATAGTAATAACAACATTTTATCAATTTTATAAATTTTAACATTTAAAATGGTCTTCATTTTAGGATTTGGAATATCGAAATTAGCTAGGGTGAATTTTTTGTCTTTTTCTAAAAACATACAATTTTTTATGAATAGTAAAAAACAGTGATCAATAGTTTAAAACCAAATTTTTATTTAAATAATTAATTATTTTATTTAAATTTATTTTAGGTAAAAATAAATATATAATACCTGTATATGTTCAATGTAATTAATTGGAGTAATTTTGTAATAATATTTGATATATAAAATTTTATTGAAATTTTCACCGACATTTACCCACCTCCTAGGAGCATTTGAAAATTTACATAAAACTTTATTTTAACACTTCTGTGAGTTGAATTTCAAAACTTTGAGAGAGATGGTTGATATAAATAAGTAAAATGTGGTTCAATGAGATGAAAATAATTTTTAGGCGAATAAAAACTTTTTAATTTTATTTACCATGGTTAAAAGTAAATTAGGTAATTAAGGGTTAAAATGATATTATTATTAACCTAACACATGTACTAATTGTATTGGATAAGTTTAATTCAACCAAAAATTCCTTAGGATTAAAATATGATCCTTTATGTCCTGTTGGATTAGATTAGGACATTTATTATTATTTAATTCAAAGGAGAATTAAAAGTGTTAAATTCAATGTTTAATAACTAAATGATTTTTAATATAGGGTTAATAATATGATAAATTAGACTATAAAAATTAATTATAATTATAAAAATAGTTCCTATATAATGGTATTTTATTTATAATTTTTAGACATTAAATAATTAGATTTATTTATGGCATAGTGATGATGCAGTAATTACATAATTTATGAAATATTAAAATTATTGAAATTATAAGTATCCAAATAATTGTAATTTGAGACTTTTTATGTATTCCACTAATTTTCTAGGATAATATGGCATGTTGGGGTTGGTTAGATTAATTCTTTTCGAATTAATAATGCTGTTATGAATTTAGCAAAAACAAAATACCAAATAGTGTCAAAATTGACATAAAAGAGTTTCTAAAACAAATATTATATTATTAATTCATATTCTATTCCAAAAAATCTAAGGTTCGTCCAAAATAATTATATAATGATAGGTGTATCATTAAATAATCACTTTAGGTTATATTGGAAGTATATAGTATGTTTATTAACCATATAATATAAAAATACCAAGAGACATGGTAAATGTGAAACTATTTAACAAAGAGTTAAATCTAAAAGATAATGTCAATATAGTGACCCAAACTTGTCTAAAACCTATTTTTTGCGTTTTAAAAGACATATAACTACCTCATACTTTAAATAATTAATTTTGGAGTCATTATAAACCTAAAATGATTTTATTATAAAATAATATTTCTAGCTTTTCCTAAGGTGCCCCACACCTCTCTAATAAAAGGGCACTCCACCTTCAATATAATTAACACCTTCAAAGCCATTTGGATTGACCAAAACCTGCCCAAATACCCTCTCAACTTTCATACCTTTATCCTTGAGGCCTTCCATTACTCATAAATCCACCAAATGGAGCCCTTTTGATCAAATCAGAAGGAAGAACTTGAAGAAGAGGTAAATATTTCATCATCTCTTTCAAGTTCCTTTCTTCTTCCACTACCTCTTTCTTTGTTATTTCCATTATAAGATAATTAATCCAGTATAATATTTATACTATAATGTTATTATAAATATGGTACAACCATATTCATTATTCTATCCATCTTTTGAATGACATGTCACCATATGTGCATACGTACGACTTACCGTTTCCACATCGTGGTGTAATTGATATTCAAAACATTATTATTTGGATGGGTATAATAATGTAGTGTAATTGATGTAATTAATAAATATAACATGATAATGATTATTTATATATGATATAACAGCCAATTATATATTATTTTCATATCAAAAGAATGATATTGTCGCTTCTACGTATGTACGGATTACCGTCTCCACGAACGTGATGAGATTCATTCCCCATCGTATCCATTCAAGACTAATTTTCATCATGAGATTAAAGATAATATTTATTGAATTAATATAATTATGAATATTAATAAGACACATCCTATCCATAACAAAAATTACTTACATAACAAAGCATATAAAGGAAAATAAATTAGTTAACACCCGAAACGATGATAATACTAAGATATTATTATCAAAGAAATATTAAAAGATCATATATGATATCATATTAATGTATATTATTCTTATATAGTTTAATAAAAATTATTTCACCATTATACAAGAGGTTAACCTATCCACAACCAATGAAAAGTTCAAGGTAAGGGTTAATTTCACAATCTCATTATTATCTGTGGTTTTTTACGTAAGAATATACTGGGACCTCTTTATCATCCACATCCAAGTTTCAAAAAAATGTATTCCAAAACATTTTTACTATTTACTAGATTATTTGTTAGATTTATTTATTCCCTTTTTTGTCTTTTTATAAAATGGTTTGAAAATAATATTCATGTCGTTTTCCAAACATGGTACTTTATGACCTTTTCGACAAAATTATGGTAAGAATGTTTTTTAACTCATATGGCAGGTGCAGTTATTTTCAGCCATTATAACATCGTCAATGCGTCTCTTAAATTATTATATGAATATTTTCAAATATAAATGTTTTCTTCTATAATTACTGGACTTTTAAATGATTTCAAAATAGAAAGAGATATTTCTCTAAAAAAGTTTATATTTCATCTATGTCAACATACTTTGATAGATTTTTTGTTTGTTTGAAGTTTACATATTATGATACAAAACTCAATATTTTATTGAAGGTTTTATGATATGTTTGACTGTGTATGTGTTATTTCATTCCATTCATGGTTTATGGATAAATTATTGACATTTCATATGCCAGTTTTAATACGAATGTTTATGTTACGTTTAAACCTTTTCATATGAGGAATGTGTTGGACATAGTAAGTGACGGGTGGAGCCCCCTATAGATCCTCGATGAATCCGTAGGTCCCATGAGACACTCTAGTGTCTTGGCACAAGGCCTTGACAAAATCTTATTGGTAGTCGTTCCATAAGTCCTTGACTATTTGGTTAAGAACGTCTGGAATTATGCATTCCATAATTATGAAAGCTGTTATTGATATTTCATGTGATTATTTGACAAGTAGAATATCCATATGAGTAAGTAAATTCCATTTATTGATTTATATTTTCCATATTATGATGAAGTTTATGTTGAAAAGTATTTTGTTTTAGTTGTACACATTGCCTTAAATGTTTATGCTTATTTATGAAAGTTTCCTCTATATTATTATCCAAACTGAGCATTTGAGATCACCCCTTTCTATGTTTTATTTTTCCCAGGATGCGAAGAATTATATTATGAATTACCTACAGGGATAGTCTATGGGATCTCATTGTTTTACATGGAAACAATGTTGTTGTTGTTTTCCATTATATGATGTAATGAAAACGTTATGAATGTATCTAGTACGTCCAAGGCTGGTAAACTAATCGGCCTTTTGAGAGTTGATCTTTTGTGATCATGCCAATGTTATGTAATAATGCACTAACTCTGGATAAATAGGGTCAGGACATTACAATAAGGTTAGCCATCCCTGTGGTGGAATACAATCAATAATACGTAGAAGTACTATAAAATTAAATCCATGTATTGGGACAAGTTAAATAACTTATTCTTCAATAAGTAATTTCCTCATCGTCTTTATATACAGATTGAAATGGAGTTTTTCTAGTTGATGAAAACATATGATGAATCTATCCATTACAATGAGGCTAATTTCACATGATATTTGAGCTACACGTATGGAATTATCCTGAAACAATAAATTAAGGTTGATAAATTCTTTAGTAGATTAATACCACGTCACAGAGGGGCATTTTCCATTTGAGGATTTGGTAGCTATAAAGATATTTTCTGTTGTGCAAAAAAATATGATATGAAGGTTAGAGTTATGTATCAAAATCATGTTTTTAACAAGAATAAGAACATTGTGTTCAAAGTAGAATCAACAAACCGTGGAGATAAGAATATGATATATCATTTCTTCTCTATGTGTGGAAAGAAGCATGTTGGGAATGGTCTTAGTGAGACTAGTAAATGTTTTATGTGTGTAAAGGAAGGACATATACTTAATGAATGACAAGGTGATAGGAAAAAGTTATGTAATGATGATAATAATTCGAAAACTCATCTAGATTCACCACCCACGCATTAGTTTTCCAATTTTAGAGTCTTTCAGAATTCTCCATTATGTTCTCAAATCTAAGGAATAATAGTGGTGATTATTTCCATCAATATTTAATCACAAAGGAAATAGGTAAATCATATTCAATAAAAATTAATGAAGTGAGACATGATAACTGGGGAACACCATAGTGAGTAATTTTTTATTGGATTTTGTAAAAATAAGATCTATGAAAATATTTTTGATTCATTAGTGTATCGTGTTATGAGTCTAAGCATTGATTATCTTTATTTAATGAATTATATATTCATAAAATCATATTTATTTTATAGATTTAAAAGGTTGAACCCAAGTATCTAGTAGAATTTTTTTAACATAAGAGCATATTTTAGAATAAAGTGTGGATTACCATTTGGAATCACATATTTTTTCAATATGTATTTATGGAAATTCTGATTATTAACATATTTTCAATAGAATATATGAATAATGTATTCACATGTTAGGTAAGTGATGAAACATGGTCTATCAACATTAATCTTATTTCATGAGCTTATTTCTCTTTATTTTTTATTTTCATATTTTGGAAGGGTTATAAGGTTAAATATTTATAGAAATATTATGTTAAAAATTTGGATGATGTATGTGAGAACAAAGTATTATGGTACCATATAAAGAATCAATAATACAAGAAAACATGTTATAAAACATTCTATTGGTGATAATCTATGTCATATGAGATGAAATATATGACAACCATGTTCTTTATTACAAACTTAAACATGATTAATTACATAAACTCCTCACTTGAGATAATAAGGAAGATAGAGAGTTCTAGTGTATTTGGGGCTTCATATCATTACATAACAACTTAAAACCTGAAATTCAACATCTTTATTAAAAAATTATTTTACAGTACCACTTCATTCCCTTATACATAACATTGCCTGGGATAACATGAGGACATTCATAAGAAAAGGGTGAGCTATAAATCCATGTAAGGGAATAAAAAATGAATAACAAGTGTATTACAATACATGTTTGAAAATAGGCATATAAATGGAGCTCAAGAGAAACATGAACATAAGGTCATGATAAAACATGATAATCATAACATGGAAATATAGCAACAACACTTAACATGTAATTATAATGATCCAAGGCTCATTGCACATAGACCATGAATAAACCCTCATTGCACATGAATCATGTGTAAAACCTCATTGCACTTGAATTATCATGATTCAATACCCATTTCACATGACATATCATGACACTATCCTTTACCCATTGCATTAGAGTGCTATTAGGGTGCACCCTTCTTAAACATTTCATTTCATCCATACATGTGCCACATAGATCATATAACATGGAATAAATCAACATTAAAAGTTATTCCACGATTAGTTATTGTGTAATATATACATGAATGTACCATTAAATATGTATATGTGCATAAAGGTAAATACCCTTGATAGGGACATGAGTATGGTATTCACTACACAATGATCTTGTCTTGGAAAAACGTGATGTAATTTCGGAAGCATAATGGAATGACATAAGGATTAATGAAAATGGTTGATGAGATAGAAAAGGGTATCTCATAATATGTACATGAAATGGACAGTAAGGGGTTCATATAGATTCATGTACCAACAAATGTAATGGAATTTATATGCATAATACAAAATAATTACTTGAATGTAAAAGTGGAGAGAGAAATCTCTCACGGAATTTCGGTATGGCAACAAGTGTACATGGGAGAAATTAATGAGAGAGAATGGGGTATCCCATCATCCAAACATAAATAGGTTAGTATGGTGTAGGTTTTAAATCATACCCCACCATTTTTAATTGAATAAAAATGGCATAACAACTTAATGAAAATTGGACAAAAAATGAGAAAGGAAGAAATCCATTACTTGGAAGTGAATTATGAAAATCCTGGAAGAGACTTCAGGGAGGCTTCTTGGGAGCTTGGTGAAGATTCAAATGATTCTGGAGATAGTAGGTCATATATTAGACGAAATCCAAAGGCTTTGAGTGAAGAGGAAGTGTGAGATTGGGTGGGTTTATATAGGAAATGAGAGGGAATTATTTATTATCTAGGGTTGAGACACCACACATTAAAATAATCAAAACCAAAAACTAGCCCATGGTTTTTGCACATCGGTTTCACCAAAGGGGTGTGGGAAAAAATATTTTAATAGGAAAATGGACTAACTTCTTAAATTAATATGGTTTCATATGTAGAGGTGAGTCACACTCTCAAGGAAAATAATTTAAAACAACAAATTGTTTTTTAAGATTTGAAGGGTCTACTAAATCTTCGTAAAATTAATCAAAAAATATAAAATAACATTATTTTAATGGTAAAACATACACTGGCCTAACATAATTTTTGTCGTATTTTATTACATCACTATAGGGTCTTTATGATTTCCTAAAACGCATTATATATTTAAGCAGTATTTAATTTTTACACAAAGATTCGATTATCTCAGAAAATTATGAAAAATTGACAGTTTGATAATTTCAACATATTGATTGCATAAATAATATTCATTTTATATAAATAATTTCCTTATAAGTGTATTTTTACTTTTTAAATAAAAACTGACATTTATAAAAAATTAATGGATTTTGAAAAAAACAACTTTAAAACAATAATTAAAATTTCAATTGATTTCAGAAAATTATACGATTAATTGTATTTAATAAAAATTAATTTTATAATAATAATATTTTATTAAAATTTTATTTAATTCAAAAATCCATTAATTCATCAAAATAGATTTTTTAGTTGAATATTAACTAAAAATAATATTTGTGCATTAAAAACTATTTTCAAAGTAACAATAAAAAAAGAATGTACATTCTCTATACAAGAATAATGTACATAATCATAGTTATAGGGTATCCTTACATAACCCCTTATAACACCTGCATACGACTGAAGGGTAAGGTGTTCGATGGTGACAGACTCTTGGGGTGGCTCGGATAACATCGCTTAGGTGGTAATCTCTATTAACGTCCACTTATCTCGTAGTTGGTTCCAATCTTGCGTAATGTGATCAATCTCGACATGGGCTTGGTCAAGAGAGAATCCCAATGGCATTTCCCCTTTTTTTATATTCGATAAATCGGCTTCGTATGGGGCACGTCTACTTGATGAGGCCATCGTTTCCTTTGTCTATGTAAATTGGATTTGTTAAAGAATTATATTTTTACTAATCATGTGATCATTATTCTACAGTTATATTATAAATGGTCATAATTAATAATGGTATTTTAGAAACCAAAAACAAAAATCCAATATGTTCACTTTTTATATAACCATAATAAGATATATAATTAGATCAAGAGGAATTTCCATTAACAAAAGTTGGGTCGTTACACTCCTCCCACCTTATAAAATTTTTCCCTTGAAATTTTATTTTTCCACACTAAAAAAGATTTTGGTAACTCTACTTCATTACTTCCACTGATTCCCACGTCACTTCTTCAAAATTGTGGTTTTTCCACAACACCTTCACGAGAGGCATTGTATTATTTTATAGGACATTTTCCCTGCGATCTAATATCTTCACTGGTTCCTCCTCATAGGAAAGATCATCCTCTGACTGTACTACCTTTGAAGAGAGTACATGTGATGTGTCTTTTATGTACCTTCTTAAGGGGGATATAAGAAAGACATCATGTAATTTGGACATGGTAGGTGGAAGTGCTAGTCGATAGTCCACAACCCCAACACGATTAAGAATCTCGAAGGGGTCGATGTACCTAGGTATTAACATTCATTTTCTTGTCAAACCTCATGAAATTATTCCATAGAGATATGCATAGAAATACCATGTCTCCAACTTTAAACTCAAGGTCTCATCAACAGTTATCTTCATAACTCTTTCGTTGAATCTGGACTGCCTTGATATGATGTTGAATAGTTTTCACCTTCTAAACCATTTCTTAAACCGTTTCTGGTCCTAGAAGCTTATGCTCACCGAATTCATCATAACAAGATGGTGTTCTAAACCTATTCCCATATATGGATTCATAAGGTACCATTCAGATTCTTGAGTGGAAACTATTAATATAGGATAATTCAACCAGACGAAAATATTGATCCCAACCTCCTTTATATTCCACTGAACATTATCTTAACATATCTTCCAGTGTCTGAATATTTCGCTAATATTGGCCATCCATTTGAGGATAATAGGCCATAATGATGTTCAGTTCAATATAAAGAGCATGTTGAATACTCTTCCAAAATATAGAGGTGAATATTAGATCTCAATAGGATACAATATATAGTGGAATTCCATGCAGCTTTACCACTTCTTTGATGTATATTCATTCCAGTTGATCCAATGAGAAATCATATCTAATTGAAATTAATTTTGAAGGATTTGTAAGAAGATCGCCAACAACCCTGATTGCATTATTGCCTTTGGATGTCTTCGTAAGTCTAGTGACAAAGTCCATCGTGATGGTCTCCAATTTCCATGATGGAATGGGTAATGGTAGCATCATCCCCTTAATCTTCTGTCTCCCAGCCTACACTTGTTGACACAGCAGACACATTGATATAAATTCAGTGATCCCCTTCTTCATATTGTCCCACCAATAATGCTTGTAGATATCTCGACCCATCTATGTGTTTCCTGGGTGAATAGAGAAATTGTAACTTTATGCACCATACAAAAGTTCCTTCCTCATCTATTAACTTGATGGGACACATAGTATTTTCCCAAATCTCACAATTCCTTCTTCATTAACATTGAACTATGAGGATATTCCTCTTTTGATAGCTTACACTTTCTTATGAATTCCCACATCATCCTTTTGAGCATCCTTTGTCCATTCTTAATGATACAGTTGATCAATAAATTGTGAAAGGATTAATGATGTTCCCTTCATTATTATTCCCATGTCTATCTTCATCAAATCTAAGAAGATTGGATCCTTCTCAATTTTCATCAGTGATAGAATCACTAGGTCCTTTCTACTTATAGAATCTACCACCTTGTTCACTTTTGCAAGGTGGTGATGGATTGAGCAGTCATAGTCTTTGATCAACTCTAACCAGCTTTGTTGGTGAATGTTCTACTCTTTCTGTGATAATATATACTTGAGGCTTTTGTGGTCTATATATATTTCACATTTCTCGCCATAGAGATAAGGCCGCCAAATTTTTAAAGTGAATATCAACACAGCCAAATGAAAATAATGTTTTGGATAATACTTCTCATGAACATTCAATTTACACTATGCATGGGCAATGAATTTTTCATTTTGGATCAACACACAGCTCATGCCATTCTTCGATGCATCAGTGAATTCCAAAAAATGTTCTACACTAGTGGGTAAAGTGAGCACGAGCGTAGTGATAATCCCTCTATTAAACTCCTTGATGCTTTCATCACATTCACCACTCTAAGAAAACATTACTCCCATCCAAGTTAGCTAAGAAAGAGGTTTGAACAATCGTGAGAAATTTCTCACAAATTGTCAATAATATCTAGCTAACCACAAGAAGTTACAGATATACTTTACTGATGTTGGCCTTGTCTATCCCTCAATGGAATTTGTTTTAGAGGGATCCAAAGATATCCTATTTCTTGTGTTGATATAGAACACGAATAAGACCTCATTCAACTAGAACTCACAGTTTCTATACATTTCATAGAGCTTATCCTTCCACAAGGTCTCTAGTGTAGTTCTTAGATACTCCTCATGATCCTATTTGTTTTGGAGAATATCATAATATCATATATAAATATTACCACAAATTTGTTGAGGTAATCCCTAAAGACTCAATTAATCAAGTCTTTGAAGATTTCTTGAGGATTAGTCAGTCCGAGAGGCATTACTATGAATTCTTAGAGCACATATCTTGTATGAAAAATAGTCTTGGGAACATATTCCTTCTTCACCCTTACTTGATAATATCCCCACCGCAAACTCCCCTTGGAGAAGTATTGTGTTCCATGCAGATGATCATAGAATTCATTGATTTTTGGGAGAGTAATCTTGTTCTTTATCATGATTTTGTTAATCTCATGATAATTGATGAAAATGCACATTGAACCATCATTCATCTTGATGAAGAGTACTAGTGCACCCCATGGTGAAGCACTTGGGCATATACACCCTTTATCCAGATTCTTCGCTTTTTTTCTGCATCTCTTTAATCTCCAAAAAATCCATTCTATACGGATTCTTGGTTCTTGTCAATGCCCCACGTATAAGAGCAATTTAGATATCAAAATCTCTTCTAGGAGGAAGACTAGACAATTCCTCAGGAAACACTTCAGTGAATTCCCTCACAATATGCATGTCTTCAAGGATGTTTTCCTCTTTAGAGTCAATAATTTGAGCCAGATACGCATTCTAATAGGGCATTGATATCCACACTAGAGATGATGGAGCTAAAGAAGATTCATCTTCCTCCTTTCACTTGTATAGAATCAGAGGTCGATTCTCCACATGGAGAGTGATTTTCCTCTCATGGAAATTAATGTTGGCTCTATATAAGGAAAACACATCCATGCCATGAATTACATAAAATTCCACTAGAGGGTGTATGATGATGTTCAATGGGAAATTCAATACACAAATTATGTTAGAGGAGGAGTTATATTCATGGGATGCAATTATTTCCCAAGTTTTCATACTCACCGACATCTTTACTTCCATGATTTGTGGTGGTGCTGATATTTTTCTAGTAAAATTTTAGGATATAAAATATTGCGTAGAACCAGAATCAAAAAGTAAGTTCTCTATTCATGAATTAATAACTAGTATACCTATCACCACTTTATTTTCGGGGTTCACTTCGACAGTAGTAATGGAAAAAGATCACCCTTGCTATCTTGGGGGTTGTTAGTTGCCTCTAAAAACCCTTGTCTTAGGGAACTAATTTGGAAGATTCCCCAGTTCATTGTAGTTGAAGAAACAAACAATGCGTTGAGAGTCAAACAGATCATTACACTACTTTTTCATAGATGCAAGTTTTTCTTGTTGGCAGTTAATGACTAGGTTCGCTTCTCATATAGACCTAAAGCATTTCCTCGTCCCCTTCAGGAAATTTCTTGGGTGCTTCTTTCCACACCTTTGGAAGGTGGGGCATTGAATCTTCTTAGAACCATTTGATTTATCCCTCGGACCAAAAACATTGAAGTACACCAAACCCTACTTATCCCCATGATACCCCTAAGATTCATTGATCTCCATTTCGACCTTGAGGGCACATCAGTCAATTTTATAATCGTTGCCGAAGTCATGGATTTCCAACGCTTTTCGTAGGCTAGGTTTCGACCCACCAAAGAGGAGGTAAAGGTTGAATTCGTGGGTAATGAAAAAGCTGGAGGTGTATCATGAAAGACTTTCGATGTTTTCCTCATACGCTCCGACAGATTCATCACATTTTTTCTTGAGGGTAAGGAAGTCCCTTTTCATCTTAACCTAGAGGGTGTGCAGAAAATATTTATCGAGGTTTTTTTCCTAGAAATCCTTCCATTCCAACGCCAAGATCTCCTACTCAGGCATCATGTTTTTAATCAATTTCTACCATTTATCAGCTTCATCCTAGATATGATAAGAAGCTAGAAGAACCATATCCTATTCAGAACATTTAAGGATGAATAATATCTTTTCAATGGATTTGACCCATTGTTCAGAAATTGAGGGATCAAATGATCTATTAAATGTAGGAGTCCATTGTCTCATGAAGCTCTCGATAGCTACTTGGTCTTTCTTTGGGGGGGGGGGGGGTGAATGTTCTTCTCGACCAATGTTTCTATTCAATGTTTTAGTTAACTGAGAGAGAAGGGTGACAATGTTCACGATTCCCGCTCCCATCGGATTGGGAATCTCATTAGCACGATCATCACATTGATCTTCACATTAATTGTTAGCCCGAGTCCTCCTATTATCAGCCATTGGCTGGAATAAAAGAAACTTTAGGGGTAACACATAAAGTGTAATCCAAATGGAAAAAACAGGTGACTTATAAATTGATTTTATTTCCTTATGTTATGAATCTATTGGCTGCAGTCTATGTTATCCATGATCAACTTCTTAACATATATTCTTAGGGAATTTTATTAAGTCCCTTAATAATGGGTTATACTATGCTTGGGAATTTACCGAGGAATATACCCTGGGAGTGTCATAACCAAGATTGAATCAAGGCCCATTGTCATGCACTTGTTCCCGTTCGAGTCTAGTTCAAAGCACTGTTTATAGGTTTTACCCCTAGGATATATCTATGCCAAAGCTTCCTCTACCTACTCGTATCCAGACAGGGATGTATTTTCTTGATAATCCATATACTCAATACTCACCAAAACGTAGGGATGTTTTTATTATACTTATTCTTATCTCTAATGCTTCACTAGGGTTTTCTAATACTAATCCCAAAAATATCTAAACATATCCTCTGATACCAACTATGAAAACACTGTTATTTAATACAAACATAAACATGATTTATTACATTAACTCTACAATTGATACGATGTGGATGATCAAGAGGTATTGTGTCGTTGGGGCATAGGATCAATAAATAACAATTGAAGACATGAAATACAACAAATTTACTGAAAACTTTCATAACATGACCACAATATTCCCTCATACATAGCATTTCATCTGATAACCTGAGGACATGCATATGAAAATGGCTAGCTATAAAGTCCAGTAAGAGAATAAACATGAAATAACATGAGGAAAACAAAACATGTTAGACAATAGGCAGATCGATGGGGCACAATAGAAATGTGAAAATAAAGGAATGATAAATCATGATAATCATAACATAGAAATGCGGCAACAACACTTAACATGGAATTAGCATGAGCCAAGGCTCATTACACATGGAGCATGTATAAACCATCATTTCACATGAACCACGAGTAAAACCTCATTGAAAATGAATTATCATGAGTCAAAACCCATTGCAAATGATGTATCATGATACTATACTTTACCCAATGCATTAAAGCGCTATTAGGGAGAACCCTTCTTAAACATTTCATTGCATGCATAAGTATGCCACATGGATCACATTACATGGAATCAATCAAAATCATAAGTTATTACATGATTAAGTAATGTGTAATAAACAATTAAAAGTACCACTAAATATTTATATGTTCATAAAGGTGATTACCCTTGATAGAGACATGGGTATGATTTTCACTACACATAGATCTTGTCTTGGAAAAACGTGGTGCAATTTTGGCAGCATTACGACTTGACACAAGGATACGTGAAAATGGTTGATGAGATTGAAAATGGTGTATCATTATAAGTAAATTAAATGGAAAGTAAGGGGTCATATAGATACATGTACAAACAAATGTAATGGAATTTAGATTTATAATACAAAAGAATTGTGTGGATATAAAAGAGGAGAGTGAAATCGCTCACGGAATTTCGACATGGAAACAAGTGTACATGGGAGGAATTAATGAGAGAGAACGGGGTATCACATCATCTAAATAAAATGAGTCAAGTATGGAGGAGGTGAGAAATAATACCCCAACATTTGAAATTGAATGAAATAGGTCATAACAACTTAAAGAAAATTTTACAAAAATGAAAAAGGAAGAAATCCCTTACTTGGAAGTGAGATCCCAACAGCTTGGGAGAGGCTTGAGATATGCTTCTTGGGAGCTTGGGGAACCCTGGGATGATTCTTGGGAGAGGCTGGAAGGGGTTGTATGAACTACAAAGGCTTTGAGTGAAGAGGACGTGGGAGCTTGGGTGGGTTTATATAGTTAAGGAGAGGGAATTATTTATTATTTTGGTTTGGGACACCACTCATTAAAATAATCAAAACGACAAACCATCCCATGGTTTCTTCCCATGGTTTTTGCCAAAGGGGATTGGAAAAAAATATTTTATGAGGCCAATGGAATATTCTCTTAAAATAATAGTGATGCATATGTGGATGTGAGTCACACTCTCGAGGAAAACAATTCAAAAAGAAAAAATGATTTATAAGCCTTGAAGAGTCCCCTAAATCTTTGTAAAATAAATCAAACAAATCTAAAATCACATTATTTTAATCGTAAAACATATATTACCCGAAAATAATGTTTATAGTATTTTATTAAATCAATATTGGTTCATTATGATGTCATAAAACACATTATATATTTAAATTGTATTTAATTTTTACCCAAAAATTTGACAGTCTCAGAAAATTATGAATAATTAATTGCCTAATAATTTGGATGTCCTGATTCCAAAAATAATATTAAATTTATATATATAATTTTCTAAATATGTGAATTTTTAATTTCAAAATAAAAACTGACATTTATCGAAAATTTAGGGGTTTGGACAAAAATAACTTTCAGGCCTTAATAAAAATTCCAATGGAATTCCTAAAATTAAATGATCATATATATTTAATAAAAATTAATATAATAATAAAAATATTTTATTAAAATATTATATAATTCAAAAATCCATTAATTTATCACAATATATTTCTAAGTAGAATATTAACTAAAAATAATATTTTTGTTTTAAAACTATTTACATAGTAACGATAAAAAAAAGAATGTATATTCTCTATACAAGAATAATGTACATAATAGTAGTTCTAGATTATCATTATATAACTCATTATAACACCTGAATAAGCCCGAAGAGTAAGGTGTGTGATGGTGACAGACTCTTGGGTTGGCTCAGATAACATCGCTCGGGTGGTAATCTCTATTAACTTCCACTTATCCCGTAGTCGGTTCCACTCAAGCTTAACATGTTAAAGCTCACCATTGGATTGAATAAGAGAAAAGACCAATGATTACACATTATTAATGAGCTCTGAAAATGGGATTTTTATGGGGAATGTATACTAGATGAGGCCCTCGCTTCCATTGTCTGATTAAGTTATATTTTTTACCGCCCTATATTTATACAAATCTTGTGATCACTATTCAATGTCTATATTAGCAATGTTAAAAATTATTAATAGTTTTCTAAAATATAGAAACATTAAATCAATGATGTTCGCATTTTATATAACCATAATAATACATTTAATTATATCAATAGGATTTTCCATTAATAAATGTTTGGGTCTTTATAGAATATAATGTGTCTCGTGATTTTTTAGTACTTCAGTAATGAAAAATTCACCTTCTATTTTAGGGAAAGAAGTGAAGTGGATCAAGGAACAACAAAGGGTACGGAATTACTAAAATCATTATTGTATATATTTTCAAGAAGATTATTTAACTTTAGGGATAATTATCTAGAAATGAAAAAGGTTATTCTATTATCACTATTTTTGATGAATCAGATGGTTCCTTAATTTATCATAGATTTATGTTTTTCTTATTGGTAACTTTATGATGACCTTATTATTTTTCAATAACCCTCATAACATTATAGTTATATTTTCTTCCATCTCAATGTTTTTACTTCCCCCCTATATTATTCAATTTTGAAACCTAGTTATATGTTTCTTTAGGTAACCACTATGTTTCCAAATTTCCATTTTAAAAATATACTATAGTATTTATTATTACGTTGTTATTTTCATTGAATGATACTTTAAAGTATTTGACCTTTGATAACCAAGATTAATTTTAAGGTAGAAATTTGTTTTATGGGGGGTAGAATGTAACACCCTGATATTTTTTGAAATATATTTTTTCCAATTAAATTACCTTTTTATATGTTTCATTTCATGTGACATTGGAAATATATATATATATATATATTAAAACACTATGTAAAACATTCCTTTAAAATGGTTCATCAAATCAGGATATATTACAAGAAAACAGAACCTGGTGTATGTTACACACAACACCTACTTGGCGTATGTTATACACAACACTAATGTTTCTACGAAACACCCTTTTGCGGTTACAATTATTTAAATAAGAAAATGATTATTTCTTCATTAAACATAGTAATACGAATAGTAATAAAAACTTTTCAAATATTTTTTTATAATTATTTAATATGAATAAATCATATTGACAAAGAAAGATATGATTTTGGTAATTATTTTTATATTAAAAAAATATTGTTTTCTCAAATAAACATCATTAAATAAAAAAATTAATTTTATAATCATTTATAAATTAAATATGATAAAATACAATTCATTTTTGAATTTAGAATTTTTAAATTATCAAAGTTTTAGTTTTTGGGATTTTTCTAGTGAAACATTATTTTTTGGTTGAATAGTAAAAAATAATGTATTTATGTTAAAAACAACCTTTTCCTTTAAATAATTATTAATATTAAATTATATTTTAAACATGTATATGGTCAAATTAGAACAATTATATCTATATTAATAAAATTTAGGTCTTATAATTAATTTAACATCGAAATATGATATAAAAACATAATATACTTTGGAACTTATTTCTACCTAAAAAAACGAATAATTTCGTCCCACCTACGAGATTAACATTAATCTTAATTTTTAGGTTTCTTTGAATTGAATTTAGAAAAAATTTAATAAACCATTATAATCAGTATAATTTTTAGATTCTAATTTCATTTTTTTATTATTTACCAAAATGATTAGTAAGAGTGATTATAATTAGAAATAATTATTAAAGACGAATAAGGCATAATTACAAACTAAACCTTCATCTTATGGGCCCAAATGACTTAATCCAATATCCAAAACCCTTTTTATGGCTGCTTATATACCCTATACATCATTTTATCATCATTTTAATATTATTGGATCCATTTTCAAAATAAAAATTGTGGGTGGAATTCCCTCTTTAAATATATACACGAGTGTCACTCCTCCTTCACTATAAAAGGCCACCACCTATCCCTCTTCACACCACCTCTAAAAACACTTAGTATCTGAAATTATATTCCCAATAAACTCTCTAAAATACATCCCTTATTTCATTAATCCAACCTTTTAGCATAAATTCTTCCAAGGAAGTGTTCATCACAAACCAAATGGAGTTACCCGATTAAGAGGTAACACCTTCTCTCAAGCTACTTCATTTTATTTTGCTTCTACACCCCCTCCAATATCTTTATTAGATTATTTTATAAGATAAACAGTATAATAAATATGAATGTTTTCTTTTATGATATGTTTTTGACTAAAAATTTTACACGTCTCCATCTCATGGGTAACAAACGTACTGTTTATGCTTACGAAAAACTTCTACCTCCCAAAACGATGATTGCTCAACTGTCCTTACCACTTATCATAGTTCAAATTTAGTAAGAAACTATGATTATATATATCATATATTATATTTATTATGTCTTAATGATTATTTATTCTTTTTACAATAAATTTTTTTACTTTTCATTTTGTGTTAAAACAATAATTTCATTTGATGAAGTGTCGACTACCGACTGCTCAATGTGATGTGATTCATTCAAAAACTAAATGGAATCTATTATGGATGATTTTAGTGAAATTATATGATATATATAACATTATAATAATAATTTAATGATATTATATAAATCTAAACATATGTATTAAATTTTCTTTATTTCTTTCAATACGACAATAAAAACTGAAACAACGATAATGCGTACCTACGACTTACCATCTCCATGAATGGTGTATTAAAATTAATAATAATATGTTCAATAAATTATTATAATAGAAAAATGAATAATTTTTTTATATCATGTTTTTCATTCTAAAATCATTGTATAAGTATAAAGACAAATGATATAATACATTGAGACACATGTATAGAACAAATGAAATATTATCCAAAGTAAAACCTTAACATAGGACGGATAAAAAATGTAATATAAGGTCATAATAAAACACTATATGGTTTTAGATATAATAATATAGATTTTAATTGATTTATAATAAATTTATATTTATTATACAGGTGTTTTGAATGAGTATGATGAGAGTCAAGAGACATGGTAAGGGGATTTCATCTCACTTTTTATTTCCATGAGAAACATGCTATGTTCCCCACTATTTACTTTTTTGTTCTATATTTACTATCCATGAATGAATTATATTTATATTATAAATAAATTTATGTGTATTAACATATCCACTTTATGATCTTTATGCCATGTGGTTTTGGTTTCCAAAGCTACCAAATCGGTAAAATAGTTGTGTCTCGATTTTGCTTCTTTGAGACTCATGTTTTGTTAGAAACCTAAATTCTTTTTCGTGGTGTATATAACTCCATTTTACATGTAATAAAATGAAATTTATACTTTTCATTATTTTTTATGATTAATTTAATTTAATGTTCTTACATGGAGAGTGTGATCCTGTGTTACAAAATTATAAGAGTGTATTGACACAATCCCATCGCTTTTTGAGATTGTTTCAATTTATGCCTCCTTTGTTGAAATATTATGGTAAATATCTCAAAAACATTCATGAAATTTATTATACTATATTTATTCATGATATATTACTTTTTTGGTCCCATATTTATAATATTTGATACATATGATTGTTAGGATTGTACTTTTAAGAGTGACAACCTTTACCATCTCTTATGTAGGAGATCTATGTTTTATAAAAAGGGTTCCAAGAATATTATATTATTCTAATAAAATATTTAAAATGAAAATTTACCCCTTTTTTATTTAACCAATTTTTAAAAGGAATATTCTTATCACCTTCAGATTGAGCAATATTTATAATGTTTTAACTATGAAAAATCAATGTTATTTTTTCAATGTACGACGTGTTCCAATTTACACATGAAAAATTATATAAAGATTTATTTCAATTTATAAAAGGTTAATTTAAAAGAATACGTTTTTATATTTTATTTTCATGGTAATGGTTTTAAAAAGGTTTTCAATATCCTTTTATAAGTTTTTGTGGTAAATAGTTTCCAAAAGGGTTTATGTTTTAAAAATAAATTTTCATAGAAAAAAGGATATTTACCTCAAGAATTGTATTCAAAATAAACACCCATGTTATTTTCTATATACAATAACACATATTGATGTTACTAATTACCATATAAGAAATGATCCAAAGGTTCCATTAATATTTTTTTTGAGTGGTTTATGTTTTTATAGAATGATGATTAAGACACACATCTCACTTTTACAGGTTTTAAGCTTTTGAAACCTTATTCCTTTCATAGGTTATGCTTTCATGAAGTAATTATGAATCTTATTAATTTTCAAAAGTTATTATGTGATGAAATATTGGTGATACCCATTGAATTTCAGGGGTTATTATTTGATGTTTTTAAAACATATATCTTTTTGTGTGTCATGAAATAATGAATGTTTTATTATTTTATCGAACATGTATGAATGATTTTATTAAGATATGGATGGGTACTATATATTCCTTCAAATAACTGGGTTATGATAATATGATTATGATATGAAATAATACATAGGTTGTATCCCAATCCTAAAAACGGAAAAGTACTTAGGTTTTTTCCCAAACCTAAAATAAAGAGGGTACATGGGTTGTAGGCCAAGCCTGAAAAGATGAAGGTATATGGGTTGTAAAAAAAACCTAAAAAGAATAGGGTACATAGGTTTTAGTGAAATCCTGAAAAAAGAATGTATATGGGTTATAGCCCAAACCTAAATCAATTAGGGTACATTGGTTGTAGACCAAGCACAAAAATAATAACGTATATGAGTTGTTTCCCAAGTGTAAAAGAAAGAGGGCACACAAGTTTCTTTTCTAAGATGGAAGTTGGTACCTGGTTCATAGCCCAAGACTAACATGTTATAAATGTCATTGTAGGTGTCTTTGACATTAAATATTATCATTTTATATATATGACACAAATCCCTTGTCTTATTCCACAATTAGGATTTATTGTTTGATTATGTTTATTTCATTAATTTTCATGTATTATTACCTCTCAATATTTATCCCATAAGTCATGTTTATGATCTTTGATATTCATTTTTTGATCTCATAATGATACGATTACGTTCTCATACCACTATGGTCATGTTTATGCTTACATGTCTCCCTCGTTTAACCTTACTAAGCATCTGAACTAGCCCCTTTTTATGTTTCCATTCCAAATGTTATGAAGAAATTTTTTAGGATGAAGTACTAATTTTTGAGATCTTTATATTAAATGTTCAAGATCTTTCTTCAGGATGTAATATTTTGATTTCCATATTTTCAAAGATACATAACTATTACGGTCCTCAGGAATGACTTTTTTGTAATGTAAAAAATATTCATCTAAAATGATGTAATATTCATGTATACTAATCCTTAGATTCTATATTATTGAAAATGATATACATTTTTGGCAATTAACAAATCTATGACAAATGATTTGGTACAATTGGAGAAATTAAATGTTCAATGATCATAAGAAATTGAATATTTCAACAGGGGAAAAGGAACCCAATAAGTGAATGAGAATATTACCCTTGTCCAAAGAAATCATAAACCATTCATAGTAAGATTAAGGATGGTATCAATACAATATAACCCATGTCAATTAAAAAAATTATTGTTTTTGTTGAAGAATTGAAATATTATAAAAAGTTAATATGAAAATGTTCATGAAGAAATATCCTTTTATTATGAAAAACCTTTCATTTGGAATTTTTTTATATAATTTCATTAAAAATTATCATTTTAAACATTGAAATGAATCTTATAAGATATAAAAATGTGTAAATATATAGAGTATGTATGAGGTAAAAAGAAAATTCTGTTTTCACTATAAAAGGTTTGGAAATTCCTTTTTTGAAAAAAAATTAGAAGATTCCTTTGAATGTATTGGTAAAATAGATAAAACATAAAAATAAATTTACCATATCATTTTACAAACAATTTTAAAAACATTTTAAAAGAATTCTTTTTTTATAATAATATAGGTTCTTTGAATAAAAGAGGAATAATGTTGGGTTTTCTGAAAATCATTTTCTAAAAAAGATTATGTACCAAATATTGGAAAATGCTAATAATACCTAAAAATGTTCATGATTGACCACATGAGATAAAATTACTGTTTTTTATTGAATAGTTTTAATATATTTTACATTTATGGAAATACCATTTAAATATAATTAAATTTATTATTGAATAAAATAATCATTATACATTTAAAACTGTCCTATTCCACTTTGAATAATTTTAAATCATAATATTCATGATAGAATAACATTAAATGAATAATTAAAGTACCAATAATATAAAATTAATAATGATATAATATAAAATATGTTATGTAAATACACCACACAAAACAAGTAAGTGTTGAACAAGACATTTATGGCACATATGTAAAATTTGATATGAAAATCCCTTACCTTCATCTGATTTCTCACTTTTTTTCTTTATATTCCTAAATAAAAACATTATATTAATTATTTACTTGATTTATAATATTTTATATGTTTGTTATTACATTTATTTTAATTTTAATGTGTTTTAAGAAACTAGTAAAACAATTATGTTTACGTTGCATGTTTTGACCAAATTGGGTTCATGTGTTAAAAACAACTTTGGTTGGTTTGTCAAAGTGGTAATTATATGACATATCCAAAATAATAATCATGAAATAATGAGCGTATTTATACATAAAGTATACTTTTAAAACCATTAAATTTATGTAGTTATGAAAAAATGAATCAATATAAAAATCACTGAGATGGTAGTCCATATGTTGGCATGAGTAATATTCTCATTTTTCAATGATTGTTATAGAACTAATGTAATAAAAATAATATATTTCCATATTGATCATTAAATAATACATACCATATTATATAATAATATATATTTATATATATGTTTATTGTGTTTTAAAATGAATGACATCGTGTCGAGGAGGCGGTTGTCCACATGTCTACGAACAATGTTATCACTTTTTAAGTGTGTGTGAAAGAGTAATAATGAAAATGATATATATATATATATATATAATTTCAAAAAGGTTAATTATGGAATTAATACCATATATATGGTTTTTATTTATCATATTATTTATCAAAACCATCCTTCATATTTTCCATGTATATTGTAAATGAATCACATCGCTTTGATGAGGCTTTAGTCCACACTTCAAAAAAACGATGTTATCGTATTTATACAAAAAGAAATGTACGAGGGTATGTATTATAAAAAAATTAAATAATAATAAATAAGAAAAATATAATCCCTATCATATATAATAATATTTTCCTTCATAATGGACACCATGATAGATGGTAATGGAAAAATGAATAAATCATTATTTTGTGAGAAATTAGTTTGTCTTATAGAGAAACAACATGTTTGTCAAAAAATATTTGGAAGTGTGTGTAAATGTGGGTCTAAAATACTTCAGAAAAACATAAATTTTTTTTGAGGATAATATATCTATTATAAAATAATACTATTAGAATAGTTAAGGGGTTGGATAATGGAAATAAAATTAAATTTCTTATGGAAAGATGCAAGTTCTTAATTGTGTAACCCCTTTTGGTGAGCACAAATGGGATTCATTAGATTTATTTGTTTCGAAAGGGAGGATTCATGCATTAGGGGAGGGATTTTTACAATAATTTTGGTTAGATATTAATTGAGTCTGAGTTGCTTGAGTAGTATGGGGAATGGGGGGAGTTGGTGACTTTATAGTGGAGGGAATTTACTTACATGGTATTCCTGAAAAGCATTTAGCTATACCCCTATTGTTACCTAAAAAAGTCATAAAAACTAACCAAACCCAATAATTAAAATTAGTGGAATATTTATATCTATAAATTTTGTTTTGTACATGTTTCTATGTCGTTTTGGGCCATAATGTTATGTTTTATTCCTTTATTAATTTTAATTTAACCATAACCGTAGTAAATAATTTTTATCAAATTCAATATTATTTTTGGTAAAAAATGGGTTTTCTTGTCAGATATTATAAATAGATATGATTCAAAATATGAAATCTATTTTTTAAAATTCCAATAGTATAAGTGGATGAAATTGATTTAAATTTAATCTAACATGCGGGACAACAATGCATGTTTCTAAAGTAAAAACGTCTGAATGTTTTCTATATTTGTATTGTTACTTTCAAAATTTAATTGATTATAATGAACTAAATGGGTTTACATTATAAAAAAAACGATGATATTAAAATTTAAAACCAATTTAAAATATGTTTTATTCTTATTTAAAAGGTATATGAAAAATTTGCGTTGAATAAATATTCAGTAATATTAATTATTCATTAAAAATGATATGTTTATGAAAAGTATCAAAAATGTACCCTCTAATAATTTTATATTTAATGTTCAAATATGAAGTATTTTTTTACATATTAAGTCCGTTTATTTTTAAAATTCATAGTTTAAATTTGTTCTCCATTAGAAGGTTGTAAAATTAACTTGAAAAAAATATTGGTTTTTATATGTAAAATCGTGTTTATTTTTATCTTATACCTATGAAACAAAATTGATGAATATAAAAAATATTTAATTTAATATATAAAATATTTATTTCGTTAAAATAATTCATTAATTTAAATTATTTATGTTTAGTTAGAAAAAACACCAATGGAAACATAAAAAATATATATTAATTTTTATATAAATTGGTTCTAGTTTATGTTTCACATTAATATGGAACCAGTGAACTAAAATTACATTAACATAAATTATAAATATTCATAAGATAGTTAATATAATTCAAAATCACTAACATAACAACATTGTTATATCATATTATAAAAAATCAATATATTTTAATACAACATTTTTATTTTGTGACACTCGGTCTTGTGTGTAAAGACAGATATCGAGCAAGGTAACTCTTGCGAGTAATGAAAGATATCAAGGAATTTAACTCTTGTGTATGATGTAAGGAAATATAGTGTTTTAATGAATTAAAATATGAAAAATATATTATATCTATTTAATATTTTAATGTATCTGGTTAATATATTTCCTTTTTTACACTTGGTGTTACATGTCATAAACACTCTTAGAGATAATGTTTTACTTTAAAATTTTGAGGGGTTACATTCTACCCACCTTAATTAGATTATATCCACACAATATAAACTTGATCATAGTAAAATATTTTTTAATATTTCCTAAAATTAAACCTGACATCATGAGAAGGATTTGTAAAACATCTTTTATAAAAGAGATAATGAAAAGTAAAAAACGTCACAAGGAATAAAATATAACTAGGTATCTCTGTAGGATAGAATTTGTGACAAGTAAGGATATGTACTTGGAGTTGATGTGTGAATATTTATTGGGAGTGAATGTGGTCATCAATCACAAAAAATTGAATGAACAATAGAATGATAATATCCTTAATTCTATTAATAATTTATTCTTTAATATACCATCAGTTCAAAATAAATTAAGGTATTCTAAAAATATTTAATTTAGAAGTCATTTTCCTAATGTTGGTTAATTATTTTTATAACCAAGAATATAAGGAAATATTCTTACATGATATGTTTCAATTTCATGTTAACAATACTTACATTTTTTTGTGATTTAATCAAATTATAATTCATCCATTTAATCCTAGAAATTAATTACCAATAATAAATTTTTTATGCCCAAAAAAATAAAATAAATTTTAAATGAATGGTAAGGTCTATAAAAGAGTGAAAAGTCTAAATAATTATCTCTAAATATCTTCCAAATAAAATATAGTAAATATATTAAGCATTAATCATAAAAATTTATATTACTTGTTCAAAATTTAAATTTATTTGTCAAATTGTTTAACTAGAAAAATGAAAAATTGACCATGACATTGTGTAGGTCAACAGTTAGAATAAAAACCTTATCTTATTTTGGTCATGGGTTCAATACCTAATGCCTTTGTGGATTTGATTGGGTTTCATCCAACTAATAGTTTTTCCAATTTTGGAACCATATTAATATAACTTATAAAATAACTATAACATACATCCTTGTAATTAGATGAATCACTAAGTATCCTTTTAACTATGGTTTTCAATACAACCTCAATACATAAATACTCCATATATTTGGTTTTAACATAGGTTCTTCCTTGTTCTAATTTTTATACATAATATACTCGAAAGGATTTCAAAACCATGACATGTTATCTTCAATATAAAATAAATTAAGTTTAACCATGAATATTCATTGTCATCACCAATTCAAATTCCCCAAAATGGCTTATAATGAAAAAGTGGAATATCCTAAGCATATCTCTCTTGAGTGTAATACCTTATGTGCAGAAAGTCCCATTTTCATGTAACAGGTTACCCTAAAGTAGGCTCAAAACACATTGTAGAAGTTATTACTCTAAGGTACATCTATTCTAGAACCACATATACTTATATTATCTATAGAGGGATATATTTCTAAAAAAACCTATATAATATCTACCTTACCAAAATTATAGTATGTTCTTCTATACTTATCTTCAATGTATACCTTAGGGTTTTGTTCTTTAACCTATTTTTTCTTATATCTAGTTCAAATGGTCATTACTAATGTTTCTCTAATACCAATTGTAGGTACCTGAGAACATATAGCCTAGATCCAGTGTCTTCTACTATGAAATTATAATTATTACGAGTAATAAATTCTCAAATGACTAAAAGGGTTAGTATTCTCAGTAAACCAAATATATACATGAGTAATTTATTACAAATGAATAAAATAATTATAACATAATTTTTCCCAATTATTCAAAATAACTAACTTCAAGGATAACTTTAATCAATTGAGTAAATCCCAAAATATATTTCAAAGTATTCTAATTATATTAATATGGAATTAAACATAAAAAGTATGATATTTAATTCTCAGTAATTTATAAATGTAGCTAAAGAAATAATGAATCAAGGATAATCATTAATATGGAAAGGTAAATAATTGAACACACATCCCATGTAATAAATAAACAGAATTGTAGTGTGTAAAAAAGATGGAAATTTAATAATTGGATTCACTTTCCATTAAAACACTGAAATGAAAATGATATGTATCCAGAGATATATCAACGCAAAATCTCATGGATGAATACTAAATGAAACTAAATGAGGTAAATGCTTGATTATAGGATTCCATGATTCTATGGTACATAGTAAATTTATTTTCAAGACCTTTCACAAGATGGATTACCACATATCAGGTAAAAACCAATATAATATGACTATCCAAATGACTCATTCCATGAGAATAATAATGTATAGAGGGGGTATCAATAAATGACCCCCGATGTCATACCAACCCCAAAAATTCCACATATATTGAATAATCGTTGTAATAATGTCCCTTATGAGATATATATATATTGAATAAGAGATACAGATTTATCAAAATTTAATCAATTAGTAAAATAACAGTAAAATTGAAAACCATATAAATAATGATTTATGTTTTAGTAAATGAACATATCCATGATAAATGATATGTTAAAATTAGAGAATTTTAATGGTCAATGATCATAAGAAATTTATTATTCTGAGGGGTGAAAAGGAATAAAGGAAGTGAATGTAAATAATATCCTTTTCTAAATCTATCATATCCATACATATTAAGATTAAGGATGAAATTAGTACAACAAAACCTAAATTTAGTAAAATAAATGGTTTTTTGTCATTAATGAATGGAAATATTATAAAACGTTATTTTAAATTTATTTTTGAGGAAAATATCCTTTTATTGTGAGAAACCTTTAGAAAAAACGTTTCTTTAAAAATAACTTATGAAAAAATATTCTTTAAAAATTCACTATTTAGAAGTTGAAAGGGAACATCAATGAAATGAAGGTGGGTAAATCTGTACATGACTTATTAGGTAAAATGTGCATTCCTTTCGCATGGAAAAGGTTATAAATATGAACTATTTGTAAAGAGAAAAGAATATTACTTTGAAAAAATTTGTTAATGAAAAAATTGATAAAAATTTATTTACCAAATAAAATTAAAAATGTCTTTTATTTTTTTAATAAAACATTGTTTTTAGAAGAAAACATGTTATCTGTCTAAAAGAAGAATAATTTCAGGATTTTTGTAAATACCTTGTTTAAAACATTTTGAGTACCGAAGAGTGTAAAATGGTACTAATACTTAAAAATGGCAATGAATAACTAGTGGATATAAAATTAAATGTTTTTATTGGACAATGGTCTACTAATTTCTTTTAGTATAAATAACATTGAAATATAATTAATGTTATTGTAGAGGAAAATAATCTTTAAACATTCTAAAGTGTATCATAACACTTTGAATCATTTTATACCAGACTAATCATGAATAAAAAAAATTATATTAATGTTCAAAATACCATGAAGATAAAAGGGTTAATGATATAATATATCAACTTGGTATAAAAGTACACCACAAAAAATAAGTATGTTATGGACATGACATTTATCTCACAAATGTAAAAAGTGAGATGAAATTCTCATACCACACGTCTGATTTGTCTCATGTGTCTTTATATTCATGAATAAAAGAATAATGTTAATTATTGAGTACATTTAAAAACCTTTTAATTTTTAACATTAATTTTATTTCACTTTTTACAATTATTTATACAACTATATAGATAATTACATTTACGTTTGGTGTTTTGACCAAATTCATGTCATATGTTAAAAACAACATTTGTATGTCAACTATGGTCAAAATGGTTGTTAAATGATATATCCATAATAATTATTATTAAATTATGATTAAATTTATACATAAATTATAGATTTAAAGCCAATAATTTAATATGATTATGAAAAATGAATCAGTGTTACAATCCAGGAGACGTCATGCACGAGGTACGCATGAGTAACCTTCTCATTTTTCGATGATCATTATGGAAAGAAGGTAAGTAGAATAATATATTTAAAGAAATATAATTATATAATAATAAATTAGTATATAAATATATATACTTATATATATAATTATTTTAATGTAAAAGGAATCAATTGATATCGAGGAGGTGGAAATCCACACATCCATGAATGAATTTATCACTTTTTAAGTGTATCAAAAATTAATAAAGAAAATGATATATATATATATATATACATTTATTATATTTCCAGAAATGTAATTATGTATTTAATATAATATTTTCATATTAATTTAACTAGAACCATCATTTATGCATTCTATGTATAGTCTACACGAATCATATAACTTTGAAATGGCTGTAGTCCACACATCCACATATGATGTTATCATATTAATAAAAAAATAGAATGTATAAGGTTATGTGTAATAAATGAATTAAAAAGACTAAAGATATAATTAATATAATATACATAATATATAAATATATTTTCTAACATAATTTCCACTATGAGAGGTGGTAATGGAGAACTGAATAATCAATATTTTATGAGGAGGAAGACAATCGTACATAGAAACAAAATGTTAATTACCCATTAAAAAGATTTTTATGTATGTGTAAGTCAAAAAATAATCATAAAAACATCCTATTATATTTATTAGATTGTATTTTTTATAAAATAATATTATAATAATATTTTAGGGGTTGGATAATGGAAATAAATCTAAATAACGTGAGGAAAGATGATACCTCTTAATTGGGTAACTCTTATTGGGTTTAACAAAAGGGATTCCTTGGAATGATTTATTACCAATGGGATACATATATGATGAGGGTAAGGATTTTTATAAGCTATTTGTAATTATCATTGTCAAGACAAACTTCTATGAGAGGTTTGAGGAAACAGGAGAGGTGGTGGCCTTTTATAGAGTAAGAAAAGGACTTCGTATTTTTTAAAACAAGTATGGTGTACCCACGTTTTTACATAACAGAGGCCATCTAAAGATAAATGAACTCAATAAATGAATATTAATGGAATAAATATGGACAGAAGATGGATGTTTTATAAGTATTTATGTCATTTTCGGCCTTAAGGTAATGTTTTAGTCATTTTTTAATGATAATTTAACTGTGATCATTGTAACAAAATTTAATCACTTCCACAAATATTGTTTGTAAATTTTTTTGTATTTTAAGAAATTATATATAATTACGATGAAAAATATTTAATCCATTTTCCAATTTAAAATCATATATTTGGATGAAATTTATTTTAATATAATCCCGTAGGTGGGATGACAACGTAGGGTTTTAAAGTAAAAATTTTAGAAAGTTTTCTATTTATTATAGTCAATTTTAAAATGAAATTGATTCAAATAAACCAAATTGTATTAATTAATTAAAATAAAGTCTAAATATAATTTAAATAAAATTTAAAATATGATTAAATCATGTAAATAAATATTAAGAAAAAAGTAGTTTTGAAATAAAATTCAGTATTTTTAACTATTCATTAAAAAATGGTATATATCCAAAAAATGTACCGAATTCACCAAAATATAATTTTTAAGCTTCTATTTAATATAGAATTTCTATTTATACATTTTGAATCATTTAAATTGGGAAAATTTAGATTTAAAATGGGTTCACCATTAAAATGTGGTAAAATTGCCATTAAAAAATATATAGTTTTATGTGTGAAATTCAGTTTACTATTATCTTATGCCAATAAAAGCCAGATGTAAGAATATAAAAAATATTTGCTTCAGTATATAACATATATATTTCATTATAATCATTCACTAATAGTCATTAATTATATTTATAAAAAAAACTCAATTGGATCCATAATAATAATAATATTTATATTTATATCCAATGGGTTCTTATTTTAATTTCTCATGAATTGGTAACTAATGAATTTATTTCATATTTATATAAACCATAAATTTTTATAAGTTAGTTACGAAAATTAGTAACTACTAACATAATGTTTAGGTTATATCATATTATAATAAATAATAACATGTTAATAATACATTATTATTTGGTGAAACATGGTCTTGTATGTAACACATGATATCTAGGTAGGTGAATCTTGCATGTAACAAAATCAATAATGGAAGGTTAATCTATTGAGAGATGAAATATAACTTATTGTTTCACACATTACAAGCTATAAAATATATTATATTTATTTAGTATTGTAATTTAACGGGTTAATATATTATATTTTTACATTTGGTGTAGTGTTTCATAAATACTATTGAACATAAAGTTGTACATTATAATTTTGGGACATTACATGTGATCACATCCCTTTTATATTGATTTATTAAAAATTAAATAGTATCTATGGGTTGGCCAGAATATCATAGAAGAAAAGTGTTAATAATAGTTTTTGTAATAATGATAAGTAATTAAATGAATATAAACATACAATAACAATCCAATATAACTAATTTATTATAGACCAAACAATTTTAGATAATGTGGTTCTGTTTATTTCTCATAGATCACATATCCTAGTCCATATCACACTCTACGATTGAGTTAAGTAAAATCATATAATGGTTATTGTGATATATGAATATTATATCTTGTGATATGCATTATATTCATATCTATTATAATAATATTGTGTATATCATAAAATACAATATATTCTTTTAGTGAACTTTTAATAATCTCCCACTTTCACTAAAATCCTACAACGACCTTTTGGAATAAATCAGAACTCTGTGTGAAGCCATCCAAAACTCTTTTGGATATGGTTTATGAAACTCTATTTATTTTGTACAAAATAATTATTCCTAAATTCTATACATATCAAATAATGTAATTGTGTCACCCCATAAAACATATTAACATTTAAGAAAAATATGAAATCAAACATTCACATATATTAGAAAAGAGAAACTATAAGAAAATCATATGTGATACTCAAGCTACCAAGGGGTACAGTTTGAACCCAATAAATCTTACCCATATATTTTTTATAAACATATCCACCAAAATATGTATAATATAAATCATATATATACATATATAATATGTTTTAAATTACATTGAATAAAGTCTAGATATAACTCCATTCTAATCTAGTATAATCCATGTCATACATCATTGATTTTCACAAAAATGAATAACTTGGTCAATGAATAAATTTTGGGTCATTCAAATTATATATGATAAAATCACATGTACCTCATATAAAAAGATTAAAACGTCATATGTGGCTCAAATAATCCTATAAATACATTTCCTCAGTCTAATTAAATAATGGACCAAATAAATTTTCTCGTTATATGTGTGTAAAAATCTCATCTTGGTTGTTCTCCAATGGTTGAAATGATCAAGAACAACCTCGTCCACTGACTAAATAGTGAAGAATCAAAGAATTCATACTAGAGGCATCGAAAAATAAAGGTTATCATTATAGGTATCACACAACTATAAATTAAAAATGGTTATTAATAATCATAAACCGTTATGTATTTCGATGAATATATCCCATTACACAAGATTTACTTTGGTGGGTCTATCCAGATTATTCGTTCACACTTATTTTCTCATAAGTACTTTACTCATGTTAATCATAACATATAAACACAGTTAAAAACACTCTATGATTATCCACAATTACCGATAACTCAACATTATACACAAAAGGGATATTATCATTCCTCTATTAATATAAAATAAATTGTTTCACACATGAATGAATGATAAATATAGATTCAATTTTATTATCAAATCAGGAAATATTATTCAACTATTTTATCAATTTCATATATATTTTAAAGCAACCAATTTAACATGAACTTTAATATTAATCTATCCTAATGGTTTCATCAATGGATTTACGAATTTTTTTTCTATAGTAACCTTGTAGATCTTAACATCACCCGTATCAAGAATCTATGATTTGAGGTGGAATTTTTAAAGGATGTGTTTGGTACATTAATTAGTTCAAGGTTCCATGGACTATGTAATGGATCCATTTTTTTCATAATAAATCTACATTTTTAACTTGATTCTAAGAACCACCTCAAGATTTAGAATTAACATCATGATCAAAACAGCTTCATTCAATGAATCTAATATAGTGATGTAATCTACATTTGATTGCGAGTGAACCATGGTAACTTGTTTGAAAATATTATTTAAGTGATTGTTCCATCATTAAAAAAATACGAAACTATATTGATATCTCATGTAAACTTTTTTAGATTATAAACTAGTAATGGTGTAAGCCTTTTACATATAAGTCATCTTTTCCCCATAATAAAGAAACATATCCTTTTCCCATATGTACATTATTATATTTTTTACTGCAATCTAGTGACTCTCACAAGGATTTAATCAGTATATAATAGTTATTATAATATCATGGGAAAATAAGTTCAATTAAGTAGAATGGGATACAAAAGAGACCCTATAAGGACACATAATGAATTTTATCCATACTATTTAACTATTTTGTAAGATATTGAATACATACAAGATTCATTACATGTAATACATGCATATAATCCTTTTTAGAGTTATATATGATAAAATTATTTAGAAATATACCAATTTATGTGTCCTAACTCAGTACAAGAACCTATTAGATCAATCTATATAGATCTTTATACTTTGTAAATAGGCTACTTCACCAACATATTTTATCAAGAATCATTTACACTGCCACATATTTTTTTAGTGTAAAGTCATGATATCATTTCCGATATGAGGTTTTTCATCTATATTACAGATAAAAAATACTTTAAAACTCCCACTAGTAATCACATATATACATGAATCACCTCCTACATTAATGAAACAAACACTTTGATAACATCATAAAAATAAGTATTATTACTCAAATACGCTTTCTTAAATAAAAAATGATCGATTGTAACTTTCATAAAACTGTAGATTCATCTGGTACTACAAAACCTTTGGATTTTATCATATTAGCATCCTAATATATATTCATAATAAAGAAATTGTGTTTTAAATCCTTTTGATTTATCTCATAATCAATATGAGGTGTTATGAAATGTAATATATTAATATACATTATCATGAAAATAGATGAAATGTTTTCTTCATACCCAATTCCATGAAATTTACTACAACCATTTTCCACCCAATTCAATATATTGGTAAACACCATAACATATATGTTATTTTTCTTATATGAAACCAACTTTTACACTACAGGTCTCATCCATTTATGTTCGTCCATGATGTTTCAGTCAGGGATAGTATACAAGAATATATTTCAGATCTAATGGATTTTAACCATTTCTATACATTAAAAAACATAATATAATACCAATAATTAGTAGGTTTATCATTAATAAACATTAAATTAACATAATCTACCATGATAAATCCATATATCTCAACAATATAATGAATCATAAATGGAATTTTATGTTCTTATATAACATGAGTATGTTCTTCATCTACATATTTTTTGAAACTGAATTAAAAACTATCACAAGAATAGTTATTTTTAGTCATAAAATACTATTGTTTCAAATTTACTATAAATAATTCCTTTAATAAATTTTCCTTGTGAATTAATATAATAGTTAGAGAAATAAATAATTTGTGTTTAGTAGGATTATAGAAATAATATTCCATAGTTTCCATGGGATAATAAATAAATAATAATTTCTATGTCTTGATGATTATATTGTAAAATTCCAATCCCCATATGAGTGATTTTCAACCCCAAATATGAAAAAAAATATTTTGGAAATTTTCCTAGTCTATTTATCATATAGTGTATTTATTACTACTTTATATAGAATTCAACGAAGTAAGAATGTATAAGTTCCGAAAGAATTACACTGGAATGAAAAAATAAGGTCACATTGACTTATCATCTATTAAACCATGTATAATATATTACCATTAATTTATTATAAACACCATTAAATCATGGTACTTTAGGGGGAGTGAGATTTGGAATAATTTCACAATCACTATGATGATTTGTAAATTAATAGATCAATTATTCACCATAATGATTAAATAAAGATATCTCAATACTCTTAGTTGGTTAATTTTTCACTTCATTATGAAAATATAAAAAAATTTCAAACGTTTCATAATTGTGTCATATTAGAAACCCAAAACCATTCCTACTAAAATCAGTGGAAAAAATAATGGTGTACTGAAACCAATCACTTTCATGATTATTCATTGGTCTATATACTTCACTATATTTGAGATCCAATAATCTACTAGCCCTTTCACTATTTCTACCAGGAGGTTTCATAGTCATTTTTAATAGTAATTAATATTCATAGATTTTAAATGATTCATAATAAAATGATTCCCATAATCTATCTTTTTAGAGTATTTTGATACATTTTTCATTTATATGTCTAAAAGAGACAATTCAAAAAATGGGTGGGATTGAAATCAACACAAAAATAATTATTATAAACATTAGAGAAAGGGTAATCCATTTCTATAATGTATAAACCATTTACCATTTTGAAAAGTACCATACACCATTTCACTCTTATATATATAACAACTCTTTCTATTAATAATGAATGAAAACATATTAATATCTAAAAAAGATATATAAATGAACTGTTTTTGTGGTGACAATATAATAAAAATTCTCTAGTTGTATAATTAATTGACATGGAAATTTCTTATCATTAGTGTTGACTTACAGCGAATGAAAAAGTTTTCCATTTGTGACACAAATATCAATATCATTCTCTATTAGTCCCCTTATATATCTGATTATGTATTTCAATGAACAAATGTATGATACATAGCTCATATCTTATACCGATGAGTTAGTATTTATAATGTTTATTTCTATAATATACACATTCAGATGCTAAAAGTGGTTCTCTTTGAGATAAATTTTCAAACATAGATTCAAAGATAGAACTATTTTATTGGTCATATTTATAAGATATCTTAAAATGATTATAATGATGTATGTTATAATCTTTTAAAGTACACATCTATAGGCTAATATCATTGTTTATATGTTTTTATCATGAAATTTCATATAAATATCTCCCACTAAAAATGATGACCACAAACATCACACCAATTTACTGCACTAAGATATAAATTTTAAAAAGAGTTATGTCTCTTTAGAGTTTTCCCCATCACTTATCTTTTAATATAAGAAGTATTTCCAGTCATAAAAATTCATATTTTTATATAGTTGACTTGATACATCTTTAAAAAAATCCATTATATGAAATTATTAAAATCTATGGATATGGTAATATAATCATATTAGGGTCACTCACCTTGTGAAAACAAAAGAAAACACATAGAATAAGTGCTTAATCCTTTTGGGATCATCTACTGTTATGTAAAATAGAAAAATCATAGAAGGTTTAGAGGTTGAGGGGGGTTCATAGACTAGATTAAAACTTTAAAGAGGAAAATTAATTTTGAAAATTATTTAATAAATTTAATTTATTTTGGTGAATAAAAATTTTTATCAAAAGTATTCTTGTTGTAGTATAGTCTAAAATGGACCTAGTCTACTCTCATAGCTATCTACTCTTCATGATATTCATTTTCAATACATGAATTTTGAAATGGAATCATAATCAAATAAAATAAAAAAAAAATTTCTTATGGAGGAAGAACCATAAGGACGTAATGATTTTTTTATGGGGAGTCACATCCAAATTAAAAAATTAAACTTAAATTGATGGATTCATAACATAAATGGTTATGAATATAGAATCTATGAGTCACATCCAATACAACATTGAATTTGACACAAGGAGTCACAACCCATAGTCCCTGAAATTAGAATTTGGAGATCATAACATTAAAATAAATAATGATTTTGTAAAGGAAATTAATAAGCCAATGTTATTACATAGATGTGAAGATATATAGAATTAAAAAAATACTAAGACTAAAGTAGACATATGTCAATGAATAATAATGAACCACATACTCAAATTGTGAAGTAATGATAAAAACATATCTTCAATGATAATTAAGTCAAATATGGTTATCCATCTTGAAATTTCATCAATATATGAAATAATTTTGGCATATGACAAATTTTATAATTTTATATTTCTATAATATCACTCTTATATATCTATTACATTCAATATTCAATCACATTAAATAATAATAACTTAATATATCCATGGATTTTATTATACAATTCAAAATAAAAAAATGAATAATATTAAAAGTTAAAAATTATTAAGGGGGGAGGGAGAGAAAAAAATATTGATACTTATATCATTTGAGATTAAAACTATTTTTAACAATTCACACATATTTAAAATCACTCATTTAAAAAGTAAAAAAATAACAGGTCAATGAAGTCCAACAATTTCGAATGGTTCCAAATTATAATATTCAGAATATAAACATAAATTTTCATTCCATATTCATCATATGATAACAGAAAACATAAAATATACTATATTAATAAAATTTAAACAGGATTAAATAATAATTTCAGACAATAAAATTATTTTAGAAACATTAAAATCAATCATTTCAACTGAAATTAATAAATTGTTATTATTTGATTTTCATATTATAATTATATGTGTGAATGAATAACATATTTTATCTGCATAAATTTTTTATAATAAAATGTTGAGATACTTCTCATAGATTCTATATTATGTATATTAATTTATGTAGTTAATAAAAGAAATTAAACACTTCAAACAATCATATAAAAAGTGAAAATATCCTTGATATTTTGAAATCGAGTAATCAAAAGAAAATACAAATTATATACATATGTGAGGGTTATTTTCTATGTTTTGTAAATCTAAAACCTAATTTATATATTCAACATAATGTTATTATGGATTTTTTGTTTGTTGAATTTTGGTAATCTAGACATGTATGAAGGTAAGACATGATTTACAAAGGTTTCATAAGGATACTATTATAGTGTGTAAGGGTAAGGAGATAAATTCTTATATTGTATAATTGTAAGATAATAATCTCTGTTAGGGTAAAAATGAAATTAGATAGGTTCTGTAATAGTACACAACCTGATATAAAAATCAAAATTGAATGAACGCTACACTTGATGAAGGTATATGTAAATTTAAACTTCACAAAAAGGGTGCACTTGAAGTCATGTTAGTGTAAAAATAAATTCTAAACATCATGAAAGGTAACTGTTACTTATAAAATGGTAAAAATTAATTTATATAACCTATATAATGTAATAAGAGATGTTTTATTAATAAAAACAATATTTTAAACTCAATGCATAAGGGTATGGGCATTCTCATGAAGAGGCCACAAAATTTCTATGTATGGGTAAAAAATAAGTGAATTACTAACGTAAGGAATGTTATATCATGTAAAAGGGTAAAAATTTGTGTAAATAACATGGGTGAAGGTATAAGTAGAGCTATATTACATTTATAAGGGGTTGAGTAATTTTTATTAAGTATAATTACCCGACCTTAAACATTATATAATCTTAGGTTATGTCGATAATTTAATATTATTTCATGTTTTGGATCTTTTAATGATTAGAGCCTTAGATAATTGTGCTATAACTCATAAATAACAAAACATAAAAATCCAAGGTGGAAAATTGCAATAGTATCTATTTCATTTATAAATAAAAAAAAATTAAAGTGAAACATGGTTTATTTTCATGTTTAATCATTATAAATTTTCCGTGATCCCATCCTCAACTCTCTTCTCCCATAAATCTTGTGAAAACAATTCAAAACTTATGATGCGCATAAAAATCTGAGTAAGGGATTCACAAAGAATAAAATATATTAGTCTTTAGAAAACATGTAAGCAATTTATAATTTTTTATAATGTACTACTTTTAACCTATATGAAGTTGTAAATACTATCAATTGAATGTAAGATCATTTCTTATCCATTTTGAAATAAATAATATTACTATAAACCCTATATAAATCACATATAACAAATAAATGTAATTTGGGACATAATCATACATAAATTAATAACCATTGGTTGAATTCCATAAATATAATTATTACAAATGAAATATCCATATGGATGACTTCGATACTAATCACTCATACAAATGGAACATCCATATGCCCGAATTCCATAACAAATTCATTGGTGGTTATAACATAAGTACCCATATTTGGTTTATCAGAATACCACACATTCATGATATATCACGCAACGACCCTTAAAATGGACAAGAACCATTATATAAACATAACACATAAAATATTTCAATTTTCAGCATTTCACTCAATAAATGTCATTTGCAATAAAAAAATCATTTTAGAATATTGTGATAATCATTCCATTTTAAAAACCATTTTCAATACCAATATACCCAGAAAATGGAATTAGTGACTTCTTATCCATTTTAAACCATTATGGTTTTTATAATAATCAAAATATAAAATAATACTCATAGATTTGGTGAATTCATTATCATCATATACGTTTAAACGAAATATACATTTATCATTTTTCAAAACATCCGATATAAAAAATGTCAAAATATTCATTTTAAAAAAATAATTAATTTAAAAATATTGAAACAATTACTCTAAAATCATTTTATATCCATAAAATAAATATTCAAAATTATATCTAGAATATTAAAAGGGATAAAAATATTTTACAAATAAATCATTAATCATTCAAAGAATCCCATTACACTTTGAACATTTAAATCAAAATCCAAATGTACAATAAATAATATTAAGATATACAAAATATGGATATGAATTTTGAAAGTTGTTTTATATACACCTTATAAAAATAACGATTCATATCATTATCAAATGAAAAAATTAAAAGATATTGATATGAAATCCCCTACCTCGAGTATGATTCGTCACATATTTTATTTATTTTACAGAATAATAAACATCAGTTTGTTATTTATTTTCATGAGAAAATTTGTAATTTATATTATTAAATTTATATATCTTATTATAATTTTATAACAATTGAATAATTATTTATGTTCAATTTAGACGTTTCCTCTATATTCGATACTTTAGTAAAAAATGAACAAGGTATGATGCCAATAGTCCATGCAGTGATAATTTAATCATCTCTAGAATAATATAAATTAAATAATAATCGATTTTATATATCAATTATCACATTATATACATTAATTAAATATTTATATCAAAATTTAACTACGTTACAACCATAGAGACTGTATATCATATGTACGCATGAGTAACATTTCCATTTTTAATGATCTTTATGGAAAGAAGGTAAGTATTATTTTAAAATTACATAATGATAATTATATATGATATATAATATTAATAATTTAAATATAATTATATATTTTATCCTTGTTTTTTGATTATTAAAAATTAATCATTGCTTCATGGTGGTGATAGTTCAAACATACGCACGAATGAAAAAATAATTTTTATGTGCATGTAATGTAAAAAATTAATTGATATATATTTTTTAAAATGATAAATATGTAATTAATATCAAATAGGAAAATTAATTGCATCATTATAACCTGTCTTGAGAGACAAATATGGATAACAAATTATATGAGTTCGTGGAAGTGACAGTTCAAATGTACACACAAACGATTAATTCTTTTCCAATTTGATGTAAGTGGAAAAGGATTTAAGAGATTAATGTAACATAATAAAATCTCAGTATATTAAGGATATTGGAGTAATTATTTCTTCATGGATGATCTTTATTTTAATAAATATGATGAAGAAATTAAATATAAACACATAAAGAAAAACGATACTTCTTCTAAGGTGATCTCATATGATTATCCGTTTAACATCTCTAAGGAGGGTGTTATGTCTAAAATAAGGCTCAGTAAAGTATGGAGGAATTATATTAAGGTTTTTGGGAAAATATTTTCTAAAAAAATTATTTTTTTAAGTTTAATGAAAAGATATTAATGGGTCCCCATTTATATGATAGGGGAGGACCACTCTTTGTATTATTATAATTATTAAATTAATAAAAATTTGTATTCTTTTCAAATTGGGTTAAAATTGTTTTATTTTTAAGATATGATGATTATGGTTTGATATATAATCAAACAATGAAAATTATATAGGTTTTAATATTTTTTAATACTTATCTTTTAATTTTAAACCCATTTAAGTATTACTTTTTTTATCAATTAATATAAAATATTAGTGTTGAAATAATTACATTCACATTCAAAATACCAATTAATGAGTCATTAATTATTTTTTTGGTATTTTATAAACTTTTTAGATAAATAATTTATTTTTATAAATTTATAAAATTTAATATAATATTTTTTATTTTGAAATACCATTTATGTTTATTATGAAATTATTCATTTGTTGACTATTTAAAAATATTTTAACATCAAGATAAAGTAAGAAACTATTTTAACACATACCTTTCAAGTAAAATTCATCCATAAAATTTTATTATGTCATCAATTATGTCAATTTATATTTATCAAAATATATATAATACTATTTATTTTATCCATTCATTAATTGATCAATTACGACAACATCATTATGGCACAATTTTATATAAATATTTTTTCATAAAAATTATAAATAAATTACCATGATGTATATAATAATTTTACTATTATAAATTTATTTTATAGTCTAAGATATCCTTTGTATAAAAACATATTAAAAATAGTTTACTTGTTAAAAACAAAAGTATAACAAAAATGAATTTTCATTGAATATAATATTATAAATGCATTATAGTCTTCCAAGTGTCTCTATGTGGCACAAAAAATGACCAACGAATGTTATATGTTTGAAAAAAGTATTATAATTAAATTAGGGAAATTTTTATATTAATTTATCAATTTTATAATAAAATTCACGTACCTTTAATTACCCAATTTACCCTTATCCTTGGTAATAAAATTTATTAATAATGTTACTATTCATAATGACAAAAAATAAAAGGAAAATATTTATATAATTTTTACCATTTGATTCCAAATATGGAATTAGTTTTTTCAAATTAAAAATGATAAATTGTTTGAATTTAACTAAAAAATAATCCCTTTTATAGAATAAGATAACTTGTTTTTAAAGTAGAACATTTAAAAGTTCATACAGTTTTTATATCCAATTTTATTGTATGCTTAATTCTAATACTCTAAAGTGAATTAAATGTGAAAAAATTAAACTAATTATACATTAAAACCAATTAAAAGTATAATTTACATATATAATTAAATTATATGAAAAAATTATGATTTAAAATGTTGTGATTTTTACTATTTATTAATGTATAAAATTTTTCAGAAAAATACAAAAAATTAAACCAAAGTAATTTTTTGTACAACATCGAAATAAGAAGTATATTTTTTGAATAATGAGCTTATAAAAGTGTAAAAAATATATTCACAATGGGTTTCCATAAAGAGGTTGTAAAACTACACTTTAACAATCTCATCGTATTTTATGCTTAAATTTAGTTTGATTATCATTTTAGTCCAATAACATTTATTGAATGAATATAAAAAATTTAATAAACATGTCTAAACATAATATAGATAGTTATATTCATTCCCACTGATACAAATAAAATGAGATAGCTACCACTTAAAATAATAATTTGACACATTATTATTATTATTTGGTATAATTTAGTCTTGCGTGAAACCTATGATTTCTAGAAAATTTATAGTCATGTCAGGTATGCTATCAGACATAGTGACTCTTTAAAATAAAATTATTTTCAAATTCATAAATGATATTAAATATGAAAAATACTTATTGTATAATTACCTGGAATTTTACATTCTTACCCTTTTTGTAAATTATGTCTTTGTAATTTTAAATATGGATTCAGAATCTAGGGTTTCACTTTTCAAAATTACCTCACTGAAATCCCACATTAGAAAAGAGTCAATAAAACATCCACTTTAAGAGAAAGAAAGTGAATTACAAGGGCCACCTTATATATCATATTCTAGGGTTCTATGTAGGGGAACATGGATATGGAAAAAATCTAATATCATGTTCTCATGGTGGGTGATAGAGAAAATGGCCAGGAGAATGCTAAAAATCACAAAACCATAAATTTGTGGGAGGTTAAATGGTATTTGACTTCATAGTAGGAAATGTAAATGAGAATTTTTTGTTAGAAGTTTTTTTCCCAATCTTGAGGAATTCTATTATTACTTGGACTAAGATCATATGAAAATATAATTAATTTACAAGTAGTGTTTTGTACCTTAATAAATTTCAACCACAAACACATCTTTTTTTCAAATGATGAGTATTTAATATGAATTTTTCATGCCTGAAGCACTAGAATCAACATATAGAAAATAAAAAATCAAACAAAATATTGAAAATATATTCCTCCTATCATTAAAATTTATCCATATCAAAAATGGGTTGGTTAAGATAATTTAATTTATAAAAAATAATATATATTATTTGTTTAAATACTATACCAAACTCCATAATTTAATTGAAATATAAAAATTTCAATATATGCTATTCAAAAAATAACAATTCATAAAAAATATTCCACAAAAATAATCCAAAAAAAGAGTGTTACCCAAAAATTATATGAATTTAATCACATAATCTCCAATGATAAAATTTGAATATTTATGTTAAAATGAATTCAATTACTCATGAATTCTCCCATAGAGAAATTATTTTTTATAATAATACTCATTATTTGTTAACCATTTATACAAATAACATGAATCACCATAAGTCCATCATTGATTATTCCTAAATATAATTCAAAATATATTCCAAAAAAAAATACTTTTTAAGGATCTATCCTATCATATATTTTGATTCTTCATAATTTCATGACCCTCATCTATATGGTAGGAATCATAAGTCTAGTTTTAATTCTATTAGTGATTTCTCAACTTTTGATTTGTTATAGTTATAGATAATGGAGCTCTTCAATACAAATCAAACAATAAGTATTGGTGGAAAATAATATGTATTTGTTTTAATTGATGATTATAGTAGATACACACGGGTCTATTTTCTATGAAATAATTATAATTTAATTTGGTATTTTAAAACACTTTTATCCTATGTTAAAATTGAATAAAAATCTTCCCCTGATAACTATTCTTAGTGATCATTTTAAGAAATTTAAAAATTCAAATTTTGAAACTTTCTGTATTGGAAAATGAATTAAAATAACCTTTCATCTCTATGAAGTCCATAGAAACATTATATTGATGAATGAATGAATTATTTTCTTCAAGAAATTAAAAGAACCATGTTGAGTCAATACCCAATTGTTAATTTTTTTTGTTGAAGTATTTAATACTATTTGTATTAATTTATATTGAATTTTAGTTATACAAATTATTAATAAAAATTATTATGAATGGTGGAATGGTCTTAAAAAAAGTTTCATAGTTCTATTTACATGGATGTAATGTACTTATCTTGGATAAAGAAATATAATTGAGACGACATTGCACCCAACTATGTTGAAGGAATATCTCTAGGTTGTTCCACTATATCTAAAGAATTCAATGTCTTTAATAAAATTTCTTATATTTTTGATGAAATAGTACATGTTAAATTAATGAATATAACTCTTTAATTTTAAAACAAACCTAAACAAAAATCCTAGATGAATTTTACCAAACTGATTTTCAAAATTTGTTGGAATATGATTTTAATAAATAAATTACTATAGAAATTATTTTTGAAGTATTTAGTCAGGAATATTTTATACCTTATATGGATGAATATATTTTAGAATAACCATGTAAGTTTTTTCTTATTAAACACCATACATATTGTATCATTGGTTATGTTAGTCAACTAGTTAGGATTATAGGTTCTCTGGGGAATGAAGTAGAGCATGTTTCTTTTTATTCCCAATTTTAACCAAATAATCCTGATGTGGCTTTAGGTGATAAATATTGGTTTAAGTATATGTAAGATGAGATAAAATGAATTCAAAAGGAACATGGTCTGAATCTTGGATGAATAACCTAGAGAAAATTTAGAAATTATAGTAAAATGCATATTCAAAAAAAGTGTCATGAAATTGGAATAAAAATTATAAATAAAGAAAGTCTTGTTGTTAAAGGCTATAATTAACCAGGGAGAATATATTACGAAGAAACATAGGCATTGATAGCTATAATATAATATATTCATATCCTATTATCCTTTACAAAATTCTTCAATTTCGATATTTTTTAAATGTATGTGATGTGTGATTTTATTAATAAATATGTCTTGGAGAATGTTTTTGTTGAAAATCCCATAGTTTTAATTTCTAAACATTCCATAACATTATATGTATAGAAAAAACATCCTAGTTCTAGGTATGATAGATTAACATTAAACTTGTAGAAAACAATTATGATAAGGGTACTAATAATCCAAATAATTCTATAAAGAAATTTCACAACAATATAATGATTGTTAAAATATATATTGATTAATTTATATTTTCATCAACTCAAAAATATTTAACAGATGATTTTTTAGATCTTATGAAATCAATGCTTGAGAAAAGTCTGATGTGTGAGTTTACATTTTTACATTTTTTTCAATTTTCACAAAAACCTGAAGGTGGATATATATTTCAATATAATTATATAAATGAAATTAAAAAAATGTATGGTTATGACCATACTAAAATTATTAATAGTAAGATTGGGACCTCAAATACACTTGATATTGATGAAGCATGGAAACTGGTTGATCAAACAATTTTCAATGGTCTGATTGGAAATATAATATACATAAATTCTATTAAAAAATAATTAATTTTTTCGATTTTATTATGTAAATATTTTCTATATAATGCTTAGGAATCCCATTTAAAATTAGTTAAATGAGTTTATTGGTTTTAATAGGTAACAATGAATTTAGAAATTACTTATTCTTCTTGAAATGATTTGTAATTAATTTTGTTTTTCAAATACTGACTTTGGTAGATGTAGAATGGATTAAAGAAGTACATCAGTAACTTTTCACATCTTAGGAAATTATGTAGTCTATAATTCATGTTAGAAACAACACTTGGCACCACATTCCACTATTAAATCTGAATATATGGAAGATGGAAGTAGTTATTCTCAAGTGTTGGGGATGAAACACACACTCAATTATTGTGGCATGTGTTTTAATAAAAATAAAATACATTGTGAAAACATAAGTGAAATAGCATTAATTAATAACAATTCAAATTAGTCTTTTGAATAACACATAGATATTAGTCATAACATTCTTAGGTATCACACAATTAAATGATATATCATTTTATAAGTCATTCGAATGAATGAAAAAATTCCTAAAATTATTTACAAAACCATTAACTTTTGATATATTTTAACACACTAAACAGAATCATGGAATGATATGAATAAAATAATAATTCATATATACTTTTTCTTTAAACCATATATTTACACTATGTTACTTATTTTCATATGGGGTACACATTATTATTGTTTTAAAAAACTTTTAGTTTTTCAAAATTGTAGTTTTCATTTTAATTTTTAATAATTTCATTATATTTTAATTATATTAAATTCAATACTTCAGTTTAGTTTATCATATTTATGTTTTCATTTAAATTTATCAGATTCATGTTTTTATTTAAAACATATCATATTCAAATTTTTATTTAAACGTTTCATATTTTTGTTTTCACTTAAATTTATTTGATTAGTGTTTTTATTTACATTTATATTATTTGAGTATATTTTTCTCTCTTATCATGTTTTCCCTTCAATTTATTTTTTAAACAATTGTTTTAAAAATCCAAGAAGAAAAAAATTGATGATTCCACTACGAAAGATATTATTTTTTTTCTTTTAACTATAATATTATATCATTATGAATAATTTTATCCTTGTTTGTTGTTAATTTATTTAAAAAAGTTTTTTCAATTATTTTTCATATTTAACAAATTTGATAAAATGTTTGATAAAACCTCGAGTATTTAAATTATATTAAAAAATCCATCTTCAAAAAATTTATCAACAATCAAATAAAATACGATGAATCTCAGTAATCAAATCATTTTTTGAGATCAACCATCACTTTAAATAAACAATATAAAGAGCATGTGTTTTTTGTCTCACATTAGTTATCTCAAGTCTTTATCCCCAATGTAATCCCTCAATTAAAACCCCTAGTGTGATTTTTTCTCCAGGAACAAATCTATAGTTTGTAGCCATAATACGATGGAACCAGTGAAGGATCACAACATGTGATATTTTTCTAAGGACTGGATAATTGCCAAAGATTTTTATAAAATTAAGGATTCATATGTAATGATAAAAACAAAATTTCAATGTTGGTAATAATTAGGTTTATAGTAAGGAATTCATGTTTATGATTTTTTTACTTGGAAGTAGTCTAGGATTTTAATTCCTCTGTAATTTTTTTAAGGTGGAAAATAGTAGTTTTATTTCCAAATCAATGAGAAATGATACAAGATGAAATACATCAAAGAAACAATTTTACTAGAAATTTAATCCAAATGAGATTCCTTCCATCAATCTCAGAAGCTACTTGATTCTAAGTGTATTAAAAACATGAAAAGTATCAAAAAGTATTGGTTTAATAATGTATCAGATGATTAACCAAGGAATTTCACTCATCTCATTTAGGATTATAGAGTAACAACCCTTTGGATGAAAGGGTTTATAATTATAAAAAAGCGATATAGAAATCCTTTACTAGTATCTGATATCATTATTTGGTATTACTTGGTTAATATGAGGAGAATTAATTTGGCTGGTTTTGTTCTATTGAAAATAAAGAATATCAAATCTCAACAAATCATGTCTCAGATTATAATGTTGATAGATTTGAAAAGTAAGATGATTGAATCAAGTATTTATCATTTTAATATTGCAATAAAATATGATACTATAAGAGAAAATAATATTTTTATAAGTGATGATACAATTAAACTGATAAAGTATATACTTGATTATGGGTCAATGATGTTTGTAAGAAAACATAGGTTTCTATATTAGAATCAGAACCTTCTTCTTAAAAAAAATAAAATTATAGATGGTTGTGAATAAGGGAGAAATTAGATATATTCCATCAATATAAAGGAACCAAAAGAATGTTTTTGATGAATTATATGTATATTGGAGGAGGAAACGAGAAGAATGAAAAGATAGAGATACCCACTTCAGACTCCAACCATCTAAAACTCTATCTTTTATTATTCATAGATTTGAATCTCAACAGAGTGAAATCGGAGAGGAGAAACATAGAAAGACACTTCAAGGTTTAAATTTAGTTGATTTATTGAGGTAAGGGGTTCAAGAATCCTTTAAAAATTTTGTTTTACCAAATTTAGATGTTGGTTTGTCTTTCAAAGAATCATCTATTTTCCATTTCGATGTTCCCTTTATCGTAAATAATATAAATTCTGGTGTGGTAGATAAAGAATTATTTCCAACAGTTAAGGCTAATTTAAGATCAATAGATCAACTCTATGATGATTTTTGAAATGATGTGGAGTAAAGTTATGTAGATATGTTTATTCTAGTAAATTAAAGTGATGGTGTGGATGAATATAGTGTATTCAAATAAATATAAGATTATGATGATGAAAAAAAATAAGAAAAATAAAAAAAATAAGAATAATTTGGAAAAAAATTGTTGATAAATAAGATCTTCCATCTAATAAGATTTCCTTAAGGAATACATAATCCTCTTCAAATAACCTTTCTTCTTTGGGAAATCAAAGATATAAATCTCTATCTAAAGAATAAAAATATTTCCCATCAATTCAAGCTCTCAAATCATTGTATAAAAAGGATGAAAAAAATTATAATTGAGATATTGAAGGTAGTAAAGGGATTAATGTTGATGCTATTGAGATTTTATATAGAAATTAGGTTGAACAGAGAATTAGAAAATCAATTACAAATAAATGAATCAAATATAGTTTAAGGGGAAATCGAATGTAGTAGAATTATACCTCCTGAGGATCAAGTAGAATATTAATCAAATTGATCTAGTAAATCCTCTTCCAAAATATTATATTTTTATTATTCATTCATTGAAAAGGCCTGAATTAACAAATCCCTATATCCAAAATCGAAAGTCTCAGTGCCAGATGATTCATGATTTCTTTAATTAAAAATCAGGATCAATAATCATGCATACCAAAAAATAGATCAAGTTATAAGGTGAGTTTAATGCCCATCAATATTATTAAAATTTTCATATAAACTCATGTAGTCATATGACTAAGTGGTATTCACAATTAAATAATGATCTCAAGAATATCGATGAGAACGTGGAGGGATAAGTAAGGACATGAAATATTTAAAAGACAATTTCCATTTATAAAAAATTATCTGTTTGAAAGAGTAACATTTGTTTAGCCATTCAAAGATCAGACTAAATGTGATGACCTTCCAATTATCATTGGCTTGAGAGCTCAACAAGTCATTACTAGGACTTAAGCGACATCCCCAAGGCCCCAAAGGCTGGAAATTAATGCTGATGTGTTTCAACTAAAATTGGGGTATGGTTTAACCTTTAAGAAACTAAGCCAAAACATCAACTAACAACCACTATATGATGCATGTTATTAAAACAACCAACTCATGTCTTTAAAAATGAAACTACATAATTCCACGAGAAAATAAAACAAACAAAATATCAGAGTACCAAGCGGAAGACTAACACAAGACCCAAAATAGACAAGGACACACTCCACAGCTCCACATAGAGCTCCATGCTCCAAGAACCACCACATCTCCCGAGAACCACCACGAACCACTAGTAATGTGGTTCTTTACCTTTACCTGTGTCCCGAAACATGAAATATACAGAAGTATCAAAGTTCCAAAGTAGGGGTGAGTATAACTCAGTAGGTTTCCCACAATGACTTTCCTACTCACACCACTAGTATAAAAGAGTTAGCTTCATTTATATAAAAATAGTTTATATAAAACAGTTTCACAAAAGCAGTTTATAACTAAATATAAAAAATTTTCCAAACCATTCATAACCAAAGGCACTTCATAACCAAATAAACCAATTTTTTCAGCAATTTATTTTTCCATAAAAATAGCCAAAAAAATTCGAACCATTTCACAAACATTCATTTTTGGAAATCCCAACCATTTCACAACCCCATGAAATCAACCATCCATGCTTCATTATGACAGTTCCATACTCATGATTGGTTTCTCATCGATCTACCAAGTCATCATAAGGTAATTGTTCCTCGTTTTCCATTACACCTTTGGCACCGAGCAGAAGGTCATATTTCAACCAAGACTCCTATATGCAACATGAACACACACCACACATTCAAAACAATCAAGACAAAACTATCCTTTCAATAAAACCCCTTTAATTGAAAACCATTTCCATCCAAACCAAGTGTGTTAAACCCAATTCAAACCATGTCAATAAAACACCCCTTTTTATTTAAAACCCATCCTTCATCAAATCAATTTTCATTTTAGAAAATCACAATTTAAAATCGACATTTTAAATTGAAATCCAAATTTCTATACACAACAATCCACCAAGATTTCATAATTCAATCAAAACCATAAATCATCACTAAAGAATATTTATTCCATTCTTTCACAATATATTTCATTTAAACATCCCAATTTAAAACTAATCAAATCAATTCTAACATGAGGATTTGAGAAGGAGGCCACCTACCTTAACAATTTGGGAGAAACCAATCGACAGACGAAGAACGCCAAGAACGCCGGGTCAAAACTCCAAAAACCCTCCTTAGATCTCTTCTCCTAAAACAACCAACACCAAATATTGTCATATTTGGCGTCCACACCTTTAGATCTACCCATAACGAGTGTAGATCTAAGAAAATGAGAGAAGAGGAGAAGTAGATCTAAGTATATCTAAGAAACCGATCAAGAACGATCACATACCTTAAGAATCGGGCTTTGATTCTTGAAGAGAAGAAATCGGATCTCCTCCGGAATGATAGGGAGAAGTATTCCAACCTTTAAGGGAGAGTAATCCTGAGTTAGGGACACTAAAGAGGTTAAAACAGGGCAAATAAAGGCAAAACGAGTTGGATCCAAAATTTTAGGATCTAACTTTAAGTGACCTCACTGTTAGTCTGCACGGTTAGATAAACCGTGCACCGACTGTGCGGTATCCACTGCCTCCAAGACTCACTGCGCATGATTTTTCCACACGGTTAGAAAAATCGTGCACCGACCGTGCTACTTCCCCTTTGCCTCAAAACATCATTCCAAGATATCCTGAATCTCCCATTCACCACCCTTAACTTTAAAACATTGAAAAGCATCGAGAAAGGGGTTACATACCAGAAACCGGGGGTACTACATTCTCCCCACCATTGGCCTTTCTGTCCCCGGAATGTAGAAAACCATAGCTTGACAAAAAGAGTTCTGGCCACTACTCATTCATTTCTTTCTTGCATTTCTAAGTCACTTCCTGAATCTGACCATGTTGCCACAAAACCCGCACTAGGCCGATGCTTTTTCCATGAAAGACCTTATCTTTCCTATCCACAATACTCACCGGGATATGTACCAATGAAGCATCTGGCTCTATGTCAATGTGATCCCATATGATCACATGGTCAGTATCGGGTTGATACTTCTTTAGCTGAGATACATGGAACACATTATGTACTTCATTGAACCGTGGTGGTAATTCCAACCAATATTCCACCTATCCAACCCATTCCAGTATCTCAGAAGGGCCTCTATAATGAGGATATAATTTTCCCTGCTTCCCAAAACGATGATGTCCAAGCCTTGGAGAGATTCTCAAAAAGACATGATCACTCACTGCAAATGACAGCGGTCTTCGGCGATGATCCGCATAATATTTCTGACGACTCTGAGACCTCTCCATCCTCTTTCTAATCAAATGGATCTTTTCCATTGTTTCTCGGACAAGTCTTGTCCCGACTAGTAAAGTTTCACCAGTTTCCACCCAACATAGTGGAGAGCGACAAGGATGCCCATGTAATGCTTCAAACAGATCCATGTGTATCAAGGCCTGATAACTGTTATTGTATGAGAACTCCACTAATGGTATATGCCCCTCCCATGAACCACCAAAATCAATTACACAGGCCCACAACATTTCTTCCAATGTTTGTTTCGTCCTCTCGGATTTCCCATCCGTCTAAGGATGATACGCCGTGCTCATCATCAACTGAGTCCCAAGGGATTTCTGTAAAGATTTCTAGAAACAAGATGTGAACCTCAAATCTCTATATGAATGATAGACACTGCTACACAATTCCTCTTTACCACTTTCCAGATATATATTTTTGAATGATCTTCCACCATATGGGTTTCATGAATTGGGATAAAATGGGCTGACTTGGTTAGACGATCCACTATCACCCAAATGGCATCACGTTTCCGAACCATTCTTGGAAGATGTGTAAAAAAATCCATTGCTATTTGATCCCATTTCCACATAGGTATAGGTAAAGATTGTAAGATACCAGTCGACCGTTGATGCTATGCTTTAAAATGCTGAAAAGTTAAGAACCGTGAGACGAACTCACCCACCTTCCTTTTCATGCCGCTCCACCCGAACTGCGCCTTCAATTCATTATACATCTTTTGTGTACCCAGATGTACAACCCATCTTGAATTGTGTTAATCATGAAGGATTTGTTCCTGTGTAGTTAAAGGTACATCCATCCTATCCATAAACCGCAAAATTGAACTATCATCTAGCTTCCATCCCTCAATGGTGTCCCCACCATTGAGTATTTAACTCATTTCAAAACAGTCTACATCGGATGTCTATGCATCCTTTACTATCTCCACCAAATCAAGAACAAGTTTAGCTTAGAAGAAAACAGCAACATCACCTCAGTTTTCACATTCTACATGCTTTTCGGCTAAGACTGACATCAACTTCCACTCGTCTGAAGCTTCTTTTGCCAACATAGCATATGAATTTATACTCAATGCATCCTCCACCGAATTCCCTTTTCCTAGTGTGTACATCAAGTCAATGTCAAACATTTAGAGATACTCCATCCATCTCCTCTACCTCAGATTCATGTCTCGTTGTGAGAAAATGTGTTTCAGGCTTTTGTGATCCATAAACACAGTACATTTCTCACCGAAGAGATAATGTCTCCATGTTTTCAATGCATGAACGACTGTAGCCAACTCCAAATCGTGTGTTGGGTAATTCTTCTCATGAAACCTCAACTTCCTTGAACCATAAGCAACAACATGGTATCCTTGCATGAGAAAACATCCCAACCCTATTCCCGAAGCATCACAATACACCACATACCCTTGTCCCGATTCAGGAAAGATCAAGACGGGTGCTGATGTAAGGCAATGTTTCAACTCTTGAAAAGATCTCTGACATTCTTCAGTCCATTGAAATGGATCATTCTTATTTTTCAATGCTTTCATAGGAGAATCTAGTCGCGAGAAGTCACGCACAAAGTGTATTTAATAACCATCTAGACCAAGAAAACTTCGTATTTCAAAGATATTATTCGGCGGTTTCTAAGAAAGAGCAACTTATATCTTTTCTGCATCCATTTAAACACCTTTTTCAGAATCAACATGGCCCAGAAAGCATACCTCATGTATGAAAAAATCACACTTTGATAATTTGGCATACAAATAATGGTCTCTCAAGATTTCCAACACTATCACTAAGTGTTTCTCATGCTCAGCCCTTATTCTTGAGTACACCAATATGTCATCTACAAACACCACAACAAAAGAATCTAGATATCGTTGAAATATCCGATTTATCAGAGCCATGAAGACTGCTGGTGTATTCGTATGACCAAAAGTCATGACTACATATTCATAGTGTCCATATCTACTTTTGAAGGCCGTCTTCGGAATATCCTCCTTCCGAAATCGCAACTGGTGATATCCGGACTGTAAGTCAATCTTGGAGAACCACTGAGCTCCCCTTAATTGATCGAACAATTAATAAATTATCGAAAGTGGATATCTATTATTTATCGTAACTTGGTTAATTTTATGATAACCCACACATAACCTCAAAATTCCGTCTGCTTTCTTTACAAACAAAACTGGTGCTTCCCATGGAGGTAGGCTTGGCCGAATAAAACCATTGCTTTTATGTTCTTCCAAATGCACATTAAATTTATTTTACTCTATTGGTACCATCCTATAAGATGGAAGTGATATAGGACTAGTCCTCAAAAGGAGATCAATTATAACCTCCACTTCTCTCACAGATGGTAACCCTGAGAAGTTTTGAGGAAAAACATCAAGAAATTGATCCACGATATCTGGAAAACTATTTTCCTCGATCTCCTCCATTGATGCCAAAGTCAAGGCTACCAATTGGTGAGAGATCATTCCCACCATTGGTACCAACAAGCTCTTTTCACTTTTCTTGGAAATCCTCTATCCTCTGAAGAGATGTTTAATGCCATCCTCAGTTGTGAAAATCACCGTTCACCTATAACATTCAAGGTGAGCCTTAAACCTTTTCGACCAATCCGTACCTAGTATTAAATCACAGACATCCATCTTCAATAGAGAGAAATCCCATTTTAGCTTAGCTCCATCCACATTTATAGCACATGCTCTACACACGAAGGTTTGACATTCTTTTTCACCAAGAGGAGTTTGCAGTTTCAAGGTAGAAGGTTACATTTCCAGTTTTAAACATAGCAAGTAAACAGAACGAGAAGCAAGGAAGGAATGTGATGCACCAGTATCAAACAACACTTTCACAAGGGTAGAATTCAAAAGAGTCATACCTCTCACAATAGATGGTCTAGCCTGATCATCCACAATCATTTTCCTAGCTCCATACAATTGCTTCGTCGCTGCACTATTCTCCTTGTTGCGTTGCTGAGACTGCCCAGGTTGAAGAGGCATGGTATTTCAAGAATCACCATGGCTAGCTTTGTTATGTTGACGAGACTGATTCTGTTGTCCTCTTCCTATCGAATTATACGATGTTTTCGACACCTGTTAAGTGTCATGAACAACCGACTGTGGAGCAGTGCGATAATATCGCTGAAGAAGCCCCATATTGTTACAATTGTGGCATGCTCTCGGTGGTGCTGTAAAGTCTCATTTCATGTGATCAGTCGAACCACATTGAAAGAAACCTGCTTTTCTCTGGGGTCATGGAGGAAGGTTGACTAATCCCACCATCTTGTTCTGATTCACATTCCCACCATAGAAGTAGGTGTCCCTCTTCCGCTTGTTCCCAGACTTAGAGTTCAAACCCGTTCCCATGGGTATCATCATAATTACTACCCCCATTGATCATGAGATATCACATTCAGCAACTGTTTCTCTATTCACGACCTCTGTATAATCAGTAATACAAGGAACCGTAATCTTCGAACAAATATCCTTCCTTAGCCCCGATTCAATGATGTGTGCCTTCAGCGATGCACTTGCAGCAACTTCCGATGCAAAGCACACTAAATTCATGAATTTAGTGGCATATGCCATGACAGAGAGATTCTCCTGCTTCATGATGAAAAAGTCCATCTTCTTTTGGATATTTAACGTGTGAGGAATGAATTGTTTGTTAAACAATTCTTCAAAATCCTCCAATGTAAGGTCTCCATCCAATTTAGCATGCACTACTAAATCCCACCACTGACATGCAATATCCTTGAGCATATACGTCTATAGCTATACTTTCAACTCTACTGGTGTGCAGATGAAATTGAATATATGATTCATCCAGCTTAGCCACACCTCCACCTTCTTGGGTTCAGCATCAACCCTAATGTTCGGTGGATTGTGATTCATGAACTGGATGGTATGATCCACATGTCATGGATCATTCCTTCGATTCCCCATATCCATAGCTTGAAAATCTTGGTCACTACAATGAACCAGCTCTTGGTTCACACATGGTTCCGGCACAACCACATTCTCCGCAGCCTCTTCAGGTTAGTTCTGACGATGCCTACCGGGTGCCATTTTCTGGACCAACATCAAACTATAATAATCTCACTCTCTAGCAACTAATGGCTTATCATTCATATTATATCACATCATCAATCACATCATTGTTCTCAAAACAACAATTTTCCCATATTCAAACCTTTTTAAAAATATTCCGCATGATTTTTGAAAATTAAAATGTTTTCAAAATACCCCAAATATCCATTTTCAAAATCATTCGTTTGAAAATATATTTCTGCATTTTTTTTCAAAAATTGGCAACTTATACCAAATCCATACACATCCGTCACAATGTGATTTTCAATCCTAGTGGGAAGTCATTCCTCTAAAAAGCATGCCATGCTCATATCATTGGCTAAACCCATGACGATGAGATTTCTAACATTTTAAAAATGTATCCAAAACACTTGTGTGCCCAAAACAATGGTAACTTGAATTTCATCATAAACAGGTTAGCTACATCCTTTTATGCTATAAATTTAAAGTTCCGAAAATCCTACTCCTGTCTAAGATGACCTCCCAAGGAATAGACATGAAGGAATTTCAACTCCAATACCAAGATCATTGACGAATACTTGTTTGGAAAGGACCGAACAATATGATACCATTTGTAATGACCTGGCAATTTACATTGGCTTGAGAGCTCAACGAGTCATTACTAGGCCTTAAGCGACATCCCCAAGGCGCCAAAGGCTGGAAATAAATGTCGAAGGGTTTCAACTACAATTGGGGGAAGATTTACCCTTTATGAAACTAAGCCAAAACATCCAATAAAAACCAATATATGATGCATGTTATTATAACAACCAACTCATGTATTAGAAAAATGAAACTACATAATTCCATGATCCAATACAACAAACACAATATCAAAGTACCAAGCATAAGACAAGCACAAGACCCAAAACAGAACATGACACACTCCAAGGCTCCTCAACGAGCTCCATGCTCCATGAACCACCACATCTCCCAAGCACCACCATGAACCACTAGTAATGAGGTGCTTTACCTTTACCTGTGTCTCAGAAAATGACATCAGTAGAAGAACCAAAGTGCCAAAGAAGGGGTTAGTATAACTTTGTAGGTTTCCCATAATGACTTCACTACTCACGCCACTAGGATAGAAAAGTTCAAATCATTTATATAAAAATAGTTTATATAAAACAGTTTCACAAAATCAGTTTATAACTAAATATAAACAAGTTTCCAAACCATTCATAAGAAAAGGCATTTCATATCCAAATGAACCAATTTTTCCAGCAAGTTATTTTTCCAGAAAAATAACCAAACAACTTTCGAACCATTTCACAAACATTTCTTTTGAAATACCCAACCATATCCCAACCCCATGAAATCATCCATGCATGCTTTATTATGACAGTTCCATACACATGATCAGTTTCTCGTCGATCTACCAAGTGGTCACAAGGTAATTGTTCCCCATTTTCCATTACACGATTGGCACCAAGCACAAGGTTATATTTCAACCAAGCCTCATACTTAAAAGTACCATGTTCCATTAAACATTTTTCACTGAGGAAAAGGTCATATTTCAACCAAGCCTCATATATGGAACATGAACACACACAACACATTCATAACAATCATGCCAAAACAATCCTTTCAATAAAACCGCTTTAATTGAAAACCATTTCATCCAAACCGAGTGTGTTCAAAAAAATCAAATCATTTCAATAAAACACCACTTTTTATTGAAAACCCCACCTACATAAAATCATTTTTCATTTCAGCAAATCACAATTTGAAATCGACATTTTAAATTCAAAAGAAAAATTACTATAAAAAACAATCCACCAGGATTTCACAATTCCATGAAAACCATAAATCATCAATAAAGAAGATTTATTTCATGCTTGGACAATCAATTTCATTTCAATATCCCAATTTGAAACCAGTCCAATCAATGCTAACAAGAGGAGTCGAGAGTGAATCCACCTTCTACACCAATTTGGGTGAAACCAACCGACGGACGAAGAACGCTAAGAACACAGGGTCAAAACTCAAAAAACCTCCTTAGAAATCTTCTCCTAACACAACCATCACCAAATCTTGTCATATTTTTCATCCACACCCTTAGATCTACCCATAACAGGCATAGATCTACGAAAAAGAGAGAAGATGAGAAGTAGATCTAAGTAGATCTATGAAACCGATCAAGAACGATCACATACCTTAAGAATCAGGATTCGATTCGCCAAGAGAGGCCTTCAGATCACCTCCGGAATGCTTGGGAGAAGTCTTCCAATGTTCAAGGGAGAGTAATCCCGAGTTAGGGCCTCTTAGGAGGTTAAAACAAAGTGATTAAAGCCAAAACGAGTTAGATCCACAATTTTAGGATCTAACTTTAAGTGACTACACAGTTAGTCATTACGGTTTGAAAAACCATGCGTTAGCATCTGCCTCAGCCATCCATCACGCATGGTTGGCCGCACGGTTAGACAAATAGTGTGCCGACCGTACGGAAGCCACTACCTCCAAGACTCATTGTGCATGGTTTGGCCGCATGGTTAGAGGAACCATGCACCGACCGTGCGACTTCCCCTTTTCCTCAAAACATCATTCCAAGTTATCCCAACTCTCCCATTCAAGAACCTCTACATTAAAACCATCAAAAGCATCAATAATAGGGTTACATACCAGAAACCAAGGGTACAAAACTAAAAATCATATTATCACTATAAATTATATGAATAGAAAGTTTAGGTATTTCAAGGATTAGATAAGAAGACTCTAAAATAGTAATTAGGATGTCAGTACCCCGAAGAATGAGTTTTCTCAAAGTCTTCAGAACCAAGAAGAAAAAATTCAAATACACGATGTAAATCATTGATAATTTTTATAATATCTCCCAATTATTATGAGATGGATATTCATTCTTTTTTTATGATGAATAATAACTTTATTATATAATTCTATAGACTTCTTTCCTATCACATTTTAGGTGTTAAAAGAATCTTTCCTATTACGTTTTAAAAATCATAAAGGAGGTGAAATTTATTCAAAAGGGGAGAATATTATTGAATGGGGTATATGTGTTATGTAATGGGGAGAAATAATTATAAAGAATAGAATATGGCAATTAGGGGAAGTTCCTATCCTTAGGGGGATTTATTCATTTTCACCATTGTGATTAGATGAGTTATAAACTCAGTGGGATGTAAGTATTACTATTTAAATTATGAATATGATTTACTTAAATGGTAATGGAATTATGATTTAATGTAATTATTTTTATTTAAATAATGTGTCTTCTGTATTCATAGAGGGGTATATTTTTGAGTCAAAAGTTTATTTTTGAATTTTCTATTACATTTTTTTTGGAAATTAAAAATACTCTCTAAAATACTTAATTACTAACGGTTTCATGTCCAAAGTGTAAGAATAATTTTTTTCAAGAAAACATATTATTTATCATAATTATAAATAGTGTTAAATTTTTTAGTATTAAAAACTGATGTTATTCAGTAAAATTATCATAAATATCATAGATCCAATAGTGATTGGATTCATATTTATCTTATCATATTTCAGTCCTTATGTCTTCTATTCATACTGAAAAAATTTCTTATCATCAATATTTTCATTGAAATTGATAAACATCATATTCATAATCATTGATTTTATCACAATTAAATATTTATAGAAATTATCATATAGACTAATGGTTAAATTATTAATATAGATAACAATATTATGACATAATGGAATAACTTTTACATTACAATGGTGTAAAAAAGAACAATTACATATATTATGTTATGATATGAACAATTTAGTGAAAGGTGTCCAAGTACATGCAGAAAAAGACTATAAATTAAGACTGTTTGGGGATTATGATCAACATTGGAAGCATTTCTATAAATACCTAGTCATTCAAAGAGTTGGATATAAAGATGTAACAGTGTGGGAGAGCATGAATGATATGATTCTAATCTAAAAATTTCTAATGTATACAATTATATAATAGATTGTTCCTAGACTCTTGTATTGATTTAGAGTTATTCATTTTTAAGGAATCCTTCTATGTTTGTCTCCTTGAGTATTTTTTTAATTTCCGTGTGTATCCGATTGGGTGAATATGATCGATTGATTCTTGGGATAGGAGGACTGATATCCAATATTATTGATCAAGGACTTTGATGGATTGAACAATATAATTTGATCCATAAAATAAAAAATGCTAAGGATAGGCAGACATATATACATATCATTATATCGAGGGATAACAGGAATAGTGAGAAAGATTGAACATCATATCAGATTATTTCCCAAGTAAGAGAAAGAAAAAATTTATGTTTATAATAAAATAAGAGACCTTTATCCTATGTTATTGGATACCTTATTCATTTCGTTAAATTAATTTTATTCACTTATTTTACTTGTTTTATAAAAAGTATTTTATTTTCTCTTTATATAATCGGAAGTGATTATTTTATATTCATCTTTCTAATTGTATATTTTTTATTGTAATAACTTTTATTATGATAAAAATTTTTATCTTTCAATACAATATTACCCTAATTATGGTTATATAAACATTAATATAGAATCACTAATTTTATAATACTCTGATATATCATAACTATTGTGGTTGCAATTATTTTTGTGTTTACACTGATTAAATTGTTTACTATTGTGAATACAATTAAAATTTGGAAATGTAACCAATGCAGAATGAATATATTTCTATACACTGTTAATGCAGAATAATTTTCTTATATTGACTTGTGGAAGACAAATCAGAATCTAATTGATTAAGATATATTGTTTTTGAATCCAAAGGGCCATGCTTGATTACCGTTTAAATAATTAAGTGGTTTTGTAAATACGATTTTTTTAACACTTTCAAAATAAGTTCAATTTAATATTAAAAGATAATATTTTTAAACTTACAATTCATCACATCTTGTATTTATCCATATTCATATACATTAAAATACAATAAGTTTCCATCACCCATAACATTTTTACTCACTTTTTTTCTAATACATGATTTTCAATTTTTGAAAATAGTAATTTTTAATGAATTATTATTTTTATATATTTCACCAATTTTTTTAAAAGACTTCATTTTCCAAAAAACAATTATATGATTTTTCAATTAATGAACATGTTTTATTTTTTATTTACTTTGTTTACATTAAATATTTCTTGAAAGATTCTATTTTTTATGATCACCATTCATTGTATGATACATCTCTCTTAAATAACCATACTATTTTTATCATGGATATAGTTATTTCTTAAACCATTTACCATTTTTAAATAGGTATTTTATAATAAAATTTTTTTATCGACGTAGAAAATAATTATATTATATATTCCTTACACAATGATGATATTTATTGATAATTCATGTTGTTTATGAATCATATTGATCATTCAGTATATGAGAAATTAATTAGATATTTAATGACAGGTGGGTACTAGAATTATATATTCCTTTGACTTATCCACATGTCCCCGTAGACAAAATAGTTATTCGAAATTATTATATGGGTTTTTTGTACACATACCCATTGATTAAACTATATTCGAATAAGGAATTGATGGAAAATATATCATGATATATGAGATCTTGATGTAAATAATTATTAATTTGCTTCATTGATAATTTTGTTATTATTATCCTTGATATTAATGCATACATAGTATCTATGGATTATTTTTTATTCATGTTATTGATTAAATAGAATGTGATTTCTATTATTTACATTTCCATATTGATTATTCTATTTTTACACTTGGTTGTTTCCACTATACATTAAAATTAATGAAAATTTATTCCACCATTTTTATGTTTCATTTACATTGGATCTTAATAAGTAATCATTGTATGAGTTTAAGGACGTAGAAAAATAACATTCACAATGTTTTTTATTTTATTTATATAGAAAATGAAATTATGATTTTTATCTGATTCTTCAAGACTACTAAAATAATCATCCATTCAAGACAATATCACTTGTATCTTATGAAAATTTAAGGAAATATACTCTGGATATGTTTACTAGAGTTGGTTTTTTAGAATTCTTAGAAACTAGTAAATTTATTTTTTAATTATAGAAATTGATATCCATATTTTATGTAATTGCGTATGAAAGATGTTTGAGATATATGACAAACATTGGGAATTTTATTAGTAAAATTTAAAGAAATTCCTGAAATATATAAGCCTATATTAAACAATTGACTTTATGATATTATATATGTGAATTTTATATGAAATATTTTAATCTCTATAAAAACTAGTATATGATAAAATAAATGAAAAGAATCTAATTCATACTAAGCTTTTGACATATATTTTCATAGCTAATTTATATCATATAGCTTATTCCTTGTAGAATAGATTTTTATTTAAATACATATGTTTTAATTATTTCATAAAATTTAAATACCATTTATGTGGAAGGAAAAATAAGATAAAATGTAAATGAATTCGATAAAATCAAAATAAGTGAGAGTTAATGTAAAAAAAATTTGTAAAATTTGTAACAGATATTTTGGAAAACTAATCAACATTGTAAAAAATTATTGATTAAAATATATGAAAGGGTTACAATATTTAAATAGAGAAAATATAAGATAATGTGATACTTTAAAAAACAAATACGATTTGTATAAATAATAGGTCAATTATTGGGGTGGAATTTAGAATAAGGAAGGACACATACACTCGACAGATAAGGTTTACCGACATCCATAAATCATGTGAACTCAAAAATCGGAACCGTTAATTTTTACAAACATTCACCATAGTGAAACAAATGTGGTATGGTTTTGGGAATTTCTAGAACCATTATGCTAATTTTTGAGGTAGGTAAATCATCGATCATGAAATATGTTTTAGCATACATGACCAAAAAAATCTTAATCATGAAGAGGGAGAAATATAATCTATTAAGAAAATTTATAGCACCAACACATGTAATTTTGATTTATTAATAGTATGTAAACATCTATAATATTAAATTCCCACCTTTATCATTGAGTAGTCATGTCATATAACAATATATTATTTGTATGATTTGATGTAATTTTTCATGAAGTAGTTAAACCATAATGTCAAAATAAACCTTCTGTACCCACATGCAATAGAAAAAAATAGTGAAAGTAGATATATAAGTTGATATAGAATAATTAGTGTTGGTGTGAAATTATAACATTTTAAATCCCTTAAACTCACTTTTACAACATTCAATATTTGATGATGATTACATTATTCTCTTATTCTATATTTCTATTTATCTTTCATTTTTTATTCAATTTCAAGAAGAAAAAAATAGACACACACAAGAGACACAAATATTTAGAAGGTTTACATTTCAAAATGAAATTATACTCCTTATTTTGACCTATATTATTCCATTATCATTCAATCTAGATCTATCAACCCATTGATACAATTGGGTAATTTTTATCCTTGTACACATGTACAATGCATCATTTACTTTATTACATCCCTATAATATTCATTCTTTCATCCTAATATTTTATAACAAGGTGGATGAAAATAAGAAGTGCTAACACTGATTGATATTCCAATATTATTATTGATGTACTGATTCCTTTAATATTCTTCGTTATTCACATGCACAATGACATGCATGAACATTCAATTATTTTTTATTAAAAAATAAATATACAAAACACTTATCTTTTCTACAAAAAATAGTCAATGAATTTCTTGAAATGAAATAAATACTTATTCTTCACCACACAACTTTATCTTATTCTTTTAATCAACATCCATGAATCGCTGAATTTTACTAGATTTATTATCTGACTTTGACACACAAATATACTAAAAAAATATCACTATTAGATCAACTTCCTTATAGGTTTCTTGGATTAGAAATGTATATAACTAATACTCTATTGTGTTTATTCAATTTTATTCAATAGATACACTACACTAATAACATGAAATTTTCCTTTAGATGAAAAAGAAGGATTACATGGAAGCCAAGACTTGAAAAGGTAGATCAAAAAGAATCAAGGACTAAGGGGGTATAAAACTATGTATACCGAGGGTATCCCCTCTAATAATATTTTCCCCTTTCGGATTTAAGGTATTTATTTCGTGAAAATAAATATACTCATTACAAAAAATATCCTTTGAAGCTAAGCATTCCACCACCTTGTTTCCTTCACTCCATGTATTATATATCATGAAGTTTTCCCCTAGGATAGTGTGGCATTTCTTGATTCCGTATATAATCAACCAAGGAATTACACCCACACCCTGAAGGGAATTGTACATGAGAATCATGTATGTTTCAGGATCTTTGACATTCAGACCCCTTTTTTTGCAAACATTAAGGACTTCAAGAATAGCCATTACTTAGGCTTGAAGGGAGGTCCCCTACAAAAATATTATAGAAAAATCCATCATGAATTTCCCACTTTTATCACATATCTCACTCTATTTTTCTATTCAGTTATGTTGTGTATATTTTAATTTTTCACATTAGAACGCTAATTATTATATCATGAATTATAATTTGATATTAAAATTAAAACCCAAAACATCTTTCAAAAATCAATTTAAAAATTATAATTTAGATGTTAATTTAAAAGATCATGGTCATCAACATTTAATTTGGCAGTAATCCTAGACTGAAGTAACTGGAAAAGTCATCGGTTTAAGTCAAGTGAGAATCATCCCTTAAAACTACCTATATTTCACTTTTACAGGGTGGTTATGAAATTATAGTGTATCATATTTGTTTCATTTATTTTTCAAATAACATTGACATACTGATTTAGCATAGTTAACTTATTGTGCTATAGAGTTCCCTATATTTCCAGAACAACAGAAACTTTTTTGTTTCACTCTGTGGTATGGTATGGTCACTATAACCGAGTAATTCATGATTTGAAATGAGTATGAGGTGGTATTATTCTCTAACAAAGATTTACCAATATTTAAAAAACTACTAAAATCTATCTCTAGTGGCCGACAGTGTAGTCTCCTCTCTATGGAGTGGAGGTCAAAAAATTTCCAATGACACTAAATATTGACATAACCTACTCCATAACATGGACCTTCACTGTGATATGGAAAACTCATTTGGAGTATCCTCTACAGCTTAGAAATAGACATTTAGTGAGTTCATCCATTTAATACCAAACACCACAGGTTTCTATTATGTAGTATGAGTCCTTGAGATAAATATTTTTTGCATGGTCCCTAGATCTAGGACTTGGTCCTTAGGTTTTAGGGTGGTCCTCCTTTGCTAACACTAACACAAATCTCCACTTTTGCATCAATAATATTTGTGTCAATAACTTCCTAAATGATATATATATACATATTTTGTCAATACATAATAGTATTTCCCATTGAGTCATCTTATTTAATCAAATGCTCCATCCAATTATTTTTCAATTCAACAACAATGGATTGATCACTATCATACATATTCAATATAGTGATAGTAAGATCATATATATGTAACTCCAATTCCTCATATCACATCTCATTAAATATATTATTTACTACCAAGGAAGGAAAATTAAACCATGTTCAAATAAAATCATCATAGATAAAACAAACAGTCTTGAAAATTGTTGTGATAAGGAGACACTTACTTGGGAACAATTCATTATAACTCTATAACTTTTTATACCCAATAATTTGTAATCATGATATGTAAATAAATGAAAAAAATTAATTAATAATAGGCTTGAATTTTACAACTAAACAGATCTTTTAAGATATACTTCTAATCAAATTCAATGGTATGGGGTTGTATTCACCAATATATTATAATAAATGAATGTTCATTATTAATTAACTATCATTTACAATTAATACAATATATAAAAAGTGGACTAAAAAATCATCCCATATGAATTTATTTTGAATAACCAAAATAATGATATGTATAAATGATATCATTAAATATTATATTTTCTCTAACATTTTTTTCATTTTACTCTCCCTTTTTCATCAATAATTTGATTATAATTTCTCACCAATTTGTTGAAAATATATACAAAGATTCACTAAAAGGGTATAAATTTATACCAACAAATTGGATTCAATAATTTCAATCCATTTATACAAAGAAATTATCGATGTAGAAAACACAATCATTTTATTTAGAAAAATTATATTTTCATAATAAATATAATTTTATAACTATAATAACGTAACTAGTTAAAATTTATCATGAATTCATTTACAAAGAATTATGGCCAAAAAAATTGACGATACTTCTTGTGACACAAATTATGAAACACATTTCATAATAATTATATCTACCAGAATTACTAGTAATCACTTAAATATACAATTTAAAACATTTCATATTCAAGTAATAGGATAAAAAATCCATGAAAATTAAATAAATATTCTCTTTTTTAATTGATTAAATTCCACACCCTCTATGTTAGAATATAAATTTGATTATTAAGGATTATATATTATGATAACATACCATTTCCAATGATTCCACCTTCTAGTAATTTCTAGAAAGAATCATATTTTTATGAAATAATTTTTTTTGAAAGATTCTTTATAATTATTCACTAATCTCCTCATCAATGGAAACAATGATTAGCGTCTTCATAAAGGATAATAACTTCTTGTATGAAATCCATAATGTTCTAATATGAGAATATATTAAAATAAAGTTAATTTTTTGGTCTTCTAGAGTTGAATAATTCAATATATTCCCCAAGGATGATATTATTTAATGAATAAAATTGATAATATATAGATTAATCATTGATGGAAACATCATTTTGTTGATTTCCAATATTGAAGAAACAAACCATTTTCATAATAGGTGACTCTCTATCTGATTTTTCTTTTAATACCAATTGAGAAATTATACGTGAATGGGGAATTTTTCGTCCTTGTTGTCTATAAATTACAACCTATTCATTTTCAGAGGTTCTTCCCCTAAGACCAAACTTCACCATCAATTAACCACATTTTATGTACATTCAAAACAAACAACTGTTATTATAATAGGGTTTATTTATTTCATGCTGATGTTAATATCAAGGATGAGGTACAATTTTACTAACTTGTTCTACTTTCTCATGTTTTAAAGCTTCCACATTTTATTTCCAAATATGATTTTTTCCTTTGGTAACATAAATCTTATAACGTTTTACATATTATTTTTTTTAGAAACATATTATCTTTTAATACATAAACTCTTATACATATCCTAATAAAAATATTATTCTCATTAAGGATTATTCATATGGTGGAAATATGGTAAAACAACATTTGGAAATGTGACCAAATTTACTGGAACTCTCACAAAGAACTACTCTTACACAATAGTTGTCATTTTTTGTAATTCCCTCATGATATTTGGTTTCATCAGGTAAAATTTTTTATTTATATATAGTTAATAATTTTTAATCTTATTATTTTATATTCCTTTCCTTTTTTAACATTTCATGCTAACCCACTTATATATATATTTGTATTTTGACAACTAGTTTGGAGTTTATAGATGGACATTTATGATTTTTATTTATATCATAAGAATTATAGATGACACTCTCTCTAGTCATCTTGGAATATATTTGAATATTTCATTATGTCAAATTTTTTTCTATGTCTCTTCTACCTATCTTCATAGATATCACGGGATAATTATTGTTATTTAGTTCTTCAACTTTTTTTCCCAAGTATGGTTAAAATTTATTCCAAAAATCATGTGGTATTCTATTCTTAAATGACTTTAATACATGTTGAGATAAATATAAACAATTTTTGGGTCTACTACCACTACAATGACTATATAAACTTTTAAGATTCTAATTTTTTTAAGAAGGATAGATTATTTGAAATCATTTGATGTTTCTTCTTATTCAGTATGCCCCCTTGAAATAGGAATATTTTTTATTATTTTATTAAATTATTATAAATCAATCTATAAAAACATCTGATTTTTTTCACTACAATCATTTATAAACAAAACTCGATATTTTATTTTTTCCTTCCATGTTGTCTAGAAAATTTAGATCTATGACCGAACAATTTTTGATAATTATTCACCACAAGTTTTAGTGAACATATGGAAAAGAAACCATACACCTTATATATACAATTGATCAAATATTTTTATTTTCATTGATTTTTCTCATCGATATATGTAGAGATAAAGATTTCAACCATATATATGTGAAGAAAATTTATTTAAAAACTTAATTAAATGAAAATTTGCAGGGTACCTTTTTCATAGATACTTGAAAAGATCATCCAAATATTTCATGATCTTATTTTCACATAATAGAGTTATTTTGACACATAAATTATACATATAATATTCTATGATAATATCCACACACTTATTTGATTATGATGATTCAATATTCATTATTTCCAAATTGGACAATTTGATTTCAAATTTTGGAAATGTTATATTAAGATAATTCTTATGAATTAAAAAAATTCCATTATATCATTATAATCATCCTTATTTTCCCTAGATCTTCATCATGCATTCTACTCATTTCATGATGAAATATATCAAGCTTCTTGATCCACTAGGATTCAATATCTAATCAATGATTATTTATATCAATGTTGTCTTTTTTATTTTCTTATAATTCATCTTTATTAGTCTTAATTATTTAGTGGATTCGTTATTCTATTGGATGGTTTTGAGGCACATTTCTTTATTTTTGTAGCATCTCACCATGATATCATCATTTTTACCATCTTTGAAAGAAAATTGTTCTGAAGGCTTAATAAATGAAAGATTTCTTTCATTTAAATCCTCGTCTACATTATCTCCAACACTTGAATTTTGAGATATATCATCCCATTTAATTTGTAAAAGACAAAAAATTAGATAAACATTCCCTTTGGGTTTCCATGAATCATTTCATTTAATACCTCATTAAATGAATATGGTGAAATTGTATCCCACCCACATAAATGTTTTTCTTATGAAAATTTTAATGAAGATTTATCACATACAATATGGTCACTTTAATGCACTGATCTACTTGAGGTTAAAACATTTAATAAATAATTTTTGGAACATAAAACCAAAATTTATTCTCAATTAAATAATGATCAATCTACCTTTCTCAAAAAAATTGAAACTTATTCATCTTTTCCCAAGAGGGACAACATTTTCATATTCGTTTTATCTTTATTATCAATTTTCTTAAATGAAATTTTAGAAACTGAATTCATATCTAAAATTGAAAGAAAATACATATTTCTATATAACATTATAATATCATAATAGAAAATTATAATCATCAAATATAAAAAAATTATATTTAGAATATAGTTATTGGTGAATCTTGAAGCTCTATTAGTAATTGAAAATCGAATAGTGGTTAGTATAACCTACTAAAAAAACAGAGGATGATCAATTGGGATATGATACACCCTAGGGGGGTTAATAAATGTAGATGTTGTATTATTACTTTTTCAATATATTAATCTCACTTTTATCTCTTTAAATATGATGTGATGATTATATTTTTTCTCTCTATCTGTATTGATTTTTTTTCTTTTAAGAAGGACAACAGAACACAAATATACATGATACATAAGGCATTACAATGTTAACCTTTAAAATAAATGGATTTTCCTTGTTATAATCTTTATTATAAAAATTATATAAAATAAACTAGTGCCGAACTTTGGATACAATTGTGTAGGGTTTATCAATTTACCCATGTTTGGTGTATCCCACACTCTTCAACATCCAAATGATTCTTTATACTATCATATTGATAGTTCAAAATAGTGTGGAATGAAAACCAAAATGTATAATACTAATTAAGGATCCTAAATTTTTATTTATGTGTTTTCTCTTATTCTTATTCTACTTTCACTTGAAAAATAGCATTGGAGGACCTTCACATGTTTTTTTCCACAAAGGAAATACACATAACTATATCCACTTAGTATAAAATAATAAATTATTTTTTTTCAACGATATTAAGAGTTATTATTCATTGTACAATAATTTTTATATAGAACCTCTTTCCATAATTACCATATTCAACTTTAGTTCATCACGAAATTTCACTATATTAATTCAATTACTCCAACACTTAGAAATTATATAAAATGATCTACATCATATTACTCTCTTGTTTTTTCATGGATAATAAATGTTTATGGAAAAGTATATATTTTTTGAATATTGTGGTATTTAGGATATACTCTACAAAAATATCACTATATTCTTCTCTTATATTTTTCAATGTAAAAATTATTTTTTTACAACATCCAAACAAATATTCTATTGGAAATTTGAATTTGAAATTAAAATTCAAACCACTAACTTTTGTATTATCATAAATAAAATATATTCTTTAGATATTAATTCTAAATATCTCAATCATCAAAATATAATTTGGTAGTTACTTTTGAATGAAATTAACACCAAAATCATTAAATGAGTACAATTTAACATGATCCCATGGAACATCCAATTTTTTACTTTCTTAGTGTGGTCATGGGATTATGGTACCCTTTGTTGGTTTACATAAATTTTTTTAAAAATACCACACATGGATGTTTCATAGTCAATGTTGGGTGTTATAGAGTTTACTAAACAGTCAAAACCACTAAAATAATGTTGACTTACCCTATAAATTTATATGGTCACTAAGGTGTATTCATTGCTGATTTTACATGACTAAAATAGGTTATCTGTGTTGTGGAATGGAGGAATTGATATTTCTAGAAACACATAAATGCTTCCCCAATTACCTATGTTGTAGTCTCCCTTCTATGGTGTTGATGTTCTAGAATCTATAGTGCCACTAAAAATCAATCTATCTTCTAGCACAGTTTGGTCCTTCACAACGATATAGAGAACATAGTTTTATTCTTATTTTGGTCATAGAAAATACTCTATGGTGAGGTCCTTCATTTAATACTGAAAACCATGAGCTAATATTACAAATAATATTTTTTTCAGAAAAATATTTAGGGAAGGGTGATAGTATTTACGACAAGGAAAATGGTTATGCAACATTATCCTCTATTGTAAGGGATAACAAAAAATATCTACTTACCTATTCAACACTAAGGGTATCATAAACACCATTGATGATATAAATAAAATATGAATAACATCTCACATGGAATATTCCAGATTAATTGAAATCATCATCCAATGATCTTGGTATTTAATTAACATCGATAAAAAACCTCCACAATAATTTATCTTAGAGACAGTAAGATCACATCCACATTACCTTAAATATTTAAAACTCATTTTCCTTCAATATATCAAGTAATTCCTTTGTATTAAAATCAAGATAAATTCCAAAAATAATCATTAAATATATAACGTCAAATATTGAAACACTTATAGAGAATGAGATACATACTAGGGAACAATAATTATTAAATCATAGATTCATTATATATAGTGCATCATATTCCGGATCTGTAAATCCAACCCATTGTTTATTTAATAACGGGATTGAATTGTTTAATTGATAATATATTTCTTGCTATAATAAACATATTCTTTAAAAAATCTGGATTTTTTCCCTAAAAATAGTGAAATAAATTAATAATACTTATTAATTTGATATCATTGAAAATAAATGCTTCTCAATAAATGTAGGACCATCAAAATCATGGAGGAATGATATGTCGAGAAATAATAAACATACATAGAATCGTTAATGATGTTGATGTCACTAATGAAGGTATTTAAAAAAAGAAAAAATATGAAAACATGTAAAATAATAATAAAATAATATAAATGGTCATAGGGTTTAAATAAATTAAGAAAAGAAGTTTAATTATAAATACTTACATTTTAAAGTGAAAAATATATCACAAGGATGTGGTTTTCGAGGTGATGTTGTAGGGATGTGATGTGTGGATGTGAGGGATATGTGGAGAGGTTAGAATGAGGTGGGTAGTTATTTTAGGGATAAATAATGATGAGGATAAAGAAGATATATTTATATGAGAAGAATGGTATTTGAGAAAATGGTAGAGGAGGTGATATTGTAGGTGGCGGAGAATTATAATTTGATAAACCTGTAATGACGGGATAATGAAAGGAATTCATCCTGGGTGAAATTAAAAGGGGTTAATTTTTTAGATAATGGGATGGTGTGGGGGGTTATTTGGTAGAATAAGAGGTATAAAGTTGTATTCCACATGACGAATGGAAAAATGGGGGTGAAATGTGTAAACAATGGAAGAGATAGTTATATAACTACAAATGAAAGTAACATTTTTTGTTTTCATTTTCATACCCATATTTAGATGTGGCATAAGAAATATAACAAAATCAACTATTTTTATCTTCATAACAACAAAGGATAAAATATATATATTATTTAATATCAATCTAAATAGGATATTTTTAATATAACTTAATTTTAAGATATCTAAAGTATCACCATAAATAATACATGCATTTTTTAGAAGAATTTAATTATAATAAAAATTTCACACTATTAATCTCTATATAATAATATTTAAAAATTATTTTAGGGTAGAATATAATTAAATAAAATTTTATTGGAAATAATTAAATTGGTTTGTGTTTCTAGTGTAGGGTAAATAAATCAATCACATAATTCAAAAAAGAGAAAAATACATGAAAAGTATTAATTACATGGTTCCAAAATGTGCTTACATAAATATGAAAATGTGTTTAGATTTTTTTTATTCTATGAATAATAAATAAAAATATAGAGTTACAGTTTTCTATTCATGATATATTGTCCCATTTTCACAAAATTTAATATAAATACATTCTGGTGTTATATACTCAAATAAAATCATTGCATCAAAAGCTACACCTCTATATTAGTTACCAAAAATAAACGGGTTCATGCATTGGTTTCTAATAGAATAAAGTACCATTAATCGCCCCCCTAAATTCTCTCCAATTTGGGAATGACACTTATAAATACATCCCTGATGATCAATTCGATGTATAATATTGACCTATAGTATCCATGAAAGAGGAAAAATATATATAATTTTTAGAATATTTTTCAGGAAATCTATTCAATAATTATTATTATGGATTTTTTAAATTTTTGAATTGGTTATCTTCACAGACATTACAAGTTTAGTGATATCAAACATGGTTGGGTTTAGAACATGATAGAAATGTCAGGTTCTTACTGGGTTGAATAACTCTATAGCTATCATAGTATAATTTTTAATTATATTGGCCCCATCCTATCTTTGAGAGAAATTTATTCATATATAAATTCTCCATTCACTTATCAGTGACTGAAATATACTACGATTCATTGGATTCTAATTAAAAAAAACCTTTTTAATAATGATTTCTATTAGATAGTGTCTCCTATAAATGATATCATGTATCTATATAATAATTTTATTATAACTATACATTAAACCATATATGTATTTGTATACCCTTTCAAAAAAATATTATCTTTTCAAAAACAAAAAAATAGTGTATAATTCAAAGACATCATAATATCCATTTGAATGTATTCATAACGTTCCATTCCAAGATATTATAAGAATAAAATCACAACACAAATTTTTTGATTAATATATTTTTTCCAGACTATTTCATACATGACACTACTAAATACTGATTGGTAATGGATTTTATCCATCTTTACATTCCCCCACTAGATTAAGGTTAGTAACTTCTAATGACTTTGAAATGACTGTCAAGATGTGTGTTATCAATTTTAGAGTCTTTCGTGTTAAATCTTTCACGAATATTCTAAATATACCGTAATTTTGATAAAAAAATACCGTGATTTTTCAAGTCATAGATAATAATTATTCCAATAATGTGTGTACCTCACGACCCCTACCCTCTATAACACCACTTGGGTGGGAAATAAAGACACCTGATATGATCAATGACTACCACTGATGGGGCATATATTTAAAACTATAAAAAAATGTATAAAACACACTTATTCACTGAAATAATGAACTAAATGATAGTAAATAGAGAATAAGCCAACCAATAAACTCTTAATGAATAATACAAAATTAAAAAATTCCCATTATTCATATAACCTCACACATTAACTATACAAAATACCAAAATAAAATGTATTCGAATGGAATATCTCATTATTCAAAATAAAACAACACCACAAACTAATATGATTATTCTTAATAACCAAATATATATAAATAACAAATAAAAATATGTTATAGATGATATAATGGTGATTATATGGGTATTCCAAGTAGTATCCCCCAAAAAACCTCAAATTCATATATGGAAGAAGCATTATAATTCCTTAGAAAATATATTGTGAAACCAATATATTAACTGACTAGGTAAACTATCCACCCAACCACACTATGGTATACACACCAAATCCAAACAAAAATTTAGTAAAAATAATATCAAAGGAAATATCTATATGTACTCCACCCAGACATACATAATAAAATCATCCCTATTCTCACCAAAATAATACATCATAGTTCTCTTATTCGTTCTATATCTATATGAACTCATTATATATAACTATATCATTTGTCATAACCACAAACCACTTCCACATAACCACACTAGTATCCATTCATCAAATTATTTCTACACATCCACATAAATTTACATCAGGCTAAAACTTCATATAAAATGTCTCAAATAGAGAGAAATTAAGGGGGAGTAATCAAACACTTGTATCCCCTCCATCCTTGACGTTGGGGGTATGTGCATAACCCAAATCCTAACACATCCATTAGTCATATTTCATGAATTTATTGGTGGTCTGTAATTAATTACATAACAATAATTCATATAATAGCACACTGACACATCCTAAGGTTGTCTCATATTATAATACCATCATAAGCCCAACTAATCACCAAAAAACAATACAAAAAACTTCTACCACTTTATACCATATGATTATCAAATTACACTAAAATAATACCATACCACATCTTCATAAGAAATCATTTTCATCCAATATCATATTTTATCATTAATTATAATTTATATGATTACCAATATAAAACTTAACAAATAATAATACTTTTTAAAAAAAAATTTCCCACCATAACCGAATCAATTTTTATTTAAACACTTAATTTATTTATAAATTTATATTAAAATTATTCCATATTCATATAAAAACACAAAACTATCAATATTATCCTCTTCATAGAACTTCATCAAACTCATCCCAATATCCCCAACATCACCTATATTATCATTAATAAAATAATAAATACTTGTCTGTATAAATAATTCTCACCAAAATGTCCCCCTCTATAACAAAAAGAAACCACACCAACATGTCCCCAAATACAATTGAAAAAATTAGAAAATGTTTATCATGAAATAAATAAACTACCACATCTATTCACGCACAATCACTCATAAAAAAATTCATATATATATAATATTAATAAGAAATTATATATTTACACATCCTTCATTTTTACCATATTTACTTCAGTAGACCATCTTAATCATGTCATAGCTAATAAATAAAAAATTATTATCACAAAAATATTCTTAGAAAAGTAGTGAATGTGTTTGGGGAACAAAATTAATGAGGATGAATGAAAATAATGCTTGTTTCACTCCCAAAATACCATGTTTATAATCTAGTTATTATATTCATTATGTATTTAACTTAAAAATAACTAAAAGATGAAAATTATAAATTAAGCATAAATAAATAAGGATAAATTCATAATTCCATATCTCAATTAATGTTTCTTAATTAGAACACAATAATAAGAAGAAAATAATAATAATTTACCACTAAAAAAATTAACTCTTCAAAAAACCTAAGCACATTGATCCACCATCATGATATTTTCATAAATTTACCATAACTACCCAAACAACACTACTATATCATTTTAGATGGGATGAAAATGATTTAATAGAACAAATTAGAGAGGAATATTGTGAAGCACTAACCCTAGAATACCCGTAGCTAGTACCTTAAAAACATGATGTGTCATTTAAAAAAAACATGCCCAGATAAATCACACATCATGTACATTCTAGATTATCAAATTCGATTTACGTTCTGGGAAACCATCCACTTCAGTAATACATATTTAACTCGAATTGATACTTGAAATTTTTTAATAAAAAATGTAGTGTGAGAATACAAATGCCAAGTAAGGGGTTTCAATATAAACCCATATATCTATTGAAAACATTATTTTAAACTTCCCATAAAACATTTTTTAAATAACATATGTAACACATGTAATATATCATAAAAGTGCACTATTAAAAACAAGAAAATAGGATTACAAGGATTCATGACTCAATTATAGGCATGCTCATTTGGAGTAATAAATAAAAGGCGCTCCAAATGTGTATGACATATGAAAATGTAAAAAAAAATTGAACAGCTAAGAGTAATGAATAATCATAGTTTCACGTGAAGGAAAAAAATTCGGTTTCATACACGGAATACAAATTCATTAAGTGCTAAAAATATTTCATTCCATGAGCTTTTACTTTTCTATTACTCATAAGTACTGGCTCTTAACCATGGATATTATACTAGTCAAATATCCATTTGGTTAATTAATTATCATAAAAATAATGAGGGAATGTAAAATTCTAGACATTAATATATGTGTCTAGGCCTCATGCCAAGAGATAGGGGCTAACCGTAACCAGACCCCAACCTAGAGAGCATCTGTAACCGGACTCCAACCCAAAGAGCATCTGTAACAGGACTCCAACCTAGAGATCATCTATAACCAGACTCCATCCCAGAGGTATTAATTTTATCAGTCCCCAACCCAGAACATACTAGTCCAATACATTCCTCCTATTCCAAATCAGGATGTATTTTCAAAATTTTATATAACACATGAAAAACCACTTACACATTTCATTTTATTCAATGTGTCTCACACCACCTTGAATAATTAAATTTCTCATTTCATATTATTCAAAGTGTCCCATACCACTTTGAATAATTAAACTGTATAATCATATTTGGTCATAGTAGTGTACATTTATCCATTAGAATTTAAAAATTTTATAAAGTGATACATATATATAGATGTTAAAAACTAAACTAACCCTTATATGACTATATCATTAAATGGTAAATAGATAGGCAGATTATGGCACGTGTATTAACATCCAAAGTAGTAAAATAAATACAGAATTTGTCAAATGAAATGTTATTCTTAAAATTATAGAGCATTATTAATTAATTATATATTGTAATCTTATCTGGTTGTATAATTAATTAAAACGGTCTACTAAACATTTCATGTAGGGTTTTGAAGCTTGTATATGCTAAAACATTTAATGCTAATAAACCTTTGTATATCACAGAATAATTTCCACAATATAAATAACAAATCATCACTATATCCAAAATAATTTAATATATATGTAAATAAGTGAATCATAAATGTGAATATAATGGTTTCTTACACCATATATTATACTTATGAACCCCTAAAAATAATAAACACATCATAAGTATAATATCTGGAATATCCACCATTAGGGTTTCAGGTTGGGTAGATTTGTCCATACAATGAGTGTATATAAAGAGTAGTATTTTAAACAACACTAAACATAATTTTGAAAAGTGTTGATTCATTAAAATATTTTTACATAAATTTTTATGTAAACATATAGAACATACAAGTTTAGCTGAGTACTATACGATATTCAATTGGCACAAACTAATTTTCCACAAACATAAATCAAATATAGAAGTTCCATGATAGTAGAATTAAAGCTAGTCCAAAGGGTATGTTTTAGAAACTATAGTTTTATATATAGTATTGTGTATAAAAATATATGCATAGATATAAGTTTTGAACAACACAACATTTCTTATGTTTTAAATCTTTACTTAAACTCGAGACTCGGTGTTTAAAGACCTCAAAACTAGGTATAATAAAGGTTCATGTAAAATATAATATATATATATATATATAACCATGTCCATTACAAAATTAATTGGCTCCTCCATATTTTTTTAACCCCTTAAGAGTATTAGTTAACCAATCTTGTATATAGGGCAGATCGGGCCATTTTTCATAAAAGTTTGTTTTTGAAAACCCACTCACATATTTCTTATAATACCATAAATATATACCATTATACACACACACACACACACATATATATATATATATGAATTTATGTGTGTATATATATATATGAATTTATCTGTATAGATATATATATACAAAGTACATAATTTTTTTATATATAAAAATTAACCTTAGATTTATAAAACATTTTCAACCCAAAAGCAGAAGACCTAGTGTCAGCTAATGAGTAGATTTCAGAAAAACCGAATATGTATAAACAAATATATAAAAAATTCATACAAAAAAAAACTACTCTTGAATTTTGAATTTCTTTATTTTGAAATCTTTTGAAAACATGATGGAATGGGTATTTGAGGTTATCTCCTCCAAACCGAAGTACCATGCCTATAAATATACATAAATAAATCGACATACATAAAACCATATATATTTCTATATATATAGGACGTCTTATGATTTTTAAACATTTACTTACTCTAAAATTATAAATACTCTAAATAGAAAATATTAAAGAGACCTAGGTTCGGTCATAAGGAAGTGTTCGAACTAAACCGTAAGGTTTATTAAATATACAGTCCTATAAGATTATATATATATATAAATGTATATTCAAAGAAATAAAAAAAGGCAATATAACCCTTACCTTAGGACAAGGAGGAGGAGGAGAACTCGATGAAGGATGGATGGAACTTGCTGGGGGTTTGAGCGGGGACAAGAACCAATGGTTACTTTGGTGGAACAGGTTAACTTATAAAAAATATAAAACACACAAACTGTCAATGCAACAATTGAGAAAACGTCCCTTTTTCGGTGCATTAAACTTCCAATGACAAACTTGTATAAAAGGGGAAGCAAGGAGGGTCCATCAGTAGTCAAAGGTAAAGAAACATTGTGCATTGTAGGTGTAGGGTTACTCATGAAATTTCACGTGAAGAAGAATAAGACGATGCTGGAAGGAGAAGACTAAAGGTTGATTGGATGACTTGGATTGCTCCGAGATGGATCAGACGGCCCGGGTTCGATGCATCATTTTAATGAAACTCGGACGGCTGAGATTAGATCTGAGGTTGATCAAACGGTGCACAAAAAATGCAGCGGTAATCTATGGTTGCTGCGGTATAAGTGCGGGATCGGGATCGATGGCTCAGATCATGCGCGACGCGATCCAATGGCTGAGATTTGATCCCAGGTGATTTTTACCAATCCCACATTAAAATGGTTATGGTTCTTTCTGGTATTTATAAGCATTAGGCTCTGAATGATAGCTCAGTATAACACACATCACTCTCCTAGGGTGCCTTATAAATGTGATCCCACCCCTATAGGCCTCGTCCTACCTCGGCCTCGTCGTGACCATGCACCCACAGTGGCATGCTCAACTACTCTTGTGTTCCCGTGTACCATTCGGGGAACCTATTCCCACGCTCAGGCTGACTGTGTCTTGAGATGAGGGCTAGGATTAAACACCTAGCATGAGCTACCTCCATCGGCCCAGGTATAAAGGGATTTCCCCAGTGGGTCTATTTTTTTTATAAAATTCCACTTTCATATTATACAAAAACATAAGGAAAAATAATAAAAATATTTCAACTATATAGAAAATATTTTACTAACCCTTAATTTAATATTTAAAAAGGGTAGTTAATACCAATTATACTTTATTTAATATTATTACTAAAATTATTTACAAACATTAATGCATTAACTTATAAGGTTATAAACTGAAATTTTGTATTCTACATGAAATATTTTATACTAGTATCATAGAAGTCAAAAAATTGTTTAATCCATAAATAATTTAATTAAAAGATATTAAACATAGGTTAAAACATTGTTTAATAAATGAAAATATTTACAATATATTTGATACACTTGCAATGTGTTCTGAGTTGCCTCAATATCACTTAAGCACAATTCAAAATATTTCAGCGAAAGGCCAACGACTATAATTATAGCCTTTGGATTTCCAATGGTCCCCAATGGTAACAGTCGAGTTAATTCCTTGTAAAACCATGCCTCATGGTGTCTTAAACTCAATAAATAAAAGAATATGGTTTTCCATACCGCTAGTACTCATCATGGTTTACATGATCATGGTGGTGATTTCCTTCATTTTAACTGACCCGAAGGATATCCTTTATTTACTGTGTTTTATTTTCTTTGTAAGGGGCCTTCCCATAGTTCTGATCGGTTTTCTAATAGGAATTTTTGTGTAGGATGGATACTTGTAATCTTGATATATTGTAAACATTTTGGTTTCTTGTTTAAATGAAAATCCTTGGGTCCATTTTTTGTTTATTACTTAGTTGCATACTAAAATAATTAAAAACATAATATTATTTTTTCATGAGAAAAAATTTATGTTCGGTTATTATGAAATTCAAACAAAATAAAATTATCAATACATGAGATTCATGTTTTGGGGTGTTATATTATCTCCCCACACCTATGATAAATTGTGTCCTTGAAATTAATTTCTACAAACACATAAGAGAATGACTCCCTCACCAACTTCACCACACCCTCCATTGTGGAGGATCCTCCGGTGTGGCCTGGAGAATTCCCAAGTTGATGTTCAAATACTTAGCATCTTTGGACCAAATACACTTCAGACAGAATAGGGTGAACTCATGCCACATACATGAATACTTCTAAAGAGAGGCTCGCATGGTGGAATGTGCGGAGATGTCCAAATGGGCCAACTCTCAAAGAATTCATCGGGCTACATCTCGATTGATAACATCTATGTCATAGATGATGTCGTATAAATTGAAACCAAAGAGTTGATACTTGTAGGATACATAATGTTTTCTCTCCAAATCAGCCCCAGAAACTCTTAATCTAGCTGTGATGTTTCGGCCTAGAGTAAAGAATAGGAAAATCCCGTCGTGGTATTTTCCCCTCCACATGTACATGACCAATTGGACCATGGATATTCTGTTGTATAAGTAAGAATTATCCTGATTTGAAGGGAGAATGTTAGACTTTTATATACTTTCTAAAGTTTCTTGCACACTTTTCAGAAGTTTTTGAAAGGAATATACTCATCCTCACATGTTTTAACCATGATAACCTCCAGTATTTCGACTGGATGGGATAAAATATGGGTTCGTCCTTCCATCTAATAATTAATGATGAAGGTTAAATCGGTGAAACCTATTCAGAAGTAAAAATATATAGAATACAGAAGAATGAGATATGGGATAGAATGTTGTATTCTCATATAACCACATGTTCATAAAAAGACAAAGGCTAAAGGTTTACCCAATTTCCGAATACACAAATCCCCAAAACAAGCACAAAACACTCTATCTTCAAAAACCATAGGCATCCCGAGCAGTCTGGTTCTATCTCATGGGTGCACTTATAGTGTCTCCAGAGTCTGGAATGTGGGGTGAACAACTATGAGATGCTCGTATGTACTTTTTTTCTATACACAGAACGGGAGGCTTTGTATTCATGGATTTCAAAGTCCATTACCTGAACAAAATGGCCATAGGACAAGACTTGACTCATATATGTCGTGCGGATGTCTCCCACTACTGTAGATTATCCAATGGTCATGTGGGACTGGATGGCTTATGCTATGGTGAACCATCTAAAAACTACCTCGTAGTATTTTCCATGTCTTACATAAGATGGAAATTGGCTTGAATCATAAAGATGTAATCCAGACCCGCTCTTCGGTGGAGTTAAAGTACCCGGGGAGATTTGGATACATCATAGAGGTGTTTACATGTTATACAGATTTGGGAATAGTTTATAAAATTTTCATGGAGGGCATGTATATTATGGTTTCTAAGGACTCATTGGGAAGACAGAGAATACTAGTACCTTCATTTTCCATTTGAAAATTAGGAAAAACATTATATTTATTTATGCTTAAGTAATTTTTTTGTTTCAGTTCTAGTTTTCCAGTGTTATGAAAACCAAATCCTCTGATACCAACTGTGTGGATCCAGCCCCAAAATACTCGATGTTTGTGCCTTCATAACATGATGTTTAATTTTAAAAAAACATACATTGATAAATCACACATCATGTACCATACAGAGGATCGAATTTGATTCAGGTTCTGGGAAACCAGCCGCATCTATCATACATCTTTAACTCGAACTAATACCAGAAACTTTGTAATAAAAATCATAGGGTGACTATATGAATGCCTGGTAAGGCGTTTTGAAATAAACCAAGATATTATTGGAAAACATTCTTTAATACATCCCATTACACAATTTTTTTAAAGAAAAGTTGTAACACATGTAGAATTTCATAAAAGTGCTCAATTAAAAACACTCTAACAGGATTGTAAGGATTCATGATTCAATTATAGGCATGAACATGTGGAGTAATAAATAAAAGTTTCTCTAAACATGTATGATATATGAAAATGTAAGCACAAATTATAAAATTAAGAGTAATGAATAATTAGAGTTGCGTGTGAAAGAAACAAGTTCAGTTTCATACACTAAATTCTAATTCACTAAGTTCTAAATATATGTCATTCTATAAGCTTTAACTTTTCTATTACACTTATCTAATGGCTATTAACCATGGATATTTTACTAGTATAATATCAATTTGGTTAATTAATGATCATACACATAATGAGGGAATGTATAATGCCAGACATTAATCTCTGTGTCAAGGCCTCATGCCAAGACCTACGGGACAACTCTAACCGGACCCCAACCTGGAGAGAATTTGTAAACAGACTCCAACTCAGAGAGCATCTTTAATCAGACTTCTACCAAGAGAGAATATGTAACTGGACTCTAACCTGGAGGGCTTACTTTTACCAGTCCCCAACCCAGAACATACTAGTCCAATATAAGCCTCATATGCCAAATCAGGTCATATTTTCAAAATATCATTTACCACTTGAATAATCACTTACACATTTCATTTTATTCAAGGTGTCCCATACCACCTTGAATAATTAAATTTCTTATCGCATATTATTTAATGTGTCTCATACCACTTTGAATAATTTAATTGTATAATCATATTTGGTGGTAGTAGTGTACAAATATCTTTTAGAATTTACATATTTTCTAAAGTGAGACATACATCAGGATGTTTAAAACCCAAATAAAAATTATATGACTATGTCATTAAATGGTAAAAAGATTGGTAGATTATGGAATGTGTATTAACATCCAACGTGCTAAAAGAATTACAGAATTTATCACATGAAATCTAATTCTTAAAATTCTATAACCTTATTTATAAATTACATAATGGAATCACATCTAGTGGTATAATTTATTAAAAAGTTGAACTAAACATTTCATATAGGGTTTTATACCTTTAGATGTGAAAACATTTAATACTGATATGACTTTGTATATCACAATATAATGTCCATAATAGAAAACATGAATATTCACTATAAACAACATCATGTAGTATATAAAAAAATAAGTGACTCATAAATGTGAATATAAGGGTTTCAGACCCCAAATATTATACTTCTGAACCCTTACATATATTAAATTCATCAAAAGTATAATATCTGGAATATCCATCATTAGGGTTTTGGGTTGGGTAGATTTGACCATACAGTGATGTATATATAAAGAGTAGTATTTTAAACAATAGTAAACCTAATATTGAAAAGGGTTGATTCATTAAACAATTTTACCTAAATGTTAATATGAACATATATAACATACATGTTTAGTTGAGTCCTACACTAATGTTAATTGGCACAAAATTATTTATGAAAAACATAAATTAATTATTGAATTTATATGATAAAATAATTAAAACTATTCCAAAGGGTAAATTATATAAACTATATATTTATATATACAATCATGTATACAAATATACACATATATATATGTTTTGAATGAAACAACATTTATAATGCTTTCAATCTCCACAAAAACCTGTGACTTGATGATTAAAGACCTCAAAACTCGGTATAATAAAGGTTCATGTAACATGTAATATATATATATATATATATATATAACCGGGTTCATTCCAAAATTAATTAGCACCTCTATGTTTTTTTACCCCTTAAGAGTATTAGTTAACCAATTGTGTATATAGGGAAGTTCATTCCATTAGTCAGAAAATATTGATTATGAAAACCCATTCACAATTTTCTTATAAAACTATATATATATATACCATTATCCATATATATATGAATTTATGTATATATATACAATGTACCTAAATTTTGCATAAATAAAATGCATCCTTTTGATCATAACACCTTTTGAACCCAAAATCAGAAGACCTAGGGTCATCTAATGAGAATATTTCAGTAAAACCAAACATGAATAAAATAATATATAAATGATTCATAAAGAAATAATACACTTTCATTTTGAAGTTATTTATTTTTCAATATTTTTAAAACTTGATGGAAGGGTTATTTGAGGGTTTTTACTCAAAACCAAAAGACCATGCCTATACATATACATATATAAACCGAAGTAAATACAAAAATATATATGTCAATATATATAGCACGTTTTATGATTTGTAAAAATTAAATAACTTTCATATTATAAATAATCCAAATACACACAATTAAAGATACCTAGGTTCCTCCATAAGGAGGAGTTCGAACAAACCCATAGGGTACTTTAAATTTATAGCATTATGATTTTAAATATATATAGATATATATATGTATACTCAAAGAAATAATACAAGGCAATATAACTCTTTCCTTAGGTCGAGGAGGAAGAGGAGAACTCGAGGAAGGATTCCTAGAACATACCGGGGGTTTGAGCAGGGAGAAGAACTGATGGTTCCTTGGGTGCAACTGGTTAACTTATAAACTATATAAAACACACAAATATTCAATGCCACCATTGAGAAAACCCACCCCTTTTCAAAGCATTAAATGGATGGTTCCGAACTTGTAGAAAATGGGAAGCAAGGAGGGTCCAATAGTGGTCAAAGGTGAAGAAAAATGGTGCATTGTAGGTGTAGGGTTACTAGTGAAATCCCATGTGAAGTAGAATAAGAAGACATTCAAAGGACAAGACTAGATGTAGATTGAATGGCTTGGATTGCTTCGAGATTGATCAGACGACCCTGGTTCGATGGGGAATTTTAAAAAATATCAGAAGATCGAGATTATATCTGATCTTTAATGAATAACGCACAAAAAATGTGGTTGTAGGTCGTGGTTGTTGTAGTTCAATCACGAGATCAGGATCGATGGGCCATATCATGCGCGACGTGAACCAATGTACGAGATTTTATCCCAAGCGTTTTTTAGCTATCTGACATCAAAATGCTGAGCGGTTTTGTGCCACATTATAAGACGGATGCTCCGAAAAATAGCTCAGAAAAACACACAACACACACCAAGGGAGCCTTATACATGGGCTCCCACACCTCACAAGCCTCAGCCTACCCCTACCTCACCGTGAACATGCACCCACGGTGGTGCGCTCAAGTGCTCTTGTGCTCCCGTGCAACCTTAGTGGAACCTATGCATGCTCTTTGGCTGGCCTTGGCATGGGCTGAGGGCTAGGATCAGCCACCTAGCGTGAGCTATCTAACTTGGCCCAAGAATAAATGGTTGTCCCTAGTGGGTCTATTTTTTTGTAAAATCATTCTTTAAAATTATACAAAAACATAAGGAAAAATAATACTACTATTTCAACTATATAGAAAATATTTTTCTAAACATGACTTTTATCTCTAAAAAGGGTAATGAATACCTATTATACACTTTATAATATTATTAATAAAATTATTTATAAAAATTAATGCTTTAACATTCAAGGTTATAAATTGAAATTTTGTTTACCCACATGAAATCTTTTATACTAGTATTGTAGAAGTTAAAACATAGTTTAATCAACACATATATTAATTAAAAGAAATTAATCATAGATTAAAAATAGTTTAATAAATGAAAATCATTACAATATATTTGATACAATTGAAATGTGTTTTGTGTTCCCTCAATATCACTTAAGGGCAATTCAAAATATTTCACCAATAGGCCAACACCTATATTTATAGCCGTTGGATTTCCAATGGTCACCCAAGGTAACGGCCGAGTTAATGCCTCATAAAAACATGCCTCATGGTGTCCTAAAATCAAGAAAAAGTCAAATATGGTACATGACATACCACTAATGCTTAGCACGGTAGACATGATCATGGTGATGATGTTCTTCATTTTAACAAACCCGAAGGATCTCCTTTATTAATGATGTTTTGTTGACTTTGTAGGGGGGATTCCCGTAGTTTTGATAGGGGTTTCTATAAGAATTTTTGGGCAGTATGGTTCATTTTGAAATTGATATATTGTAAACATTTTGGTGCCTTATTTAAATGAAAATCCCCATGTTCATTTTGTGTGTTTTACTCAGTTACATACTAAAATAATTGAAACCACATTATTACTTTTAAATGAGAAACATTTTTTGTTCGGTTATTATGAAAATAAAACGAAATAAACTTTCAATACATGAGGATCATGTTTTGTGCTGTTACAAATATCACCTCAGAATGTGAATAATTTATCACACAATTCCAAGGGGTTAGTTCCAAACAAGGATAATACTCTAAAAGGGGAGGGTGGTGAATCAGGGCATGTTGGTTTGAAACAACCTCTCCAATGGTCTTATCTTGTGTGTATGAAAAACACTTCTTATCTCCATATAAATTATTATAAAATTGATAAAGTTGATGGTTTTTAGGTAAAAACAATTGGTTGGGCTCTTCCCATAAATGGGTTTTCCACAGATACATTAGATTTCTCATCTAAATTTGAAGAAATATAATCCTATGAATTATAAAGACATAATCATCACTTATGACTTACAATTATTCATAGTCAAGAATAAGAAACATGTCTCATTAGAATTATTACTTTTTTAAAAATTTGGTAGACCAATTCTTGGAATACAATCAATTTAGTGAAAAGATTCATGATTAGAATCAATCTAGTGGTGATCCAAAAATGGTCCATGAAGGTTCTAACATTGATTAAAAAATCCCCAAGTTCTAGAGCACAAGTCTATAAAACTTTATTTGTTTGTTTTTATCACCCCAATAATCACTTCCTATTGGAGGGATTATTTTATTATCTTTGGACATCGAGAGGGTGGGGGATGAAGCTCGGTTTCCATTCATGAGAGCATTATTGAATAAATTGTCTCTACATCATTAGTGGATTATCTTAAGAATTATTTGTGTATAGTGATTAGAATAACATTTCTTAGTTATGGGTAGAGAATAACATAATCAGTATTTACAGACATGGACTTATAGAATTAATAATTTCACATGGTCTCTTATTATTCTCATAATCATTGATGAATCATATGTCTAAATAATAACTGTATGGTTTTTATTTATATGAAATGTGATAAAATTAGGGATAAATAATTTTATTTCATTGAGTAAATAAAACATTATTTATTCAAATTATATTTAATCAGTCATTTCTCACCAAATCATTAAATATGGTCTGCCAATCCTCTAATATATTTATTGGACCATGAATAATGACTATTTATTTAGATTAATAAATATTAATAAATTATTAATTAGTTAATTAATAAAATATACATTCACATAAATAATTAATAATGACATATTATATATTCCACTCATATATATTCTATTAAATAAATGGTGACTACATGTTTTTGATCAACCAAAAAGGAATAAATATTAAACTGCATATGATAATAATATTTATTATATGTGTTAAATTCCAATATAATTTAATCTTGGTTCTAGATACAATTATTATTTGATTCTATAGGGATCTATCTTAGTTGAAATAAGTAGAAAAACCTAAATCCCAAGTTTATAATCTAACAACATGCCACAAAACCCATTGAGAAATATGTCAAATTATGAAATGATAATAACCATGTGAAAAGAACATATATTATAATCCCTTTATCTCAAAATCTCTAATAAAGTAGATTTCATACAAGTTTCATCAACTTATATGCCCTATGTCACATTCATTGACTTTTATGAAATGATACTGATGATAGAATATCTGGGTCTTGGATTTAATCATGTATTTCCATTCTGATAAATGGGTATGAGATACAAACAGTCATTAAAAAATAAGGGAGAAATCTATTCTTACAATATTCATTAATACATTTTACTCATCACACAACCCAAAGGACCCTACATCCCACAAACATATATTTCCATCATTTTGGTCAATACATCAAATTTCAAGGCTCATAAAATTCATTAACAATATTAAAAAATTCTAAGGAAAATCACACAAATTCATAGACAGTAACATCCAGTTAAACATATAAATGTGTATTTCCTACTACCGAGCCATGTTATTATAACCTTCTTTATTAACAATACCTATGGAATACACTATGAGAAAGTGTCTCAATGAATAATGAGTCTCTAACACTAATTTCCTATACCATCTATGTCTCATAAAATGATATCACATTGCCAAAAAATATATATTTATGAATACCTTCATATAAATTTTTGGTTGTTATCATAATGGAAAGATGAAATGACCCTTCAGTGGAACGTATACCCTATAGACATTATCAGATTCATTTTCACAGAAAATAGATATAGAAATCTGAAAATATATTAATGAATATCAAACACTATGAATATTGCGGTAATCGAATTTACGTAAAAGTTCTCTGTAGGGAAAAATCTAAAAAAAAAGTAAAGTGAGTCATAGGAGATTTTATATAATTATATCATACCCTGTGACACATTCAATGAAATTACAACGGTAGTGTTATAATATTCCATATTCACTGATCGAAAAAATTATATTTTTATTTATGAACATCTATAATGACTCTATGTATAATGAATGTTTTTAGGTGTATTAGAAGAATGTTGGTATCTTTACAAATTATATATTTTGTCAAATTTTTTAGATAAATACTCATAATTGAATGTTATTAACCGAGAAAAGTCATAGAGATTATATTTTCACAAAAATGGAAATATTGCGAATTAGGGGTTAAAACCCATTATCCCAGAAAATTTTTTAACAAAAGGAATGAACAATAGACACAACAAATGAGAGGAAATAAACAATCAAAATAGTAGAAACACCACAGAGAAATGGATCATTTAGTCACCTCCTTTTATATCCACTAGCCCTTCCTTAGGAACCACCAATTTATTTCGAATGTCTACAAAACTTCCATTTCATTTGGGCCTTCCAGGTCCTATCAGGATCATCCACAATCAAAAAACTATCATCCTCGAAATAATAATCTATATTAATGTGATCTATGGATAGAGAATCAATTACTAACACTCTAGAGTCATCTGGGGGAACACCTCTATGCTCATGAGCAACACCATATTCTTCCCAGAACACATATTTCTGAATGATGAATTTGAAACATCAAGATTTTTTTTTTCATATCATGACATAATGAGATATTTCCATCTTTTACCTTCCCAAAATAAAAATCACCAAAAAATGAACTCACTGCCTCCATAGTACCATTTAATTTTTCCTTGTTTGATTCCATTCCAAGAGATGACGACAAAAGATTGTCTTTCTGATGGGTAACCGGTTGATATCCCTCTTAATCAACCAAAATGATTCTATTTTTCTGTAATTCTCAATATTTATCTACTATATCCTAATCATAAATATTAATGGAGTGATTAGGATCCACATGTTTTTCAACATAACTATCATTAATTGGTGTCCTCCCCTAAAGCAGCTTACCTTCCTCCATCATGGTGTTGGTGGGGTTGTCGTTAAGGTTCCCACCACTTACCTTATTAACATCAGAGACCAAAACAATAAAGGAGGGATGATGAGAACAATTTGAAGAATCATGACCACTTACTTTCAATGTTCTGTAAGTCTACACTAGCACAACTCTTAGAAACCCATCCTCCCCTGACTTCCAATCCACAGGTTTAGCTGGATTAGGTGCATGAAATTTGTACTAGTTGTTTTCAAATCCATTACCATTTTTTTTAAATTACTTCACCTCAACCCTATATGTCATCAATCTTTAATATTTCCAATAGAAAATAAATTAGAAAAAAATGGAGGCATATACTCATATTCTATATCATGTTCAAATTTAAAATCACCAGTGGTGAAATTAATTGTTTCAGCAAATTTGGAATTAGGATCAAATTTAACCAATATCCTAGAATAATGACCAAACCTATCCTACTAAATTTCCTTATCAAATTTAATTTGGTGTACCATTATCCAAAGAAACATCCCATAGAATATTTGGATGCCAAATAGACAAAACAATCGACACAATATGAAATACATGAAAGCCCCATATCTGGTTCTATCGATTTTTCATGTACTCCAACTTCATGGGATCAATGTTAAACAATGAAGTGAGTGATATAATAATTGAATGTTAGAAATCCTCTATGCACTAATCAATGATTTTTTGACAAGATACAAAAAAATGTAATAGAACCATTCTTCACGATTTTCATGCACAATGGTGAATCTGATTGGAAAGGGAAGAACCTATCATAGGCATATCATGATTCATAGAATGGGGTGTTAGTTCTAATATCACAATCTATAACAGTGGGGCAGAACACCAAACATGACCCAGATCCGACCATCAAAACATTCAAACCACGATTTCCATCAGCAGAGTCCACTGGTGCCAAAATTCCAGATCGTAGGGAAAGATCCATCACGACATAACCCACCTTCAGGTCAAGTGGAATGTTCTCATTTCATGACAACCATTGGGGAAGAAAACATCTTCTAGCGAACCAGATCTAGAATCCATAGCCTTTTGATTAACATAAACCGGAGAAGAAATCACATCAGAAAAATTGATGAAGAAAGAATCATTGGGACCACGTTCACCCAAGATTTTCGAAATTCAGTTTCCCAATCAAAGGGAAATAGTTACACCACAAGGGTACCTGACTCCTTCAAAGCCTTCATAACATCCACTACTAGAAACTTTGAATACATCATGCCAATATTCCCTAAAATATGTTCTCAAATGGAGAAGGGAGAACAATCCCAATTTCCATCCAATCCTATATTTCCACATATAATTATAATTAATAGATATAAATTATAACTACATTTTCATTCAATTATTTATTTATTTTCCATTCACTTGACCAATATTTTCATATTTTCATTGTGAATAAAGAATATTTTGTAGAATCACTCTACTGGTTGTCAAAAAATCCCCCACAATCCTTAGAATATCATGGATAGATCATCACATTTGAGCACTAATGATTGATATCCTTACATTGTTCTCATTGATTGAAATAGAAACCATTTTCCCAAAAAATAGATATACCTAGATCTCCTTGTACTAATGAGATAGAAGGATGATCATTTCTACCCATTCTTGAAATTGTTATTGGGATGATCTCTCTTTGAGTGGAGATAATTTTCTAGAGAGTTTTTTTAAAAAAAATCAAAAAAAATATAGAAATTACATAATAATATTAAAAGAATTCGTTTAGAGAATTAGTTTTTAAACATATGACTGGAGCCAACTTCTTAATTTTATGTAAACCAATATTGAATAATAATTATAATAATAGTAATGATAATAATATTTTCATGACTTTTTCTAAATTCTTGGATTTATAAATATAATTTCATCAAGACCCTTATCTCGGGCTTATAAGAATCCTTGATATTTATTGAACCATGAGTAATAATTAGATATTTAAATAAATTATTAAATTTGTAATAGTAATTTATTAAATATTAATGTGATTAACACAACCATAAAAATTATTAGTCTTTAAAACATGAATATTTTATTTATTCTAATATTAAATTCAAATGGAATTTAACTGAGGTTATAGGTACAATTTTTGTGTGACCCACTATGAGTCTTTCTCAGTGGAATTAGGCTAAATCACCTAAAGTCAATGATCAAGTATAAAAACATGTCAAGGAACTCATATTGAAATTATTTAATGTCACAAAAAAAATTACATCTAATGAAAAATAAATATATAATATACTCCCATCATATCAATTTCTCGTCAAGAAAGTTTCATTACTATTTTCATCAACCAAAAATCTTGATATATTATTTAGTGAATTTATGAAAATAAACACATCAATAAAACCATCATGGACATGGAATTATTCTTAAAATTAAATTTTAGTCAAAGGGCTTGGGATATTTACTTCAATTAATATAGAAAGGTTAAAAATGTTTTGTGAATTATTCATTAATTTCAAATAACAAATAACACACCTAACATATCCGAACTCATCGAGAGAATATGTCATAAAATTTCCCAAAAGTACAACAATATGAACAACACATTATATACTTTATTAATAATCTCTAGTCTAAGGACCAACTCACGCATCAACAATAGTTACATCGAAGGATGAATATAATATGTCTAATTCTTAGGGGTGCTTCAAGTCCATTAACCATTCCTATCAAGGATTTCAATGTGAAAAAATAATGGGATGATGTATATATGAATTATTTTCCTCCGTAAAATGATATACTATATCATATATGTCAATTAGATATATGTTATCTAACCATAGAACCTTTTTTTAAGTATTTCATCATAGAACATCAATGTTCTAAACATAAAAGGGAACTATTATGACCTCTGTATGTGATGGATACTTTAAGGTTCTCGTCATAGTAAGGAATATATAGATTCACATTGTTCTTAAGAATATTTAAATTATATATTTTACCGTCATACTAAAGATATGTTGAATATTTTCATAAAAAAATATATTGAATCTCGCTTAATTTAGAGACAATGATTTTTTTAGAGTACATGAATTATGGTGATACCATTCTTCATAAATAATGTATTCCAATATGTTGTAGAAGATGATAAATTTTTTATTTATGAATCTTATTGAACAATTACATAATTAATAAATGAATCTATTTTCTCATTGATGATATTTATATAGAAGAGTGATTATTTTCCATGATAACTCATTGAAATTTATAATTGTTGTTATTAGTGATATTCTTAATAAAATTTTGCAGGAGTAGTATAGGGATGAATCAGACAGATCTACGATTAGTACATCTACTATACTAATGTTGATATATTTAAATAATGTAGTGAATGAAATAGAGAATGTGAGGGTGGTTATACATGGGATACATGAGTTTTCCCTAACCATTATAAGGTGAGTTAACAATGGAATAACAAAAACCAACCACTAAACATTGTGTTTCATGGATTCTGGTGCATTATCATATTATTGGAAATATACTCCTTGTATTAACCTAGTTTTGGTGAATATTTTAAAAACCATGGTTTCTTATGTGATTGATTATATTCATTCTACATGAAATAATTGGTGTGTGTGGATTAATAATAATAAAAAATAAATCATGGGTTAAGGAATAGATTTTGGAGAATGGTATCTAGATCCAACTACTTATTACTTAATACTATCTATATATTTAGAGACATTAATGTTAATTAATTTAATGTCATGTTTTTATTTTTATTCCATGCGACATTGATGTATTAATTTCCATGATTATTCATCACATTAAAAATGTCATTGTAGTTCACTACTATGTTGAGAACCTTGAAGTGTTACGATGATATTATTAAACTCTATGAACTATGGTCTTATAAAATCATTTATTGGAGAATATATGGTATAGACCATTAGGTGTGAGTACTTATTAGTGAATGACACCCTATCTCATGAAATTTTCACAAGGTCGTATAAAAGAAAAGAGATTATGAAAAAATACCATCTTGAAGCAATTCAACATGATTTCAAGTCATTGGATTTCCTTATATGAGAATGTGTACAATGATTATTAGAAAGTATTATTATTATAAATATATATCATGATTCAAACACTTATATTTATTTTTATAAACCACTATGGAATATAATTACATTGACGTGGGGTATGTTGAGTACATTATGAATGAAATTTGTTTAATGAATAATTTACGGAATGTTGTTCAATTATATATTATGGTAATTTATATATCTATAATTTTATTGAAATGAAACTCTTTACCTAAATTTCAGGGTAATGGTATATATATAGGGTCATTTTAGGATGTAAAATAAATACATATCAAACATATGGGTTGATAACACAAGTATAAAACTTGTAACAACACCAACTCCAATAACTGAGAGCCAATGTCTATTTTATAATATTGGTGTAGATATAATATATCACAACCAAATGGACCAAATATTTTATTAGTTATGAATAACTAAAAAATAAAATATTCAAATCATATATTGGAAATAAAATATAAAACATGGTGAGAGAAAATATTTGGAATCCTTGAACTCTTTCAAATATTTATTCGTCATAACCTGAAGAATTTAAAAAAAATAATGGTGAGAAAAAATTCTTTGTAAGTGTTACAAAAATTAAAATTCACCTCGAGTAAATAAGGAATAATAAATATGGAAGGGAAAATAACTATTAACACATTCCATTTAATAAATAATGTGTACATTAATTTAATCCACTAATAGTATAAATGCAATAATCTCATGGATAATAATAAATTAATTCCCATTGAATGAAATGAATATAATAGGATGTATATATTTCAGAAATAATGATATTTATATCATCAATACCGTGAAAAATTATTTGTTAAATCATTGGGTAGTGACCCATTTAATTTGTATTACTGATTTTCCTCATGATAAATGTCAACGCATCGAGTGGTTATATAATTCTATGACCCACTAATTACTGAATATCTAATGTATTTCTTATATATAAAATGAATGATATAGATTCTAAAAAACATTATTTAACAATAGTCATATGTATCGAGTAAAGAAGATATATTATCAACAATTCTGTAGTTCATCAAATAACATTCAATTTAAAACAACATATGTAGAAATAATATACGGTTTGAGAAATTTGCATAACCATGATACATGGATTATAGATATTTAAGGGAGATGTGATTTCTAATTAATAATGATCATATATATATATATATCAATTGAGTATCATATACATCATAGAAAATAAATTATGTGTATAATATCAAAATATTCTTCTAATAAATGAAATTGAGACTGAATCTCGTACCTCAAGTTTGAAATACCTCGTAAGTGATCTAACATCCTATATAATAAAGAAATATTTATTATAAATAAATAAATTAACATTATTCATTTATATAATTTAATAAATAACTTATTTATAATATTTTACCACCATTTTTTTGACAATCTGTTATTATTATTTTAATTTCAACTTTTAGCTATGTTTTTTTATTATGTTTTAATTCGTTTTCCTCGATCATTGTCTATTTAACATGGTTCCATTATCTATAAAATCTTATTCAAAATTTAAATATCATATATATTCATTATATATACATATGTTTATACAAACCAATCAAAAATAGGGATATAATATTAAATTATATTCTTTATAGAGATGGTGGGATATACATATGAATGAAAAGAGTTTCCATTTTCCAATGGATGAATTGAAAGAGAGGTAAATAATAATATATCTTTAAATAATAATTATTATGTCATATATATTATATATAGTCATTAAATATAACCTTATTTCATTCCTTGTATGGTGTAAATGAAAAACGGTTTAAATCGCCTCATGGAGGTGGCTATAAACATGTACACACAAGTGACATTATTATTTTCCTTTGTATCACAAGGTAAAGAGGATTAAATGATATTATTGTTATAGAATAATACATATTACATTAATATAATATTTTCTAATTAGTTATTTCTTTATAACTATCCATGTGAAGTGGTGATGAAAAATGAATGACACCATTGTGTGTAGACGGTAAGTCATAAATATGCACGAGTGATTTTTAAACATTTCATAGGATGGAAAAGGGATTTAATATGGTTATTACATAATTATAATAAAATATACTTATATTTATTATACATGATTTATTATTTTGAGATTTATTTTACACATTCATAAGAATTATAAGTAGAAATAAAATTGAATGAGTCTATAAGGATGATTACCTATTATTTGGTATAATTTATTTAGAACTCATCATAAGGGTCCTTAGATTGATCTATTATAAATTAAAGAACCACTAAAATTTGGATAAGGAAGATGAGAAGGGAATTTTTTCAGGGATTAGTTGAAATATAAGGCTAAAATTTATATAAAGAAGGGAATGTAGTGTTACCCTTTTATAATTGATGGGAGGGGCACTATTGGAGTTTTTTAAATAATAAAAAAAATGTTTTAATTTAGGACAAATGTAACCAAAATGGAAGTTATTATAAGATAATATAATATTTTCATGAAATAAAATTAAATAATAAAATTTCTATTGTTTTACATGGTATTTTTATTTTTATCTTTTTTTATTAACCCTTAGTTGACCAATTTATCCTTATCCATGATTGAAACTATTTCACGTATAAAGGGTTATAATTTTACTTATATTAAAAAAATTGGATCATAATTTGAAAAAGGATTAATATTTGACCATATCTCATCCCAGAATCATATTTTAATATTTCATTGATTTTTATCTAATTTAGTAACATATTATTTGGAAAAAATCTCATTAATGTTATGTTTGACACTATTCATTAAATTTTTTCTTAAATAAATAAACTAAATATGTAATTTTAATTTTATATTTTAAATAAGCACTATAAGGTCATATATATCTATATAACTACCGAGACACATTAATTTATTCAAATTATATCATTTTTAATATATTTAAAATCATTAATTTTTCCCTTTAATTAGATAATTACTTTGTGGGTATTGTGTAAGAATGTAAAGTAATTATATAATACATAAATATTAGAAACAAATTTAAATCATGAAATTAATTTAATTTATCTCAATACAGATATTTATATTCATTAAAAACATTATTTTGTCGATATATGAATACATAAGTGATATTTAAAACTACGAGATATACATTTTGTAAGTATCTCTAATTTAAATAATATATTGGTTATTTTAATAAGAATTTATACATTAAATAGATATATTTAGATCCTAAAGTCCTAATTTATTGATTTCCTTCATACAATATGAATTAATATGAAATATTATGACTTTATCATTTAGGTTTATCCTAGATTAATTTGATACTCTCTTTAAAGAAGTGATAAATTTTTCTATCAAATTATTAAATGCAATGAATTTTTCTTCACAATAATACAATTTTATATATAAAAATGTTTTTTATACCAAATTAAATCATATAATTTATTAAAATTAACGTAATTATTTTATTTATAATATAATATAAATAATTTTGTCTTGGAATCATTTCAAAATAAAATATAACATTTTAAAGGATTGAAATTATAATACAGTTTATAATATAAATTTGTATTTTTTAATATTCACTATAAAAAAAATATTTTCAAAAAATATAATCATTTATCATTAAGATAATTTTGATATTCTAAATTAGAAAATTATATAATTTTTATGAAAGACAATTTTTTAATGTTATAGAAATTAATTATAATATTTTCTCACAAAAATTAATAAAAATAATTTTTGAAGAAAGCTTATTTATGAAGCATAAAATAACATTATTGAAAATTGATTATTTATTCCAATGAATTGATCAGTGAATTTATATTATGTACACCCATTATTTATAATTTAAAATTCACTTATATCTATTAAAACCCACCAATTTAATGGCTATGATATAACTGTTACATCAAATTATAATATATTAATAGTATATCATGGATTTCTAAAATTCATTATTGAATGTAACATATCATATAGAAGAAATTAAAATTATTTAATGATAAATATATTCTATAATATTATGATGATACATTCTGATTGTAACATCTAGGATCCAGGTACTAATCCAACGTACCATGAAACAGGTTGGTCACATGACCTCAAGGTAATTTCTCCAAACTCCAGAGGCTACCGACTAGTAGTGAGGGTCAAGTTCTAATAACAGGGAAACTATGCATTCATTGGAATTGTGTAAATATAGTAATAACTAATTGTCAGTAGTAGAGGAAGCAGCAAAACCATACAAAAAAAGTAAACAACGAAAGATTGATAGTATAAAATACTAAAACATAAGTACATAAATTATGTTTGTCACATGTATCTAAGAAATCAGCCAAACAAGTCACAATACTATAAATAAAATACAAAAACCAAAGTACAGAAAAATAGTAGACTCCAATAGTATCAAAATCCTCATCTTGGTCCCATGCTCTTTAACTCTAACTGCAATCTAGTGCCTGATGAAGAAAAGTGCTTGCCTTTTTCTATGCATGTAACTATATGGTCTATTTGGATTCAAAAGCATCACCCAAACAGTGTGTGAGATAAATCCCAGTAGGCAAACATAAAAATATATTTTCCTAACATTTAGTGAATGTATATAGTAGGAAATATGTAGAAATAAATAAATACACTTGAAATACTCTAAAGAAAAAAATCATATAGTTTTTCAATAACATTCATTTTCATTTATAAATTATCCAAACCGTTAAATAATGTAACATCAGGATCTATCCCATTCTCTATATCCCCTTTACAATAGTAACAACTGACATCTAGGAAGACCATATAATTATCCTAAGTATGTTTGAGTCGAAGCATGGGATTTGGAATGGAAGACCCATCATAATTTTATGTTTATTCACAAATGATCATCCTGGAAAGCTCTCATGGTCTAACCCCGATAGTTCCACATATCAAGGAGTAAATTTAATGACCTCTTTGGTACCTCTCATGGTAAATACCCCTGGTCTACATAGCATTAATAATTTATGCATGACCTCTAGGTATCTCTCACGGTCAATACCCAATAGATCAACATAGGATAGAAAATTTATACATGTCCTCAAGGTAGATCTCATGGTCAATTCCCCCTTTTAAACATAGTATTATTAATCATGAACAACCTATGAGTAAATTTCAGGGCCAATACCTCCTAGGTCCAAAATCTAACCCAAGGCTCTCACAGTCCAATGTAAATAAACATGGACAACCCCTCATTTTTCCGAGTCCAAGGCTCTCACGGTCCATGGAATATCAGTGTTCATGGAACATTCATTAAAGGATCTACATGAAATTTAACTATTACAATGCCCAACATTGATCAATCATAAAAACATGCATCACATATAACCGAACAACACCATCCTATATAACTAAAGCTAGGGAGAACAAGGTTTTGCTTATATAAAACCTAAGAAAAACTACCCTAAACGGTCATACTAGGGAATAAAACCCATGGGGTGTCCCATAAACAAGGGCGTAAAATATTATTCAAATAAAAAACACCGTTAATAAAACAACCAACCCAAACCAGGTATTAAAATTGGGTAAAAATCCAAAATATGCAATACCCCAATATGTGTATTCAGATCTTGAATAATATATAATCCAAAAGAAATCATAGAAAGCTACAAAACTCCTACCTTGATGTTGTGCGATGAAAAATATCCAACATCAGCCATTTAATTGGCATAGAACATCATAGATCTACTCAAAGGTCAAAATTATTAATCATTGAATAACACAAGAGAGATTGTAAATTATGAAGAGATACTCTATGGAAAGAGGGAACTCACAGGTGGGAATCCAACACACTTGGAAGTGTCTCAATTGGATCTTAGATGAAGAAATGGTGGCTCATACATTGATTGTCGCTCTTTGTCACTCTTGGATGAACCAAGGATAGAAGAAGGTCTTTATAGAGATTTGACATGACACTAGTCTAATTAATCAAATAAAAAGAAAAGTACTTGTTTTTTTCATTTAATATACATGCTTTGTACTATCCTCAACTGGCCCCCACTTTACACGGTCTACCTGGTTACCCCCACTACCATGTACTTCATCGTTACATGGTTAATACAAAACTACATGAGGTAACTGGGAACACGTTGTGTACATAAGAGTACACATAGTGTACTTAAGATTACACAGAGTGTACATTGAAAAATTATATTTCTTCCATTTTCCTAAAAAACAACTCGAAATAATGATCCAAATAGGAAAATAGATATCTGGGTTCTTAAAAACATCCCCCCTTAAAGAGATTTGTCCCCAAATTTCCCTTAAAAGGGTGGTGAAGAAGAAACATCAAACAACTTTGGCCAATGTGATCAAACACTGACCTCCCTCTCGCAAGTGTTGTCCTACACTCACTTATGCTTCTATGGAATCTGTACCAGTGGAAAATACTGGCCACAAATAACCTTCGTGTTATGATCCACAATACTAATATGGGTTCTCTTCAAAGGATGCATCCACCTCCAACTCAACCTCCTTAGGAGGGAAAACGTGATAAAAGTCTGAAAAGTAATGTTGTAGCGGAGAAACATGGAAGATGTCATGCATAGCCTGATACTTATGAGGTAACTAAAATTGTTAGGCAACCTGGTCAACTCTCTCTAAAACCTCAATCGACACGACATATCTCAGTGAAAGCTTCCCCTATATCATAATCTTCTTGTGTCCCAACCTCAGTGTGACATGTAAGAAAACCTAATCTCCAACCTTGAACTCCATAGGTCATCGTTATTGATAAGCATGTGATTTTTGGAGAGACTGTTCTGTATCCATTATCTTCCAAATCAACTCCACCTACTCAATGGTCTACTGGAAAGAGAGGTTCCTTCATTGGAGCATCTAATTCCTCTATCCATCATAGGGTTGATTGGAATAGCCATCTTTACAAATCCCCATAAGGTGTGATCTTAATAGTCACCATAAAACAATTATTGTAGGAAAAATACACTAGGGGTATGTGTCTCTCCCATAAACCCCTGTAATCCAAGACGAATGCTCAAATCATGTCCTCCAAACCCTAAAACAATTTTTTGGACTAGAAATTTGTCTATGAATGGTAAGAAATACTCACAAGTACTTGTGTACCCAAATCCTAATATAGTCCATGCGAGACAAAAGAAGTAATGTGGGTGTCCCTGTCTGAAATGATAGAGTGTAGAACCCCATGCAAATATACAATCTCTCGAATGTATGACCTTCCAAGATCATCATCATTGAAGGTTTTAATACTCTTCATGGAAAGTGAAACCTTCATGAGTCTATCTAGATCAAATCACATGGTATCATTACCAAAATACCTCCAACATTTGAAAAACTCTAAAAAGTGATCTCCTAAGAATTTAGAAATTCTACTAGAATGTTTTCCTTTAACTGGGTGAACCCGAACACAACTGAGGTCGTAACTGTGGCCTCAGATCTTGGATAGGTCAAACCCAAAATGACATCAACAAAACTGGTCGTGCAATATTTCTTTGAAAGAAAGATTCAGATTTTAAAAGCACACCCACCCTTAAATAGTTCTATGTTCATACATGATCACTTGAACCATACTCACAAAACAAGAACAATAATGAGTCAAACAATAACCAGATGACTTTTCATTAAAAACTCATGTCTTAGAAGCTCGGTGTAATGCAACAGAAAAAGAATTCCTTTTTATCAGGGCACCACATGCCCAAAATAAACCCGTTCACCGAAGCCTACATCTGTCCATTAACCGCGCTCCTATGTCCCACCATCCCCTGATCATAAAAAGGGTCAATCCACAGCACGAGAAAAATGTAATTCTAGATCCATCCAATTGTAATTTTTACCTATGTAAACATTACATTTTCGTCCAACTAAATGTCTATGATAAACTCAGATCAATCAACGCAATGTCTAAGTAGAACACCAAGATGTTTTATACTCTAATTACAAGTGAGACAATATTGTGGATCCTAAAATTGAACCTAAGAAAACTGACTGAACTAAAAACGGCATCCGCCTGGTGGTCACGTCAAGAAAGCGTCTTGCATCAAGAGTCTGTCTAAGGTGTTCTTACATGGAAACTCATATACAACACAAGATTAAACAAGCCTCTACTAAAACCATGAATCCAGCACACAACACGAAAAGAGATCACCAACTAGTCCAATGACATCCAATTCTAGCATTATGTATAATTTATTCTCTCTTATTTCACCAAGAATTAAGTCAAGATAGGGGACATGCACAGCTTTTAAGAAATATCACACTAAGAGGACTTCAATGTCTACTAGAAAGAGATACCCAAACCACAACAGGCTGACTTCCAGATGGAAACATTGCTTTACATACCGACACATCATTCTTCAACAGATCACAACAACGTTTTTCTTCCTAGAAATCACCTAAATGATATAAGACTCACACGAATCCAAAGAATTCATTTAAAAAAACCATTTCATAATGGTCTTTTACTGTGATCTTGGTACCTATAAAGAACAAATTTTAAATAGAACTGACATGAGACTCCCTTTATAAGGGTTCCATATACATCGATAAATACTAGACACTCTCAAAAAAGCTTGTTCATATGGAACTTAAATGCACCTATTTCGTTCATTGAACCACAATCACTATGTCACATGACATGGAAAGAAGCCTAGAGATACACTGACCGGCGTGTCAAAACACCCATGTCCTAGAAAGTCCTCTGGAGATGTGGGCTAGAAAATGTCTCATAAGACTTAGGTCAGTCGCCACCAAAGATAACCCAAAAAATACAACATATCTCAATGGTCAATAATGTTACCAGACCCAAATAATCATTAAACATTTAAAACTTAATGGGTATCTCGTATTTCAACATACACTACACAATGTTCACAAGTTCAACAACACAATCTCGGGTACGATGCATAGGTTTTCCACCTATGAATCATAGTACCAAACAACTCACCCAAGAACTAGTACAAAATCAAATCATTTACAAAAAAAATTAACTCAGGTGATGACTTACCATGTTATACATCACAAAACAAATGGGACGTTTACAAGACCTCCTAATTACCAACCATTCCGGAGGCATGCCTAACATGAAGAACCAAGCGATCCTCAGGCTTGTTCCCACATCAAAAGTCATTTCATAATGACCACCCCTCCAAAAAAAGATGTAATTTAATACTATAAGTCCTACCAAGGACAATGGCACATAGATCATACAAACATCAAAAGATCTCAGTGGAAAACAATACAACCAGCTATAATAGTGATACCTACCACGGGCTTGCATCATATGAAGCATAATAGTCAACTTACACTCTTAGATTATGAAAAATATATTCACTAGGCTCAAATGCCCCTAGGAATCCACTATAGCTCACAAAATCAATGAATATAGTAAAGTCTCACCAATTTTCCTTTAAAACCTTTAACAACTCTAGAATTCCATCTCAAACAAAGACCTAGTAAGTAAAATACTTTTTAAAAACCAAGGAATGCAAAAAGGATCTTGATAAACCAACATGGGTCTTAAAAAGGGCACCCAATAGTAGTTTTTTAAACCACACAAGGCACGAACACATAAGAAGTTCATTCTATTAAACCCCCCTATAAAAGCACATAAGTAGTGGAATCCCACAAGACATCTTTAAATACTAAATAGCAATGGAATCCCTTGACAGGGATCCTTGAAAAGATACAATTATGAGGAATCATACTCACAACTCTCTAGAAGAAATATGTCCCACAACCTCATAGTATAGAAGGCATACATAACACGAGAAACATACTCAAAAGAAAAAAACCTGAGAGATAGATCACAAATCATCTCAGGTCAAAGGTCTCAACTAGGTTGGTCCAAAAACCCAACTGATCCTTTACAACTTGGTCTCACTGCCATGAGATAACAATAATGGTAACATGAGGAAGAACCTATCTATATAAAAAAGAAACCCAAAAAACATATTAGGAGTTATCAAAACGCTCCATATGTTCCACCATCATAAATTATGGGGATTACTACTCAGAAATGGCTAATCACTGGTCCAAAATTAACATCGGCGTATAGTATATGAATAAAACCACAAAGGTACAAAATATGAATACACAGCATGTAGAACTAATACATGGAGCGTAAACTCATGCTCTTACATCGAAATTTACCCATTTCTTTCTAAGAGTTTAAACATTATAGGTAAATGATGGTCCATCCTAGAACAAGACGTGAAATCAAGTCCTTCCACCTATCCTGGTCTCTCTACACGGCCAAACTGAAATAGGTTGTGTATATGAAAAAACTACATGGCGTGTCCACCATAGACACGAAGTGTACCTGTTATGGCTAATATACCTGTGTCATTGGCCACACAGTCAGATACATGGTTTATAACTACACGATGTTCATAAATGAAGCATGGTGTGTAAAACATATGTTCCATTCATCTGTTTAGATGGTCACACAGCATGATACATGTTTGGTTACAACATGGAGTGTACAACCACTCCATGATGTGTCTACCAATTATTTATCCACCTCGTGTTTCTACTCATACCATTAGTCACACTGTTAAATAATACATCGAATGTACACATGGTACATGGCATGTAATTAATAAAATTTGTATCTTCGAGAAAAGAAGAACACATTGCTTGTGTTCATAACAACCCACACTATGTTGGCTGGGTTTCTGGACAGTAGGCCTCTGAAAATACTTGAACCCTTAAAAACATATAATTTTTTCCATGGAATGAATAATTATGACCCGTAAGAGCCCATAATTCCATTAATCAGTTTTTGGAAACCTTATTCAAATCATAATAATAAAAATATCAATTTAAAGTTGAAACATGATCCACCAAATTCTGATCCAAGAGGGTCCATAACCCTTTAGTGACCAAAGATTGGAATTCATCAAAATGAATCTTTACAATTTCCAATACCCTTTCAAAATAGAAGGTATTCTATCATATAATATATCATAACAACATGTATATTTAGCACAATATCTGTCACAAAAGCATGCGTTCAGTAATGCACCCTAAATGGAATGAATAAATGTACGACATGTGATCACTAGAAAGTGCCAATATGATGCATGAGATGGAATATCATTATTTCAATGGGTTGAAACAGAAATAGACCCACAATATTATAAACAATATCAGTGCAAAACATGTGTGCCACCCAATAGTGAAATCAAATTAACTGTAAAAATTGAAAAATGAGAAAATATTTCAACATTCAAGGTAACGTGGATTTTCCCTATACACGGGTTACATACTCCTGGGAACAAATTATTACCAACTACCCATTCCTTCCTATCCCTGCATATAGGATCCAAAAATTAAGACCACATAGCAAAAGAAACACCTCTATTAAAACTATGTAACATCCTAGATTTGGGTGCGTACCCAAGGTGCCCCGAACGCGGTTGTTCACATGACCTCAAGTGAATTTCCTCAAATGCTAGTGGATACTACTAGTAGTGATGTCCATGGTATGATAACGGGGAAACTATACCCTCATTGTCAGAGTATTCACAGCATAATAACAAATAGTATGCAGTAGAAAAATAAAAAATACCATATAATAAAAGTAAATAGCAGAAGACTGATAATATGTACAATTGTAACATATGTTAATAAATGATGCATGTCACATGAATCTAGGAAAGAATCCAAAAAAGTCACAATTATGGAAATAAATTAGTAAAACGAAATTAAAGAAAATAGTAAACTCCAAAAACATAGCAATCCTCAGCTTGGTCCCATGCTCTCTAGCTCTAACCACTATCAAGTATCTGATGATAAAGGGTGTTTGGCCTTATCTATACCTACAACCATATGACATGTTTGGGTCCCAAAGAATGCCCCAAATAGGGTGTAAGATGAATCCTACTTGGAATCCATGAAAAGATCTATGCCTAAGTGTTAGTGAATGTATATAGAAGGCAATATGCAGAAATAATGAAATAAACTAAAAAGTACCCAAAAGTTAACAATCATACATTTTTTTAATTACATTCACTTACATTTATTAATTATTCAAACTGTTGAATAATGTTACATTGGGATCTATCATTATCTATGTATCCCCATGTATAATAGTAAAAACAGACGTCTCAGAATACCATCTAATCAACCATGTAAGACTGAGTCCAAGATTGTGATTTTTCATGATGGACTCATTATAATTACACATTTAATCAAAGCAGAACCTATTGGAAAGATCTCACGGTCTAACCCCTATGGTATGACATAGAATATAGTAAAGATAGTGGCCTCCTTGTTAGATATCTTGGTCAATACCACTGGTCTACATAGCATTAAATATTTATGCACATACTCCTGATATCTCCCACAGTCAATACCCTTTGGGTCAACATAAAATAAATAATTAATACATGACCTGTAGAGACCCGAAGCTTGATGTACATAGACATTACATTACTTTTGCAGAATACTTAGTACATAACAAAAACAGGCACACAAGGACCGTAATAGTTTAGTGTCTTTGGAAACATGGAACGTAATCTTCTTATCGTGGTGAAAGATCTTCAACATCTCCCATAAAGATCTTCCCATTTTTGTTTCCTTACCTAAAATATTTCTTTTAATCCTGGGCGAAAAGAAAACATAAAAAGGGTTAGCTCAAATGCTCAGTAAGGGTAAGCATGGATAAAATAAAACATACCATATACATTTGAACTTAAAAAAACATGAACATTAAAAATATTGAGCAACGATATAAAACATGGAAGTACATAAGGCATAGATCACAATGGAACATAAATCATGATAAAATAGAATGGGAATAAAACATGTAATTGTGGCATCCATTAAGCACATGTAATGATTTCCATAGTAGCCAAGGCATTGCTGCCAAGACCATCTTAGTGGACAAAGTCCCTTTCTTAATCGAGTTCACTCCTCGTTTCAGTCCTGTAATACTGAACTGGATTAACTTACCGTTCCATCCATGTCTATCTCATGAGATATAAATATTTACCCAATGCTTTGGAGGGAGATATAGGTCCCACCCATCTCATAACGAAATCATTCTTACTTGTGCCACAAAATAAACATACATCATTCATAAAACCCCAATAAATAAAATGGGTTTCATAAACATCATCCCATCATCACATAATACATATAAAAGAAATTGATATCATTTCATAATAAGAAAAGTGAAACCATGTAAATCATAGAGACGTTATACTTGAAACATACACATATGAAATAATGTTATCTTAGATGAAAAATGGTTTTGATAAAACACTTGAAATGAATTCTTGAGGAAAATATCCTTTATTCTTAAAAATAATTTTATTTTCACAAAATGCCATGAAATTTTAAAAGAATAGATTTTTTTTAAAATAGTCATGAAATGTTTTGGAGGAAGATTCATAAAAATAAGGCTTTATAAAACTGTAAAAATCCTTTCATGTCGTATATGTTAAAAAACATTCTTCTCGTACTTTTGTCGGAAAAGTCAAAAAGTACGTCGTAATGTAACCAAAAGAAATATTCCTTACATACCATGTAGTAAAATTAAATAATGGGTAAAAAGGATGGAAACACTTTTATAAAACATGGACATGGATGATAGAAATAACCCCAGTAAATACTTACGAATAAGCAATCTCGGATAAAAATGAGATTTGAAAAATTATCCCTTAACTTAGGCCGGATTTGCTTCGTAAGTGTCCGAACCTCCTGAATAATGATTTAAATAATGTTATTTACTTATTACAAAATCATATTAATTGTTATTATATCATATATGGTTCACTTATGACTTTATATTACCTGTTCTTTTGTAAATTCAATGTTAAAAAGCGTTTTGGGTAAAATCGTTTCATTTGTCATCCGCGTTTTGACTTGTAATTATTCATATGATTACTTAGATCATGATTACTTATATCCATAATTTAAAAAAATATTTATATGTAATATATATTCAGAATATACATATATATACTAGATCAATAAATGGAAATAAATACACCGTTCATGGAGACGGTAGGTCGTACGTACGCTTGAACGTTGTTTTCGTTTCCTCATTGAATTGAATGGAATTAATTGGATGACATACATATATATATATACATAAATCCAGTATCATTATTATGTCATTTATTTCATGATTACTCATTATATATACTTTATAATCAGTTATGAATGGTTAATCATTGAGAATCAATATCATCGCGTCGTGGAGACGGTATTCCGTACGTACGCACAAGCGATGATATTGTTCCCATGATTGTGGAATTTTATTGGAGTGCATGTATACTATTGCAGAATCAATATCAATTTATAATAATCATATATAGTTATTATTTACACCGTTATACCCATTCAAGTAAGGTGGTGGTGGAAACTAGATTACACCACGGCGTGGAGACGGTATTCCGTATGTACGCACGCGCGGTGATTTCTTTTTCCGTAGGATGGATAGATTGTGAAATTGGGTTGTTTCATACATATAATAACATATCAGTATATGAGTGATACTGATGTTATTACTTCATAATGAAACAACCTAATAAGATGAAGTGGAAGAAGAAATAAAGTTGAAAGAATCAGTAACGCACATTACGTCTTCTTTGAAGCGCCTCTTTGAGACCTCCTCTTAGGGCAATAAAATTGGTCTTTGAAGAAGAAAAGGACCTCGAGGAAGTTTATAGGGAAGTGGGGAAGTAAAATGGGTAGGGTTTGGCCGAGATTGAAGGCTCAAATTGGTGTGAGGAGGAGAGGGAGGAGGTGCCCTTTTATAAGGGAGGAGAGGGGCACCTTTGGAATTCTTAAAAATATTAATTTATAATAAATCTAACCCCACTTAAAAACCTCCAAAAATGACTCATATCCGAATATTAGATGGGATAGGGTTGTCATCTCATCAAACAATCAAATTTATACATGTTAGGAATTTATTTTAAACACTATCAACTTGATTTGTCCTTATTTAATCAATTTTATTTTATTTATGGTAATAACATTCTAAATTTTAAATTATAACAAAAAATTACTTATTTGTTGTGAATTGTCCACGATTGGATACTTTACAAAATTTTATACCATATAAATTTAAATTTATAATTTTAAATATTTTCGTGATTTTTAAAAAATTTTATAATATGTTATTTTTATAAAATAATAATAGTGTCAATGTTGACACTATTCATTTATTTGAATTTAAAAAATATTTACAGAAGATATGTTCGAACTAAAATCTTTAATAGATTCATAAAAGGTCATATGTATCTAGAAAATTAGTGGAGCACATTAAATAGTTCATATAATAGTTATTTTATTATTTTTAAAAACCATTTATTTGGTTTATCTCTTAATAAAATAATTACTTCAACATTTTTGTATAATTATTTAATATACTTATATGTTTCATAAAAATTAAAAATAAAATCCTATGATGAAGATAAATATATTAAGTTTCACAATAATACTTTTACTCTAATTTATCATCTTAAAATCACAATATTTAAATTGTTATATATATTAAATTATGAAGGTGACAACTTTGGAATCATTTAAAATAAAATAATATAAGTGTCATAATCACATTTATAAGGCTCCAAACGGTTATATATTAGGTTATTGGGTGATTAAGGTGTAGATATAAAATACCAATAAGGTTTGGTCAGGTTTTTGGGCCTTTTAATGGGTATTATTATTTCAATAAAAACTATATTACTTATTTTTCACTTAATAAATAATTTCTGTATCATTAATGTTTCACCATTAATGAAAATTATTTTATCCATAAAAGATCAAAATAAATTATAATGATATAGATAATTTTATTATATTTCTGTAGACTATTCATGTTCGAAGTTTTATGATGTTTATCACTCAATTAAAGTTATTATACTTATAAGATTTAAGAGAGTGACATGTTGTCACATTCTTTGGTTTTAATAATAATAAAATTATTTTCATGGTCAAAAGTCCATAAAATGAATCTAATCCGACCCTTAGGTTATATGGGTCTACTTTTAGCCATCCAATATAATTTTTTCATGTGTTATGGTAATTTTATAATATTATATTTACCCTTAATTACACGATTTACCTTTAACTAGGGTAAATAAAATTTACCGTTGTTACTATTCATAATTCCCAAAAATAAAAAGTAGCTTATTAACATAATTTGAACCCACTGATTCCAAATATGGAATCCATTTTTCCATATTCATTACACAAAAGTTGCAGAAATTAAATTATAATTAATCTCGTTATCGAATGAAAATGGGTTTTTATTTAAAACATTACAAAAGATTGAATTGATTTAACCTACGAATTTAATGTAAAATCAATGCTAATTACATAAATTATATTAAATGGATAAAATATATTCAATTTATACTTTAAAACCATTCAATATTATAATTTAACCATATAAATTATTGCGATGAAAAAAGTTGTTTTTAATTAAAATATAGAGTGTTTTTACTATTCATCAAAATATGAAAGTTACCAGAATAATATGAAAAATTTATCCAAAGTAAATTTTTATTTCATGATTCAAGAGAATAATTTTAATTTGTCAAATTTAACTTATAAACATGTCAAAACTAGATTTAAAGTGGGTGCTCCCTCAAAAGGCGGAAAAACTGCATTTTTTGAAAAATACTTATTTTACCCGAAAAATTTATTTTGTTCTTATTCCATGTTCTAGAAAATGGTTAAGATGAATAATAATGTTATAAAATTCAAAATTTAGGTAATACTATTCATAAAGGCTAGTTCATAATAATATAATAATAATATATCTTTGTTTAGTAAAACCAGGTATTGCGTACAACACACGCTATTGAGGAAGGTCGCGATTGTGTGTAATGCAAGCCAAGTCAGGGTTGCATGTTGTGCAAGAATCCTTCGTTGTTTCGTATAACAGAATCCAACCATATTCCATTTATACATTGAATATATATATATATATACTCAATTTTGCGTAGAATAACTATTATCAAAATTGTGTGTAACATGATCCAAGAATAGTGTTGCGTATACTGCAAGCTAATACGGTGTTTCATATAGTGCAAGGTAATCTTTGTGTAGCATACAAAACAAGACATTAATGAAATTAAAAGAATATTTTTCATAAAATCTCGGGGTGTTACATTCTACCCCCCTTAAAAGGAATTTCTCCCTCGAAATTCGTCGTGGTTATAAATGGTTTACTACTCGAAATTTTGTTTAATAGAAACCCACATTGTAAAACGGAATATCAAAACATGGCTTTAAAAACTAATGTTTGAAATGTTACGGTTACCCAAATTAACTCATCACTGGGTTTCCACGTAGGAGAACATAGGTGAAAATATCGATATGGAAGAAAAATCTAACCATCAAGTTCTGATGGAGAGTGGTAGAGAACATGTCTATGAAAAATCCAACAATCACAAAGCTATTGATTTGCGATTATCTAAGGTACCATCTGATTCATCGGATATAAGGGAACAATGACATCATTTTTGGTTTTCAAGATCATTTCCATAAAGATGATGAATTAAAAGAAAGACTTACATGATTTTCGTACAATCTCACTGTTGTTCGTGAATTGAACAATTTCCACTTCATCCCTTATAGAAATGAAGTTGAATTTGTTATTCATGATGTGTTAGCAGATCATGTGATAGAATGTTGGGTCATTCCATCTCTTTCAAACAAAAGGTTAGAAAAAGTTATAAGTCCATCTTATGGTTAGATTAATCGTATGTGGTTCCAAAAATGAACTTATACTTCATATATCATAACGCTTAATAAAATAAAACTAGTTTCTAGTAAACAGGGACTTCCTGTAGGCCAGTGGTATGCGATAAAGGCCAGCCACACTTCAGTTGTGGGTTCGATTCCCACAGCCTTGTCCAACACGATGGGCTGTCACCCGTCCTGTAGGTTGTCATTTTTCTGAAACTACATTACTACAACATCCAATCAATAATATCGAAAAATGTTATATCCTTAAACAACACTAACTTATGTCCAACATAATCCATTCTAATATTTAGGCTTATCTACAATACTTCGGTCCAAGCTCATAGTATAAAGAAAACGATTACATAAAATATCATCAACCAAGCATGTGAATACCATCATTTATCCCCCATATATCTTGTTGGTCACATTTCAATCATGCGAATACCTTAATCATGTATTCTCTTGAAAAATGAATACCCATTAAACCTTAGTGAAAATTTAAATGTTGTCAAAAGTTACCTCTTTCCACATACCAAAATCCAAAAATTCTATATACTCAAACCATGGTATAACATTCTCCTTATATCAGTCATGAGCTCATGAATACTATCAAACATTTAATTTTCTCCTTATCCCTTCATTATGCGCATATCATCTATTTTCCAAAAATATCTGAATAACCTTTCATGGTTACTGGTACCATTAATCATACACTTTCAAAACATAAGGAAAGGCAACAGTGTAACAATCCTTATATGTCTCTTTATTCCATAGTACCATGAGATTACTTATACAACATTACACTTGATAAAAATGTAATCATTCCACTATGTTTTTAAACCATTGACTAAACTTCAACAATTCTTTCATCTTACATATCATTTGTAGTCTCTTCATCATCATCAACATAAATACTACCCTTACGACCATACTGATTCTCTTCATGAGACTTTCCCTTAGGGCATTGGTTTGCATAATGCCCATACATTCCACATTTAAAACATTTAACCATTTTTTATGTCGTAGCAATACCATTATCCTCATCCATGGTGTTAACTGAACCTTTTCCTTTGCACTTACTGGCTTTGTGTCCTTCTTTTCCACACCCAAAGCATCTTCTAGTTCCCTTGAAACATTCTCCTTGATGCCTCTTCCCACATGATTTACATAGGGGAAATTGAACTTTCTTTCCTCTATGATCATCATGAAACTCCGTCTTTCTCTTATTATCTGAGTCGGGAAACATACCAAAGTTGAGATTATTGATCATATTATGAGATTGCTGATTAGGCATAATAACGATGTTTGGACTTCCAAATCCGGTTTCATTTGGTTTCTCATGAAGAATATAATTCCATTGTCCGTCATATCCTCCATTATCATGAATCTTCCTGTTTCCAGCCATTTTCTAAAACCCAAAAAGAATAGTGTGAGAGGCAAAAATCATGCTAGGGAAAATAACATGGTAAAGGGGAAGCACCCTGAATATCTAAATCTTAGGTTAAATTCTAAGATCGTTATCGTAGTTCTAGGACTATATCCTATACGTATACATATCCTTAGGGACATCCCAAGACATACCTTAGAAATATCTCTAGGGATCTCACTAACGTTTTCGCATCCTAGTTTCCAAAGGTTGACCAAACCTTTCCTCTGATACCAACTGTAGAGACCTAAAGCTTGACGTACATAGACATTACATTACTTTTGTAGAATACTTAGTACATAACAAAAACAGACACACAAGGACTGTAATAGTTTAGTGTATTTGGAAACTCAGAACGTAATCTTCTAATCGTGGTGAAAGATCTTCAACATCTCCCATAAAGATCTTCCCATTTTTGTTTCCTTACCTAAAATATTTCATTTAATCCTGGGGGAAAAGAAAACATAAAAATGGTGAGCTCAAATGCTCAGTAAGGGTAAGCATGGATAAAATAAAACATACCATATACATTTGAACATAAAAAAACATGAACATTAAATGTCTTGAGCAACGACAAAAAACATGGAAGTACATAAGGCATAGATCATAATGGAACATAAATCATGATAAAATGGCATGGGAATAAAACATGTAATTTTGGAATCCATTAAGCACATGTAATGATTTCCATAGTAGCAAAGGAATTGCTGCCAAGACCATCTTATTGGACAAAGTCCCTTTTTTAATCGAGTTCACTCCTCGTTTCAGTCCTGTAATACTGAACCAGATTAACATACCCTTCCAGCCATGTCTATCTCATGAGATATAAATCTTTACCCAATGAATTGGAGGGAGATATAGGTCCCACCCATCTCATTAATGAAATCATTCTTACTTGTGCCACAAAATAAACATACATCATTCATAAAAACCCAATAAATAAAATGGGTTTCATAAACATCATCCCATCATCACATAATACATATAAAAGAAATTGATATCATTTCATAATAAGAAAAGTGAAACCATGTAAATCATAGAGACATTATACTTGAAACATACACATATGAAATAATGTTATCTTAGATGAAAAATGGTTTTGATAAAACACTTTAAATGAATTATTGAGGAAAATATCCTTTCTTCTTTAAAATCATTTTTTTTCACAAAATGCCATGCAATTTTAAAAGAATAGGTTTTTTAAAAAATAGTCATGAAATCTTGTGGAGTAAGCTTCATAAAAATAAGGATTTATAAAACCGTAAAAATCCTTTCATGTCGTATACGTTAAAAAAAATTATTCTCGTACTTTTGTCGGAAAAGTCAAAAAGTAACTCGTAAAATAAACAAAAGAAAGAGTCCTTACATACCATGTAGTAAAAGTCAAGAATGGGTAAAAAGGATGGAAATACTTTTATAAAACATGGACATGGATGATAGAAATAACCCTTGTAAATACTTACGAATTAGCAATCTCGGATAAAAATGAGATTTGAAAAATTATCCCTTACCTTAGGTCCGATTTGCATCGTAAGTGTCCAAACCTCCTGTATAATGATTTAAATAATGTTATTGACTTATTAAAGAATAATATTTATTGTTATTATATCATATATGGTTCACTTATGACTTTATATTACCAGTTCTTTTGTAAATTCTATGTTAAATAGCGTTTTTGGGTACAATCGTTTCATTTGTCGTCCGCGTTTTGACTTGTAATTATTCATATGATTACTTAGATCATGATTAATTATATCCAGAATGTAAAACATGATTTATATATAATAAATATTCATAATATACATATATATACTAGATCGATAAATGGAAATAAATACACCGTTCATGGAGACGGTAGGCCGTACGTACGCATGAACGTTGTTTTCGTTTCCTCATTGAATTGAATGGAATTAATTGGATGACATACATATATATATAAATAAATCCAGTATCATTATTATTTCATATATTTCATGATTACTTATTATATATACTTTATAATCATTTATGAATGGTTAATCATTGAGAATGAATCTCATCGCGTCGTGGAGACGGTATTCCGTACGTACGCACGAGCGATGATATCGTTACCGTGATCGTGGAATTTTATTGGAGTGTATGTATACTATTAAAGAATCAAAATCACTTTATAATAATCATATATAGTTATTATTTACACCATTATAACCATCCAAGTAAGGTGGTGGTGGAAAATAGATTACACCACGGCGTGGAGACGGTATTCCGTACGTACGCACGCGCGGTGATTTCTTATTCCGTAGGATGGATAGATGGTTATATAGGGTTGTTTCATACATATAATAAAATATCAGTATATGAGTGATAATTATGTTATTACTTCATAATGAAACAACCTAATAAGAAGAAATGGAAGAAGAAATAAAGTTGAAAGAATCGGTAACGGACATTACCTCTTCTTTGAAGCGCCTCTTTGAGACCTCCTCTTAGGGAACTAAAATTGGTCTTTGAAAAATACCAGAACCTCTAGGATGTTTATATGTAAGTGGGGAAGTGAAATGGGTAGTTTTTGGCCGAGATTGAAGGCTCAAATTGGTGTGATGAGGAGAGGGAGGTGGTGCCCTTTTATAAGGGAGGAGAGGGGCACCTTTGGAATTCTTAAAAATATTAATTTATAATAAATCTAACCCCACTTAAAAACCTCCAAAAATGACTCATATACAAATATTAGATGGGATAGGGTGGTAATCTCATCAAAAAAATCAAATTTAGACATTTTAGGAATTTATTTTAAACATTATCAACTTGATTTATCCTTATTTAATCAATTTAATTTTATTTATGGTAATAATATTCTAATTTTTAAATTATAACAAACAATTACTTATTTGTTGTGAATTGTCCATAATTTTATACTTTACAACATGTTCTACCATATAAATGTAAATTTATAATTTTTTAATATTTTTGTGATTTTTAATCAATTTTTTAATATGTTATTTTTATAAAATAACAATAGTGTCAATTTTGACACTATTCATTTATTTGAATTTAAAAAATATATACAGAAGATATGTTCGAACTAAAATCTTTAATAGATTCATAAAAGATCATATGTATCTAGAAAATTAGTGGATCACATTAAATAGTTCATATAATAGTTATTTTATTATCTTTAAAAACCATTTATTTGGTTTATCTCTTAACAAAATAATTACTACAAAATTTTTGTATAATTATTTAATATACTTATTTCTTGCATAAAAATTAAAAATAAAATCCTATGATGAAGAAAAGTCTATTAAATTTTACAATAATAATTTTACTCTAATTTTTCATCTTAAAATCACAATATTTAAATTGTTATATATATTAAATTATGAAGTTGACAACTTTGACATCATTTAAAATAAAATAATATAAGTGTCATAATCACATTTATAAGGCTCCAAACGGTTATATATTTGGTTATGGGATGAGTATGGTGTAGATATACACTACCAATAAGTTTTGGTCAGGTTTTTGGGCCTTTTAATGGGTATTATTATTTCAATAAAAACTATATTACTTATTTTTCACTTAATAAATAATTTATGTATCATTAATGTTTCACCATTAATGACAATTATTTAATCCATAAATATTATAAATAATCTACCATGATGTAGATAATTTTATTATCTTTCTGGAGACTATTCATGTTTGAAGTTTTATGATGTTTATCACTCAATTAAAATTATTATACTTATAAGATTTAAGAGAGTGACATGTTGTCACTTTCTTTGGTTTTAATAATAACTAAATTATTTTCATGTTCAAAAGTCCATAAAATGAATCTAATCCGACCCATAGGTTATATGGGTCTACCTTTAGCCATCCAATATAATTTTGGTATGTTCTAGGGTAATTTTATAATATTATATTTACCCTTAATTACCTGATTTACCTTTAACTATGGTAAATAAAATTTACCGTAGTTACTATTCATAATTCCCAAAAATAAAAAGTAGCTTATTAAAATAATTTGGACCCACTGATTCCAAATATGGAATCCATTTTTCCATATTCATTACACAAAAGTTGCAGAAATTAAATTAAAATTAATCTTGTTGTCGAAAGAAAACGGGTTTTTATTTAAAACATTGCAAAAGATTGAATTGATTTAACCTACGAATTTAATGTAAAATCAATGCCAATGGCATACATTATATTAAATGGTAAAAATATATTCTCTTTATACTTTAAAACCATTCAATATTATAATTTAACCATATAAATTATTGCGATGAAAAAAGTTGTTTTTAATTAAAATATAGCGTGTTTTTACTATTCATCAAAATATGAAAGTTACCAGAATAATATGAAAATTTTATCCAAAGTAAATTTTTATTTCTTGATTCGAAAGAAGAATTTTATTTTGTCAAATTTAACTTATAAACATATCAAAACAAGATTTAAAGTGGGTGAACCATCAAAAGGCGGCAGAACTGCATTTTTTTAAAAATACTTATTTTACCCGAAAAATTTATTTTCATCTTATACCATGTTCTAGAAAATGTTTAAGATGAATAATAATGTTATAAAATTCAAAATTTAGTTAATACTAGCCATAAAGTCTAGTTCATAATAATATTATAATAATATATCGTTGTTTAGTAAAACCTCGTATTGCGTACAACACACGCTATCGATGAAGGTCGCGATTGTGTGTAATGCAAGCCAAGTCAGGGTTGCGTGTTGTGCAAGAATCCTTCGTTGTTTCGTATAAAAGAATCCAACCATATTTCATTTATACATTAAATATATATATATATACTCAATGTTGCGTAGAATAACTATTATCAAAATTGTGTGTCACACGATCCAAGAATAGTGTTGCGTATACTGCAAGCTAATACGGTGCGGTGTATAGCGCAAGGTAATCTTTGTGTCACATACATCACAAGACCTTAATGAAATTAAAAAAATATTTTTCATAAAATCTCGGGGTGTTACATTCTACCGCCCTTCAAAATGAATTTCGCCCTCGAAATTCGTCGTGGTTATAAATGGTTTACTACTCAAAAGTTTGTTTAATAGAAACCCACTTCGTAAAAAGGAATACCAAAACATGGCTTTAAAAAATAAAGTATGAAATGTTACAGTTACCCAAATTAACTCATCACCGGGTTTCCACGTAGGAGAACATAGGTGAAAATATTGATATGGAAGAAAACTCTAACCATCACGTTCTGATGGAGAGTGGTAGAGAACATGTTTATGAAAAATACAACAATCACAAAGCTATTGATTTGCGATGATCTAAGGTACCATATGATTCATCGAATATAAGGGAACAAAGACAACATTTTTGGTTTTCAAGATCATTTCCATAAAGTTAATGAATTAAAAGAAATACTTACATGATTTTGGTACATTCTCCCTATTGTTCGTGAATTGGACAATTTCCACTTCATCCCTTAATGAAATGAAGTTGAATTTTTTATTCATGATGTGCTAGAAGATCATGTGATAGAAGGATGGGTCATTCCATCTCTTTCAAACAAAAGGTTAGAAAAAGTTATAAGTCCATCTTATGGTTAGATTAATCGTATATGGTTCCAAAAATGAACTTATACTTCATATATCATACCGCTTAATAAAATAAAACTAGTTTCTACTAAACAGGGACTTCCTGTAGGCCAGTGGTAGGCGATAAAGGCCAGTCGCACTTCCATTGTGGGTTTGATTCCCACAGCCTTGTCCAACGTGATGGGCAGTCGCCCGTCCTACAGGTTTTCATTTTTCTAAAACTACATTACTATAACATCCGATCAATAATATGGAAAAAATTTCTATCCACAAACAATACTAACTTATGTCCAACATAATCCATTATAATATTAAGTCTTATCTAGAATACTTCGGTCCAAGTTCATAGTATAAAGAAAACGATTACTTAAAATATCATCAACCAAGCATGTGAATACCATCATTTATCCCCCATATATCTTGTTGGTCACATTCCAATCATGCGAATACCTTAACCATGTATTCTCTTGAAAAATGAATACCCATTAAACCTTAGTGAAAACATAAATGCTGTCAAAAGTTAACTCTTTCCACATACCAAAATCCAAAAATTATATATACTCAAACCATGGTATAACATTCTCCTTATATCAATCATGAGCTCATGAATATTATCAAACATTTAATTTTTTCCTTATCCCTTCATTATGCGCATATCATCTATTTTCCAAAAATATCTGAATAACCTTTCATGGTTACTGGTACCATTAATCATACACTTTCAAAACATAAGGAAAGAGAATATTGTAACAATCCTTATATGTCTCTTTATTCCATAGTACCATGAGATTACTTATACAACATTACACTTGATAAACATGTAATCATTCCACTGCCTTCTTAAACCATTGACTAAAGTTCAACAATTCTTTCATCTTACATATCATTTGTAGTCTCTTCATCATCAACAACATAAATACTACCCTTATGACTGTACTGATTCTCTTCATGAGACCTTACCTTAGGGCATTGGTTTGCATAATGCCCATCCATTCCACATTTAAAACATTTAACCATTGTTGATGTCGTAGCAATACCATTATCATCATCCATGGTGTTAACTGAACCTTTTCCTTTGCACTTACTGGATTTGTGTCCTTTTTTCCACACCCAAAGCATCTTCTAGTTCCCCTGAAACATTCTCCTTGATGCCTCTTCCCACATGATTTTCATAGGGGAAATTGAACTTTCTTTCTTCTATGATCATCTTGAAACTCCATCTTTCTCTTATTATCTGAGTCGGGAAACATACCAAAGTTGAGATTATTGGTCATATTATGAGATTGATGATTAGGCATAATAATGATGTCTAGACTTCCAAATCCCATTTCATTTGGTTTCTCATGAATAATATCATTCCATTGTCCATCATATCCTCCATTATCATGAATCTTCCTGTTTCCAGCCATTTTCTAAAACCCAAAAAGAATAGTGTGAAGGGCAAAAATCGTGCTAGGGAAAATAACATGGTAAAGGGGAAGCACCCTGAATATCTAACATCTTAGGTTAAATTCTAAGATTGTTACCATAGTTATAGGACTATATCTTATACGTATACATATCCTTAGGGACATCCCTAGACATACCTTAGAAATATCTCTAGGGATCTCACTAACGTTTTCGCATCCAAGTTTCTAATGGTTGACTAAACATTTCCTCAGATACCAACTGTAGAGACCCGAATCTTGACGTACATATGCATTACATTACATTTGCAGAATACTTAGTACATAACAAAAATAGACACACAAGGACCGTAATAGTTTAGTGTCTTTGGAAACTTGGAACGTAATCTTCAAATCGTGGTGAAAGATCTTCAACATCTCCCATAAAGATCTTCCCATTTTTGTTTCCTTACCTAAAATATTTCTTTTATTCCTGGGGGAAAAACATAAAAAAAGGTGAGCTCAAATTCTCATTAAGGGTAAGCATGGATAAAATAAAACATACCATGTAAATTTGAACTTAAAAAAAACATGAACATTAAAAATCTTGAGCAACGACATAAAACATGGAAGTACATAAGGCATAGATCATAATGGAACATAAATCATGATAAAATGGCATGGGAATAAAACATGTAATTGTGGCATACATTAAGCACATGTAATTATTTTCATAGTATCCAAGTCATTGCTTCCAAGACCATCTTAGTGGACAAAGTCCCTTTCTAAATCGAGTTCACTTTTCGTTTCAGTCCTGTAATACTAAACCCGATTAACATACCGTTCCAGCCATGTCTATCTCATGAGATATAAATCTTTACCCAATGCATTGGAATGAGATATAGGTCCCACCCATCTCATAATGAAATCATTCTTACTTGTGCCACAAAATAAACATACATCATTCATAAAAACCCAATAAATAAAATGGGTTTCATAAAAATCATCCCATCATCACATAATCCAAATAAAAGAAATTGATATCATTTCATAATAAGAAAAGTGAAACCATGTAAATCATAGAGAAATTATACTTGAAACATACACATATGAAATAATGTTATCCTATATGAAAAATGGTTTTGATAAAACACTTGAAATGAATTCTTGAGGAAAATATCCTTTCTTCTTCAAAATCATTTTCTTTTTACAAAATTCCATGCAATTTTAAAATAATTGATTTTTTCTAAAATAATCATGAAATATTTTTGAGGAAGCTTTATAAAAATAAGGCTTTATAAAACCGTAAAAATCCTTTCATGTCGTATACGTTAAAAAACGTTCTTCTCGTACTTTTGTCAGAAAAGTCAAAAAGTACCGCGTAATGTAAACAAAATAAATATTCCTTACATAACATGTAGTAAAATTCAAGAATGGGTAAAAAGGATGGAAAATATTTTATAAAACATGGACATGGATGATAGAAATAACCCCAGTAAATAATTACGAATAAGCAATCTCGGATAAAAATGAGATTTGAAAAATTATCCCTTACCTTAGGTCCGATTTGCTTCGTAAGTGTCTGAACCTCCTGTATAATGATTTAAATAATGTTATTGACTTATTAAAGAATCATATTAATTGTTATTATATCATATATGTTTTACTTATGACTTTATATTACCGGTTCTTTTGTAAATTCCATTTTAAATAGCGTTTTGGGTAAAATCGTTTCATTTTTCATCCGCATTTTGACTTGTAATTATTCATATGATTACTTAGATCATGATTAATTTAATCCAGAATGTAAAACATGATTTATATATAATATATATTCAGAATATACATATATATACTAGATCGATAAATGTAATTAAATACAACGTTCATGGAGACGGTAGGCCGTACGTATGCATGAACGTTGATTTCGTTTAGTCATTGAATTGAATGGAATTAATTGGATGACATACATATATATATATAAATAAGTCCAGTATAATTATTATTTCATATATTTCATTATTGATTATTATATATACTTCATAATCATTTATGAATGGTTAATCATTGAGAATGAATCTCATCGCGTCGTGGAGACGGTATTCCGTACGTACGCACGAGCGATGATATCGTTCCCATGATCGTGAAATTTTTTTGGAGTGTATGTATACTATTACAGAATCAATATCACTTTATAATAATCATATATAGTTATTATTTACACCATTATACCCATCCAAGTAAGGTGGTGGTGGAAAATAGGTTACACCACGGCGTGGAGACGGTATTCTGTACGTACGCACGTGCGGTGATTTATTTTTCTGTAGGATGGATAGATGGTGATATAGGGTTGTTTCATACATATAATAACATATCCGTATATGAGTGATAATGATTTTATTACTTCATAATGAAAAATCCTAAGAAGAAGAAGTGGAAGAAGAAATAAAGTTGAAAGAATCGGTAACGAACATTACCTCTTCTTTGAAGCGCCTCTTTGAGACCTCCTCTTAGGGCACTAAAATTGGTATTTGAAGAATAATAGGACCTCTATGATGTTTATAGGGAAGCGGGGAAGTTAAATGGTCAGGGTTTGGCCGATATTGAAGGCTCAAATTGGTGTGAGGAGGAGAGGGAGGAGGTGCCCTTTTATAAGGGAGGAGAGGGGCACCTTTGGAATTCTTAAAAATATTAATTTATAATAAATCTAAACCCACTTAAAAACCACCAAAAATGACTCATATCAAAATATTAGATTATATATGGTTGTAATCGCATCAACCAATCAAATTTAGACATTATATGAATTTATTTTAAACATTATCAACTTGATTTATCCTTATTTAATCAATTTAATTTTATTTATGGTAATAACATTCTAAATTTTAAATTATAACAAAGAATTACTTATTTGTTGTGAATTGTCCATAATTGGATACTTTACAACATTTTCTACCATATGAATTTAAATTTATAATTTTTAAATATTGTTGTGATTTTTAAACAATTTTATAATATGTTATTGTTATAAAATAACAATAGTGTCAATTTTGACACTATTTATTTATTTGAATTTGAAAAATATATACAGAAGATATGTTCGAAATAAAATCTTTAATAGATTCATAAAAGGTCATATGTGTCTATAAAATTAGTGGAGCACATTAAATAGTTCATATAATAGTTATTTTATTATTTTTAAAAACCATTTATTTGGTTTATCTCTTAATAAAATAATTACTACAACATTTTTGTATATTTATTTAATATACTTATTTGTTGCATAGAAATTAGAAATGAAATACTATGATGAAGATAAATCTATTAAGTTTCAAAATAATACTTTTACTCTAATTTATCATCTTAAAATAACAATATTTAAATTGTTATATATATTAAATTATGAAGGTGACAACTTTGGCATCATTTAAAATAAAATAATATAATTGTCGTAATCACATTTATAAGGCTCCAAACGGTTATATATTAGGTGATTGGATGATTAAGGTGTAGATGTACGCTACCAATAAGGTTTGGTCAGGTTTGTGGGCCTTTTAATGGGTATTATTATTTCAATGAAAACTATATTACTTATTTTTCACTTAATAAATAATTTCTGTATCATTAATGTTTCTCCATTAATGACAATTATTTAATCCATAAAAATTCTAAATAAATTATCATGATGTAGATAATTTTATTATATTTCTGGAGACTATTAATGTTCTAAGTTTTATTATATTTATCACTCAATTAAAATTATTATTCTTATAAGATTTAAGAGAGTGACATGTTGTCACATTCTTTGGTTTTAATAATAATTAAATTATTTTCATGGTCAAAAGTCCATAAAATCAATCTAATCCAACCCTAAGGTTATATGGGTCTACTTTTAGCCATCCAATAGAATTTTGGCATGTGTTATGGTAATTTTATAATATTATATTTACCCTAAATTACCTGATTTACCTTTAACTATGGTAAATAAAATTTACCGTAGTTACTATTCATAATTCCCAAAAATAAAAAGTAGCTTATTAACATAATTTGGACCCACTAATTCCAAATATGGAATCCATTTTTCCAAATTCAATACAAAAAAGTTGCATAAATTAAATTAAAATTAATCCTGTTGTCGAAAGAAAACGGGTTTTTCTTTAAAACATTGCAAAAGATTGAATTGATTTAACCAACGAATTTAATGTAAAATCAATGCTAATAACATAAATTATATTAAATGGTAAAAATATATTCTATTTATACTTTAAAACCATTCAATATTATAATTTTACCATATAAATTATTGTGATGAAAAAAGTTGTTTTTAATTAAAATATATCGTGTTTTTACTATTCATCAAAATATGAAAGTAACCAGAATAATATGAAAAATTTATCCAAAGTAAATTTTTATTTCTTGATTCCAAATAAGAATTTTATTTTGTCAAATTGAACTTATAAACATGTAAAAACTAGATTTAAAGTGGGTGCGCCATCAAAAGGCGACAAAACTGTATTTTTTTGAAAAATAATTATTTTACCCGAAAAGTTTATTTTGTTCTTATACCATGTTCTAGAAAATGTTTAAGATGAATATTAATGTTATAAAATTTAAAATTTAATTAATACTATTCATAACGGCTAGTTCATAATAATATTATAATAATATATCGTTGTTTAGTAAAAGCCGGTATTGCGTACAACACATGCTATCAAGGAAGGTCGCGATTGTGTGTAATGCAAGCCATGTCAGGGTTGCGTGTTGTGTAAGAATCATTCGTTGTTTCATATAACAGAATACAACCATATTTCATTTATACATTGAATATATATATATATACACACACTCAATTTTGCGTAGTATAACTATTATCAAAATTGTGTGTAACACGATCCAAGAATAGTGTTGCTTATACTGCAAGCTAATACGGTGTTGCGTATAGAGTAAGGTAATCTTGGTGTAGCATACAACAAAAGACATTAATGAAATTAAAAGAATATTTTTCATAAAATCTCAGGGTGTTACATCACCTACTAGTAACTATCATGGTCAATAACCCAAGGTTCAACATAGTATAAATTACCATAAACAACCTCGGGGTAGCGCTCACAGTAAATACTCCCTAGGTCAAAATCTACACCAAGGCTCTCACTGTCCTGTATAAATAAACATGGAAACCCCGGAAGTTTTCCTAGTCCAAGGATCTCATGGTCCTTGGATGATCAAAATGCATACAAGATTCATTAAATTATCTACATGGAATTAAACTATTGAATGAATCAACATTGATCATGAATTAAAATACTTATCACATATAACTATACAACTCCATCCTAAACAACTCATGGCATGGAAAACAAGGTATTCCTTATGGTCGACCTATGCCAAACACCCCTAAACAGTAAAACTAGGGAAATTCACCCATAGGGTGTCCCATAAACAACTTTATACAATATAATTAATAGGAAACAACCATTAATAAAACCAAATTTACCATATAAGTTATTAAAGTGGGGTCAAAATTTAAAATACGCAGTACCCCAACATGGGTATTCGGCAGTTAAAGAAAATACCATCAAAAGACTGTCAAAGAAAGGCACAAATAACCTACTTTAATGTTGTAATATGAACACTATTGAATATAAGACATCTAATAGGAATAGAACATCATATATCTATAAAAAGTTAAAAATATTTCATCCTTGAATATATCAATATAGAAGAGAAATCAGGAAGAGAGACTCTAGGGAAAGAGAGAACTCACTTGTGGGATTCCAACAAACCCAGTGGTGTCTCAATCGGAGATCATGTGGAGAAATGGTGGCATAGAGTTTGATCATTTATCTTAGTCACACCTGTAAAACCAAGGATATATGAATTTATTTTAGAGATTAGACGCGACCCTTGTCCGATTAATTAAATAAAATGAAAAGTACATTGTATGTTCATTTAATGTACACACAATGTACCAGCCTCAACTGGCCCCCACTTTAGGTGGTCTTCCAGGTCCCTGACACGGCCAGTACATAGAAATATGTGGAAATTGGGTACATGGGGTGTACATAGGAGTACAAAGCATGTAAAAAATATATTCATTTTTCCTTTTTCCTCAAAAAACAACCAGAAATAGTGATCCAAACCTAAAAATAGAGATCTGGGTTCTTACACTAACCCATTAAATAAATATTTTCCTCAAAATTTCATCATGATAATCAATGGTTCAACCATTATTAAACATCTATATCATGCATCTAGATTAAACAAATTAATTTAAAAATGAAATGTCGAAAACATGAAATTTTATCTAAAATATTATGAATTTGAGTTATTAAATTGGGAGAAAATTGGTTGGAGATAAAATATAGATATATAAGAAAATAATAATGTTCATGTACTAACATATAATTATATAGAATATAATTAAAAGAAATTTTGGAACCCCAAAACCATAAATCATTGGTGGTTAAAAAGACCTTCAATTCCCAAAAAAATGATCAAAACATGATAAACTTTTTATTTAAAGAACTTTTTCCAAAAAAATATAGGAATAATTTTACCACAAGAAAAAATAACATAAGGAAAAAAACTTACATGACAAGTAAAATTTCATACTTTAATCATTTTATACTATAATATTTCATTTCTTCAAATAATGAGTATTCGTGGTGATTCTATTAATCCTTAAGTGATAAAATTAACATTTAATGGATCATAAGATCCATAAAAGAATAAAAATTTGTTACCCATATATCTAGATATTTTCCATAACAAAAATTGTATTCAAAATTCATTCCATAATACCTTAATGTTTGAAACCACAAAAAACTAAAAAATTACAACTCAATCCATTTCATAAATAGCTAACCTACAGAATCCTCTGAAATATTTTGGAAAAAATTCTGAACCCAAAAATATGAAATATTTGATCAATAATTTGTTCCTAGAAAACAACATTATCTCAAAGTGTTACATAAAAAAAATTTGAGTACCTTGATACTAGTAACTGACATCTCTATAAAATCTTAATGAAAACATAACTACTTCTAAAATTTAATTGTATCCTTATTTAATAAATAAGACCATTGATTACCAATTATATTCTATAGAAATTATTTTTTAGAAAAATACATCATAAAATACATTTTCCTTTATTCACTGATAATTTTCAAGTATACCAGTACTATCACATTGACTTTATTAGTGTCAATAATATCATTATACCCAAATTAAATCAATATAAAGAACATATTAGGGGTTATTATTCACTTCAAAAATATTACTTTATCATGAAATCAATTTTTTTATTTATGAACCTTTTAAAATATGTTTTTATATTCCAACATAAAAACTATCAAAATACATTTATTATAAGTTTTGTGATTACTATTATCAAAATATCATTTATAAAATACCTCTAAAAAATATTTCTTGAATCCAAATAAAATTATTCATTATACATCATCTATAATCATAACATTATCCTTACCTTGATCCCTTAAATTATTATATGATATATTTCCATGATTTTAGGGCTACCCATTTGCATGTTTCCCATCTATTTACCATTGAATCATTGGAAATTAATTTTTTCATTCCTAACCCTACATTTATGCACCTAATGACCTTTATATACGTACTTCACAAAAAATCCCATTCATTTAAATCAAGCACCAGGGTGTTTCATTCCACAATTATCACGTGATGGAAAATATTTTTTCTCTTCTCCCCCTTATCCATTTTTTTATATTCCATCCTCTATATGTATTCCTTTATTTAAAAATAAATATGTGTTGGATAATTATTTTTCCATCTTGATATCACATGATATTGTATGCTCATTTGATTATAACTTTTAGGAGACTCATACACTACAAATAAATAGTTTAATCCCCTAAAATAATTTTTCATTAATTTACTTTGGATTATCTAATAGTTTTTAACATACCTTTCTTAACATGTAGTGATAGATTAAAACATAAAAATTGTTTCCTCTTTTCTTTTTGTTTAACTAAATAATTTTCTCTCCATATCCACTTGTTGTTTGTGGGGAATTTTTTTCTAATGAAAACATCCCTATAATCCTTCTATTCCATGCTCATTATTCTCCTATTGTCTTTAATGTTTTATATCAATGATAACCATTGATCTGTAACCCCCAAAGAGATGATAAAATACCCTAATAACCTTCTCCGTATCATTATAACCTAAAGAATGAAATTTATTTTCTTTAGAACTTATCCATTAGATAAATAAAAAATGTATTTAACGTCCCATGAATGATAGAGGTTGATGATGCATAAATCATTGTAACATTGTTGCGGCGCATTAGGGATAAAAAGTTTTATCCATATGAGAAATTCTATTAGAGATAACCTGAGTAACTTACCCTAATATTATTATGAATAACTTTTCTCCAACTTCAACTATATTTGACTTTTTAGATAAATATTCCCTATATTGACCATAGGTGTTGATTATGTTTCTATTCCTTAGGATATATGACTATGAAATGGCACATATTGAGTTAGCTCCTAAAAATTATTAATATTGTCTAATAAAATAAAAAATTCTCTAATTCTTTTTCAAAATACTATAATTTGTTGTCAAAATTATCATGTAATATATTTTAATGTAAAATAATGTTCCCAATTTTTTTACAAATCATTATTGGATACTAACTACAAGAACCTCACCTCTAGTAAACTAGAAATATTGCCTATTTTTTACAATAGAAAAGATATAATAAATAACATCCTAAAGGAAAAAATATTTTAGTTGTATTTAATAATTATAAGTATAAATTTTTTTCTTAATAGCATTTGAAATAAAATATAAAGCATTATGTGATAAATTATTCCAGACCAGTATAATCATTCAGTTATTTATTTTTCATAATAAATTGGAAGAGATTAAATAAGTATGTGAAAAAATTGTTTTTTAGGGATATTTATAGTTTAATATATCATGAATAATTATGGAATCATCATTATTTAAAGGTAAATAACTCAAACCGCATTCTATATAATCAAAAACATAATCAATAACTGGATTCATGGATAATATCATTGAAATAATCTAATGGGAAATAACAGATCAACTCTCAATGAAGGAAGTGAATAATATTTGACATCATTATTTCATAATTCACAATATATTTACCATCAAGGACATAAAGTAAAACTATTTTAAAATATAGGTAAAGATCTGCATAATGACCCCAACTGATTTGGATCTGGAGACTAGTTGCTGCATCAAGGGGATATATAATTTCGGGGCCCACCTATCACTACATGTATAATGAATTCCTTATATATCATATGATATATTTAATTCAAGAATAATATTACTTATCCCCAAATTTCCATATCATGTAATGAATATAGATAATCAATAATTCCAGAGTAAATAAAATAACATTCAATGTGAATCACCACATAAAAAAAGGATACACTTATGGAAATAATCATATCCATGATACAATGAATATAGATATTTGAGGTAAAAGTTATTTCCAAGGAATATTTATCATAAATATATAAAATGGGTAGTTTATACACCTTATAAATTAATTTAGGGTCATAATATTAAAATATCCCTCAATAAAAGGAATTTGAGACATAATCCCTTACCTCAATTCTAACATGCCTTATAGGTTCTCTAAACTCCTGTATATGAACTTTTATTTTAATATACATATATAATTGAACAATATTAATAACTATAATAATATACATGATCCATTTATAATATTTTGTCCCTTATTTTTTAACAATTATTTATTATTATCCTTATTTTCGTATACCAACTCCTTTGTTTTTTATGTTTGTTTTGATTTGGTACCCTAAGGCCTTACGCCCTTCATATGATTCCATTATATCTAGAAAATTAGTTAAGATATTAATATATTATATAATAAATATAGATAAATTTATAACCATCCATAAATATTGATATATAAAAATTAATCACACCATTCACAGTGAAAGTATGCCGTACATGTGAATGAATATAGTTTGAATTCTACATAAGGTGGAAGAAAAAAAGATAAATAATAATAAATATTTACTTAATAATTATTATATCTTCTATATCACATGGAATCATTAAATATTACCTTATTACCATACATGTAAATTGTAAATGAAAAACAATTCACATAACATCAAGGACGCATTGGTCTATATATATGCATGGGGGATATTATCATTTTCCAATGGATTGGAAGGTAAAAATATATAAATGATTATATTGTTATAGAATCATAATTATGTCATAAATATCATTTATTTTCATTATTTATTACTTTCTATGAATCCATGAATTGTGGTGATGAAAATTAATTACACAACATTGTGGAGCCAGTAATCCATACATATTCACAAGTGATGTTTTTTCTTTTCATATGATGAAAGGGAGACAAAATATTGTTTTAAAATACTAATGATATCATCTTAGTATATTAATGACACATGATTTATTATTTTGTGATAGATAAAATAAATTATGATGATACGAAAGCTGAAATAATCATGTAAGAGTGGGTGCAAACAATTACCTATTCTTCAATAGAATTCATTTACATCGATACTTAAGGTACCTAGGGATGAATTTTTTTAACGAGCTTAACCACTATAATGTTGATAATTATTTTTATAAGGGATTTAGTTAGGATATGGTTGATCTATAAGGTTCAATTTTTTTAACAAGGAGAAAGGAGGGGTTTCATTTTATAGTTGAGATGAGGGACACTCTCAAAAATTATTAAAAGATTATATTTTAATAAAGTTAAAATATTGATAAAATCCCAAAAAATGCTATGTACTCAAAGATAATATCATATAGTTGTTTTAATCCCATAAAAAAGAAATATATGGGATGTTTTATGTCATATTTTAAAAATTATCTATTGGTTTTAACGCTTATTTAATATATTTTAGCCTTGACTACAGTAATGTATTTTACACAGTTAAGGGGTTATAATTTAACTTATAAGGTGAAAAATAGATCATAAATATAAAATGGATTTAATTTTAACCAATTCATATCTAAATTTTCATCTTTCTATATTTTAATGTTTTTATATAAATTAATGAAATATTATTTTGATAAAATATCAATAATTTAAATTTTGAGAGTAATTAGTTATTTTGATATAAAAAAATAAAAATCTTTAATTTGAATTTATTACTTTAATAAAACTCAAATATATTATATATATTAATAAAATTCATTGGACACATTAATTTGTTAACATTATATTAATCTTATTAATCTAAAACCCAATTATTTAATTTTTAAATTAATTAAATAAATATAGTTTCATTATTATGTAATCATTTAATGTAATATAAAAACGAAATATGAGAAAGAAATTTCCAAAAAGAAAATAATTTCTTAAAGTAAAAATATAAAAATTTATATTCATTTATATGATCGTTTTTTCCTTATATAAATACCTAAAATGATATTTAAAACTAAGAGAGTGACATTTTAAAAGATTATTTGATTTAAATATTATATTCCACATGTTAATGGAAAAGACACTATTAATAAATTAAATTTATAACCTACTATGAAAATTGATGAATTTTCATCATCCAATATGAATTAATATAAAATATTATAACATCATTACATAGTTTTAATCTAGATATAACTGATATTCCCTTTAATAAGGTGATAAAATTTTCTAGGCTTACAATTCATATTAAGGAAAAATAAATGGCACTAATTGAAAAAATGTAGACATCTTAATTAAAAAAATGTAATCCAATATTAAATATTAAATATCTATAAGTGGATGTCATTAAATTCGTATTAAATTAAATAAAATAGAAAACATTTTTTCTAAAAAGATATCTTTTATATATAAAAGTTTTTTTACATGAAATTAAATCATGAAATTTATCATAATGAACATAATTATATTAATCATAATATAAGGGAAATAATTTTCATATTAAAAAATTTTAAACCAAATTGAACATTATAAATTTCATAGAATATAAAATAGTTGACAAAAAAAATTTGTATCATCAATATTCATTGGCAAAACTATCATTTTAAAAACAATCATAATTTAAAGATTTTATAATTTTGATATTATTATTAAAAAATAATATTATTTTTATATAATATGTTTTATTATATTTATATAAATTAATTAAAACCTTTCATTATATACTTATATCGAAATATTTTTTTAATAATTTTTTTAATCATAAAAAAACATTAATGAAAAAGGAATACTTATTCATATGAATAAATCTATGCATTTTTTAATTCTCTACTTATATATTTTTTATAATTAATTTAATACTATTCATTCCTTCCAATTGAACTGCTTGATTTCGACGGTTACCTTCAATAACAATATTTTAATAGTATATCACATTTCACTTAATCTTATTGTTTTTTGTAACACAAGCTATCAATGAAATTAAATTTATTTAAAGGGAAATATATTCTGAAATATTTTGGTGTTAAAAAACTTACACGATTAGATATTGAGATAAATGGATTATATTACACAGTATGTACAGTTGTTATCATTTTTGCAATAACTTCTCCCTCTTTGGGTACAATTATATGTTTCTAGATTATAATATTGGACTTTTGGAAGACCTGCCAAATTCTATCAAGGAAGAATATAAAATAGTTACACAAATAGGGCTTCACTGTATATCAAATAAATTTTCATTGAATTTATAAATTTGAATAAATGATATTTTCTTTTCTATTGGATAATAGTTATTAAGGATATGTTGATCACACGTGTTTGGTAGTATTGTTGGATAATGTAGTTACACTAGAGGGTTGAACTACTGCAGGTCCACTTTTACAATTTATTATTTTATTTAGAATTTATCCAAAACAACTAGTTAGGATATTATTCTCGCTTTTCATTAATTATAGTCATCCCTGAATTAATACTATCGAAAATAAAGAAGATTTTGGTGGATATAAATTTTTATATGGTTAAAAATCAGTGTAAGGGACTACTCCTCAATATAGATGTTTGTTAGAATAATACTTATATTTTCAACTATAATATTATTCTTAATTGTTAGTTCTTTTGGTAACATCCTATATTGCATTTTTGACCACACATGAACAACCTGCAATAGTTTTAATAATCTCTTAACAAATACAATAAAAAAAACCTAGCATCCCAAGAAAGATCTAGAACAGGTCTAGTTTGCTTTAGAATTAGATATATCATAATCCTACTTGAGATAATAAATAGAATCTATAACAAATATTTCTCACATTTTTAATAAATACATGCCTGAAATTATTTTTGGAGAGTAAACAACAAAACTATATATGATGATATATCTCACTACTTAAAAGCCTTCAAACAATATCTTCTTCTTATGAATACATTAGGAAGAACATTTATAGTCAGATAGCATATTGGATACTAGTTATTATCCTCCTTATCAAACTATAATCTTCCCAATATTATTGGTTAATAAGAACTTTCATATTTAACTCCACCCTAACTTTAAACTCTTTATATATATTCTTCTTCTATATATAGATTCTCAAACACATGAATCTTCTCTATAATGAAATGAGTTTCTTCCTTCAATTATGTCTTTTTTATTAACTCTCATGGATACACATTTCATTATAGTTGGGTGTATTTATATTTTTGAATGTTTAAATATACCATAAATAGTAATATTTCATGTATCAATTTTGTCAATATATAAAAATCACCATTTTTCCATTTTCAGCTCCACTATCATTTAAGTATTTCCCACTGTATCTTACCACACTAATACACCACCTGTATCCTCTCATATGAAATACCAAACACACTAATTTTATATCAATTAATTTAAAAAAATTAGACAACAAACTACTCCAACATTTATCACTATTAAAAAAATCCCAAAATTCAGTATATATATTTCACAATAATCCAATTATAAATTCTTATTAGTTTCAACTGTATTTAATTCAACTTAGATTTTTCATACATGCACATTATTTTAAAGGGTTTTTTCCATATGCAATAGTCATGTATAGCTCAGCCTAATGATAAAAATAAAAAATTGAAAATACCCATGTATTTTGAGAACATGATTAATATCTTACTTTTGAATTGATGAATAATTTATCTCCATTCCCTTTACATTCAAAATTTAATATTCGAGGTTTCCTCATAGGAAGAATCATGATTACCATAGGCCTCACCAATTAAAATGATCATGAATTTGAATTTTTTCCTAATTATTAGTGTATCATAGAATCTACATTTTGTTTTAATCATAAGTTAATTATGATGTTTTAATCACCAAGTATTTTCTTCAGAATAATATGGATTAATTTATTTATAATATAGTTAATTATTTAATTATAATTCTTTTAAGACCTCATAGATTTTCCAAAATCATAAATGTGTGAATCCATAAAATGATCTAGAAAAACTAATAAACAGTAGTAATCCTATAGGGAATATATATAATAAATATTATAAAGGAACCATATAATCACCATAAATCATAAAATGTTATATGTAACCATATGAGGATCAACAATACAATTTCCTTGGACAACTATACTATGTTATGTATCAACTTTATGAGGAAGTACATTATATTTTAGAAAAACAATCTCAAACTTATGAGATATTTTTTAAACATTATGATTCACAGTTCCAAACAAATAGAAGATTATTTTACCCTTACAATGGGCATCCCCAACATTATAAAAATTTCTAGAATAAACCTTATGAAGTTTTAAACACAAATTTAAACTTAAAAACAAACATTACTTATTCTAATCATTCCATGAAATCTCTAACCTCCTCTTATTCATTTAAGAAATATCTATCAACAACTCAACATCCTCTAAATATTCCCCGTTCGATGTTAGAGAAAACCGTATTCATCAAAAAATCCATAGGGAACCTGAATATCCTCATTTATATTTGTTATAAAATCTAATTAACACATCTCAACACAAAAAATCAATTCAAAATACTCAGTAATCAAGAGAATCATAAAATCATTTCCTTTCTCGAATTAGAAGAATCATTCACTGCACTACTAGATTTATTATTTTTTTTCAAAAATTCCATCCCATATTGTAAAATAATTATGGTCGAGTGACATATGTGATCTACCACTAAATTCACATTTTTATTTGTCACATTCATTTATATATGTCAATTAATTAATATCCACAAATTCAAATAACACACATAAGGAAATATTATATACCCACTTAAAAAATAGAGAATCACTCACATTAAAGGATATAACTACACTCTCCAACCATTTAAAAGCACAATATAATGGCTTGGGGGTGTCCTTCCATACATTTATATGTGAGGGTTTAAGGATGGACAATAATCATTAGCCTTATGAAATAGAACCTCTTATTTCTTGTTTGATTGTTAAAAATATCTATAACGTGGTACATCCTACCAAAAAATCATGTTTTGTATCTTCTTTTTTGAATTTCTCTATGAAAAAAATGATATTTATGATTAATATTCTTTAATCCAGATCATTTATTTGGTTTTTTTGGAAATAACTATAGATCACCGAGAATCATAATAAATTCAAAGTTTATTTTCAACCACAAATATCATGTTATATAATTGTACATATATCCATATCACTTGTTTATATTCATGTGTGGTTTCTATGTACTCAAATCCCTTCATTATAAATTAAACATAAAATTACACAATTCAATTTGATTCCTTATAATTTTCACCATGAAATAATACTGCAAATGATGTGGACATAATTTCAACAAAATCAACTTCCTATTATCATTTGTAAATCCCAATAAATTAAAATTTGAACTAGTTCCATACAAAAAGAGAAACCATAGTGTATTATTGGTGTATATTATGAATATATTGGCCAGTAAGAAATTATATTTCATAGAATTAATTTTAAATACATAATATAATTTTCAAAAAATAGTTTTAGGTCTAGATGTTGTTTAGTGAATAATTCATCAATTCAATTTCTTATATTATCTATGATTTAAATAAGGTCAAGTACCATATTTGATTAGTTTCTTAATAAATACAATAGTAATGAAAATACTTTTTTATTCCACCATCCCATACCTCTAGAACAATTTCATGGAGTATTTTTACTGAGATAAGAATTTTGATCATCTTCATATATGAATTTCTACCAAAAAATATGACATTTCACCTAAAAAGGAATCTCAAAATGTATCTTAATTTCCTTATATAATTATTAATAATTGTTCTATTTTATAACATTAATGATAATTTCATCAACATATACAATGTTTTTTTATTATCTATAGGAAAATACCTCACATGCACATTATAATTAAAATTTCCCTTAGAAAAATATATGATTATAATGAAACCATCCTTCTTTGTAAATTGATCTCTAAGGATGATACAGTCCCAAAGTATATTACCTAACGCTAAACATTATGCTTCTATATTTTTCAGAAGAAAACTACTAGGGTGTTCAGTAAAAACCTATTATTTATTATCACTATTCAAGAAAGAGAATTCGGCATCGATTAGTTGATTATTATATATGTTTTGTATATTAAATGATATGAAATCCCTAATGATCCCATGAATTGATATTGGAGAAATGTTTTATTTATAATAAACTCTTTCTATCAATGAATTCCCCTTGAAAAAATATTATTAATTTATTTTTTGTGTAGTCACCTTTCTCATTCTATTTCTTTTTAACGACAAATCTTCTTCTAGTTACGTTATCATTTTCAGGTCATTATACTAGCTATCAAGTGGAGTTATTCTCAATATGTTCAATCCACTAATTTGTATAAGTAAACCCTTATTCTTTTTCAAAATCCTTATAAATAGTTTGAGGCTCAACATGAATGATTAGATCATTTGGGTACTAAATTTGTAACATCATTCTAGATCAGATAGGTACATATTTTTTGGATACAAATATTGTTTGAATCAATGTGATTATTCAATATTGGATTCCACTAGCACGAATTTTAAGTGTTATATCTATTGATTTTTTCATATAAATCAATATCAACTTCAACCTTCACATCTCATGTTTTCTCTACAATCATTTTTCCCAATGATTTAGGTTTCTAACCCAAAACATTTCTTCATTAGGTTTAATAAACACAAATAATTTTTTGTTAATTTTGATTAATTTTTAAATCTAAACATTATACATAATTATTTTTATTTTTTTTGTATAATATTTGTCCACAAAAAATAGATACATAGAACAAGAATTCAAATTCTTAATCCTTTTCACAAAACATTCAATTATATTTGTTATTTATCATCATGTAACATGGAATTATAAATAATTTTAAGCATTTGAGAGTTTTTTAGAAATACCTCATCTAATATTGAATCATGGGAGTTTTACGTTTCAATGAGCACCTGTTGTTTGATATGCATGACATGGAAAATAGATTCTTTGTAAATAAATTTTATAAGATTGTTTCTAGCTATAATGATTCTTACTAAGTCTAAATTCTTCTATTTTTTCTTATAACCACAATATTTTATTTTAGTTTGTATGGTGTGATTAATTTCTAAATTATACCATGATTTTATAGATATAATTTAGAATCAATTCATGTATATTATTTTCTATTATGAAACCTATCGTTCTCTATGTAAACACCAATATCTTTTCCAACCTAATTTTTGAAGATTTTATATTTTTTAATAGAAATTTATTTAGGATTAATAATGAGATCATTATTCAATTTGGTGTAGTAATCAATTAATTAGAAGGTATGAAGACCACCCTCAGTTTTTTTTATTTCTTATAGGACCACACACATCAATATATATGGGATCCAAAAATATGGTAGATTGATTGTACAATTTCTTCTGCATCCCTTTCATCAATTTACCTTTTTGTAAAGTCTCGCATACAATATTTCTTTCTCTTTTGAATTTCGGAATATCTCTCACAAAATAATGTTAAGAAATATTTCTCACGATCCTTTGTCTTAGAAACCAATGTATTTATACCAGATATTTTCTTCATCATTAGTAATCAATTAATGTGATTTAGATGGATCAATCTTCTAAAATAAGTTCCCAATTAATCTTTCACATATAGTAATTAATTTTATATCCTTGTAATTTTTAATAAATCACGTTTTTTTATAAAAAAAATATCATTTACATAATCACATAATTGGATAACATTTTGTCATTCATATTTTTCCACATTCATAAACCAAACATTTTTTTTTTCATTTGAGTCCTTCCTAATTAAATTCTACATTTCCAAAACCAGTAATCATTAAGGAACTGTAATTTTCAATGTAAATATACCCTCTTTCATGTCCATCCATGTTTTTCAAAATTCTAGTTTCTCCAATAATATTTGAAGAACACCAACAATCATTTATCCATGTAATTACTCTTTTTTAGCTTTCAAATATATCATGACAATGAGTGACTTTTTTTTATTTTCCCTGATATAGTATCAAATATTTTTATATAGGCTAACTATCATTGGATATTTCTGATACATTTATCAACATAATTTCTTTATTTTTCACATATAAAACTAATTTACTCCAAAATTTCAGATGTGATTTATTTAGCTTTCACATGTTTTTCCAACATGTGTTCACATTTTTGGAAAATATTTTTTATCACCAATATTTAAAAAAAATACAAATATTCTTTTTTATTTTAATAATTCCCCAAAATATAATTTAAAATTATTAAATTTTCTATCTTGATTATCTATGATCATTCTTTCACCTCCATATTGTTATTGCTAATATTTTTAAAAGTAGCTTCAAACAAATTTTCTAAACCAAACTTGAATTGATTTTTCAATATCACTAGTACCATGTGACAAACTAATTTTATCATTTTGATACATTCTAGTACATTTTTAACTAAATATGTTATGTAATAACTAATAACCTATATAGATGATTAAGTTACGGCATCAATAGATATTTTTATGTATTATCTCAGTGACTGAACACTTTTAAATCTATAAAATATTTTCACCCTGAATTACATGGTTCTTAATATTTTAAAAAATATTTTTTCTTTAAGATCATTCATGATATTATCATGGTCACGACTCATCATCATAATTTTTTTGAGTTCTTCAACGAGATCAATCACACTTTCGAGATATTATTAATTTTTTTCAACATTCATCTCATCAACAAAATTTGAAACCATAATCTCCTTCATGATTTTCTTTAAAATTTTTTGATCTATGTTAGTCCCATCACTATCTTTCCCATCACTGTATGAAGGAATTTCTATGTATTCCACACTATCCAATAAATTTGACACATATTCATGTGATTTATATTTATATTGGTTGATAGAGGAATCATTTGACTCTACTTATTTACTTAGAAAACTTCTCATATTTCTACTGAGTATATTTTTTCTTAATGTTTATAGATTTGACAATCAACTAATATATTCACCCCATGCCATATTTTTGGTATTTAAATATTTATAATTATCTTCATAGTCATTTTTTTTATTTTAATGATTTTTAGAATAATGTCCCATGAATATACACATAATGAGAATATTGAAAGATTTTACTTCAATATTAATGTTAATTTTACTAGAAAATTATATATTTTTAAAACTCTTTGAATGGTTGGAAGAATCATGATAACAATATATAAAACATTAAGACCAAGAGACCATAAATATGAAATCATTTTAATTATCTATCTTTAGAAATTATTTTCATAATATTTGGGTACTCCTCTACTTTTAATAAAGTGGATATTATCTATATTCTTGGGTCATAGAGAAGTTAATAGATACAACATTGTGCTCGGATACCAATTGATTAAGAAATTGGATCAAATGGAAACAACAAGAGGTGGTGAATCAATATATCCCATCTTTGAGAATATTTTTTTAATTGAAATATAATCACCACAACTATTTAAGTTATTATTATCTCTATTGGTTTTATACCCTTATCCTTGAATAATGAATATAAAAAATAAAAAACCTCATGGAACACATGAATTTTTATAGTCTTTGGAACAAATTTGAGAACTTATTACTATATACATCCAAATGTTATCTTGGTTCTTAGATTCTTTAATAAAAATTTATAATCAATTATAAGATGTTGGGTTAGGTATCATATTATAACCCATGATTACAAATACATGCACTACCTCCCATGTGTTTTACAATCTCTTAGTAGATATAATGGTAAAAATTACCGGTACCATATAAATATCTCTAAAAGGATCTGGATTATTTAATAAATGAAATCATATTTCCCAATTCAATACAGTAAATATTATCCCCACGAAATAATTAGAAGTTTTTCAAGAAATATACCATAATAATTAATTTTGGATAGTAAACAATAAAACCCTCCAGAATAATCTTTCTCACATTATGATAATCCTTCAAATATTTAATTATTATTATTATCAATATTGATATCATGTCTATGAAAATGTACTATCTAACACCACATGAATATTTGGATAACACCACCTCCTCTACTATACTTATCTTTGCACACTCTGGTAAGTAGTTATTTCACATTAAACTCCACTATGACTTCATTAAATAATTATCCTTCATTTTTTATATAGTACATATTAGGAAGAAGAGTATTCTCTTTCTCGGTATTCATTTCATCCATGTTTTAAGTATTTTTCATTCCCCATAATTGATAAAAAAAAATTATACAAGTGGTTTTATGTATTTTTCTTGGACTTCCAATATTTCCAAATGGTAATAGTTCATAAATAAACTCTTTTTATAAAAGATAATAATTTTTCCACATTATCACCCACATACTTATTGAATCTGTAACCAAAAAAATTATGTGTATCAAACACTTGTTTCCTCTTATGAATCCTTCCAAATATACCCTTTTTCTTCACCAAAATGAAATGAAAACTACCTGATTAACTACTATTGTTTTTAGAATTATTGAACAGCTCATAAAAAGACATTACTATATATTTGATAAATATATAGCAGTAATATATTCATGGTTTCATTTATATCAGCTTTAACATTAATAATTTCAACCATATATTGGCTTCACATGAGTCCTTTACTATGTAATAGATGCATATATCTCATTTGTTTGTCACACATTTAAAAAATATATCTGGAACAATTGATTTATTACCTTTCAAATTAATAAATTAAGAAAAATTTAAAATCATCCTATTTACATTCCATATAAAATATATGTAGTTTCATTAGTGGAATAATTGTTTCTACTTTATACCTCTAACATTATAATGTTCTCATAATTGATATTGTTCTTCAAAATTAGTGGATCATTGTTACATTAATTTATTTTAATGAAAATATAATTGAGATGTTTTTATAGTGAGGAATATTTCTATCATCATCATATTTCATTTATATAGAATATTGAATATTATAGAATTCTAAAAATATTAGATTCATATATTTTGAAAAATAAACAAACTGTTGATCATTACAAAGAGCTAGATAATATTACTAAGTCCAATGAACCTCAGAAAAATTTTCCATATGAATCCATAATAAAGCCATTAATGGAACCGTCTACATTGTGAGCCTTAATATATTTGTATAAACATTATGATTAATAAACATATGAATCAATTTATATATCCTCATAGTGTTGTATCTTAATCTTATGGGGAAACAACACAACCATAATCTATATACTGACATGCATAAGAGAGATTTTTTATCCATAAAATATATATTCCAAACCATTTAAATTATTTTATAAATATTACATTAGATATGAAAAGAATTACTAGGATTATAATAAATAACCTTACAAACCTATAAACTACATAATCAACTAAAGAAAACACAAAACATTTTACAAAAGTTTTATGCAATATCCATACACCTCAAAAACATTCAAGATATCTCAAACAACATATTATCATCCACTAAATATTCCACATTCAATATTGAAAAATAATAAAATTATCATCAGATCCACATCGCAATTCAATGTTAAATCATTCGTTATATGAGATGAGTATTAAATAATTATTTATTCACAAGACTTATAATATAAAATATATTTATTTTTTTAATTAATAATAATTTATAATTTAGGTTTAGTAAATAATTACAAATGTTCTTGTTATGAGTAAGGCTCACAGTAATAGAAATGATTTAACAAAAATCCTTAAAAAAATTAATTAATTTATTGATATTTATATTATTCATGGGGAATACACACATAAAATAAATATTATTATCAATATTATTTGTTTTGGGGTTTTATATGTATTAATGGATTATCTAATCACATTTTTGAAATAACTAAATCTTAACAATTTATCTATTTAGGAATAATATTTTCATTTTTGATGATGGGTTGAAATAATTTATTGTGAACAATGATTTCCTATATAGAGAAGTAACTACATTAAGAAATTATAAAGGGTTTTTTCATAGGATCAATAATATTTCTTCAACCACCTTTTTCCATCACAATAATGATGTAGTACAATTTAATCCTTTAAACCCAAATGTTTGTGTTATGATCAATAGATATTGATGAAATATGATCAGTGACACTACACTATAACTTTTAGAACTATTGGAAACCCATTCAGATAAATTAGAACATTTGGATTACAAAAATAGTGATTCTAATTTGAATCAACTTGATAAAATGATAATATAATTTTTTTGGTTCAATCGGTCAACTCCAACATTGAAGAAAAAACTCAATACTGATGTTATTTTGTTTTTTTAATAAATATTAAATTTAACTTGAAGGATCCTCTCTCAGGTTCTAGGAATCATTAATTAGTATTCCTCAAATATAATCACTAAACTTACCATTATTTTTCACATTTCAATGGATTATTTGTCAGATTTGATGAAATCAATCATTCTGTTTGTACCCAACCATCTTTAACAATTCTCATAACCTTCAAGATGTATTAAATATGTAATGTTCAATTTATAGGTATTTATTAAATGTTGTTTGTTTTATAAATTTATAATTATTTTATCATTTCCAAAAATTATTTCCTTAATTCAAAATTTGATACATATTCTTTATTTACATTCATACGACCATCAACTGGTAGAAAATAGATGAATAACATTTAACAAACCTATTGAGAGTCTCCAGATCCTCTAGAAAGATAAAAATGGACTACACAACATGTATAAAATGAGTACAAGAGGTGTATATATGTTTTGTTTCACTATGATTGGGCTCGTATTAATTTTGAAATATCGTGTGAAGAAAATTGAACATAAAATCATTACATGGAATGTGTTGAATATACATGAATAGAACAATGTTTAATGGATAAAATGAAATGTATCTTGAATAAACACTATAATGACCACATAGTTTTTAGTGCAATTTAAAAAAAATTATTATATTATATGTAGTGACCAAAACCCATTTTACATAGAGCGTATATTATTTGTAGCTAGCATACATGTCATGTAACTCATTAATATTAACAAACAATACACTCTGAGTCCCAAGTCATATATCAGACATGTAAGTAAAATTAAATACATGTTGTGTTTAGAAAAACATTGCTATAAATTTAATCCAAAAAAATGATATGAATATATTCTCATAGATAAATCCCAGATGAAAGAGAAAGGGGGTATTTATCTCCCTACCCACCCAAGAAAATATTTTACCATCGGCTCTAAGAGGTCCATTAATGATGGTCAACATATCACGTTTGAATATGAGTAATCACCCATGTCAAGCAACTTCTTACCACTATTATGCGTAGATGATGTTCATAATATTTAGGTAGATGACCCATGACCCAGTAAAACAAGAGTGTTCCATTCAGTTGATAGATGAACAATGGCTTGATCCAACTACATGGTTCCACTATGAGAGTCAATCTAAGATGCATTCCCTAGCCTAGTAAGAGGGTACCCCTCTAATGTTTGAGGAAACTTACACTAACTCCGTGGTAGGGTTCCACTCTATTTGTCAATAGAGGACCCATGCCCTATCATGGCATAAGGGTTCCACTATAATGGTGGATAGAGGACCAATGATTTTTATAAAAGGATGGTACCAATCTAATGGATAAAGATCCATTCCCCAACTCTAGAGGGTAGTTGCACTCTGATAGTCGATAGATGACCCATGCACTCCACCACAAGGATTCCACTCTAATGGTCGAGGACACATGCCCTTACATCATAGGAGGAATCCACACTCATTGTTGATAGAGGATCCATACCTTATCTCGGTTGGATCATACCACTATAATAGTTGAGAGAGGACCCATTCCCTATCCTGGAAGTAGGGTGACACTATAATATTTATAATGATCTTTTCTAATTAGTGTCATTCATGAAAACCCACTAATAATGAATCATGACTCGAAGATCTACATAGTATCTCAAAAGCCACCAAAAGGGTCACAATAGCATTATAGATGAAAAAACAGTCTGTATAGGATACTCACAAGCTAAAATATAATCCAAAATGAATGATACACGTGAGTTATTAGTTTCCTCACAATGATCTACATGACCCATAGGGGACAACATGATGTGTGGTCCAACTATGATGTATGAAATATTCATCACCAGTACAAAAAATTCTTCCCATGTATCCCTACATTACATGACATAGCCTCCTGAATCTGAGTTTTGTCCTCCTAGTTATGCCTTTTTCATTCGGGCCATGACTGCGTACACTGGTCGTTTGCAAGTACACGACTTGTGCATGGGAATTACTGTGTCCTTGTACTCTGAGAGTACATTCTAAGTTATCAGCACAGATTTACACAATTTGTGGATGTCAAAAACGAATTATGGAATTGAACACACCCAAAAACCCTAACTTCCACATCCTGGAGTCCACACACGGTGTGTTCATCAATATACGTGACATGTCGTCCAATTATTTATAAAAAATCAAAATAAAATATATACATCTATGGTATATCTTTTATTATTATTATTACTGCTATTTTATCACCTCAAATTAGTATTAGTCATCAATTATCATCATTTGCAACAACACGTTGGATGAAAAATGGGGTCTTGCACGCCCGTATAGAGCCTTCGTTACTCATGGAACCTCTCATTGCATCACATGATCTACAAATACGCATTAGAATCATCCAAAATACATATATCATCCCAATACATCATCTGATCACAAATAAATTTGGTGAAAATGAATCTAAATCAAATTCTATAGTTATATCATGTTGGATCTCACCCGACAATGTCGAACTGTGACTCAATTGGCCAACGCTAAGGATTGTGATGAACAGTGGGAGAAGAGAATATAAAAATAGGTAAAAATAATTTTCTAATACTTATAAGAAAAAATATGAGATTATGGATTACCTAGTTGAGAAACATATAAGAATAGGGATAAGAAATTATACAGATAATGAAATACGAGGAACAAGCACATGCAAAGGATCCATTTAAAGCAGTTCAAACATAAGTAATTGATCATGTTAAATCATTTAATAGTATTGGGTGGAATAAAAAAATGGTGAATGTTACCCTTATTCTATATTGTTTTTTAGTGAATAATGATTCTTCATATTAAGTAGGATGGTCTGTTGTGTTCGCTACAACTTAATTCTAAAGGATCTAAATGTATGTTGATGTCTGATCTTTATTCTCCAATGATGGATGGAGGAATTCACTCTCAAAAGTCCCAGTGTATTGTGGGTAACCCTAGTGATCACCATAAATATAAATTTACTACGTTAATTTTGGTATTGTTATTTTAATGAATTAATGTATTAATAAATTAATTGTTTTACTAAATGCATCTACCAGTGAATGCTTTATCTGAACATTATGTGTTGACCAAATTTCATTCACCCTAGGGTAAAAATATTATAATGGATTCAAAAAATTTCTTATATTTAATAATCAAGAAATAATTTATGAGATATATAAATATTTATTAAAAATCATGGGTGACTGATATAAAATATATTTAACATTTTTATAAAATTTGTTTCTGAAAAAACATTCCCAGGAATCATGCTCCTTCTTGGTGCCTGGCTCTGAAAATATTTCTCGATCTATTTTAAATTTATAAAAGGGAATAAAGGGTACCTAAATTCTTTAATAATTCAGCATTTTCATACATAAAAAGTAAAAAAATAATCAAAATGGTGGAATGATGACCATGAATCTACCTCTCCCTCCTCTAGGATCAATCCTATGTGGTCCCATGCTATGATAAAAGACGAACATAGGGTATGGTACATCCACACAAAATTATTTCATGTCGATTTATGATTTACAATGAGTGATCTATGAATGTTGATCAATCCTCATAATCCATAAAACCCCATTCAATGATGGTAATATGATAAAAAAACTTATTCCATTAGCTGGAAAACATGGAAGAAGTATTACACTCTCTCTAAAAATGGGTGTCAGGTGCTGTGGTAGGAAACCTCGTCAAACCCTCTAAAGGATCTAAAAAGGTCCAATAAACCATGGGTATAGAATTTATATATATCCTAAATTTCTCAATAATCATCATCAGGAGACTCTTAGGATGACATGATCTCCCTTCTTGTACTCAAAGGGCTTATGACTTGGGTCCACATATTATTTCTTTATGGTCTAAGCTATCCTCATCTACTTGGGGATCATATGGAACTTCTTGGTTACCGCCTAAACTATCTCTTACCCATAAATAGACACCTAAACGATGTTATTAAAATAGAAGGGTGACCTAAATGGTCTCTCATACAGGTCCTCAAAAGATTCTATGATGGAAGTAGAGTGGTATAAATTATTGTAATCAAATTTATCAAAGGGAAACTCATCCTACCAACTCCGGCCAAAATATATCATGAAATCCCTCAGCATATCCACAATCACATGGTTAGTGCAATAATTTTGGCTATTTATCTTGTAGTGAAAGACTTTACTTATCCTCATTTCACTCCCAAATTCTTCTAGAATCCCTCTCTACAACGGTGATGTAGAACACATATCATAATAGAAGATAATAGTCAAAGTATCCCCACGAAGGTGGAAGATGTACCTCCCATAAAATATCACAAAACACTCCAAAAAAACATTACTACTCAATAGAAAGGATGTTTTTCAACTATTTAAATCAGTTACCTATCACCCAGATGGCATTGTGGACTCTCACATTATATGGAATACCATTCACAATGCCCATGGATATGTTATCCCTTTTTAAATCGTGGATCACAAGAGGACCCAAAAAACCTAATAGACCCTAGTTTCTAGACATTAACTACTCACATGTGTGTCAAAAAGAGATGAGATCGACCACAGTCCACCTCAAGAAATCCAACCAATGTAGTTGTTGAATGTCTATGTACATCATCCCCACACTGAGATATACAACCAAATGAAAAGAATGAAACTCAAACCACACCACTTTCCACATCATGACTATGATCTCCATCCATCTATAGAAAATGATGATGTCATTCCATCCTTTAGAAAATCCAAGTGGTGAATACCTTGGGGAAATCTGGTCTTGGAAGACCTCATTGTTTATGTCTCCCAATAGGGACCCTCTCACACACCATTTAAGTGGAAGAGTCAGCACCATTAACTGAAGAAGATATGTTCCCCCCTCCCCAACTAGTCTAAGCTACAAGGATGGTGACTACTCATATACCTCCTCCACCAAGAAAGCTTGGTACATCCTATTAAGGGCATCACCCACCATAGTTCCCTTTCTAGGAGTATGGTCTATCTCAATGTTATCATACAATATAAAATATAAGAAATTCCTCTCTTTTAGGTTCATGTATCTCTTCATGAATACATACCTATGTCTTTGATGGTCTTTGTTATCAATGAATTTCTCTCCCAGAAAATAGTGGTTCAACATCCCTAGATCAATGACTGACACTAACAACTCTATGATGTGATTCACGTAGTTCTACTAACGGGGTCCCAACGTACTTACCAAATATGTGATAAATACATGACTATGAATCATAAAACAACTGATCGAAGCTCCATAGGCATATAAACATACTACTTACTCCAAACCCACCTCAAGTATTCTCCAAATAGGAGCACTCAATAGCCTCATCCCTTACACCTCAATGGGGCTCAAGCATTACTCAGTTTAGGTAAACTATTTCCATCTGTTTTTCAGGATGGTAAAAGGGGATGGAATCAATGAAAGGGCTTCATCAAACGTCTTATAGTACCATTCTAATCTAGGAATTATGTTCACCTCTAAGATTATCTAGGTTAGATCCCAAAATACAATACATAAAAATTCATTAGGTCGTAAGAAAATTCATTCTGAGAAATGAAATTCCCCACAATCTGTATATCGTATATTTTGTATTATAAAATTGAGATCTTACCATAAATATTCAAATTATGTAGTAATTATAGTTCCATCCTCAAGTGCTATGTATGATCTTCCCCCAATTTAGATTATATGAGTATCACATAAATAAATAAAAAAAACAAATCAGTTCATGTATGACTATAATATCAAGTTCACCAAATCCATAACACTTAAGGGAAATTATTCAAACTGAATGGCATAAAAAAGAAATAATAGTTTTTTAAGTGAAATCAGAAAGCCATATTCAGAATATCAGCCTCAAAAACTCTCAATTAGTGGTAGTCAGACCTATGATCAATCAACTAGAACCATCATGCACCTTGAAACTGATCAAAGAAGAAATAATTCCTTAGAAATGGGTACTTTTTCTTTTCTATAAGATCTCATATGCCTTTTCATTAACTATGTTTCAGAAACACAGGGGGCATCGTGGTTCTGTTAAAACACATCTCTAAAACGTCCTCCAATTAATATCATAGATCCCAGAGCTTGGTGGGGACAATCTGATATACCAACGAAGATATCGTAGCAGTCCTAGGATGTGAGTGAATTAAGAACTACATCCCCATCCCTTGAGATTGTCCCAATACATCATAAGGGAATACATCCAAAAAATATTCCGGGACTAAAGGAATCCAGATGACTGAAGATCCTTCAACACTATGGTATATAATTTCCAATGTATGGGAGATGTGTTGCATCCTCTATCTCACAAAAACCCACTCGTCATTCCATGATATATATCTCTCACACAAAGGAGAAACATTTCCAATCAGTATGAAAGAATATGACTCATATGTGATGATATTAAATATGGTCTTAGAATATTTTCAACCAATCCATATCCAATTTGATGCCATAATTTCTCCTCCTGATAACCAAAATTTCAGATGATACACTATCTTCACCAAGCGATATCTTGAACTACTGGCATATAAATAATATCAAAGAAGTGTTCCCTATAGGAACCTCAAGGATAATTTTTTGGGATTATGTCTCAACTGGGAGCTCCATCTCTTACACCAAGATTAAATAGATGATATAAATACGAAAAATTGTTTCTAAAAGTACTTAAGTAATATTATAATAAAAATATTTCATACCTATAATCATGTTATGAGATTCCGAGTTATATGCCTCCATAACCTGTAGCTACATTTGGGCCCAACCACCATACCCCTAATCCTGATATGGGGAACGTAGTGGTGATGGTGAATGGATATAATTATAATCCATACCACCCATAACTTCTCCTCTTGGATCCACAAATGCTCCTCAACTTGATCTACCCCCTAAGGTCCCCTTCCCCCTCCTAAGAGATCTAGGATCATGGAGATTCAACTACCATGGTAGAACATTTACTATCTATCTACCCTCCTCATCACATTGGGTTTGGAAATAATGTTACACGTGACCTCAACTATAACATGCATAACACTACCTCTAACTGAACTTCCTTGGTCCCCAGTGTCATCCCTCTTCCACATGACCATGATTCCATGTTTCATCTTAAAAATATATCCTGAGTCAAGATCCTCGTGATTGGGGCCTATTGGATGCAACAAATGACTCATACCTATAATGAAAACTACCAACTATAGTTACATATAATCTCTCAAAAAGGAATCTTTACACCAACATCACCTTTCTCAACACCCTTTATTAATTTAGAATGCACAGGGGTACAACACAAGCAGAAATATCTACATAAAGACCTTCATCAAACATCCACTATCATATGTGAAGATACTAAAAAATTTTGATGGAATATTGTATGAGGTATGTGAACCTCATATAATACACTGTAATAATCTACCTTCCCTGATGTATCTACATATACACTGAAATCTGAACCAAGCGCAAGCATGAGGGGTAGCAGTCCACATGAAACACATACTGGATTTTTGACCACGAGAGTATGAAATCATTACGAATCAGTATAACTAACTGCTAATAGCTCCCAACGACTCCATTTTAAAATATTATATGCTAGATAAACAACATAATCATTTGTTGTTTAGATAGGCCTAGAAAAATTGATCACAACCTCTAGCCAATACATTACAACCATTGGGTCTGGTTCACAATAGAAACTAAATTTCCTATGGTGTTAGAATTCATGGAGTGAACTAACCATGAATTCATCCTCATCCTTATCAATTTTTACTATCTATAACACTATGGGTGGGGTGATTCTACCATTCCACTGGGAAAAGGTTCTAATGCAATGAACCCTAAATTATGGCCTCATTAATCATTAGGTCATCATCGTGATCTAGAATCAGTACCCTGGATGGCTGTGTTCGTAAAGGCATCGTAAAATTTTAATCAATATATTGAAAAGTAATATATATATATATATATATGGAAATTTGATGGAAGAAGGATAGTAAAGAGACTAAATTTGATGTTATGATTATTCCAATGTTCTATGTAACTAATTTCCTAGTCCACTATATTGAAAAACATGTGTTTAGAGTCCTGATGTATCGATACAGTGGTCGCAGGACAAACCCTAGGTTCCATATATTGAAATATTAACACAAGAAACATTGAAATTATTTCCCAATATCAGAACAAAATCCTATTAAGTGGAGATCTAAAAACCCATTATTAAGAATAAGCTACACTAAATCCAATATCTCACAATCCAACCTGATGGAGATCGTTCAACAACTACCATAAGAATTTCTCCATAGGGTCGGGGATGGTATTATATACCTAATGAAATAACTAATATGGGAGTTCGTTTTCTAATATACCTGTATACATTCACCCAACCATCTCCATGAAGAATTACACGGGCATAAAATAAAACATTATATCATCTAGAGTAACAATCGTGCATGTAACAACCTCTAAGGAAATCAATAGTATTAAAGTGTATTCTAAAAAGGAAAATGGATAAAATATATTTCCAACCTGAAATTTATACCAACCTAAGAATAACCAAAAATGTAAAATGATGATTGATCCCAGCTATAGATTTAAATGATTTGACCACAGTATGTTGTCAAATGAAATAAAGTATCACTGTTTCCTTATATAATCATTACTAACCAATTAATTGTTTGTAAAAGACAAGAAAGTTGATGGAATATTAAATGTAAGGGTGAGTATATACATACCCAGTAGGACACCCCTAATGTTGAGGGGGAAGAAATAGATGAAATAGTAGAAGTAAATAACATAAACCATAACTTCCAATAAAATCTATGAATGTGTATATTAACATTTTCATATAAAAGAATCAAATATAATAGAGAAAAAATATCTTTATCTCAAAAATAATTCCGAGAAAAGAGTCTAGAATAACCTCCAAGAGGTCCATCAAATAGGCCATTCAATTCACATGGATGTCTAAAGAATATTCAAAATTTAGAATGACCACACCATAGTGCCAAATAATCTAGGGGTCATAATATATTGGCATATGACCCATACCTCAGTACAACATGGGGGTTCCTTACAATATATATAGGAACAATAACCTGATCCCATTAACATGGTCCACTCTAATATTTGATGGTGCTGCTATAAGGATAGGTGATCCATTCCCTACCACTATAGAAGGGAGACACATTGATATTCAAAAGAGGATCCATTCCCTATCACGAAATGAGGGTGACACTGTAGTGGTATATAGGGGAATAATCTCCAATATCACCATGAGGGTGCTACTATAATGGTCAAGGACCTATGCCCTAACTCCATAGGAGGGTACCACTTTGATAATCGATTCAAGACGCATGCCATGTATAAATATGAGGGTTCCAATATAATGGTTAAGGACCCATACATTTTCTCTATATGAAGGTGGAAATATTATAGTTGGTAGAGGACCAATGGCATGTCTCGGTAGGAGGGTTCCACTCTAATAGTCGAGAGAGGCCTCATTCCATATCTCAATAAGAGGGTGTGACACTAATTCCAATGATGATCCTTCCCAATCAATTCAATCATCGAGTGTCTACCGAAAAAGTGTTCCAATCATAAAATCTTACATAGTATATTAATAACCACAAAAAAATCACCATCATGTTCTAAACAGAAATTAGCATAGAAAAAGCAACTCACTGGAAAAAAATTTGAGTCCAAACAATTGACATGAGAGAGGTATATTATTTATCAAAAGGAGGTATAAAACATGTTCTCTATCTCTGATACTTCATTTTTCCTTTCCAATAAACATATTGATTACCATGTATCACTAAATGTAATTCAAGGAGACTACATAACATGTCTCTGTCATCTAGGGCTTGGACGTGTCCTCCAAGATGTGCATGTGTCCTTTAGGCCATGTCTGTGATAATTGGTTGTGTGTCTGTACATATAATGTGCTTAGATTTTCCTTCTTCCATGTACTCTCAGAGTACATTATGAGTCTCCAACATTGAACCACATGACATGTGGAGGTCATATATAGAATTCGATGTTTAACTCACTGAGAAATATTATGCACTATAACCAGGGGTCTACACACCGTGTCCTCTTCAGAAAACATGGCGTGTAGTTCTATTATTCATAGAAAATCATTATATATTCTTTTTATATCAGATATGGTTTCTCTGTTAGAAATAACTATTTTGAAATCCCCCAAATCAATATTGATCATATCTGGTCATTTTTTTTGGTAAATTGTTGTCCAGAAAATGGAATTCGGCTTTCCCGCATAAAGTCATTGTTGCTCATGGTTCCTCCCATCACCTCATGGAATCTCTAAATCCATGGTGGAATAACCCAAAATACTCAACACATCTCAATACATTATATAATTTTTGATCTATTCATTGAATATGAATCTTCCATGTGTATGGGGGTCTAATCACACCTGATCCCACCCTGTATTGTCAAACTTTTTCCTTGTAGGCAAATAACAATGACCATGAATAGAAATAGGGAAAAGAACATAAATCAAATTTCAGACAAAAATTGGCATTATTTTCTTAGGCAAAAAACTAGAATGTGTAATTTTTTGGTGATAAACCCAGATCAATGGTGATAGAGTATTGAATAAATAATTAAATTTTATGCACAAGTTCATGCAATGGATCAATTTAACTCATATTAATGTGAAGGAATTGATCAAGCCAGATATTTTAATAATAAGGGGTGGAATCTAAAAATTCTTATTAATACATAATTAATAAATAATTCATCTATTTATAATGAAGCATCAAATGATGGAAGAAGATCTATTGAATTCATTGTGCCTCAATTCCCATAGATTTGGTATCCTATCATTGTATAATCCTAATTCACCAATGATGGGAGTTGGAATTCTCACTCAATAGTCCACAGTTTATGAATTTAACCTTATATATCCTTCATATCAATGGATTTGTAGAGAGAATTGTGTTTTGGGATGTTTAATGAATGAATGAATTAATTAATTTATTAATCCACTAAACGCACCTGCCAACGACCAATTTATCTGGACGCCCCAAACTGACCAAAATTAGGTTGTGCTTAGGTTAAACCATGCATTATAGATTCAAATATCATATTAGATTTTTTATTGATGTTCCACTTAGTAGTTATTCCAATCATTATGAAAATAATTTTGACATTTGATATAAAAAATATTAATTATTTTTATAAAAACAAATCCACACTCACAAGGCCTTAAATTTTTGTGCCTTCTTAGAACCTAAATCCAAAAGTATCCCATGATATATTTTAATATAGTACCAGAAAAAATAGTCAATATATAATCACAAATTAATATCTTGTTTAAATATATATTGATTAAAATGAGAATCCAATTATCCCTATAAAAGGAATAACTAATGAATTGAGTGATAATATTTTTTATTTTATTAAAATATTGAATTAATTCCTACATCAGGATTATTCAAAAGATTATATCATATATATGTTTGTTTAAAAATTTTATGGATATTTTTTCAAGTATTACTGAATATTAATCTTCTTCCAATAATAGTTTTTATGAAGAAATCATGTGAGTAGTAATGAGTAAAAAACATATTCTTAGGGTTTTCCAATAAAATAGTGCTGATAGATTTTCCAAAAAAAAATATGAAAAATATTTAACAATAATTAATCGATTTGAAAAAAAATAAAACAAAATTGGAATTAATGCCTCATATATACATTTAAAACTAAGACTCCTAGACATTTATGCATAAGTATTTATTCTACAATCACAAGACCGTGATAGTATATATTGGACACTTTATAAATTCATCATTCAAAGTCAAGGATTTTCATATCATCATCATTGAGATTTATATTTACATTAAAATAAAATATTAATAAATGAGAATGTTTAACTAGTTGGTAAAGTTTTTTTAAGGTATTTTTTTATGGTTGGTTGGTACATTAAATTTTTTAGATTTGACCTTCCATTTATCCTTCATTTTAATTATTAGTAATTACATTCCTCCATTTAGTAATTTTTCATTAATTGTGTATTTTTATCATATGAAATAAATTGTAAAGGGATACCCCCTTTTAGACATCTATTTTTTCATGATGAAATGTCCATTTTAAGAATTATATAATTGAATGTTTAACATTATGAACATCCTGATATTTAAGGGGAATATGTAAATTGGTTCTCAAATAATGTGCTTTTGAAAATCCCACAATCGTATGAACTTTTGGATGATGTTTTTCAGTATAATATCTCCTTGTATATTGTAAAATTTACCCCTCACAATAGTGTTTTGAGTGGGTGATGATAGATATAAATCATAATCATTTCACAATGTATAATTTTTTTATAAGAAAGGTATTAGTGTCCCCCTAAATAAATTTTATAAAAATATATATGATGAAGAAAATTATTAATGGTATGGTAAAACATTGAGGGTAATTAATAACATCAAATCGATAGGGTGTTCTTGTGGTGGTTGTTTTTGTTTTTCTCTATATTTTTTATAAAATCCAATATCATTATCTAAAAAGTAAAAACACTAATTATGTTTTTATTCTTGATAATTAATTCATGTATACATATCAACCATTTTCATAAAATTATCCCATTGTACATTTTTTTCTCAACATATTTTCTGGGAGACCCTCTAAAAGCCACACCTCTGACGTGAACATTTTTTCTTTCTTCATCGAGGTCATTGATGTTGGTTGTTCATTATGTGAATATATTGAAAATTATACTCTATAAACTGGATAAAAAATATAGAAAAATAGATATTATTTTTTATTTAATAATGACTTAAGGAATTATGTTTTTTATTATATAACATATGAAAACATTTCACCATCTTTTTTTTTGCATTCTCATGCATTAGTATTCCAATTTTTTACATGAGACTCTTTTCATTACACATTACATGGGATGGTAGTGGCTTGGTATTTTTATTCATTAATATAAATATAAATAATTAAACAAAATTATGCCGGTGTTTCATGTAAAATAAAAGTATTAGAATTTATTTAAAATACATAACATCCTTTTTAGGTGAATCATGTGACATCCTTTCTTTATGTTAGGTGTATATTAGTATTGATTCATGTTTTTTATTTTCATCACTCAGTTATTGATTAAATTTATTAAAATTCTAAATTAATGTAATAACTGACCTTTTTATCAATTTAAATAGTACCATTCATTATGTACCTAAAAATATGCATCCTCATGATGAATAATAAACACATTCCATGTTAAACGGTTAATTATGTGTGTATGCATATATGTTCATCAAGTATTGCATTCCCTTTAACATCCATTTGACAAATATTCATAATATTATATAAAATCCACTATGATACATTTTAGTGACCACAAATACACATTTCATTTGATAATAATCATGGGTAAATTCAATTTTCAAGAGATAATGAAGTGCAATTCAATGTTTCATCCTTTTATTATTATAGTAAAATAAATATTTTTTATAATAATGCCACACCAATCACATCCCAAATTAGTTCTTCATCACTATGTTCAATTTTATACCATATATCTACATAAATTGGAACATTAATTTTATGGGTGACCCCAGTTGAAATAAGGAAAATATATTTTTTGGGTTAAAAGGATGGTCAAGTTCATTCTATCTAATCTCTAATTATTTTCCTCTACATATCATTAAAAAAAATTATTAACCCCAACATGAAAAGATACACGTATTTTTTAATGGGAAATAATTTATTCACATTCTAATTATTATTCAACATCAAAAATATGTCATTACATAGAATTTTTTGCATCAACATATAGAGAAACATTTTGTTCATCTATATTGAGAGCATATTCATGATGAAAAATCTATTTTTCCTTGGGATTTGGATGAATACCATACTGGAAAACCATTATCTATAATTTTTCTAACATTGAATTTAGATTATGTTAATAAATTAGTAAATAAATAATAATATCATGTAACAAAATATATAGTACAAAAAAATATAAACTGGTTTTTGATACCTATAATTTTTTCTTTTATAAATGAAGAAATTTGATAACTCTATTATGTATCCAAATTCCAACATTGTAGTCTCATGAGACAGAGCATTTCAAAATTTAATTGTGTCCACTATGAATTGAATCTTACATCTAATTGATTGGATCATCATTCATTGGATTAATATTCAACCATTCAATGGATTTGGTCGATAACAGACCTACTTATAACTTTATATTTGCAGGATCTAGGATATAAAATACTTTCACTTCATGTTATTCAAACATGAATGGGTTTTCCCTGTATAATTTCTTATTAAAATGAAATTTCAAGAATCCCAATTCATAAATTATAACACACTACATTTATCTACTCATATGCATTAAAAAAACCAGAACCTGTAATTTCATATAATCCAACTCACATATTTTTTTGATGATTCCAAATTATGAAATATTTTCATGAAATTGATTCTTCCCCTCATACCAGATGAATGCATCACTTTATCCACTGTCTTAACATCCCTCTTTTGTATTTTATTTCATTAATAATGTACATTTTTATAAAATCTTTAACAAAAAATTAAAAAATCATCATAAGATAATAAAAACAGAAATGGTTCTATGACAAGCTATAAAAGTCATTCTGAATTTGAATTTGGATTTTCAGTTGGATAAAGAAATTTATGGTATTGAAATCATCCTATAAAAAATTAATTATGTGTATTTGATATATATATTTCAACACATTATGGATTTAAGTACTTAATAATAACTTTTTGTGTTTCAATATAATGCACAATCGTGAATCTAATTCATAATCAATATTACAATGCTATTGTTTTGGTCATAATATAGGAAGAGACAATATAATGTATTTTTCCTTCATGTATATTAACAGTGTCAATATATTATTTACTAACATAGACATACATGAAAAAATAGTGAAACATTTTAAATAAATAATATTTACACTATCCTATATAGCACATAATAATGATTTCTTAGGTGTATACATTCAAGAAACTAGTGCTCAATTTTATTTTATTGAGTAGATTATGTTTGGTGATGAAGATTCCCATTTGAATTAATGTGTTTGTATACCACATCAATTACCATGTAGTCTCCCCAATTCTATATATAGGATCTAGATGTAATGGATTTTCCTTTTTTGGGTGAATAAATATTAGGCTTTTAGTCAGATTTGATAGATCATTTTCAAATTGTGATATACATGAATATCATGAAAAATAACATTTTCAATCAAATATAGACATAGTATAGCTGGATCAAATAAGTCTATTTTCAACCTAGTATTATAATTATGTTAATTGAGATCAAAATCATGAATAATTTTTCATAAGGTCCTTCATTGATATAGATTTGATCATCCAAAACCATTTTTTGATTACCATATTTTAATAAGGAGTACCCAAAGTAGATCCACTTTAGTGGTGATCCAGAAATGGTTAATTAAATATTGAACAACAGTGATAAGTAAATGGTTGGTAAAACATTTTATATATAATATTTTGTTGTTCTTCATTATTTTTTCTATGTTATCCCTAGCTAGAAGTAATTCTTTTCAATCCTGAGATAATGGTAGAATGAATCAAGACAAAAACCTTTTGTGCAAAATGATTCTCAAATGTAGAAATACTAGAGATTATTGAAATAAACATATTTTTAATGATTTTTTGTTTAAATAACATATTTTCTTAATTTTAAAACGTCCCTCAAATTATATATTAAACCTTAAATAACACATTTTCATATATTAATAATATAATTATTTAATTGAGTTATCTATCCCGCATAATGAAAACTATTATTTTACCTAAATTCAAAATTTTATTTATCATTTGACATGATGTTTTTTATCATCCTATTCAAAATTTATTGAATACTGAAATAAATATTCAAATAAATATTTATGATTAAATTAATATTCTATTAAAAATATGTCCAATATAAATATTTATTAAATATTCTTTAAATATATATTCTATTAACAACAAAAAGAATAAATATTTATTAAAAATTCCAACTATTAAATTAATTATTTATTGATGAATACATAATTATTTATTACCTTGTGAACATTAGATATTAATTATTAAATTATCCCTCAAAATTTGAATTAATATTTATTGTAATAAATAAATTAATATAGAATTTAACTAAGATCAATGAAAACAATTATCATATGACCCTCTGGGAAAAATTCGTGTGGGAAGTAGGTGGGATTTCCCAAGTTCTAAGATTACTATTTTGAAATAGTTCAAGGCACCCAAGATAATTAAGTTCTTGTTGCAAAAAAAACAACAACAAAAGAAAACATATTGTGTAATATAATATTATTATCACAATATCTTATCACTCAGGTTTCATAGAAGTGTCACCAACCTATTTTCTTGTTAGTACAACCATTTTCACTCTAAAATAAAATCATCATAATACCATAGAAATTGAATTTAATTTCAATTTTGAATTTCAAAATAAATTCCATGATTTAAATTTATATGAACATATAAATGAAAAATCCTTCCTTGAAATACTAATTAATAACACTTCATTCATGACAAACCCACCATACCATACTTCCTATAGACATATGACATCAATTTTTTAGCTAGTTAATATATATACACACTTCATGAAATGTATTATTAATAATATTAATATTTATTTAACATAACTCAATATAATATATGGGAATAAATAATAACATAAAACATGCATAACTTCTAAGTTAGGCATATTATCATAATCTAGAATCTTTGAGATTAATAAGTGTGAATTTCATAATAGGGAGTTACATCAAATTATGATTACTAAAACCCAATAGTCAAGCGGGATTATTCATTCCCTTAAAAAAGATAGCTTGTTCAAAAAGTGATGTGGAACTCAATCACCTCTAGATCAGTCGTGGGGCTGGGATTTTGGTGATTTTGGGAGGCAACATGGACCGGCTTCAGTTTGGGAATAGGCCACTGTAGAAGATGAATCTGGTATGGGATGCGGTGAAAATTACGGTTACAATGATCTGTAGTGTGGTGCTATTTTCTTTTGTTTGTGGCTTTATTTCTTGTGTTGGTTGTGGAGGTACATGTAATTTGGCATTGCTCTGGCCTTGCCTTGAACCCTGTTTTCGATACTAGGAACCCATAATTCGGCTTTTAAAATGAGAAAAAAATGATTAGAAAAACCCAATAGTCAATATTCAATGTATAAAAAAATAGTATTTTTTCTATCTATAAAACTATATTTAGGAATTTGAATATGTAATTTCAAGGTTCCCATAATTTTGGGGATCTTCTATGACCTAATCAATATGAAGGATACTCAAGGACAATGTTACATTATATTCACCAAGAAAAATTAAATTTTTGTAATAATATGTTTTCTTAATATTAAATTTATTCAATATAAATGAAATATAAAGTCAAAATAGATGGTTTAAGAATACCAACCCCAAAACAAACCCACTTAGACTGGAGACAACTACCTATGAATTTCTGTCTTCTGGACCTCACTTGATGATCATGTTTCTATTATGTTAAGGAATTAGACAAGGGGTACACTACATTATATTCTTCAGATACTAATTTCACTATTGAACCACATATTTTTGAAACATCAGTTAAGATATGACACTTCCAAAGTCTGTGCCTCTCCAGTTAATTTCTCCTTGGCACCTTATCAGGGGCCACTACTGCAGCATTATCATAATATAGAGTGATAATGTATTTACTACATGGTACAATGTTATTATTTATGATGATGTTTTGTATCCAAATTACATCATTGTGTACCTCAAATTATCTAGTGTACTCATGATTTGTAGTAGATTCAATGAAACAACATTTTTTGAGAACTTCCAGCTCACAAGATATCCATTTATAGTAAATATGTATCTCTATATTGATTTTAGATAATCATGATCTTCTTGAAAACTAAAATATTCATATCCTCTAATGACTAGTTCTTCATCTCCTCTATTGACTAAAAAATAAATTTTAATTTCAAAAGCACTTTTTAGGAGAAAGTGGGAAACCTAGATAACATCAGAGACAAAAAACACCACCAGACCTCCATGGCCAATATCATCAAGGCCAAATACAATCCAATTAAAAATCAAGGAAAAGTCCCAACCAAGCTATAAAAACAATATGATCAGTATCCAACTTCCCATTGTTTCTTAGCTATCTATCATGTGTTAGGATTCACTGGACCAGTACCGATGGTAGACACAATTGCCTCTCAAAACATCTAATTCCAGATAGCAATGAAAAAGAGAATGCTCATACTTTGAACAACTTCTAGAACTGACCCTCTAAAATAATATGGATGTAGTGTCTCATGAACCAAGACTCTTAGATTGATAAAAATGGATCTTGATAAAAATAGTATATTCTATTTAACCAAGAATTACTAAACTATAAGATTAATATTTCCTTTCAAATAAGTATTATGCAACTGACAAAGAAAATTAAGAAAATGAATTCGCACCCTTTAAACTATTTATAGATAGAATGCTAAAATTCATTATTTATGTACCAAAATTACACTATATCCTCATAAAACTAAATATTCCATGATGTGAATTAGTTCAATAATAAATAAATCTTCTATCAAATTTTTCACATTATTGGCATCCATTGGATTCACCGACCCTTCAGGATGTGTCAGATAGACATCTTATAGAAGTATCAAGTTATATAAGGTTGTTATGAAATCCATTTCCCAAATAAAATTTCCATTGTAATATGTAATTAAATATATAATTATGGTGTATTTTTTCACAGAAACCAGTGAAGTGGATTCATTATAGTCTATCCATTAACTCTGTTTGAATACTTTTTCAACATGTTTTGATTTAACAGTACTAATTTTTCCATCTGCTTCCATTTAAATTTTAAATAACTATTTACAACTAATTTGATTTACATCCACTGATGGATGTACGAAAATGGATATTTATTTGGGTACATGGAATCTATTTAAAAATTCATATCTTCATTTCATTTAAAAAAAATCTATTCTACTCATGATTTTTTTAGTTTATAGGATCATCAATATCTACTACTGTGATTCACTATTCAAGGTGACTAGAAAACCATTTCTTTTTTTGTTTCTAAACTATACTATAATAATATAATATAATTTTCACTCTATAATATCTTCCTCCATTGGCCTTCGTGGAACCTGTTCCCATACAAATTCTTGTATTTCTTGTGCTTATATTTTTTCAATGTTTATCATTCTCCCACTACCCCTTTATATTGGTTATAACTTTTAATGAATTTAGAGTTTATTATCATTATTACCTTGTTATGTGAGAGTATTAATTGGTAATATCTCCAAACATATTTTGGGTATCTTCTAAATGTGTACTTTGTGAATCTTGGTGAATGATTTTTTGAAAAAGATGAATTAAAAACATATCAACCCCACATTTGAATATTCGACAACATGAGTTTTCTTGAAGACCAATGATCTTATTAAAATCCATTTATCTATTTAATTGGGTCTAGTTTTAGTATATGTTCTATTGTTTATAATTTGTATCCCCAAAAGTATAATTTAAGAATCATATGACTCATAATTGATCTCACTATTTCTAGTAAATAAAGGTTCATCCAATTATATACACCCTTCCATTGAGGTGTATAAGGTGGAGTGTGTTATGATTAAATTTAAAAATCCCCTAAATAATCAATAAATACTAAATCAAGATATTATATACCATATTATGTGTCATGTTTTATAACAATATCACTAACCATATTCTCCAATCCATTCGTAAAATCATTGAATATATCAAAATAATTTGACTTATACCTCATTATGTAGACATGTCCATGTCTTCTGAAATCATAAGTAAAGGGTATGATGTATGATTACCCACCCCTTACATTAACTATAAATGGTGGACCAAAATTAGTATAAAATAATTCAACCATATCCATGGACCATTCACCTTTTCAACAAAATTATGGTTCAATAATTTATCCTTATAAACATTCATTACATACAACATGTAATTTTCATTAAAAAATCAAATATATATCTTTGTGTAATTTTATAAAATGCCATTTGTATACATGAACTTACATGTGAAATTTTTTTTGGGTGTAGTATGATTCATGTTTTTTTGTATTGTTATCAAGTGCCACTATTTTTTATCATTTAATTCAACACAAAAATACCATTATTTAAGTGTTACATATCATAAAAATTTCTTTCGATTTAAATGAAGAAACATTTATTCCGAAATGTGAAAAAAATACATAAATATAAATTTTAGATATATAAATTATGTTTTTGTTGAGATAAATAACATATTAACAAAATTTTTACTATAAGATCACTCTTATAGGAAATGTGAGGTTGTAGTCCAAGATATCCCCAACAGAAATCCTTACTCGGTTGGATGGTCATAAGTCTACGTCACCATATGAAATCATTCATAATATAATTGGAAACTATATTTGAATAAATATGTGAGCACAAAATGATGTATCTAATACCGAATTTGTCGAAATATATGAATTCTTCTTTATAATAATCACAATAGAATATTAAGCTTAATTCTATTCATGGGTGTAGATTTTCCACCATTGGCCCTTCTGTCCACTTGTAAAACTAATAACATCTTGTTCCATTTATTTTACATTGATATAAATATTAATAGAAGGGTGTTATGATATATCCTTGGAATTAGATCTTTTCTATGAGACATTTATTTTTTTCACCAAATGGATGAAATGATTTTCACATGTTTTTTCCTTATCCACTTGGTCATGAAATGTGAGAAAATTTTTAAGAGACTAATCTATGTTGTTCATATTGAAATTAAATAATGGTTGAGACTCAAAAACTAAGTGATGGAAGAATCATATCAGTGTATAATTATTTATGAAATTTAATCCCAGAAATATATATTAAATCAATATATCCATTGAGTTCAACTATGTGATGCCCGGCGGTTGTATCATCTCCATGTATTCTTTAAAATATTTCCTTGGATATAAGTGAAGCTTAATTTATTTTTGTATTTTAGTATAAATAAAATATATACTCAATAATGGTATAACCCAAGTAATAAAAACATATCAGCATATTTATTATTATAAGGATATTATGTGATAATTTAATAATAATAATTTTTAGGGAATATAATGATAATAATATAATATAGATTGATAAAGGATGTTACCTCTTCTTTTGGTAAAACATTTTGGTTTTAACCAATGGGATGCTAATAGGATGAACTGGTGGATTTTGGGAGATTATTTGAATAGTTTTTGGGTGTGCCAAAGGTATTCATAGGTTTGAATAAGTGGGAGGGTGAGTTTCTTTTTATATAGAGGAGGAGTGACATTCGTGTAAATATTTGAAAAGGGAATTCCACACATGTTTTTCTCATGTTAAGTAGACCCCATTATTATCCAAATTTCAGAAAAGGTCTTATAATGTCTAAATATGATCCTATAATGGTTTTTTAAAAACATTTAAGTCATTTTAGACATAATTTCAATGTTTAATCTATTTTAAGATTATTTTCTTCTTAATCACTCTAATTAAATTTAATAACCATCAGTAATATTTTTGGTCAAGAAATAAATTGGAAATATAATAAATTTGAAATTAATATTATTCTAATTATGGAATAAATATTTCCAATTTCAATTCATACATGTGTCGAAAATTAATTTATAATTAATATTGTAGGAATCTCATAACAGCGGGTGTAAAAGAGAATTTTTTTAAAAGTTTGAACTGTTTTTATTTACAACTTACTCTTCCCATGCGATGCATGACACTATAAAATAATTCATATTATTAACTATAAATTACTATTTATAAAACATAATAGTTTATATCAATTATGAAGAAGTAATATAAAGAGCGAAACATTCAAACTGGAACAACAATTGTTTCAAAGTTTATTTTCAATGGAACACATGGAAACAAAAATAGATTGTTTGGACACATTGTTTATTTATCAAAGTGTTGGGTGATAAATGTTACAGTAATAGAATAATGTAATAGTATATGGTGTTCCCTTTGGAATGAAACTAAATTCAATAAATTTTGGTAGTAAAAACCTTCCAAAATTGGGTTCTGGTGGCACTGCAGTAGATAAGTATTTGTTGTTGCTGGTTGGTAGTAATCTGGTACCTGAACATGTTTGTAGAAACAGGTTACAAATGCGGAAATTTTTTTAGATATCATACATACCCAATAGCACCACTTTCTGCCTCTACTATTCTTGAAAAATCACATGACCATGCAAACAGAGATAGGGAAAATGATCCTGAAAATTAAACAAACCAAACCATTCTGCCATTTCTATCTAACTTTAATTAAAATTAGACCCATTTTGAACATAATCTGAAAAAATATAAAAGCTAACTAAAGTGGTTTTAATTATAGGAGCACAAAAACACCATGAAAAAAGAAGTAATACACAACTCTAGCAATGAGTAAAAATGAAGGCTCTGACAAACCTGCTTAACCAAAAGTACCCATCCATCCATTAAATCTCTTCAGTTGCAATCTAGTGGGATCCTACAGAAACTAATAAATAGTTTTTAACTTGTTACCTTTTAATATAAATAACACACTGCAATTAATTCTTTCAATTATCAAATATGCATTAGAGAATATCAACAATAACCTCACATGATTTTTTTTTGTAGTCATAAAATCATAAGTAAAAGATAGCCAATCTTCATGTGTTATGTAATGTCATTCAAATAAACCATCCAATGAGTCAATACAAATGTAATGCATAACATTATATAAGAACGTACTTTGAATATCTGTATGGAGTTCCTTTCAATACACCCCCACCCTAGGTTGATATTGAACCTTCACAGAGAACATAAAATTAGGGAATCGTAAAATTAATGGTAATGTGATTAACTTTCACTAACAATGATTAAAAACCTGTATATAACAATCACCACATGCATGTGTAGGTTGATAATTCTTATATTTCAGTCACCAATGTAATAACCAGAAAGTTGATTAAAAAACATTACACATGTCTAAATCGTAATGTCAGCATAATAACATTCTAGTAACAATTATAACCACACTCTAGTTTAAAAAAACTCCTCTTTGGGATGAATTGAAGATGGATGAACATCTCAATGCCCTCAATATTGGTATAGAAAAAAACTAAACTAACCAGACACACCAGCCCCCTCCCCCACACCTCCCCCATGCCCAGCACCATCCCCCCCAGGACCCTCTCTCATGCCCAGCCACATCCCCACCAGCCCCCTCCCCACTTCTCTACAGGCCCTGCCCTCTCTCCCCCTCCCCTCCCCCATGCCTATCCGCTCCCCTCCCCTTTACACCCCCTTCCTAGAATCACCCCCACAAGGACCCTCTCCCCTTCCCAGCCACATTCTGTAGAGACCCTAAGCATGACGTACATGGACATTACATTACTTTTGCGGAATACTTAACACATAACAAAAACAGACACACAAGGACCGTAATAGTTTAGTGTCTTTGGAAACTTGGAACGTAATCTTCTAATCGTGGGGAAAGATCTTCAACATCTCCCATAAAGATCTTCCACTTTTTGTTTCCTGACCTAAAACCTTTCTTTTGATCCTGGGGGAAAATAAAACATAAAAAGGGTGAGCTCAAATGCTCAGTAAGGGTAAGCATGGATAAAATAAAACATACCATATACATTGGAACTAAAAAACATGAACATAATGTTTAAACATTAAAATGTTGAGCAACGACATAAAACATGGAAGTACATAAGGCATAGATCATAATAGAACATAACAATGATAAAATAGAATGGGAATAAAACATGTAATTGTGTCATCCATTAAGAACATGTAATGATTTCCATAGTAGCCAAGGCATTGCTGCCAAGACCATCTTAGTGGACAAAGTCCCATTCTGAATCGAGTTCACTCCTCGTTTCAGTCCTATAACACTGAACCGGATTAACTTACCATTCCAGCGATGTCAATCTCATGAGATATAAAATATTTACCCAATGCATTGGAGGGAGATATAGGTCCCACCCATCTCATAATTAAATCATTCTTACTTGTGCCACAAAATAAACATAAAACATTCACCATAACCCAAAGAATAAAATGGGTTTCATAAACATCATCCCATCATCTCATAATCCATATAAAACAAATGGACATTTCATCATAAGAAAAGTGAAACCATTTAAATCATAGAGACATTAAACTTGAAACATACACATATTAAATAATTTCATCTTAGTTGGAAAATGGTTTTGATAAAACATTTGAAATGAATTCTTGAGGAAAATATCCTTTCTTCTTCAAAATCAATTTATTTTCACAAAACGTCATGAAATTTTAAAAGAAGGATATTTTGTTAAAAATAGTCATGAAATCTTTTGGAGTAAGCTTCATGAAAATAAGGCTTTATAAAACCGTAAAAACCCTTTCATGTCGTATATGTTAAAAAAAATTCTTCTCGTACTTTTGTCGGAAAAGTCAAAAAGTACATCGTAACGTAAACAAAAGAAAGATTCCTTACATACCATGTAGTAAAAGTAAAAAATGGGTAAAAAGTACTTTAAACATACATGAAAAAACTTTTATAAAACATGGAAATGGATGATAGAAATAACCCCAGTAAATACTTACGAATATTCAATCTCGGATAAAAATGAGATTTGCAAAATTATCCCTTACCTTATGTCTGATATGCTTCGTATGTATCCGAACCTCCTGTATAATGATTTAAATAATGTCATTGACTTATTACAGAATCATATTCATTGTTAGGATATCATATATGGTTCACTTATGACTTTATATTACCCGTTCTTTTGTAAATTCCATATTAAAGAGTGTTTTGGGTAAAATCGTTTCATTTGTCGTCCGTGTTTTGAATTGTAATTATTCATATGATTACATAGATCATGATTACATAATTCCAGAATATAAAACACGATTTATATATAATATATATTCATAATATACATATATATAATAGATCGATAAATGGAAAGAAATACACCGTTCATGGAGACGGTAGGCCGTACGTACACATGAACGCTGTTTTCGTTTCCTTATTGAGTTGAATAGAATTAAGTAGATGAAATACATATATACATAAATACAGTAGCTTTATAATGTCATATATTTCATTATTATTGCTTATATATACTTTATAACCATTCTTAAATTGTTAACATGGAGAATGAATCTCATCGCGTCGTGGAGACGGTAGTCCGTACGTACGCACGAGCGATGATATCGTTTCCATAATTATTGAATTGAATTAGAGTGGATGATACAATATATCAGAATAAGTATGATGTTATAATAACTATTTATAGTTATTCTTTACACCATTATACCCATCCATGTAAGGTGTTGGTGGAAAAACATATTACACCACGGCGTGAAGACGGTATTCCGTACGTACGCACACGCGGTGATTTTGTTTTCCGTAGGATGGATAGAAGGTGAAAAGGGGTTGTTTCATATTTATAATATCAAATCAGTATATTAGAGATACTTATGTTATTACTTTATAATGAAACAACTAAAGAAGAAGAAGTTGAAGAAGAAAGAAGCTTGAAAGAATCGGGAGAAGAAATTACCTCTTCTTCGATACGCCTCTTTGAAACCTTCTCTTAGGGAACTAAGATTGATCTTTAAAGTAGACCAGAACCTCTAGTATGTTTATATAGAAGTGGATAAGATAATTTGGCAGGGGTTGGGCGAGCTTGAAGGCTCAAATTGGTGTGAGGAGGAGAGGGAGGAGGTTCCCTTTTTTAAGGGAGGAGAGGGGCACCTTTGGAATTCTTAAAAATATTAATTTATAATAAATCTAACCCCACTTAAAAACCTCCAAAAATGACTCATATTAGAATATTAGATGAGATAGGGTTGTAATCTCGTCAACCAATCAAATTTATACATGGTTGGATCTTATTTTAAACCTTATCATTTTGATTTATCCTTATTTAATCTATTTAAGTTTATTTGTGGTAATAAAATTCTAAATTTTAAATTATAACAAATAATTACTTATTTGTTGTGAATTTTCCATAATTTTTTACTTCATAACATTATAGACCATATAAATTTAAATTTATAATTTTTAAATATTTTTTGGATTTTCAATTTTATAATATGTTATTTTTATAAAATAACAATAGTGTCAATTTTGACACTATTCATTTATTGGAATTTAAATAAAATATATACAGAAGATATATAAGGCCCCAGCCTTAAACCTTACTTAATCTTGAGTTATCACAAGATTACACGTTGAGGATCTTTTCAGGTTTAGAGTTTTAGAGAATTAGAACATAACTATTACATCTCAAAAGATTACAAAGTAGTCACTTCTACTAAGTTTTCATAATAAAAAAAACTCTTAAAAGAAACATGTCTAGTTCCATGTTTTATATAGCATGACATTCCCTTGATCCCATCCCTGACCCTATTCCACATTAAGTCCTGTGAAAAACATTTCAAAACAAACTTGGGGTGAGCATAAAGAGCTCAGTAAGGGATACACAAAGAATGAAAATTGTTAGTTTATCAAAACAACAAGTAAACCATGTATACTTTATCAAAGTAATACTTTTCACCTTTATGAAGTAATAAAAACTCTTCACTGAATAAAGTATCATTACTTACCTTTTTGTAACCAAAGGATTACCATAAAACCCATATAAAGAACACATAACATATATAAAGGTAACTTGGGACATAAACATACTTATGTGGAGTAACCATAAGGTCTACTTCCACACATATCACTTAATGTAATAGCCATACGGCCAATTTCCATACATACTTAATGGAATAGCCATACGGCCGACTTCCATACCCAATGCATTGGAGGTTATAACGTAACCACCCGTCCTGGTATTCACGGCACCACCCGTCATATGGTTTATAACGTAACCACCCGTTAAAATGTCCAAGTACCAATATAAAATCATAAAACATAAAACCAATATAAAGGAAAGATAACATTTCCACATTTCAATCACAATATATCATAAATATATTTACATAATAGAATCCTTTATCAAAACCATTTTCAATACCAAAATACATAAAAGAGTATATGGTATTTATTTTATTTTAAAAAACAATACCGCTTGTTGAGGAAGCCAAAGACCAAATAATACTCGCGGCGGCGGAAAAAGTCATTGTCATCGCGTACGTTAAAAAAAAATTCCTTTTTGTCGTTTAGTAAAACGCTTCGTAGAAAAAGATTCCTTTTGTATAAAAGTAAAAGTCAAAGGAGTTTATACACCGTATAAAAGAATGTTGTGTACAAAACGAAATATGCCTCAATGAAAGGAGATTGAGACGAAGTCCCTTACCTTGGGTCCGACTTGACTCGATCGTTCTTTAACATCCTGAATAATAAACTTGAGTTAATTTATACTTGATTGAGAACCTTTTTAAAGTTCATTATTCTTTTTATATCACTTATTTCCATGTTATAAACATTATGTAACCATTTAAGTTAATAATGTTTGTTTTGTCAATATTTGGTTCTTAAGTCGAAAGTTGACTTCTTACAATTACATGTTGTTCATGTGGTCAAAAGTTCTTTATATCCATAATGAAATTCCTGATTTGGATATCATATATATCATATATATCCAGCATCTACATGTATTTATAATATTACATAATCATTTAGAGGTAAGAAATGAAATGCACTGTTCATGGAGACGGTAAGCCGTACGTACGCATGAACGCTACTTTCATTTCATTGTCATATTAGTGGAATTAAAACTAAATGAGAGGTATGTATATTTTAATTCCAGAATTATATTCATCATTTAGATATATCATTAATTATATATATACATTATATACATGTAATTTTAATAGTACATTATATTTGGGGATAAGAAATGAAATGCACCGTTCATGGAGACGGTAAGCCGTACGTACGCATGAACGCTACTTTCATTTCTGTCTCATATTTTAATGGAAATAAATAATAATGATATAGAGGTATATTATAATTCCATTATAACATCATATATAATAACTTTAAATCCATCCTTTACACGACCCACATATGGCATTAACGAATCACATCACTTTTAGGGGGCGGTAGTTCGCACTTCCTTAAATGAAGATATCGTGTTTAGACATAATGGAAACCATAAAGGTATGCCAAAAATGAAAAATTCAGTAGCTTAAAGAAAACATAAACATATTATATATCATATATAAAAATAGTGACATCATAATGGCCAGCCTTGAAGGTGTTAAATGAGTATTGAACAATCATCGTTTCGGGAGGCAGAATTTCGTCATCCACGGAAACCGTATGTTCTTTAACCATTTGATGTAGTTGTGTGAGAGTGTAGCTCAAATAAATATTAGAACAACATCATAGTATATTGAAGATACTGGTGTTGTTACAAAAGATGTAAATAAAAAGAGTTTAGAGGGTTGGAGAAGCAAAATAAAACAAATGAACAAGAGAGAATGAATTACCTTTAAAAGTGTAACTCCCTTTTGATTTGAGCCTAAAGGCTTCCTCTGAAAGGATTCTGCCCAAAGGGAATCCTCTAGGATGAGTAGAGGGATGTGGAGAGAGTAATTGGGCAGGGGTTGGCCGAGCCAAAGGCTTGAGAAGTGTGTGAAATGGGGTAGAGGTGGGGGCCTTTTATATGAGGAGAGGAGGGGAACTTTTGGAAAGTAAATAAATATTACTTTACTTGAAAATGTGTTTCGGTTTTAAAAGGTCCCACATTGATATAATTCGTGGATAAGGTGATAAGGGTTCGAAATCCACTCATCCAATTGGTTTTGGACATGTGTAGGTTTTATAGTTTTCATTATCTTTCCATTTTATTTAAATCGTCAAATAATGATGTCATCGCTGCATCATTATTATGTTATATATAATTTAAATTATTTAATATCTAAAAATTATACAAAATATACTATGATGTAGGAAATATTTTTATCTTTCCAATGAATATTTATAATCAAAATTTGGACTTGTATAACCCCACTGAAAAATTATTTTAGTAAAACAATTTATGTTAGTGTCATTTTCACTTTAACATTAAATAAAAATATATTAATGTCATTTTCCAACTAAAGTGGCTCCATTGGGTCCCCAAGTTGGCCCATGGCTTGTCTTGGTCGGCCATGACTCACCCAATAGGTGTAGGACAAGTGTCATGGTGTTTTCACATTTTTATAATATCATTTTTACATTAAATTACACTAATTACCTCTAATCGCGATTAATGAAAAAAAGTTACTATTCACCAAAAAAATTATTTTAATCTCATTGAACCAAATTTTACTTATTAATGACAACCATGTATGTCGGACTTTTAAAATTCAATACACATTAGTGGTAAACTTTCATTTAACTAAAAAATCAGTTTGCTTGATTACCACTTAGTGGTTTCACTATTCATCAAAAATTGAAGTTTTTCAGAAAATTACCAAAAATTCACCCTAATCTATATTTGATATTCCGAATTCAAAAATGAAGTCCATTTTACAAAATTCAAAACATATAAGTCAAATTAATTAATTTAATAATTAATTCCCGTTGTCATGACAAATAGCGTGTTTTTCTGAAACAATAAGTATCAAAAGATTGACACCAGTTTAAGTCCAATTTCAAAGTGAAATTGATTCCAATGACCACCATTGGATTAACTGGTAAAAATATTTTCTAATTTCACTTTAAAACAAATTAAAATAATAATCTAATCATATAAATAATTTAGATTAAAAAGAGGTTTTGAATTAAAATACAACATTTTACACTATTCATTAAAAAAATGAACTTTATCAGAAAGGTACCAAAAATTTACACAAAGTAAATTTTGATGTCCCGATTCTATAGAAGAGTTATATTTGGTCCAAAATAAAGTATAAGAGTGATCAAAACTATATTTAATGACGGTTCACCATTAAAAGGTGATAAGTGAACCTTTAGTAAAAATTAGAGTATATATGCCCTAAAATTGAACTCTTTCCGTATTTTAAGCCTTTATCTCTTATTGGGTAAATGTATAAACATTTAAAAACATATCCAATCATATTTTAGTTATTTCTATCCATTCCCGCCAGTACAACGGCTACTTGTTAACTAACATTTAAAATAATATTATTTTATTACTAGTGTGCTACGTAAGTTTCAAAGAAACTCATCGTTGCGTATCGGGTACGTTATCGAACATAGCAACCCCTTTAAAATAAAATTAATATTTAATTCATAAATATTAATAAATATAAAAATTATTTATTCTTTATTTACCTGGGATGTTACATCCTTCCCCCCTCTTGGGAATTGCGTCCTCGCAATTTTATTCCCTTATCAAAATAAGTGGGGGTATTTATCCCTCATAGCATTTTCAGATTCCCACGTTGCCTCTTAAATCACATGGGTTTTCCCCAAAACATTTACTTGATGAATCACCTTATTCCGTAACACTTTCTCCCTATGGTCAAGAATCTGGACCGGTTGTTCCTCATAAGATAGGTTCTCTTCCAGCTAAACTACCTCTGGACTCAAAACATGAGATGGATCTGGCATATACTTTCTCAACATCGAAACGTGAAAAACATTGTGTACCTGAGATAAACTCGGAGGTAAAGCCACTCGGTATGCAACTGATCCAACTCTTTCCAGAATTTCATATGGTCCAACCAACCATGGACTCAACTTTCCTTTCTTACCAAATCTCATCACACTTTTCCAAGGAGAAACCTTGAGAAAAGCATGATCACCTACCTCGAAAGATAGATCCTTCCTCCGGTTATCCGCATAACTCTTCTGCCTACTCTGAGCTGTTCTCATGTGCTTCTGAATCAAATTAACTTTTTCTTCCATCTCTTCTACCAATTCTGGTCCCATCAGCTTCCTTTCACCCACTTCATCCCAAAATGCTGGAGTTCGACACCGCCTCCCATATAATGCCTCAAATGGTGCCATCTGTATACTGGAATAAAACTGTTATTATAAGAAAACTCAACCAAAGAAAGATGTTGGTCCCAACTTCCCTGATAATCCATAGAACAAGCCCGTAGCATATCCTCCAATGTCTAAATTCTTCGTTCTGACTGCCCATCTGATTGAGGATGAAAAGCTGTACTAAAATTTAATTCAGTACCCAACGACTTCTGAAGGCCTTTCCAAAAGTTAGAAGTAAACCTGGGATCACGATCTGATACAATGGAGAGAGGAACTCCATGTAACCTGACTATCTCTTTAAGATACAAACGGGAAAGTTGATCAAGAGAGAAAGTATCTCGTATATCAAGGAAATGAGAAGATTTGGTCAAGCGATCAACAATAACCCAGATTGCATTATTACCTTGAGATGTCGTCGGTAATCCCACAACAAAGTCCATGGATATATTCTCTCATTTCCACTCTGGCACTGTTAAAGGCTGAAGCATCCCTTTCGGTAACTGCCACTCTGCTTTAACCTATTGACAAGTCAAACACTTCATAGTAAAATCAGCAATGTCTCTTTTCATTCCATCCCACCAGTAATACTCCCGCAGATCTCTATACATCTTAGTACTGCCAGGATGAAAAAACAACTCATTCTTCAACTGTGAATCACAAGGCACACATAACCTCTTCACAAACCTCAAAACACAAACACAAACTTATCCAAGAACTCATGGAAAATTTTATTCATAAGGTCCATGAATACAGCAGGTGCATTGGTTAACCCAAAAGGCATAACTACAAATTCATAATGGCCATATCTAGTACGGAACGCAGTCTTCGGAACGTCTGCTTCTTTTACTTTCAACTGATGGTACCCCGACCTCAATTCAATCTTCGAAAAAAACTGAGCTCCCTGTAGCTGATACCACTTCATTCGATGGCCCAACATCTGCTGAAGTTGTTGAAAATGATTTTACCACCCCTTTCTGCTTGTAGTCTAGCTGCATTCTCCCAGTTGAGTTCTTCATTGGACACTCGTTTGCATAATGACCCATTTCATTACACATAAAACATCTTACCGTTGGCTTTTCATTTCCTGCTTGATCATCTTCCTTACAGTTACGAGCAATATGACCAGACTTACCACACCGAAAGCACTTACTATACTTGGATAAAAATTCTCCAGGATGCATTTTACCACACTTCTCACAGGATGGATATTTGGTTTTCTTACCTCCTTGCTTCTTTGATGAATTCTTCCCCTTTTCCTGCCAACTAGATCTCTTATTCTGTTGTTTGTCATAGAACACCTGATCATCGGAAAACTCCATTTCCACCTTCTCCGTACATCAAACAAGTTTTTCATAACTTTTGAACTCACGAGAAGCTAAATCCCTTCGATACTTTGGCTTTAACCATGAGTAAAAATGGTTTATTTTACTATCAAGATCTCGTATGAAGTTTGGAGCATACCTTGCCAATCGAGTGAACTTTTCTTCATAAGTAGCCACTGAATCATCCTCCTGCATCAATTCTAGGAACTATTTTTCCATCCTAAGAAGAACCACCTTAGGAAAATATTTCTCAAGAAACATACCTTTGAATTCGTCCCAGTGAAGATCCTCAATCTCATCACTATCCCTTATATTTTTCACCATCGACCACCACTGATCAGCTTCACCTTCAAAACGGTAAACAGCAAGACTAACCTTTTGATGATCTGAACACCCCATGACATCAAAAATCTTCTCCAGTGCTTTAATTCACCCTTCAGCTTGCACAAGGTCAGATGATCCTCTAAATGATGGGGGATGTTGCCTCATGAAATGTTCCACCACTGACATGTTCCTCTGCGGTTGATCTGGCTGATCTCGTGCATGGATACCACCACCATTTATAGCCTGAGTCAACTGTGCCATCACTGCAACAAACTGTTCAGTTCCAATTCCGAACATCTCAGGTTGCTGATTTGGAAGGTTGTCTTCCTCCTGATGTCGTCCCAACATAGCTGCTTTGTTTCCTCTGCGGAAAACCATTCTGAACACCGAAATATCTTAGGCGAAGCAACATGGTAATCCATAAATGCTATATCATTTCAATCATATTATAATTTAACACTTTTCTAACTCTTAAAGTTGTCTAACCCGTCCTCTGATACCAACTATAAGGCCCCAGCCTTAAACATTACTTAATCTTGAGTTATCACAAGATTACACGTTGAGGATCTTTTCAGGTTTAGAGTTTTAGAGAATTAGAACATAAATATTACATCTCAAAAGATTACAAAGTAGTCACTTCTACTAAGTTTTCATAATAAAAAAAACTCTTAAAAGAAACATGTCTAGTTCCATGTTTTATATAGCATGACATTCCCTTGATCCCATCCTTGACCCTATTCCACATTAAGTCCTGTGAAAAACATTTCAAAAAAAACATGGGGTGAGCATAAGAAGCTCAGTAAGGGATACACAAAGAATGAAAATTGTTAGTTTATCAAAACAACAAGTAAACCATGTATACTTTATCAAAGTAATACTTTTCACCTTAATGAAGTAATAAAAACTCTTCACTGAATAAAGTATCATTACTTACCTTTTTGTAACCAAAGGATTACCATAAAACCCATATAAAGAACACATAACATATATAAAGGTAACTTGGGACATAAACATACTTAAGTGGAGTAACCATATGGTCGACTTCCACACATATCACTTAATGGAATAGCCATACGGCCAATTTCCATACATACTAAATGGAATAGCCATACGGCCGACTTCCATACCCAATGCATTGGAGGTTATAACGTAACCACCCGTCCTGGTATTCACGGCACCACCCGTCATATGGTTTATAACGTAACCACCCGTTAAAATGTCCAAGTACCAATATAAAATCATAAAACATAAAACCAATATAAAGGAAAGATAACATTTCCACATTTCAATCACAATATATCATAAATATATTGACATAATAGAATCCTTTATCAAAACCATTTTTAATACCAAAATACATAAAAGAGTATATGGTATTTATTTTATTTTAAAAAACAATATGGCTTGTTGAGGAAGCCAAAGACCAAATAATACTCGCGGCGGCGGAAAAAGTCATTGTCACCGCGTACGTTAAAAAAACATTCCTTTTTGTCGTTTAGTAAAACGCTTCATAGAAAAAGATTCCTTTTGTATAAAAGTAAAAGTCAAAGGAGTTTATACACTGTATAAAAGAATGTTGTGTATAAAACGAAATATGCCTCAATGAAAGGAGATTGAGACGAAGTCCCTTACCTTGGGTCCGACTTGACTCGATCGTTCTTTAACGTCCTGAATAATAAACTTGAGTTAATTTATACTTTATTAAGAACCTTTTTAAAGTTCATTATTCTTTTTATATCACTTATTTCCTTGTTATAAACATTATGTAACCATTTAAGTTAATAATGTTTGTTTTGTCAATATTTGGTTCTTAAGTCGAAAGTTGACTTCTTACAATTACATGTTGTTCATGTGGTCAAAAGTTCTTTATATCCAGAATGAAATTCCTGATTTGGATATCATATATATCATATATATCCAGCATGTACATGTATTTATAATATTACATAATCATTTAGAGGTAAGAAATGAAATGCATCGTTCATGGAGACGGTAAGTCGTACGTTCGCATGAACGCTACTTTCATTATTTGTCATATTAGTGGAATTAAAACTAAATGAGAGGTATGTATATTTTAATTCCAGAATTATATTCATCATTTAGATATATCATTAATTATATATATACATTATATACATGTAATTTTAATAGTACATTACATTTGGGGATAAGAAATGAAATGCACCATTCATGGAGACGGTAAGCCGTACGTACGCATGAACGCTACTTTCATTTCTATCTCATACTTTAATGGAAATAAATAATAATGATTTAGAGGTATATTATAATTCCAGTATAACATCATATATAATAACTTTAAATCCATCCTTTACACGTCCCACATATGGTATTAACGAATCACATCACTTTTAGGGGGCGGTAGTCCGCACTTCCTTAAATGAAGATATCGTGTTAACCCATAATGGAAACCATAAAGGTATGAAAAAAATGAAAAATACAGAACCTTAAAGAAAACATAAACATATTATATATCATATATAAAAATAGTGACATCATAATGGCCACCCTTGAAGGTGTTAAATGAGTATTGAACAATCATCGTTTCGGGAGGCAGAATTTCGCCATCCACGGAAACCGTATGTTCTTTAACCATTTGATGTAGTTGTGTGAGAGTGTAGCTCAAATAAATATTATAACAACATCCTAGTATATTGAATATACTGTTGTTGTTACAAAAGAAGTAAATAAAAATAGTTTAGAGGGTTGGAGAAGCAAAATAAAACAAATGAACAAGAGAGAATGAATTACCTTTAAAAGTGTAACTCCCTTTTGATTTGAGCCTAAAGGCTTCCTTTGAAAGGATTATTCCCAAAGGGAATCCTCTAGGATGAGGAGAGGGATGTGGAGAGAGTAATTGGGCAGGGGTTGGCCGAGCCAAAGGCTTGAGAAGTGTGTGAAATGGGGTAGAGGTGGGGGCCTTTTATAAGAGGAGAGGAGGGGCACTTTTGGAAAGTAAAGAAATATTACTTTATTTGAAAATGTGTTTCGGTTTTAAAAGGTCCCAAATTGATATAATTGGTGGATAAGGTGATAAGGGTTCGAAATCCACTAATCCAATTGGTTTTGGGCATGTGTAGGTTTTATATTTTTCATTATCTTTCCATTTTATTTAAATCGTCAAATAATGATGTCATCGCTGCATCATTATTATGTTATATATAATTTAATTTATTTAATGTCTAAAAATTATAAAAAAATACTATGATGTAGGAAATCTTTTTAGATTTCCAATGACTATTTATAATAAAAATTTGGACTTGTATAACCCCACTTAAAAATTATTTTAGTAAAACAATTTATGTTAGTGTCATTTTCACTTTAACATTAAATAAAAATATATTAATGTCATTTTCCAACTAAAGTGGCTCCATGGGGTCCCCAAGTTGGCCCATGGCTTGTCTTGGTCGGCCATGACTCACCAAATAGGTGTAGGACAAGTGTCATGGTGTTTTCACATTTTTATAATATCATTTGTACATTAAATTACACTAATTACCTCTAATCGCGATTAATGAAAAAAAGTTACTATTCACCAAAAAAATTATTTTAATCTCATTGAACCACATTTTACTTCTTAATGACAACCATGTATGTCGGATTTTAAAAATTCAATACACATTAGTGGTAAACTTTCATTTAACTGAAAAATCAGTTTGCTTGATTACCACTTAGTGGTTTCACTATTCATCAAAAATTGATGTTTTTCAGAAAATTACCAAAAATTCACCCTAAGCTATATTTGATATTCCAAATTCAAAAATGAAGTCCATTTTACAAAATTCAAAACATATAATTCAAATTAATTAATTTAATAATTAATTCTTGTTGTCATGACAAATAGCGTGTTTTTGTGAAACAATAAGTATCAAAAGATTGACACCAGTTTAAGTCCAATTTCACAGTGAAATTGATTCCAATGACCACCATTGGATTAACTGGTAAAAATATTTTCTAATTTCACTTTAAAACCAATTAAAATAATAATCTAATCATATAAATAATTTAGATTAAAAAGAGGTTTTGAATTAAAATACAACATTTTACATATTCATTAAAAAAATAAACATTATCAGAAAGGTACCAAAAATTTACAAAAAGTAAATTTTGATGTCCCGATTCTAAAGAAGAGTTATATTTGGTCCAAAATAAATTATAAGAGTGATCAAAACTATATTTAATGACGGTTCACCATTAAAAGGTGATAAGTGAACCTTTAGTGAAAATTAGAGTATATATGCCCTAAAATTGAACTCTTTCCGTATTTTAAGCCTTTATCTTTTATTGGGTAAATGTATAAACATTTAAAAACATATCCAATCATATTTTAGTTATTTCTATCCATTCCCGCCAGTACAACGGCTACTTGTTAACTAACATTTAAAATAATATTATTTTATTACTAGTGTGCTACGTAAGTTTCAAAGAAACTCATCGTTGCGTATCGGGTACGCTATCGAACATAGGAACCCCTTTAAAATAAAATTAATATTTAATTCGTAAATATTAATAAATATGAAAATTCTTTATTCATTATTTACCTAGGATGTTACAAGATATGTTTGAACTAAAAGCTTTAATAGATTCATAAAAGGTCATATGTGTCTATAAAATTAGTGGATCACATTAAATAGTTCATATAATATTTATTTTATTATTTTTAAAACCATTTATTTGGTTTATCTCTTAATAAAATAATTACTACAACATTTTTGTATAATTATTTAATATACTGATTTTTGCATAAAAATTTAAAATAAAATCCTATGATGAATATAAATCTATTACCTTTCACAATAATACTTTTACTAGAATTTATCATCTTAAAATCAAAATATTTAAATTGTTATATTTATTAAATTATGAAGGTGACAACTTTGGCATCATTTAAAATAAAATAATATAAGTGCCATAATCACTTTTATAAGGATCTAAACGGTTATATATTAGGTAATTGGATGATTAAGGTGTATATATACACTACCAATATGTTTTGGTCAGGTTTTTGGGACTTTTAATGGGTATTATTATTTCAATAAAAACTATATTACTTATTTTCCACTTAATAAATAATTTCTGTATCATTAATGTATCACCATTAATGACAATTATTTAATCCCTAAAAATTCTAAATAAATTATCATGATGTAGATAATTTTATTTTATTTTTGGAGACTATTCATGTTCAATGTTTTATGATGTTTATCACTAAATTTAGTGTATTATACTTATAAGATTTAAGAGAGTGACATGTTGTCACTTTCTTTGGTTTTAATAATAATTAAATTATTTTCATGGTCAAAAGTCCATAAAATGAATCTAATCCGACCCTTAGTTGATATCAGTTTACTTTTAGCCATCCAATAGAATTTTGGCATGTGTTAGGGTAATTTTATAATATTATATTTACCCTTAATTACCCAATTTACCTTTAACTATGGTAAATAAAATTTATCGTAGTTACTATTCATAATTCCCAAAAATAAAAAGTAGAATATTAACATAATTTGGACCCACTGATTCCAAATATGGAATCCATTTTTTCAAATTCAATACACAGAAGTTACAGAAATTAAATTAAAATTAATCCCGTTGTCGAATGAAAATGGTTTTTTGTTTAAAACGTTGCAAAAGATTGAATTGAATTAACCTACGAATTCAATGTAAAAACAATGCTAATGACATACATTATATTAAATGGTAAAAATATATTCTATTTATACTTTAAAACCATTCAATATTATAATTTATCCATATAAATTATTACGATGAAAAAATTAGTTTTCCATTAAAATATAGTGTGTTTTTACTATTCATCAAAATATGAAAGTTACCAGAATAATATGAAAATTTTATCCAAAGTAAATTTTTATTTCTTGATTCCAAAGAAGAATTTTATTTTGTAAAATTGAACTTATAAACATGTCAAAAACTATATTTAATGTGGTTATTCCATCAAATGGCGGCAAAACTGCATTTTTTGAAAAATACTTATTTTACCCGAGAATTTTATTTTGTTCTTATACCATGTTCTAGAAAATGTGTAAGATGAATAATAATGTTATAAAATTCAAAATTTAGTTAATACTATTCATAACGGCAAGTTCATAATAATATTATAATAATATATCATTGTTTAGTAAAACCCGGTATTGCATACAACACACGTTATCGAGGAAGGTCGTCATTGCGTGTAATGCAAGCCAAGTCAGGGTTGAGTGTTATGAAAGAATCCTTCATTGTTTCGTATAACAGAATCCAACCATATTTCATTTATACGTTGAATATATATATATATACTCAATATTTCGTAGAATAACTATTATCAAAATTTTGTGTAACACGATCCAAGAATAGTGTTGTGTATACTACAAGATAATACGGTGTTGCGTATAGCGCAAGGTAATCTTGGTGTAGCATACAACACAATACATTAATGAAATTAAAATAATATTTTTTATAAAATCTCGGGGTGTTACACATCCCCACCAGGACCCTCTCCCCTTCCCTGCCACATCCCCACAAGCCCCCTCCCCACTTCTCCGCAGGCCCCGCCCTCTCCCCCGCCCCTCCCCACCCCCATGCCTAGCTGCTACCCACCCTTTTACACTCCCTTCCCAACCCCTCCCCTCCCCCATGCCCAGCTTGTCCCCTCCCTTGCTTCTCCTCCCACCCCTTCCCAACACCTCCCCCTCCCACCTCCTCCACCCCCCTTCCTAGCCCCATCCCCCACTATCCCCCTCCCCCGTGCCCAGACCCTTCTCCCACCAGCCTTAAAACAGATAAATTGACAATTGATATGTAATAAAAGAAGAAGAAACTAATGTCATAAATAGTAAGAAAGTATTTATAATATAAAAACATTGAGATTTTGTAGAAATAATCTCAATGTAGTTCATATTATTAAAGGTAAGGAATTAATATTAATTAGAAACATGTTAAAGTAGTATGCATACATTAAGTTTTTTATAATAATAATGTACTGTATGCATTTAAAGAAATACAATTAAAATAAAATGAATAGTATATCAAAATAGTAAAGAAACATACCTAAATGATTGTTCATGAGATAAATCTGTATAGAGTTTCAAAACACATACTCAATTTACATGCTTGGTCTTGAAGATTGAAAAATAAAAGGTCACGAAACAGGACCCCTGCAACAGGTTCAACCATAATCGATTCCACCAGGCTATAGAGTTCCCTACAACCAAACTTAAACAGTTAAAGCTTTATGTCAAAACTTTTTGTTAAAAGTATTGAAACTATATGAACATCCAACTATAAAATACAAATTTAAACTTTATATGGATTTCTATGAACTGTAGTCTTCAATAAACTAAAACTGGTTCAAAAAATGTACAGATTACGTGATACACATGATTGTAAAAAATCACAATAATCAGAAGATTTCATAATAGACATGTTATACATGTTTGCAAAAAAAATTACATATTTTTTAAGAAAATGTTAAAAAAATTGTTAGAAAATGATAAAAATGTTTTGAATGTACAGCTTATGGGTTGGTGGAGATGAAGGAAGTGGCTGGAAAGGCGACTCGGGGTGGTAGATGAGGCGTAACCCAAGGTGCATCGATGGAAGGTGACCGAGAATGGGATGGAGGAGATGAAGGAAGGAAACCCTAATAGGGAGGGAAGAGCCAATGAAGCATGGGGGTAATGGGACCGCGTAGGAGTAGAATCGAGATTTTGGAGGGTGGAGAAATATGTTTTTGGTGACATGGAGCAATGTGGATGTGACACATAGGCTTGGAGGAATCCATGATTAGTGTAGATAATATATAATAGATAATAGATAATAGATTACTATTAAAAATTAATAGACATTGTTAACAAATATAAACTGATATATTCCAATTTTAAAATTTGAATATAGATGAATAGAGATGTAGAATACGAATTTGTATATTAAATAAATTTGAAAAAATAGATCCCTGAAAAAAATTCAATAAAATTACAGAATTTTGAAACAAAAACCATTGCATTACTGCTCAAATAGGTTAACTAATGTGCGAAATTTGATCCAATGATATCCGGTTGAGGAAAACATATAATTATAATGACATAAGAAAATATATTAAGCACTGAACAATGATGTTGAATACATAAATATGTTTATATTTTCGGCAATCTTTAAAACCAATGCACATAGATGGATGGTTTTCAAGCATTAACTTGGTTAATACATGTTATAAAAATATATTCTTATATCTGAACTTATACACAATATAATATTTTTATTTTGCGTGTATATAATAACCATTGAACTAATACACTACAGAAAAACATAATTAGTAGTTCAAAAAAAAATTCTCTTAGTTGACAAACAATTTAAAACTAATGAAACACATAAAAAAATGTTTTTCATTGATTGAAATCAAGTAGTCATTGAATAGAGCACCTTAGTAGCTCCCCTGCACAAAACATAGGTCTCTGGATGAGTTGTATTCACATTATTTATCAACTCTCTAATCTTTATATTTGAACTATTTTAGGAAGAAAAGTATTCAGCAGGACTGAAAGGCATATCCCCTCCTCTTTCATTGTAACTTTCTACAAATGGAAGAGGTGGGATAAGATCATGGGATAAGAAGTGAAGGAAAAAAATAAAGAAAACATTTTATATTAATATTTCTTCTACTCAATAACACGCTGGAAAATTAATGTACCTGCAACTCAAGCCTTAAATCCAGAGATTAGGGTTGTAACCATATCCTAAAATCAATAGTGTCTATACATTAGCTACCACAAAAAAACAAATCCTAGTAAGTAGACATGTTAGAGAAAACAAATCACAAAAGGCAGTATGCATTTTCACATATAATCAAGTACAAATAGAAGAGAGGTTTCTACTAGAAATAATGTCAAAATAATATTCATCTTAGAATACTGAAGGAGCATACATAAGAAGCAGTGATGGTACCAACTGAATTTCCAGGTACCGATTTCATTTTGAACTAATACCTTCCCATAAAAATACATGTTTTTTGATGTAAACACAACTCCTAAAATCCAAAAATGTAAATAACATATTACATGTCTATTATTAACAACTTTGTACTCTGTACAAATCTACTTTTGAAGGACATCTTAATTCTATTGTCACAAATGTGAAAGAAGAAATGTATGTTTGAGAAAATAAATCAGTAATCAATCCATTCATAGGGATACTAATCAACGAAACATTATAAAGGAACTTCAATTTGTCTTGTTTCAATTCCATAAAAGGGAAAAAAAGCAGTGCATCCATTTTTCTATTTATTTAGAGATATCTGTGGAAATGTGGTGCAGTGAAAATCTTCATCATTTAGCAAGGACATAATACCAATATAAAGTTATATTGGCATTATAAAAATGAAAAAGAAAACATAAAAGTCTCTTATAGTTGAACAACCGGTAATTAGAAGGTGACAGTTTAAGGTCCCAGGAATCCGTCATAAAAACAGTGTTCTATAATTCACTAACCCCAAGAAAACTGGGCTTATTTTAATTTTCATTGTTTTTCCATTCCTGATAATCTATAAGATAGAAAATTTAATGCAATGCATAAGGAGAGACATACCTCATTGTTTCCTAACCTAGAGAAAAATAAGTTGGATGATATGAAAGGAAATTCAAATTATAGTATTTACTATGATTGACCTACAAATATCCAGTGTCTGCCTAATATGTGAAAATATGGGGACTTTTGAGTCATGAACATATACTGTTGACACATCTGTCATGTGTAACCTTTTGAAAATTTTAATTCACATATAAGCAGTAAATATATAGATAATAACTGAGACAAGGAAATGATGACACGACAATGATATATTTTAGAATGAAATGTAAATAAAGAAAATGTGAATTGGTCAGAACAAAAGGTACAATGAATAACTGAGTTCTAATATCCTCCATGCTTCTCATATTCTTCATCTTCATCAATTTCACTTCCATCACTACCAATTTCAGATTCATTAGAAAAATATTTATTTTTCAACACATCTCACCTTTTCCCTGAAATGTTGGACATCTTAAATATCACAAATGAGTTCTAATAGGGTCTTTCTGCCTATCAGATGGTGGCTGTAATGCTATGGATGAAAAAAAATGCATGCACCCATAGATTTGGAATCAGGAAATACATATCCTAGATATTTCAAATGGGAGGATAGAAATAGGTAAAAAACACACCTTTCATGACACTCAGATAAAGTTGTTGAATTATACAACATCCTGGTAAAAAATCTAAATGAAGTAACATTGGCCAAACAAAATAATAACATGGTTTAATATTCACCCAAAATTAATATTCAACCGAAATTAATATTCAACTGAAATTATTAAATCTTGGACAGAATAGAAAAAAATTCTAGAGATTGAGAATAACACGCCTTTTTCTTACCTCTGGATCTGCAGGGTCTCTGAAGACTCATAGCCGTATAAAATAGGTGGAAGACTGAACCTTAGGGATCCCTATTTCCTCAGTTGTGAATGAAAATGTATTAAATATAAATATGTAAATTTTAGTATGAATAGAGTGAAATGTTAAACATTGAAGTAGGGTAAAATGATTCATATATTTTATCAAAGAAATATTATAGTATACGGGATTTGTATTTAACACATTGAATCTTCATTTAGGGAAAATGTCGACCAGTCGGCGAGATCTGCAAAGAAAAATGAAGGTTGATTATTTCCAAAATAATATGAGAAAATACATGTTTCATAAATCTTGATCTATAGGATCTCTGAAGAATGTATATGGGGTTCACGAAGAGGTTGACGGGCGTCCTAGATGACGGTTGATGGTATAGAAAAACAGGAAGGTCCTGCAGAACAGGGACTGAAGGAGAAGGCATGGAAACTAATGAGCTGAGAAGATGGAGTAGAGCAGTACGAATTCTAGAGGTAAAGAAAATAGGTGAAGGCAGTAGACGACAAAGGAGCCATGGGAGGCGATCACGAAGGAGTAGAAACCCTAGATTGGGGAGACCGAATAGAGAATATGGTTTCGGGAGTCCGAATGGAGAGGCTTAGGAAACCCATGTTTTTGGAGGAGGGAAGAGAAGGAGGCGTAGTCAAGGTGTATATGGAGGCGTGGTGGAAGAGTAGAGTTTGAGAGGGAGACAGTATCGACAGAGGAGTCGGCGAGGTAGGGAGATAGAAATCATAGCGGAGGCGCGGTGGGAGAGGTTAGTTGTGGGAATGGAGCCAACGATATTCTGTTGAAAACCTAATACGACCGGAGTAGAATAGTGAGCAGGAGGAGAAGCAGGTAGGTCGCAGGGAGATATATTTTACGGATTGGATGGAGGAATGTTAATTTTTTGGTGACATGGCTTCATATGTAAGTGACACATCAGTTTGGAGGAAGCCAAGTTTAGTATAGATAGTTGATTTCAATGTGAAATTGGTTCCATTGGTGTAAATTTAACTAATTTAGGTATTATTTAAATAATTAAAAATTAAAATATAATTAAAATATAATTTAATTATATAAATATATTTGATTTCAAATCATTTTTTAATTAAAATTCCATTTTTTTCATTGTTCATCAAAAAATGAAACATTTCATAAAACTACAAAAAAATCCCCCCAAAGTAAATTTTGATATTTTTATTTAAAAAATTATGTTTGTTTTATCAAATAAGTTTTATATAAGGGTCAAAAATCATTGTTAAAATTGGTTCTTCATTAAAAAATGAAAAAAATTCCTTTAGAAAAATACATCTTTAGATTCAAACAATTTTATTCAATATTATCTTATACCTATAAAATATATTGATTGAGTATAAAAAAATATTTATTTAATATATAATGTAAACACTTTATTTAAAACATTAATCAAAATTTCATTGTTTGATTTATTGAGATAAAATTTTGTTAGTACATAAAAAACAGTTCACTTAGATAAAGAATTTATTTATTTTGAAATAGTGTTTTCATTCACTTCTACCAATTGATAAGAAATGGTGTAATTTTATAAACATGTGTATGTTATATTTTCACAACATACATAAAAATATTTGTAACTTCAAATATAATGTCTAGGTGGTAGCTATATTAATATTTTAATAATAATATTTATAGTATATTGTAGTTCGGTAAAAATACAACCTTGTATATAATGAAAGCTATCAAAGGGACATGGTATTGAGAGTAATATAAGAAAAATATAGTTTTTCATGTATGATTATATAGTAAACGTTTTGTGTGTAGATCATGGTTAAAATGGTGTTGCGTATTACGAAATCCAAAAAATCAACTTTAAAATAAAAAAACTATATTCAGTGTTGCATGAAATTAAAAATATTGAAAAGAATAAATTAACATGAAAAAAATATTTCACAAAATATCAGGGTCTTACATTCTAACCCCATTAAAATGAATTTCTCCCAAGATATTTGTTTGGATATTAAAGTATTTAATCATAAATATTTCTTTTATAGAAACAAACATCGTAAAAATAAAGACTAAAGAATCGTCTGAAAAAAAGGAATGTTGGCGCTAGAACGGTTAACCAAAGAAACCCATAAATAGGTTTTTACGTAGGATTAATTATGTTTGAAGTGCAATAATATACATAGAAGAGAAATATATTTATAATGTTTTTTGGAGAGGGATAGAGATTACGGTTAGGAGAAATTTATCAATCACAAATCCATAAATCTATGATGATATATGGGGGAATTTGATTCATCTAAAAAGAATATACTTGTTTAAAAATTTTGATTTATTTATCCATTTCTAAGAGATGAAGAGTTTTCAAGAGAATATATAAAAACATGATTCAGTACAATCTCACACTTTTTTTCCTTGATCAATATCCACATCACCTCTTTCTAAAAAAAGAATATAACAGACCATCCCATTATTACACACATTTACATGATTTATTACATAAAAGTGAACTTAATAAAACCCATAAGATCAAGAGTTCTTGATTATTTGGTGCTTAAGAACATTACAAGGCAACGTAATAAATATAATACAACATCTTTATTGAAAACTACTTTTCCATAACCACAATATTTCTTCTCCCTTAGTATTACATTAGAAAACATGATAACAAACTTAAAAAAAGGGTTAGTTATAAAGCCTATTAAGGGAGTAAAAAATTCATAACATGGAGACTAAAATACATGTTAGGCAATAGACATATCAATGGATCATAAGGGAAACATGAACATAAAGGCATGATATAAATGATCATCATGACATGGAAATGTGGAAAAAACTTAATACATTTCATCAATAACATAAGGAAATCAGGTAAACCCCTATCTTACATGATGTATCAGGATACTAAACATTACCCAATGCATTAGAGTGATATCAGGGTGTACTTATCATCATCATTTTAATCTCATGCTTATATGTGCCACATAGATCATATAACATGGTTTCATTCAATATCATCATTTATTCTAGGATAAAGGAGTGTGGAATAGATATATGAAATTAAATAATCAATAAATATATGTGCTTAAATGTTAATATCTTTGATAGAGAAATGGGAATGGTATTAACTATACAATGATTATGTAATGGAAAATCACTGTACAATTTAAGCATCATAACGACATCACATGGGGATTGATAAAATGGGTTGATGAGAGATAAAGGGGTCTATCATCATTTATAATTTAAATAAGATGTAAGGGGATCATAGAGAATAATATCCACAAATATGAAATGGAATTTGAGAAGAATAATTTAAGACAAATTCTATAATATAACTGAGGAGAGATAAACCCCCTATGGAATTTTGGCATGGTAATGGGTGTACATGGGAGGGGTTAATGAGAGTGAAATGGGTCTCTCATCATTCAAAACTAATAAGGTAAGTTTGGGGGAGGTGTGTAAAAAGACCCCATCATTGTAATTGATAAATAAAATGGTATAATAATGTTTGGAAACATGGAAAAAATGAGAAAGGAAGGAAAGTTAGAATCCCTTAATGAAGTGTGTTACTTCAAAAGCAGAAAGAGGAGATTCTTAAGGGATTAGGGTACCTTTAGAGGATTCTAGAGAAGGGAGGAAAGTGTAGGGACGTGTTCCATGGATTTTGAGTGAGGAGAAGTGGGATATTGGGTGGTTTTATATAGTAAATGAGAGGGTAATTCATTAATATTTCACAAAAATTGGTTTTTGAATCTATATAATTTAATATTCTAAAACAAAAAACAAACCATAGACATTGCCCATGGTTTTTTTCCAAAGAGGAGTGAAAACGTTATTTTATAAGGAATATGGGAAACAATATTAAAATATTATCTTTTCTTGGAAAATTTTATTTTTTAAATAAAATGGCTGAACATATTAAAATATTACCCTTGCTTATGTGGATGTTTATCACATTATTAAGGAAATGAATTTAAAATCATAAAATATATTATACATTTTGAAGGATTCACTAACTATTTATAAAATAAGTAAAACAAATATAAAATCACATTATTTTAATGTTAAGACATATATTGAGCCTAAAATACCCATTATTTCATTTATTACATCATTTTTTGGGTCATTCATATTTCATAAAACACATATTTTATTTATAAGAATATTTAATTTTTACCCAAAAATATGACTATCTCATAAAAATATGAAAAATTAACCATTGGATAATTTTGAAATCCTGGTTCCAAACATAATATTAATTTTATCTATATTGTTTTCTAAATAAGTTAATTTTCACTTTTAAAATGAAAATTGTCATTTATTAAAAATTCACGGGTTTTGACAAAAAAATTTCAATCCTTCATAAAAAATACATTTTACTTTATAAAAATTATATACTCATTTATTATTCATAAAATTAATTTGATAACAATATTTTATTAAAATAGTAATTATTTCCAAAAATCATTAAACCCTTTAAATAAATTCACTAAAAATAAACTTATTGTTTTATTATATAAAAATGTAACTCTTATCAAACTTATTACTTAATAATTTAAAGATATGGAACATATATAATAATCATTTATAAATGTTTTTAATAATATTATTAATAAAAATCTTCATTTAATATAATAATGTATATATTTCTCCAAAGTAACATTTTTACTAAAAAAATCAATATATCAAAATCATCATTTTTTCATGAAAGACTATTCTCATAAAAGAATTGATGGAATAATAAATTTATTTATATAAATTTATTTCATAATAATAAACTAATACCTTGTCACAAAACCCCTCATAACACCAACATAAGTCCTCAGGGTGAGGTGTGTGATGGTTTTAGGCTCCTAGCGCGGCTCGGATAACATCGGCCTGGTGGTAATCTCTATTAACTTGAACTTCTTCCATAGGCGATTACATTCATGCTTAACATGTTGAAGCTTGATTTGGGATTGGTGAAGAGGAAATCCTAGTGACACTACCTCCTTTCTGAGCTCTGGAAAATGAGATTTTTATGAACATATTCTACTGGATGAGGTAATCAACTTCTTTTTCTTTGTTAAATGTATTTTTTTGAACCATATATTTATATCAGTATTGTGAACATTATTTAATGGATATATTACCAATGATAATGATAATTAATGGTAATTTAAACCGAATATTTATAATAATAATAATAATAATAGCGCATGTGATTTCTATATCCATAATAAATTTTAAAAAAGGAATTTGAATCATAATTGATCAGGTCATTACAACATTCCCCCCCCCTGAAATTTTTTTACCATTGCAGTTTCCTTTACCACACTAAAACTGATGAGCATAACTCTGCCTCGTCACTTTTTCCATTTCCCACGATGCTTCTTCCAATTTGCAGTTTCTCCATAACACCATTATGATGGGCATCATCTTATTTCATAGAACTTTTTCTATACGATCTAATATATTCACTATATTCTCTTAATAGGATATGTCATTCTCTAGTGGTTCCACATTTAGATTGAGTATATTTTATGGTCATGAATGTACTTACACATTAGTGAAACATGGAATACATCATGTACTTGAAACAGGTTCAGTGGGAGTTCTATTCGATAGGCATGTACTCCAATGAGACCAAGGATCTCAAAAGGGTAGATATACCTTGTACTAATATTTCTATTCTTCCAAAATATCATATTTCTTTTAAATTGTGATCTGCATAAGAATACAATGTCCCCAACATCATACTATAGGTATCATCGTCGATTGTTAGAGTTGCTCTTTTTTCAACTCTAAGCAGCTTTAATGTGCTGCTGGACGGTCTTAACCTTCTCCACCATTTCTTCTACCATTTATAGACCTATAAATTTTCCCTCTCCATATTCCTACTAACATGTCATTGTTCCACACCTCTTCCCAAAAATGGATTCATAAGGATCCATTTGGATGCTTGAGTGGAAACTGATAATATAAGAGAACTCAACCAGATGCAGATATTTATTACATCCTCCTTTAAAGTCAATTTAGCATGCATCAATATGTCTTCAAGTGTTTGAATGGCCAAATCGGATTGGCCATTATCTTGAGGATGATAATTTTTACATATGTTCATCTCGGTGTTCAAAGCATGTTATAGACTCCTCTAGAACATAGAGGTGAATATTGGATCACAATATGATACAATAGATAGTGGTACACCACGAAACCTTACTACTATTCTGAGGTATATTCATTCTAGTTGATTAAATGAGAAATACTCTTAAATTTTAATGATGTGTTCATTCATTTTAAGATGATCCACGATAACCCAGACAACATTGTTTTCTTTGGATGTCTTCAAATGTCTGGTGACAATGTCCATGGTGATGTTTTCTCATTTACATGTTGGTATGGGTAATGGTTACATCATATTCTAATAATTATTCTTCTCATCCTTCACATTCTGACATAGAAAAAATATTTTTGTATATTCAGCGACATCCTTGTTTTTGTTATCCCACTAATAATGGTCTCGGAGATCTCGATACATCTTTGTGTTTTCTTGGTGAATGGTGAAATTACAACTATGTGTATCATTCAAAATTTCATTATTTAACTTTTTATTTGATGGAACACATAGTGTTGACCAAAATATCAAAATTCTTTCTTCATTAACATTAAACTATGAAGATTTCCCTTTTCTAATATTTTCCATTTTCTTCTTAATTCTCACATCATCCTTTTGAGCATCCATAAACATTATAATAGAGGAAATCAAGTAGTAATATGTGAAAGTATTGATGATGTTCCCCTCATTATGATTCCCATATCCATCTTCATAAAATCTATGAATATTGGATACTTGTCAATTCTTATCCATTAAAGAGTTGGTGGATCCTTTCTACTAACAGTGTCTTCCACATTATTCTCTTACTTTTGAAGATTGTGAATTGAGCTGTCATATTCATTGGCCAAATATAACCATCTTCATTAGGGAATATTTAACTCTTTCTATGTGTTTATAAACTTGATTCTTTTTTGACCCTTATATATTCCACAATTTCACCCAAAAAGGAAATGTCAGCAAATTCTTTAAGAGAAGATCGCTAAATCTAACTCCATATCTTATGTTGGATAGTTCTTATCATGAAAATTCAAATTCCGCAATGTATAGGAAATTAATGATTTCATTTTAAATAAAAACATATCCCATGCCTTTGTTTGAAGCATCACTGAATACCATGAAAAGATCTCCACTTGTGGGTATTGTGAAAACATTCATAGCAATAAGCCTCTTTTCCATCCCCATGAATATCTCTTCACATTCGTAATTCTATGAAAACATGACTCCCTTATGAGTCAGCCTAGTAAGAGGGTTTGAAAACCATGAGAAATTTCTCTCAAATCAGATATAATATCTAACTATCCAATGGAAGCTACATATATATGTCACAGAAGTTGGCCTTGGCCATCCCACAATTTAATTTTTTGTAGATGGGTCCACATATATCATATTTCTTGTGATGATATGACCCGTGAATGATACTTCCTTCAACCATAACTCACACTTACTATATGATGCATAGATCTTCCCCTCTCACAAGGTATTTAGTAAATATCTTAGATACTCCTCATGTTATTCATTGGTTTTGTAGTGTATTATAACATCATCTATAAAGACTAATATTAATTTGTCAAGGTAATTTCTAAAGACTTTATTCATCAAGTCCATGAATATTAATAGATAATTAGTGATTCTGAAAGGAATTACTAGGAATTCATAGTTCTCATACCTTGTATGAAAGGAAGTATCGGGAATATCCTCCTTCACCCATACTAGGTAATATCCTATTCATAGATACACCTTGTAGAATTATTGTGATCCACATATCTGATTGAATAATACATCAATTTATTGAACATGTAACTTTTTATTTATCATGATTTTCATGATCATAGTATAATCAATGAAAAGGCGCATTGACCCATCTCTATTCTTGAAACATTTTATAGGTGTACCCCATAGTGAAGTAATTAGACATATAAACCCATTATCCAGATTCTTCTGTAATTTTTTCTATAGCTCCTCAATCTCTATAACATCCATTATTTTTAGAGTATTGAATACTAAAAACACCCCAGATATAAGATCAATTGATAATTCAACATCTCTTCTCGGTGGAAGACCGAGATATTCCTCGAGAAACCTATCTACAAATTCCATAACTATAGGCCTATCATTGAGGACGGTTTTCCTTTGACTCAATCATCTGAGAAAGACACATGAGCTAATAGGGTAGTAATATCTATTCTAGGAATGATGGTGCTGAGGGAGATTCATCCTCCTCCTTTCACTTGTACAGACTCAGGGGTTGATTCACCATATGGAGAGTGATTTCCCTCTCATGACAATTTATGATGGATATATATAGGAAAATCTAATCTATTATAATAATATAATTAAATTACACTAGATAGAGTATAAAGTGGTTCTCTAGGATGTTAAATCAAAAAAAATCATAGTGGTGGTCTTGTATTTTAGGGATTCAATAAATTCTCCATTTGGCGTTCTCAAAAACATCTCTGCTCCTAAGATTTCTGGTGGTGTTTGGATTATTCTACTAAACTCTCAGGATATAAAATAATGCATAGAAGCAGGATAATGAACATAAATTTCACTAATTTTTTTGGTTCTACATTATGAAATATAAAAATATGGGTGAGTACTTTTAAAATATTAAACTCATAAAGAGAAATCTAATGATAAAAATGGATAACTTATAAATTAAACATATTTACTTAACTTTAGAATTTATAGGATTCAATCTATGCTGCACATTTCATATCATATAATCTTATGGGATTTTTTTCTCCCTTAATAATATTAGGAATTTACCAAAGAATATACCTGGATGTGTCGAACGAAGAGTGTACCAAGGCCCATTGTCATGCACAGTTCCAATTTGATTCTAGCTCAATGCGTTGTTTTCAATTTTTTCCACTAGATACATCTCTTATAGAGACAAATCTACTTGATCATATCAAGACAGGGATATATTTCTTTCATAAACCATTTACTCTATAATAAAAAAAATTATAGATGTTTTTATTATACTTAGTAATATCCCTAAGTCTTTCACTAGGGTATGCTAATCATAATCCCAAAAATAACTAAATTTATTCTATGATACAAACTATACCAACCCTTCTCTTTATTACACACATAGACAAGATTTATAACATTAAAATTCACTTAATATAAACCATAAGATCAAGTGAACTGGTTTTTTTAGAGAATAGTGACATTCCATGACAACATCAGACATAAAATACAACATCATTATTAAAAACAACTTTTACATGACTGCATCAATCCTTCATATTTAGCATCACATGGGATTACTTGAGGACGTACATAAAAAAGTGAGAGATATAAAGCCTGATAAGGGAGTAAACAAGGCATAACATAAAGAATACAATATATGTTAGGCAATAGAAATATCAATGGATCATAAGAGAAACATAAACATAAAGGCACGATATAACCTTGTCATCATAACCTGGAAATGGGGAAACAAGTTATAACATTACATCATTAACATAATGGAATTTGGTAATCCATTGTCCCAACAAGGTGAAAAAATTTCCTAAAAGGAATTTGGTCAAACTCTATCCCATCATAATGTTTCATGACACAATAAATTACCCAGTGAATTGGGGCGCTGTCAGGGCGCACCCTTCATGAACATTTAAATCTCATGTTAATGTGTGAAGCATAAATCATATAACACAGATTCATTCAACATCATCAATTATTCCATGATAAATGAATGTCTTATAAATACATTAAATTAAATAATCAATATTTATATGTTCATAAAGGTTAATACCCTTGATAGAGAAATGGGCGTGGTATTAACTACATAATTATTTTGGCATGGAAAATCATGGTGAAATTTTTGCAGTATAAAAACATCACATGGAGATTCATAAAATTTTTTGATAAGAGATAAATGGGTATCTCATCATTAAAAAATTAAATGGTTAGAATGGGGATCATGGTACATAATATCCAAACACATTAAATGAAATTTGAGATGCATTATATAAGAGAAATTATTGAATGGAATTGAGGAGAGAGAAATCCCTTATGGAATTTCTGCATGGTAATGGGTGTACATTGGAGGGATAAATGAGAGTGAAAGAAGACTAACAACATTCAAATATAATAAGGGAATAATGGAAGAGATTAGAGAACACACACCAACATTTTAATTCAAAAATAAAATGGTATAATAATATGATGAATCTTGGAAAAAATGAGAAAGGAAGAAACATGAGGATCCCTTACATGAGTGTGTGGCTTCAAAAGCTTGAAGAGGGTCATCGGGAGAGCTTGGGGAACTGTTGGAGGATTATAGAGAGGATAGGATAGAGTAAGAACATTTTGGGAGGATTTTGAATGAATTGAACCGAGAGCATGTGTAAGAACCCGGATATTCTTTTCAGGCATGTCTTTCCTTTTTCTGATGTTTTTAAGAAAAGAGGAGTTTTTTGATATTCTTGAAGTACATGCCGTGTACTTTATGAGTACATGCCAGGTAATTTTCTCCCGCGTGAGGCCGTGTGCTGGCCATGTCCAGGCCACACACACGGGGTGTAGCGATGAGGTGGAGGTTGCTTAATGCATTGTACGGATGGGGTGATTACACTCCATGTACTCATGAAGTACACGTTGTGTACTTTTCTTTTTATTTCATTAATCAGACTGAGGTCGTGTCAAATCCATGTTTCTGTCTTCTTCTATGCTTAATTCTATCCAGAGCGTTCGAGGGGTCCAATTCTTCTCTGAACCACCGATCCTTCACCAGTTACCCAAATCGAACGTCGTTGACTGCATTGAAATCACAGCGGTGAGTTCTCCCTTCTTCATGAGTTTCAGTACCTATTTTTCCATCTTTCTCAAGCTATCGTGGGTTGATCGTTTTGGATGTTTTCTCATATCTTCATCGTTCTAAGGAGAATCAATCATTGTGGCTCATGTATATCGATCTCCTAGGATCGAGGTATGTGGTTTGTTGCCAGACGTTGAATTTCATTGAGTTTTTGTGGAAAAAGTGTGGGATACCCATGTATCGGGTATCCCGGGTTAGGGATTTTTATTCCATTGTTTAATTGCCTTAGATTTCTTGTTTTTCCTGAGGTTAATTGATAGTAATATATGCTTGGTTTCATGTTCGAGTATCACCCACGGGTGATTTCCCTTGCTTTGGATGTTTATCGCCGTTTGGCTTAGGTTGCCTGTGAGGCAAACCATGTAGCATCGTTTGATTGCCTTGTTATAGATGGTTGCATTTATTTCCTACTGTTTATATGCTTTTGATGCATTGTAGCTATTATCCATGTAGTTGTTGAACTTTCTTAGGGTTGCTGACAGTCGATTACGCATGACTAGACTGCTCATGGCTGTGTGAACCTGATGCGGTAGACTAAAGTGGGAATTGATGATTAAGGGCTTCCCTAGAGGGTCTGTTATAAATTAGTCTCATACGCAGGACCTACATTAATTAGAATTTGTGCTTCCCAAGAGTTTCCTTAGTTTACTCACGTATCAAGACCGTAGGAGGAATTATACGTAAGTGCTTCCTCATAGAGTATGTAGCTATCATTGCAAGACCATAGGGGAATTGATGGTGAGAGATTCCCAGAGTGTCTATGCCTTGTATGATTATTTTACTAGAGGGGTCTGGTAGTAGGAGCCACCCATAGAGTCAATATTATTATTTGTTTGGATTGTTTTGACGTGTCCACCAAGCCAAAGATCAAGCATGGGTTTGTACTGCTTGATATCTAGGTTGTTTGTTGAGATACATGTTGTGTTGAATGATGTACCATGAGAATATAGAACTGTTGTTAGAATCCTTGGTTGATAATTAAATTATTGTATTAAATTAATAAATAAATGTGAATGTAGATTTGTAGGATTTTTACTTTGGTGTACCTATGTTTCTCTGCTGCATTTATTTCCTTTACTTTTGCTACATTTCTCAGTGACAATACGGCATGGAGATTGTGGTGGTTACCTACTGGGATTAGTCTCACACCCTGTTTGGGTCCTACTTTCCGGCCCAAATAGGTTATATGGTTACAGGTGTGGATAAATATTGTGGCCCTTCTACTTCAGGTACATGACTGTTGGTTGGATTTGGAGAGCATAGGACCGAGATTAGGCTTGCGATGCTGCTGGAGTTGCTGTTACTTTTAGTACTTTGTTTTTAGTTGTATTTTTCCACGTTTTTGTGTTTGCTACTTTCCTTAGATACTTGTACCTGATGCATCATTATCATCATTACTATATATATATATTCATTTCTTCCGTTGATTGGTTTCAGTTGTTTTATGTCTTCTACTACTTCTTCTATTGACTATTATTTCTTTTCCCTTGTATACCTTACCAAATGAGGGAATATATTCCCCAATAACTTACCAAGGCCCTCACTGCTAGTCGGCAGCCTCTAGTGTTTGGGGAAATGCGCTTGAGGTCATGTGGGGAACTGGGCATGAGGAACCAGTTGAGTGGCTCCGGATTCGGGTCATTACAAAGTGGTGTCAGAGGCAGGTTCTTCCTCTTCTATTTGACTTAATGTTTGGGGACATTAGACAGGGATAAGAAGGAATAGGTAAATGGTAAATAGCTATGCCTTGGCATTCTAGAACCCATGTACAAGGAAAAATCTAGATTACCTTGAATGTTGTAATTTTCATGTTCTGAAAATGTTACAGTTTGATTGATTTCACTGTTGGGTGATGCAGTTATTTTGTGCTGTTACAGTTTATATGATTGCAGTTCTATTTTGTTGCAACCCGATGAGACGAGGGTATGCCATCTCATTCATTATATAGGAACGTGTTAGAAAATCACATGCCATGCATTTTTTCATGCCATCTAGGTTTCATTATAAAGTGGATGTTGTTGTGATATAATTTGTGATAGAAAATGCATGCTGTTGTGATAGATGCTATGATAAAATACCTGCTATGTGGATAGGGTATCAGTTGTTTAGAGCTTCTTTATCACGGACGCCAATCATTGGTCTTGGAGGTGTTATGGGCCCCTGAGTATCAGAATTTGGTGGTTCATGAGTTTTATATACTATTTCTTGTTATATGCATTTTTATGATGCCATGATTTGATTCGCATAGAATACGGGCCCCCACAGATTGGAATATGGCACCTTAACCTCTGTTTTCTGTGTTTTCTGGGCTCCGGTGCAGTTCTAAGGAAACTGTCTGGAAAAACCCAGAATACATGGAATGTAATTTACAAATACACGTCGTGTAGTTTTTGGTCGTGTCACTGACCGTTTGGACAAGGACACGGGGCTGTAAAAGGGTCTTTAGGAACACACTGTGTATGTTATATACACGTCGTGTAGTGGTAAACTATTTAGCCGGCCGTATCTCTAACAACACGGGTTGAGAAAACTCTGGTAGTACACGCCGTGTTTGGTATGAACATGTCGTGTAGTCTTTTTCTAGGTACACGGTCGTGTCACGAACAATATGGGTTGGTGTTATCTTCTCCTATACATGCTGTGTTTGTTCGAAACACGCCATTTAGGGGTTATCCGTGTAGCCATCCATTTAACAAACCACACGGGCCATGGTTTTCCTTAAAGAGAATTCCCTATCTCTTGGTAACACACTGTGTAGTGTCGACTATGTGTCAGGCCGTGTCGCTAAAAACATAGGCCTGGTAAGGAATGTCTAGTGCAGGTCGTGTCTGCCTCAGCACGCCGTGTATTCTTTGACTGGGACAGTCCGTGTGACTTAGTCATGTAGGAGTAACTGGGCAGGGAGAAAAGGGTGAGTACACGCCGTGTAGTTTGAGAACACTCTAGGTAGTCAGGTTGTTTACACGGCCATGTATGGACAAGGTACACACTGAGGGTAATATTTCTGGGAACACGTCGTGTAGCCATACTACACGATGTGTAGTCATGTTTTCCCAATTTTAAAGGATTTTCCTCTTTTTCAATTTCACTCTCTTATTTTGAAACTGTGTTTGTCGTTAATGAAGGTGCTTTTTGATCTTTCAGAGCTATGGAACCAACACATCCTTTCATTTCATGACAGGAACCAGGCAGTGACCATACACCTGATGCGACCGATTAGGGACTACCAGTAGTTCCGCCTATCATTCCGGACATGGAACCTATAGTGATTCCGGACACTGGTGTCGACACTCAGTTCAGAGAGGGTTTCATGAGATTTATGAAGACATTCTAGGGAGTTCAGCTTCCTGCCCTAACTAGTGCAGAGCTAACGCAGGTTTTTCAGCAGCAACATCCTCCCACGTTCATAGGGGATGGAGGACCGTAGGCTGCGGAGTCATGGCTAGAAGCCTTTTTATCCATATTCGACCATCTCGAGACAAGCCCAGACAGGAGCGTGAAGCTCGCAACATACATGCTACGAGACTCCGCCAAAATATGGTGGGAAGTATTTTCTCAGGCAGGGCGCCAACAGACTATGGCTTGGTATGAGTTCCATCATACGTTCTTTGACTACTTCAACCCAGTGATGTTGAGGGCTGACATATCTAGGGAGTTCATGAACATGCAGTAGGGAACTCTTTCAGTTATGGATTATTCCTCCCATTTCACAGAGTTATAGCTTTTTTCTCCCGTTTTAGGGAACGATGAGTTGTTCTTGGAAAGGAAGTTTGAGGAGGGACCCAAACGAGAGATCAGATCACAGGTGAATGTCTTCCAATTGACTTCTATTACTCTGATAGTCAACCAGGTGATGATCATGGAAAAGAACCTGAGGGATACAGGAGTTGTGGACCAGGGTGGTTCAGCATCCAGGGCTGATTCTTTTCAGACAGACAGTAGGAAGCGCCACCGAGAGTCTACCTGAGGCGACCCAAGGAAGCGCGGTATTCCTTATGGTAGATGAGATAACCCTTCTGGCACCCAATTTGTGTGTTATAAGTGTGGGAGTAGAGGGAATAATAATCCCCAGTGCCCGAGAGACCTAATGGAGTGCCGATCTTGCAGTAATATGGGTCAACTACAACGTTTCTGAAAGGTTCCCCTTCCAGCAGCTATTGAAAGAGGATCAGTTTTGACACCGCGTACAGGAGCAGGGTTTCCAGTTCTGTAGTAGACTGGGGGCTGGAGTTCTTCAGGTCATCTAGGTCAGGGTAGAGGCCATAGACACAGTGGTCAGGCTTAGGGAGGAGCATCTCAAGGTTTTCAAGCTACTACACAGGGCCGCGGTACATGCCAGACTTTTTTTGTAGAGCATATTCATCAGGAGCAAGATCCCAGACCCTCTACAATTCGAGGTACTATCTTAGTAGCCTCAGTTTTATCTTCATCTTTTTTGATACTGGTTTTTCGCATAACATTATCTCTGTTGTTGTCGTGGAGAGCCCTGGGCTCTGTGTCTTTTCATCTGCTGACATGTTGACTCTCGACATGACCTTGGGAACGAGGACATCTAGCGTACATTAGTGAAAATAATTTATTCTAGAGGTTGCAGGGTGTCACTTCTTATGGGACCTCTATGACCTAGAGATGACAGGCTACAATTTCATTCTTGGGATGGACTGGTTGGTTCCCTTCTAGGCAGTTGTCGATTGCTATCGCCACAGGGTCAGTTTCGTAACACCAGACGGCGGGTCCATTCTTCAGAGAGGCGAGTGGGATGTCCCGGTAGGTAGATCTGGACCAGAACATCATAGTCTAGGTGGGGTTATGGCCCGATTTTCTAGTCTTTATTTGGATGATCAGTGGACTTCACAGTTAGACTTTCCTCCAATGGTGGATCATTTCAGAGATGTCTTCCTAGGGGAATTTTCAGGTTTACCTTCAGAGCGTGAGGTAGTTATCTCAATTGAGCTCATTCCAGGAGAGGCATCGGTGTCCATTACACCTTATATGATGTCTAAACCTGAGTTGCAGGAGCTCAAGAAGCAGTTGGAAGAGTTGCAGGGAAATGGTTTCATCCGACCCCGTACTTATCCTTGGGGTTCACCTGTCCTTTTTGTGAAGAAATTAAATGGTACCCTTAGGCTTTGCGTGGATTATCAGAAGTTGAACCAGTTGACGGTCAAGATCTGATATCCGTTACCAAGGATCGATGATCTCTTCGATCAGCTTTGAGGAGCCAGAGTATTCTCAAAGATAGACTTGAGATCCGGCTATCATCAGTTGCGTGTAAGACCATCTGATGTACCCCTTACAGCCTTCTGGAGTAGGTATGGTCTGTATGAGTACTTGGTTATGCCGTTCGGTCTCACAAACGCACCGGAAATATTCATGGCGCTGATGAACAGAGTATTCCGTACTTACATGGATTCCTTCATGGTGTTTTTTGTGGACGACATCTTGGTGTACTCTCACACTCGACACAACCTTGCAACCCATCTTGAGATCGTTTTGAGTACACTGATGGAGCATTAGCTATATGCTAAGCTCTCAAAGTGCCACATTTGGATGGACGAGTTCCACTACCTGGGTCATGTCATCTCAGAGACAGGGGTATCAGTAGACCCAGAGAAGGTGAGAGTAGTAGTTACCTCGGAGCAGATGAAGAATGCTCCATAGGTGAGAGTAGTATTTGGGGTGGCTGGTTACTATAGGAGGTTTATACAGGACTTCTCATGCTTAGCAGCACCGTTTAAGGGCTTGACTAAGATGGGGGTAAAGTTTGTTTGGTCAGAAGCCTGTGATTCTTCCTTTCAAGAGCTAAAGGGGAGGTTGACTTCGACGCGGATTCTAGTTTTTCCATAGGTGGGCAGGAGTTATACTGTTTTCTATGATGCATCTGGAATCGGGCTAGGAGCAGTGCTTATGCAGGAGGATCGTGTTGTTTCATATGGATCTCGGAAGTTGAGGCCACATGAGAGGAATTTTTGTACACATGACTTGGAGCTATCTGCAGTTGTTCATTCTTTGAGTTGTTGGAGGCATTACATTATGGGAGAGAATTTTATGATATATACTGACCACAAGAGTCTAAAGTACATCTTCACGCAGCGTGACCTGAATCTGAGATAGCGGAGGTGGGTCGAGTATCTCCAATCCTTTGAATTCGTGCTTGCCTACACACCTGGGAAAAGAAATGCAGTGGCCGATGCACTGAGTAGGAGAACTCATATACAGGCAGATCAGGAGGCCAGCATTGAGTGGAAGCTTATGGATCTCTTCTCTGAAATGCATTTGGAGGTGCATGATAGACAGGGGTAGACTTTCCTATCTTTTGTAGCTGGTACCTCTATGTTTCTTGACAAAGATGAGATGAGGAAGATATCAGATTTTGAAGGACTGATCCTACGGGAAAGAATTTCAGGAGAGGACCCTCTTCCCGGATAGACCGTTGGTGAAGATGAGATCTTGAATTTCGAGGGACATGTATGGGTGCCAGCAGATATACACAAGGAGCTGATGCGAGACATTCATTCTTCCATCTGGGCAGTTCATCCTGGCATCACCAAGATGTATCATGATCTACAATGCCAGTACTGGTGGCCAGTTATGAAGAGAGATGTTGCTGGTTTTGTCATCAGATGTTCCACTTGTCATCAGGTGAAGGCAGAACACCAGCGACCAGCAAGGCTTTTGCAGCAGTTACCCGTTCCCGAGTGGAAGTGGAACGATGTCGCGATGGACTTCATGAAAGGGTTACCGAGATCTTCGAGATGGAATGATACGTTATGGGTTGTCGTCTATAGGCTCACGAAGGATGCTCACTTCTTTCCGATAAAGGAATCCTTCGGTGTCGATGAGATTGGACGGTTGTACGTCCATGAGATAGTGTGCCTGCATGGGGTTCCGAGTACTATCGTTTCGGATAGGGATGCCCGCTTTAATTCGAATTTCTGGTAGGGGATACAGAAAGCTTTGGGTACACAGGTACTCTTGAGTACAGCTTACCATCCTCAGATGGATGGCCAGTCAGAGCGCACGATTCAGGTGCTTGAGGATATGCTCCGAGAATACATTATAGACTTTGGTTGTTATTGGGAAAAGAATATTAATCTTGTGGAGTTCGCTTATAACAACAGTTTTTTGGCGACTATTCAGATGTCACCTTAAGAGGATTTCTACAGTAGGCCAGGCCGATCACCTTTGTGCTGGATGGAGGCAGGAGAGGTAGCTTTGCTGGGACCTCGTCTTGTTCAGGAGACCTCAGAGCAGATAGATTTGATTCGTAAGAGGATGACTGATGCACAGTCTCATCTGAAATCTTATTCAGATTAGCAGAGACAACCTATACAGTTCGAGGTCAGAGATCAGGTTTTCCTATGTGTTACCCCGAGGTTGGAGATCAGGTTTTCCTACATGTTACCCCGAGGTTGGGACACAATAGGATTGGAAGACATGGTAAGCTTTCGCTGAGATACGTCGGGCCGTTTGGGGTTCTGGAGAGAGTCATACCAGTTTCTTATAGGTTGCAGTTACCTCAGAGATATCAGGTTATGCACGACATCTTCCATGTTTCTCAGCTTCAACGCTATTTCTCAGACCCGTCTCATATTTTTTGACCTGAGGAGGTTGAGCTGGAGCAGGATACATCGATCAAGGAGCATCCTATCATGATTTTTTATCGTAGCACAAAGGTACTCTATGGCCGGTCTGTTCCTCTAGTATGGGTGCTATGGCAGTACGACCGCGTGCAGGACGAGAATCAGGAGAGGGAGGATGTTATGCGATCATAGTGGCTAGAGTTGTTCGAGTTTTCTTATTCTCCACCTTTCTAGGAAAATTTGGGGAAAATTTTCTTTAAGGGGGGAATTTTATAAGAACCTGGATCTTATTTTTAGGTATATCATTCTTTTTTTTGATGTTTTTGAGAAAAGTGGAGTTTCTAGAAATTTTTGAAGTACATGCTGTGAACTTTTCTCCCACGCGATGCCATGTCCTGGCCGTGTCTAGGGCACAGACACGGGGTGTAGCGATGAGGTGGAGGCCACTTAATGCGGTGTACGGATGGGGTGAGTACACGCCGTGTACTCATGAAGTACACACCATGTACTTTTCTTTTTATTTAATTAATTGGACTGGGGTCACGTCTAATCCATGTTTCTGTCTTCTTCTACGCCTAAATCCATCCAGAGCATTCGAGGATGCCGATTCTTCTCTGAACCACCGATCCTTCACCAGTTACCCCAATCAAACGTCATCTATTGTGTTGGAATCGCAGCAGTGAGTTCTCCATTCTTCTTGAGTTCAATTCCAGGTTTTTCCCTCTTTCTCAAGATATCGTGGGTAGAGAATTTTCGACTTTTTCTAAGATCTTCGTCGTTCTAGGGATAATCAATCTTCGTGGATCAAGTATATCGATCTCCTAGGATCGAGGTAGGTGGTTTGTTTCCCTATGTTGAATGTATTTGTGAAAAAATTGTCGGATACACATGTATCAGGTATCCCGGGTTAGGGATTTTGATTACATTGTTTAAATTCTTTTGATTTCTTGTTTTCATGAAGTTAATTGATAGTAATATATGCTTGGTTTAATGTTCGAGGATCACCCACAGGTGATTTCCCTTGCTTTTCCTATTTATCGCCATTTGTCTTAGGTTGAAAGTGAGGCAAACCTTGTACCATTGTTTGTCTACCTTGTTATAGATGATTTCATTTATTTCCTATTTTTTATATGCTTTTGATGCATTGTAGTTATTATCCAAGTAGTTGTTGAAATTACTTAGGGATGCTGAGAGTCGATTATGCACATCTAGACTGCTCAGGGCTGTGTGAACCTGGTGCGGTAGACTAAAGAGGGAATTGACGATTAAGGGATTCCCTTGAGAGTCTGTTATAAATTATTTTCATATGCAGGACCTACAGGAATTGGACTTTGTGCTTCCCAAGACTATCCTTAGTTTATGTACGTATCGAGACCACAGGGGGAATTAGATGTAGGTGCTTCCTTAGATAGTCTATAGCTATCATTGCAATACCATAAGGGAATTGACGGTGAGAGATTTCCAGAGTGTTTGTTCCTTGTATGATTATTTGACTAGAGGGGTCTGCCAGTAGGATCCACCCAGAGAGTCAGTATTATTATTTTTTTGGTTGGTTGTGACAAGTCCACCATGCCAAAGAACAAGCTTGGGTTTGTACTACTTGTTATCTAGGTAGTCTGTTGAGATACCTGTTTTGTTACTTGCTATGCCTTGAGAATATAAAAATATTGTTAGATTCCTTGGTTGATAATTAAATGATTATATTAAATTAATAAATAAATGTGAATGGAGACTTGTAGGATTATTAGTTTGGTTTACCTCTATTTCTCTGCTGCATTTATTTCCTTTACTTTCTCTATATTGCTCTCTGACTGTAGGGAAGATATCTTGTGGTGATTACTTACTGGGATTAGTCTCACATCCTATTTGGGTCCTGCTTTTCAGCACAAATAGGTTATATGGTTGTAGGTGTGGATAGGGATTGTGGCCCTTCTACTTCAGGTACATGATTACTGTTTGGAGTTCGAGAGCATTGGACCGAGCTTAGGCTTGCGATGCAACTAGAGTTGTTGTTACTTTTAGTACTTTATATTTAGTTGTATTTCATCAGGTTGTTGTGTTTGTTTCTTTCCTTAGATACTTGTAACTGCTTCATCATTATCATAATTACTATATATATTCATTACTTCAGCTGTTTGGTTTCAGTTGTTGTATGTCGTCTACTGCTTCCACTATTGACTGTTATTTCTTTTCCCTTGTATACCTTACAAAATGAGGGAATTATTTCCCCAATAACTTACCAAGGCCCTCAATGCTAGTCATTAGCCTCTGGCGTTTGGGGAAATGAGCTTGAGGTCATGTGGTGAACTGGGCATGAGGCACCATTTAAGTGTCTTTAGATTCGGGTCATTACACCATGAGTGGGTTTATATTTGAAATGATACGGTATAATAATATAATGAAACATGGAAAAATGAGAAAGAAGATAGCTGATGATCACCTACTTGAGCGTGTGACATCAAAAGCTTTAATAAGGTCTTCTAGAGAGCTTTGGGTGCCTTGGGAGGATTCCAGAGAGGGGAGGATAGAGTAGGGACGTGTTTTATGGATTTTTAGTGAAGATAAGTGGGAGAAAGTGTGGGTTTATATATGAAATGAGAGGTTAATTCTTTAATATTTCTCAAACATCGGTTTTTTAATATATATAATTAAATATTCAAAACCACAAACATTCCCATTGGTTTCTTGAGGGGTTTTAAAAATGAGGAGTGGATAAATTTATTTTATAATGAAAATGTACAATAATATAAAAATACTAGCCTTGCGTATGTGGAGGAGAGCCACATTATTAAAGATATGAATTTAAAATCATAAAATATGTTATACATTTTGGAGGATTCACTAAGGAATTATAAAATAAATAAATTAAATCAAAAATCACATCAATTTAATGGGAAAATTATATTTTTCATATAATAGCCATTATTGTATTTATTACATCATTTTGGAGTCATTATGATGTCATTGAACACATATTTTATTTAAGGTATTGAATTTTTACCTAAAAAGTTGACTCTCATAGAAAATTATTAAAAATTCACTGTTGGATAATTCTGATGTTAGGATTCTAAAGATAATATTCATTTTATCTAAATTATTTCTTAAATATGTGAATTTTCTCTTTTAAAATGAAAACTTAAATTTTTTTTAAAATTCATTGCTTTTGACCAAAAATGTTTTCATCCATAATAAAAATTAAATTTGAAATCATTGAAATTATATACAAATTTATTATATAAAAATGTTATTTTATAATAATATTTTTTTTAAATTACAAATTATTTCAAAAATTCATTAATTTCATAAAATAAATTATTTCAAAATACACATTCTATTATATCATATGAAAATGTAACTCTTATCAAACTAATTACCTAATCATATATAGATAAGGAATTGATATAATAATCATTTTTAAATATTCTTATTTATAAATTATTCATAAAAAAAATATTTAATAAAATAATGTATATATTTCTCAAAATTACCATTTTTACCAGAAAATTCAATTTATCAAATCTATAAATTTTTAAGAATGACTATTATCATAAAAGAACTGATAGAATAAGAATTTTATTTTAATAAATGGATTACAAAATAATTAACTAATAACATGTTTCATATCCCCTTTTAACACCAACAAAAGGCATAACGGTATGGTGTGCAATGGTGATAGACTCTTGGGGTGGCTTGGATAACATCACCCTTGTAGTAGTCTCTATTAACATTAAATTCTCCCATATGATATTGCATTTAAGAATAACATGTTCAAGCTCATCTTGGGATTGGTCTAGAGAAAATACTAGTAATTCTACCACCATTATAAGCATTGACAAATGAGTTTCATATGGCCCTAGTCTATAGGATGATTCAATCATCTCCTTTTCCTATGTTGAATGGATTTTTTTTAAAACATAATATTTATATCAGTAATGTGATCATTGTTAAATGACTATATTATCAATAATAATTATACATAATTTGTCATTAAAATCCAACTAGAAAAAAATATGAGTCATGTTTTTTCTATATCCATAACAACATAAAAATGGTCATTTTTTTATAAATGACCGGGTCATTACAAAAAATGTGATTTTTTTTTCATTCCAAAAGAAATAAAAGATCATGTGATCCATGCTAATCCATCCCATCTGTCAACAGTTAACATTAATACAATTTTTTAATCATTCTATCCAACACTCATAAATCCACATTTGGTGAGATAATACATTAATCTCACAAACATCATAAAAATATTAACCTAAACACTCCATAAATGTGTTACTATTTAACTATTAAGAAAGTTAAAAAACCAAAAATTTAGAAATAACATCATGAAATCAGCTTAAAATTGATTCCCCATATACCCCAAATTAGTTTTTGTATATCACATTCCAAAACATGTGATACTCACATTGAATATTCATTTGAAACACGGTACTTTCCTGAATTACAATAAATTATATTCAAAAACAGTAATTCCTACTTATTCCAATGATTACATGATATATACCTTGAATCTAAAAAGTTTTTGTGAAATCTTGGACTCAAATTCTACATAGAGGTGCCCCGAGCCTGGTTGTCAACAAGGCTTCAGGCGCATCTCCCCAAACACCAGAGGCTATCAACTGACAGGGAGGGAATAGGGTTTTTCTCTATAGAGACTATACCATCACTATGAAGTGAAATGAAAACTCCAATTTGACCATTTCCTATAAGGATATCAAGTTATATATGGAAGTCACGTTACAATTTAATCATTTTGTAATTAAATCCATATATTAGTCACACCATTTAGTAGGTCCCTTTGGTTCCAGCATATCAACTTATTAGAGTTTCAAGTCTAAGGGGGTAGGAAACCATTTAATTTATTCCTTATAAGTCATAAATATTTAATAAGGTTTACTTTTATACCTTCTAGTAGACATGGAAAGGGGTAGTATAGATGTGAAACCAAGCGATCCAATTATATTCAAATAGATCAAGTCATATTATCTAATATACTTGTAATTTTATCCATTTAACATTTTATCTTATTGATTCAATTACCTTAGGTGGGTCAAGTTTAAATTAATATGGTACGATTATTTTATCAATTTTCAATTCATCTAATTAAAGGAGAGTACCATTAACATTTTCAATCCAAAAACTCGAACGGTGGATAAAAAGTTATAAAAAACCAGTAAATCCTAATTATGGACGTCACCAAACATGTGGGGGTCATCATTGAGGTCATTACCTCTAATAATTATTCACATGTATGGAATAGTTCAAAGGAAACGGTTATAAAAACCACACAAGGGGAATATTAATTAAATCGGTGTTACCCGATGAAATCTGGGCACATGTCTGAAGATTTATACAATCATGAATCATGAGGGGTGAGTTATTGACCACCTTCCTTATACCTGTATGACTCACAAAATCTAGTACCAGACCCTAGTTTTTCCTATATTAGAATATATCTAATGAATAAACACCCTGACAATGTGGAATATGAGGCTATATCTAAATATAATTATTGATAGGAAGAGGAACAAATGAAGATTAAAAAGAAACTAAGATCACACTTATGTAGATCCAATATGATAAATGATGTTTGAGTTGGACTTGGGATGGAAAAATGAGATCAATTAAAATTTTAGGCCTTTTATAGATCTCAAAAGTGAGTAAAATAAGGTGGATGTATACTGAAAAACAATAACTGAGGAAGGGTGTGATTTAAGAGTGTTTTTAAGGAAAAAATTGTAAAATAACTAGAAAAAAGAAATCTTAGTGTTTTTCCACACAATTATCCCGATTTTTTACCAACTATGAATGATATTCGGAAGGGAGGGGCTTTCCCCAATGCTAGGCCTCATGGTTATAGAAACCATTCTCCAACTGTGCAAAAAAACCTATACAATTTTTCTGCAGTTTTTGGCTCGACCGTGTGGCCCATGGAGCACAGTTATGGAAAATCATGCACTATATACCATAGAATATTCCACATTCTCATGGTTATAAGTAACCATGTAGATTCCTAGAATTATTTCTAATAAACGTGTTACATGCCTTTTTTTCCCAAAAAATAGGTCACGGGCTCATAATGATCCCTGGACACCCCTAAGACCATTGTGAACTCATTAGGCATCCATAATAGGTTCAAAATAAATAATATCACAAATTTAAAATTATCCATACCTATTTCAAAACCTAGGTTCCTACATTCTTCCCCATTAAAGGAACTTTTCTATGAGTTCACCATCTAGGAACAGAAATACACTTTCTAAGAAAAACTCTGCCTATTGGGCATGTACGACATCCTCTCAATCTCAATTATCATCATATACAAGGTTACGATTCCATTTCACCTGTAATAAATGTATATAATTGATACATAGATCCATCACGCTCCAATAAATGATGACTATGGTATACTCATTAGACAAATTTTCATCACGCAGTACAACATCCTAAGGATCAAAAGCATGAGACAAGTTGGCATGATTCCAAAAAAAAAAATTGAATGTGGAAGACATCATTTATACAATAATAACTCTAAGGTAATAAAAACTGGCATGGTACCCTACTAACTTTTTTAATAATATAAATCATCCCTATATTTTAACTCAACATGATTTTTTTGCCTATATATCCATATATTCCTAAGACTGGACGATACCCGTAAGAAAAAATGTTCCCCAACCATTATCACCACAGGTCATCAATGATGAACTACATTATATTTATACCTATATAGAGTATTATACATATGCTTCTTGATTATTTTAACCCACTTTAAATACTTTTTCATGATACGTGGATATAGTAGGGCTTCCTATCCTATCTCTTTCTAGAACTAGGTTGAATAGAATGGCCTACTATAAAATACCTCATATAAATTTTATATTAAAAGTTTTTTTAAAGTGAACGTGATGAGAGTGATATAATTCACCCATGATTTTTCAAATTCAAGGATTAATTATTGTATTATGTCCTATATTAAATGTATTATCCATTATGGATATCCATCGGTCTAAGGGTTAAAGGCTATGATAAGAATCAACATTTCGCACATAGCTCTTTACAGCCCCTTCTTATATCATGATATGAAATGAGGATCCCTATCTGAAATGATAGAATGGGGACCACATGTAGTTAGATGTTTTCAAAATCATACAATATTCCCTATCTCATAAACAAAGGTCTCACAAATATGATAAAAGTGTTTAAATTTCATCAGTCTGTCATTCACAACCCGTACCACATCACTACATTTGGGATACCTAGGTAATCCAAATACATAATCGAAAGAAAAATACACCCATTTTTATTCTTGTACTAGAGTAGGCTGTAACAAGACTATAGTTTTCTGTATATACTCCTCCACTAGTTGACATGTGGAAGACCTAGTGATAAATCCATTAATCTAATGTTTCATCAAAGGCCACCAATACTGGTGTAACATATCTCAATACATTTGGTAGAAGCAAAGATTAAATTCCCAAAGATAAGCATTGGAATGGAGGGTCACATATTACCTAATATATATAAGAACCAAGACATGTCCATGTATATAGAGGATTCCATATCTATCCACAAAAGAATCTAGTGGTTGGGTTTCTTTTGAAAAACTCTCATAGATAACCAATCCTTCATGATTTGAAATTTGGATACTCATCACCTTCTTAAGGGGGAATTAAGTAACTATCGTGACTCAGATATAAGACTTCTTGAAACTACCATGAAACTCCTGATACAACTCAAAAAAAAGATCTATGAATTTCAATTCATCACTATATTCCTATATAGTATGTGGCTTAGTATTATAACTTAGAGAATCTACCACTGCATTTTATTTTCCTGTCATATAGGTAAGACCATCATCAAAAGAATGTATATATTCAACACATAATCACTTTATGATATTAATGTTACACTATTTAAAGATCTATTTGAGTTTCCTATTGCCTTTTTACAAAACAATGTTCTCACTAATCAGATAGTATCACTAGGAATGTAAGGAATGAAAAATTCTTGTAGATCAAGGTCATGGTTCAGGTAATTTTCCTCATGAGGCCTAAACTACTAAGATTCATATAAAAATAATATTTCTTTTTTAATTATATATTATCCTAAGTCGATTCATGATGCATTATACCTCACTATATAGCCTATACCATGCTCAAGAATAATTAGAATTTTTTAAATGAAAATAATTTATTTCTTCTCTTAAAAGTATTTCCCACGTGATTCTAACAATAACACCATATCAAACATCACTTTAATACCATTAAGAGTTGATATATGGTTTAAAATTATTACCTGAAACATATGTAATATCCACGTAGCCCCAAGAAACACTTTATATTGAAAAGGTTCTTGGGATACTCCAAGGACCCCTAAATCATCACTTTACCTGGGTCTATAGATTCTCCAAATTCTTATATATTGTGACACAATACGTGAAAATTTTCGAACTATAACTGGAACATTGAGATCAGGAAAAAAACGGTTGATGCTCTATCTGTATACTCAGAATGATGTTGACATGATTTTGATGGTCTCAATGAGTGTGAATATACATGAATATGTCTTCCACTAACAATACAACAAGAGAATCTTGATATGGGTGGACCACATTATTCATTTGATAAATGAAAATTAATTGTGTGTTCGTTAGATGAAATGAAATTAGGGGTGTCCAAAACAAACCCAACCCGTCCGACCTAACCCAACTGGGTTGGGTCTGGTTAAAAAATTATATACATAGGTCAAGTCATTTCAGGTTGACATGTGGTTGTGTTGGGTCAGGTAACAGGTTTGAAAAATGATCGAACCTGACCCAACCAACTCGAAAAACTACTGGTGCACCTCCCACGGGCGCCACCTAGCCTCGCCACCACCCTTCGTTGATGCCACTATATTAACCCTCCTTTTTAATTTATCCATGTCATCTCCCAGAATCACATTCCGTTTCTTCCATGTCTTTCCTCACAGTCACCAAAATCTTACTCCTACACTACCTTCTCCTCGGCCTCCATCATCTCTCTCGCGACTGTTGCTGCCTTCATTTCTCCACTCCGACCACTGTGACCCTAGAATCACTGGATAATACCCTTACCCCTACCTTCACCTCCACCTCTACATCCACAATGAACCAGTCTAATATCATAAACCAATAAAATATATGAACTAAATAAATAAAATTAAATAAATAATCAATACAGGTCGTGAAAAGTTGAGGTTGGTGAGTCATAGGAGAAGATAGACTCGACGAGTATTTGTCAACAATCCGGGGGTCAGAAGCATATTCTGAGGAATAAATATGTTTAGGGGTACCAAATATTGGCAGTGTTGGGATTTGATAGAAGTGTAAGGCTGTAGGAATCAGTATGAGAAAACAGTCATCGAAGGGGTTGGAATCAGAAATAAGATATTGCGTGTACGAATTGGGGATCAAGGGAGTTGTCTAAATTTTCTATTGAGGATTTAAAGATCTATTAAAGTACCCATAATATAATAGGGAGAGATGTTAGAATCCCACCCATGAATGAAAATGACATTGGACACCATTTCTTGGGTGGATTCATCATCAAAATCCACTTAGAATGTTGAAGTAGATGAATCACAGAAGTGGAAGAAACCATATGGTGCGTGGAAAATTTATCCAGGAGTGGAGTTTTCTTTACATAACCTGATCAACCCAACCACCCCAACCTATTCTAGATGGGTTCGGATAGGTTGGGTCCCAAAAAAAACATCAGACCCAACCCGACCCCGACCCAACCTTTTTTGATTGAATTTGGTTCAAAAACCCCCCTACCCAACCCAACATGACACATGGACACCCCTAAATGTCATAAGGAGATACTCATATAGACCATACATACTAAGATTGTAGTATGATGTATGTTTGATGGCCTGACACACACATGATGATTTCATAATCTCAGATCTATCTTAGAAAACACCCAAGCTTGTCGTAGCATATCATATAGATCATGAATACATGGAAGTGGATACTAGTTCTTAATTATAGGAATGTTTAACCATACGTTATAGATTCATAGAAAAAGGGCCTCATCTACATTACTATTTAAAATAAAAGGGTACCCCCAATATAATTTATTAGGATGTATAAAACCATTGTCATCTATATCCCCCAACTACCACATGAGATCATGGATATCAATAGGTTATGTCTTATACTGTGTAGTGGACATTGGAGCTTCTCTCAAAACGAGATCAATCATAAACTCTACCCATATATAAGGTGGTAAGACAAAAAATAATTAGGAAATTCCTCCCTAAAACGATCTAATACTGGAGGTAATTAAGAATGATATAAACAGTGATCCTCTCTGAATATGTCATCAACAATGGAAGTTACTCCACCAATCACAAGATTCTATGTTCTGACTATGATATCATCGAAATACCAATCATCCTAATGTAGATAAATGCTACCCAATAAGAATTTAAATGACACCATACAACAATAGAATTATACAATGTCATGAAACAGAACCATATAATCCATCCCAAGAATGATGTATAATCTCATCATCTCAAGATCAAATAAGTCCCACAATAAAGGGTAACTATCTACATTAAAGGGAATGTCCCTACATTATTTAATTCCCTATTACCATACTCCCAATGGCATCTCCAAGGTCATTAGACAACAGTAACAATGATTTTACATATAGATTCATTCTAAGTTAAATATTGAGATGAAGGAGTGTGAAGAACCTATATTAAACCAAGAAGATACTATAGTAGAGGATACAAGAATAATACCTCTTACAATAGATGGTCCCATAGGATTATCCTCAGGAATCTACTATAGTGAGTGAAACTGACCTTATCCATGGCTGTGTGCAGCATCTAGAATACCACGATCAAGTCCTTTGTGCTGACACTTATGAAAATCTTATGTCTGGATACCTGGACCATGATTTCTTCATCGATCAGTACTACCATTTCTAATTTAACTCCCTACCTGGTGGGGCATAAAATAACTTACCCATGAAGGGGGATTTAGTGTAGATCCACTTCAAAAATTCTCATGTAATGGTTCATTAGAATCTATGATGCATCCCAAAATAGTCATAATCCCAACACTCCATAGGGTCTCTATCACACTGAGGATTTAGATGCCCCTATCATCAAAACTAATGAATCACTATTGAACTTAAATTATGGGAAATATAGATCCCACTTCCTTAATAAAAATCCTCAAGAAAATGATTTATGATTTCAGAAGAACTACTGGCCTACCTCCACAATTGTCTTATATACCTAGTACTATCAGCATCCCTATTTTTTCACACATTAATAAGTGCCTGATCAGATTCTTCATATAAGGTACTTAAGAGAAAGGAATTCACCTGATTAAGGATCGTATAAATGATCCCATACACAAAAAGTCTAGCATGAGAAATATAATTACAAGATAGATGTGGTGAAAATCTCTATAACATAGTGAAACACACTGAATAATCTATAATTTACATAAAACCCTTCACAAGATATTCAAACACTCGAGATCTATTAGCTCTTAGTGTTTGAGGGAAATATTGTGTCATATAAGGAATTCATGAAATCACCCCACACCATTATTGGATGGTGACCATCTTGTGTAATCACATCCCACAAGTGCTTTACCAGATCACGCTTATTGTCCATATCAATATTTCCACTTCACTCCAGTGGTGTCTCCAAATATCAAATATAGACAAGGTGGCCTCCATAGAAGACTCAATAGCCTATGGACCGCCATCCCCCATGAAGGTAGTAGGATGTTTTTTTGGGAATGTTCAATTCAGATCATCCATCATATGAGTAGGTTGTGGATAAAAATTCATGGACTGCATGAGACATAAGAAACTATCAAAAATTTGAGCATCACTAAATTGATTAGGTATAACTGGAAATCCCACAACTATAAGTCATGTCGGTAGGACTGGGGGCTCTGAGCCCATCATATCTTGTGATTTTTCATTGCCACTCTCCTTGAAAATGAAAAGAGGATGTCATGGATGCATTGGTGTAAAAATGGAATGCACATGCCAATAAATCTAGGAGAAGATTTATAGAAATAATGGAATCTGATCATAAACAAAGGGATCAATACCTATAGATTACTACCCAACTACCCACATATTATATCGGTTTTTGTAATTTCCAAATTATAAATTTTATGGGTTACAGTAGATTAAGGTTCAATGAAAACATACCTCATCATTTACCAGCAAACATTTTATTTCATAAAGAATATTTTAATTTTCAAGATTTCATTTCATTTTTTAAAATATCAAGATTTATTTAAAATGATTCGTCATCTCTAGTGAGTTAGGTAAAATACTCTTTACCACCTAGATGAACACCAAGTTAATGTTTTCAAATCAAATGGATCAACTTGGTAAATTACCCATTCCATCATATGGGGGGAAATAACACCTCATGAATTAAAACTATTATTCACTCATTCACAACCAATGAAAAGAAAAATAATAATATAACTACCAAAACATCACTATTCAATCACAGACATATCAAGTAATAAAAGTTATGAAAACACCTATATGGAATCAAAATATGCATTACATGTGAATACTGGGTGCCTATAATGATTTATTAACAATTCTCCTTTCTTTCAAGTCCTAAATCATATGATGTATAAGATCATGTTCCTCGGTGGTCTCAAACATGGAAAGCTAAATATCTTAATCGTAATGATTTCCATGAGTGCTCCAAGAATTCTCTATATAATCCAAATTCTAACTCGATCATGAACACTTCATATAACAATGTCAAGGACCATATACAAGGAACCGTAAAACTCATTCATTTTTTTAATTATTTCCATTTAGTATTCATGCCATTTAACAAGTTCATTTGTTTCATACCTTTACTTTCAATACTGTGAAAAGGATAAGGGTTCATAAAAAATGTAATTAATTTTATATAAGGCATAATCATTTAATACATTTCACTTATATACCTTCCATTAGACATGGATATGGGAGTTAGGAATCTGAATCCCATCCATTCAATTATATTCAATTATGTCAAGTCATATATATATATATATGTGTGTGTGTAATATACATTCCATTTTATCCATTTAAATATATATTATTTCTCAAAACATACTTTTGGAAGATAATGTGGCATGAAACATGGTAATAGCTGTTTATCATTTAAAAATTCATATAATTCATGGGGCTTACCATTAGAAGGGTTAAGCCACACACCAGAACATTTGAACAAACGATAAAACTAACCATTAAATCCCAATTATGTAAATCACCCTACATGGGGTGGTCTATGTTGAGTTCATAATCTCTAATGATGGTTCTAATATATATAATGGGACTTAGAACATATTTCTAATGACTACAGGAAAATAATATCAATTAAATTGGAATCACCCAATTTAATGGGCGCACACACCAATAAATTTATTAAATGACGTATCATGGGTGATGAGTAATCCAAAACCTACCTCATACTCATAGGACTGTCCTCATCCAATATCATACTCTAGTTTGTACAAGATTATAAGAACTCTGAATAATTAATGAATGACCTAAAAACGGGGAATTTGATCCTAATTCGTAATATTATTTTCATTAGGAATGATAATGATGGAAAATTAAAAAGGATTCACAATGTTACTGTCGTATATAAATTTTTTTGAACAATGATGGAATCAGACACTAGATGGACACTCGAGATCAATTTTTTTTTGCGTTTTGATTGATGAAACAAGAGAAAAATCATGTGGTTGTACACAAGAATAATAAAATTGAGGATTTTTTAAATTTATTTAGGTTATAAAGGGATAATGTAACACTTAGAAATCATAATGTACAACATTGTATTCAATAGTGTTTATGACACGCGCACCTAGTGTAAAAAGGGAATATATTTACCTGATACATTAAAATATTAAATAAATAAAATATATTATATATCTTTTAATTATTGAAACTATATTCTATATTTCACCACACACATTATTGAAATTCTTTTATAGATTACATTACATATTAGAGTGACCTTCAGCGATATCATGTGATACACTCAAGACCAAGTTTCACCAATTAACAATGATTTATTAAAACATTATTATCTTTTATAATTTAATATATAAATTCTTTTATGTTTGAGGTTATGAATTTTATTATCTACCTTATGAAAATTTTTGGTTTATATAAATATAAAATTAGTTCATTAGTTACTAATTATTGAGAAAGAAAAACAAGAACCAACAAGATATAAAAAGAAATGATATTATTATTGTGATTCCAAAGGAGTTTTGTATTAATAAACATAATTAATTAAAAAATATATATTATTTTAATTGAATATAAATTTTATAATATATTTTTTAAATTCTTCTATTGGGTTTAATCGACATAAGATAAGAAAAAAAACCATATTTTACACATAAAAACCAATATAATTATAAAGGAAATTCTACCAAATTTACATGGAGAATCCATATTAAATATAAATTTTTACATATTAATTCATATAATATTTATAATTATACTTAGTATTTTAAAGGTAAGGATAATAATTTTTTTAGGGTGATTTTTTGATATTTTTCGAAAACATAGAATTTTTTACGAATAGTTACACTTACTGAATTTTTGTTCAAAACTACTTTGTCATCTAATTTATTTATAAAGATAAATAATATTTTAAACTATTTTTATATATTAATTAGATCATAAAATTATTAATTAATTTAATTGAGGTCATTTAAATTAATTTCACTATAAAATTGACTATAAAAATAGCAAACATTCAGATGTTTTTACTTTAAAAAACTACATTGTTGTCCCGCCTACAGGAATAAATTAAAATATATTTCGGCCACTTATATGATTTTAATTTGGAAAAATTGATTTCAAGTTTGTAATAATAATAATTTATAATGTCTATTTTTACAAACTTTTTTTTATAAAAAATATTATTAAAAGTAATTTAAATTAAATACAACTATTAGGGTTAAATTAAGATTAATAATGGACTAAACCAGAATCCTAAGGCATAAAAAGATGTTTCAAATTATCAAAAACCCATTAGATAAAAATAAATCATACATTATAATTTCATTATTGATTTTTTTTGGGTTAGAATACTTTATTAGGTAATAACATGGGCACACCTAACTTTCTTTCAAACATAACAAGTGATTCCTTTTCCTCTACAAAAAAGGACACCACCTCCCCCCTTTCTTCACAATTATCAAGACACTTTTGATAGACCAAGATCTACAAAAATAGATCCTCAAAATCCGTACCCTCTTTATATAACCCTCTCATTTTGTATGATATATCCAAGGAAGTCCTTTACTACAAACCAAAAAGAGTTGCCCGATTCAAGGGTGACATTTTCCCTTGAGCTGTTTAGTTTTATTTCTTATATCCATACCATAAAAAACATCTTATAATATTATTTTATAACAAAAAGTTATCCTAAATATATAATTATTTCCTTATTCTAGGAAATCTAAATTCTATTACAAACACTTCCACTTAATGGGTAATGAACATACAGATTATATGAACAACAAACTACTACCTCACAAAATGATGATTGTGAATTTTTCTATTACCACCTCTCATGGTGGATGTTATGATGAAAACAAAATCTATATATGATATATATGAAATTTATAATGTCTTTATAATTTTTTAGTTATTTTATAACACATACCCTTATACAATCAATTTTGTATAAATATGATAACATCATTTGTTAAAATTTGGACTACCTCCGCCTCAATGCGATTTGATCTGTTCACACTATTCGTGGAATGTTTAAAGGTTGACTTTAATTAAACAATTGAGACATAAAAACCATATATATTACATTAATGAAATAATTATTTTTCTAGAAATATTATATATATATATATATATCATTTTCTTTATTACTTCTCCACACACCTTAAAAAGGGATAGCGTCTTTCGTGGATGTGTGGACTACATCCTTATTGAAATGAGGTGACTCCTTTTACACAAAAATATTTATATATTTATGTATATATAATTAGATAATATTATATTTATGATGTTATTATCATTATTGGAAGATAGTATACTACATACCTTCTTTCAATAACAATCATTGAAAATTGAAAATGATACTCATACGTACATACGGCCTTCCATCTCTATGATTGCAACATTGATTAATTTTTCATAACCATATTAAATTATTGGTTTAAAAACTGTAAATCATGTATAAATATAATAATTATTTAGGGATTATTATTATGTATAAGTTATGTATTGACCACATTGACCATATTTTACCTACCAATGTTTTTTTAACACATGAACCTAATTTGGTCAAAACACCCAAAATAAAAAACAATTGTTTAAATATAAGTATAATGAATAGTTAAAAGTGAAATATAATTAATTAATTTATCATGAAGGTATCTAGTTTACCAATATTACTGAATAATTTGTTTATTCAGGATGTGATTCCTTTTTAACATGCCAATGTAATAGTATAAGACACATACTCTGAGCTATATATTGTCAAGTCACTATAGGTGGTTTAATAGAATTTTTTGTAGTTTCCATAGAAACTATATTTAAGAAAAAGTAGGTTAATGAACATAAGAGTAAGTTAGATTTTTAGGATAAGTATATAATAACATCCTCGAGTTTTTTTAATGTAGATATTATGTGATTCATCCTCGAAATACATCACTATTTGGATACTATAAGAGGATGTGGTTCTGGTAGAGATGTACCTTGGAGTAATAACATTGAAAATGTGTTTCAAGTATGACTTGGAGTAGCCAGGTACAAAAAAGGGATTTTGTGCTCACATATTTTGACACTCTCAGGGGATATGCATGGGATAATCATCTCTTTCATTACAAACCATTACGAAGAATATGAATTGATAATGAAAATAAATAATCAAGGTTAAACCTATAGTGTTTTAGATTGATGATACATAGTCATGGTTAAGAAATCATAGAGATGATATTATGGATATTAATTTGGCAATGGAAGGACCTATGTTAAAATAGAATGGATGAAGTATTAATGTATTGATGTTTTACTGAAACCCATTGATAAAAGGGTATTTAGTTATTAACCTATTTAAAGGATGTCAAACATAGTTATTATAAAAATAATATTAATATGGTTTTAAAAAATAAAAACTTTTAAGACCAGTGAAAACCAATCAAATCTAGAAAGGCCATGGTTCTGGAACCCACGGCGGAATGATGATAAGGGTTTCACACAAACCAAAGACCTACACAATGTCATGGTTAATTTTTTTAATGTTTTTAATTAATTAGTAGATAAAAAATGATAATTATAGACCAAGAATTTCACTAATGAGGATTATAGACTAATACATGAATCATATATTTTATGGAAGTTATTTAGAGGCAAATAGTTAATTTGATCACTCTTTTATTGGCCTTATGATCATTAAAAAATTATTTCTTTAGGCATAAAAAAATAATTACTAGTAATTAATTTCTAGGATTAAGGGGAAGAATTAAAATTTTATCTAAGCACAACCAAAAGTTAGGATTGTTTATATTAAATTGACACCTATCATGTAAGAATTTTTCTTTATATTCATGGTCAGTAAAAGAGTCACCCAACATTAAGAAAATGGCATCAAATTTTTTTACCCTAATACCTTAATTTTTAGTGATCCTATAGTCCTTAAATCATCATTTATATATGGAATTGAGACCCTAAAATTTATATTTATCATTCACATATCCATGATTTATGACCTCATTCACTCCATATAAATATTTATACGTTTACTTCAAGTATATATCTAAACTTTCTACTAATGATATCCAATATAGATACCATGTTATATATTAGTCCATGAAACCATTCTACATCTAATTCACTCATTTCAAGATAATTTTTTTATAACACTTCTCTTTATATGGGATTTCAAAGTAGTAAATATCATACAATTTATTACCAAGATCGAGTTTAAATTACATAGATGCAATTTAATTAAGGTGGGGAGAATGTGACACCAAAAAATAATAATTTAAAACATTTTATTCAATAGTTTTTATGAAAAACAGAAACTAGAGTAAAAAGAGAATATATTAACCCATAAACTTATATTATTAAATAAATATAATATATTTTATAGCTTGAAATGTATGCAACAATAAGTTAGATTACATTGCACTCTAGAGAAACAATTCTTGAAAGCTTGAATTACACGCAAGTGTGAATGAATATAATGAAATATAGATTTTATATATTCAATAAAATATTTCTTATATTCAAAAATTAGTATTTATAGGAGTAAAATAAGAACGAACACAATTTTATACATAAAAACGCATATATTTATAAAAGTAATATTAGATTATTTTAAAAGAGAAACCATTTTACTATGATTTTTTCACTTTAATTGATTTAATATATATAATTAATCATCATATTTCATTTTTAAACATAAAAAATAGGTTAAGATGAATTTTGGATATTTTTCTAAAAATGACAAAAATTTAAAGAATAGTCAAAAATACTGAATTTCTGATCAAAAATACTTTTTCATATTATTTATTTATAATGAAAAATCATATTTTAAATTATATTTAATGATTATTTAGATCAATTTTTTGTCAATTAATCCAATTTAAATCACCCAAATCAATTTCACTTCGAATCTGACTATAAAAACATAGCTATATTTCAGAAATTTTTACATTAAAAACCAGCATTGTCATGTTGCCTATAGGATAAAATTTAAAACAATTTATACCAATTATATTATTGTAATTTGGAAAAATTTATTCCATAAATTTAATCATAATAATTTCTAATTTCTTATAAGGAAAACGTTTTTTACTAATAGGATTAGTGAAAGAGATTAAAATCAATTATAAGGATTAAGGTTAAATTAAGATTAATAAGGGACTAAACATTAACCATAAGGCCCAAAAAATCTACAAACTTTTAAAAATAAATTTGTTTTTAGATAAATCATCGAAAAACATACATTATTTTTTTGTTGGTTTTGTATGGACTTTTCAGGGGAAAATGTGGGTACACCAGTCTTTTTTTCAAAAATCACCTCTACCCCTAAATCACACCACTAAAACCATATTAGATAGACCAATATCCTCCCAAATAAATCCAAAAAATCCCTAACCTAATCCTAGAATCAAAAAATTGTGTTGATAAAAATCTATGGAGTCCCTTTGGTGTAATTAAAAATGAATTATTTGATTAAGAGGAAACATATTACCTTATTCTATTTTGTTTTTTTTTCATTATCCAACCCCTCGACTCTTTTTATCCTATGATCTTATAAAAAACAGTAACATTAATATAATATTATTGGTTTATGCTATGTATTATACCTACACTTACACAAAATTCCATCTAATTTGTAATGAACATATTTTTGTTGTGTACGGTGCACAACTTCTTAACAAAATGACGATTGTTCCCTTTCCTTTTATGATCTCTAATGTTGGAAATTATGATGGAAAATGTGTCTATATATTATATATATTTAATTTTTCATATATTTATTCTTATATAATTACTCTATATCACATTCCATTAAACATTACATTTTGTATAAATGTGATAACATCGTCTGTAGAAGTGTGGACTACCACCTATTCAAAGCGATTTAATTCATTCACAATACAAATGGAACATATAAACTATTATTGTAATTACAAATATTATAAAAATATATATATATTATATTAATTACATAATAACCTTTCTATAAATATAATATATGTGTATCATTTTCTTTATTAAATTTCCACAGCCATAATGATAAATAATTTCGTTCTTGGATGTGTGGTCTACCACCTCCTAGACATGTTGTGATTCATTGACATCTCATTATCTATATATATATATAAGTATATATGAATAGAATGAATGGTATTTATGATATAATTATCATTAAATAATGATATTATTTTACTGACCTTCTTTCCATAACAATCATTGGAAATTAGAAAGTTAGTCATGTGTGAGTACGAGCTATCATATTCATAATTATAATGTTTGTTTATTTTTCAAAATCATATTAATATTTTTTTAGAATTTCATTTATTTATAAATATAATAAATATGTCATGATTATTATTATGGTGATTTTTTTAATTACCAATTTTACCATAGTTTACATACCAAAGTCATTTTTAACATAGAAACTAAATTAGGTCAAAACACCCAACATAAACATAATTATTGGAGTAGATGTTTAAAAATGAGTAAATATTTAATATATGTAATTTTTAACAAGAAAAAATTTATCAATAAATTAAATAATTAACAATACTATTTTATTCTGGAATATAAAAACAAGTGAGAAAAGGCATATGCAAGGTAGGGTATTTTCATCTCACCTTTTCACATCAATGAGATAAATCTAAAGTTCTCCACTTAATTATTTTGTGTGGTGTATGTAATTCCTATTTTTTTATATAATATAATTAATCCATTTATCTTCATGGTATTTTAAACATTAATTTAATTTTATTCCTTCATGAGGATTATGATTAAAAATGTTTCAATGTTGTATGGGACACTTTCAGATGTTTAAAATTTACTTATCCTCAATAATAGTGTTAAGGATCTTTCAATGGTATTTACATTGATGGAAATTATATAACCATACTTCAATAAAACCTTTTATTTAATCTCTTCTAGTTATTAATGAACATTTTCATGTATTAGTACCATTTTCCACTCTTTGGTACTCAATATGTTTTTGAAATCTTTTCTCATAACACACAACATTATCCCTCTATTAGTATGAGAACATTTTTTCTTCTGAAAAACATATTTTATTAAAATGTTTCAAAAAATGTTTTCATAATTATTTGTTAAATACATATTTACCGTTTTGCCTTTTTCTAGTTTATTTCAATTGAATATTCTTGTATCTTTCCTGAAAATCCATTTCTCAAACATTTTACTATGAAAAATGAATATTTTTTTTACCTCATATATGTTTTATAGATTTACCAACAATAATTTTATTGAAGTTTATTTTTCCTGATTAAAATGTAAATTTTTAAAGAAACTATTTTCAAAAGTTATTTTCAATGAAATGTTTTTCCAAATGGGTTTTTATAATAAATTAATATTTTCCTTAAGATCAATTTTAAATGAATTTTTTAATACTTCCACTAATAAAAGAGACCAACCATTTATTTTAAATCACATAAGGGATGTTTTATTGATGCCATAAATATTCTTACAATATATGGATAATGAATGACATTGAAAAATATTTTTTTCACATCCAATTCCTTGATTCCTTTTTTCCCTATTAAATATTCAATTTCTTATGATAATTTAACATTTAATTTCCACTAATTTTCAATACCATTTGTTATGGATATGTTCATTTCTTAAACCATATATTATTTTCTATTTTATTTTCACTTTTAATGTTATTTCATTTTTTGGGTAAATATTTTTATATCCATATCTATTATTATATGTGGATAAATGATAAGACACATAGTTAAATCAATTAATAGATATTCTGGGAATGTTTTGGACTATTACAACATGGGTGGGGACTAGTTTTAGATATCTCATTGATGCATTAGTAGTATAATTAGATTATTTATTTGGTTAGACACCTTAGATGTGTTTTTACCCAATATGTTGTATGCCATCTTGTGAATGTTCATAATGGTAAGGTTCCATGTACATGGGAAACATCGCGTACAATACTCAGGCATTTCCCTCCATTAGTATTAGTTATTATTCATCCATGATACTTTTAATCGGCATATCTATGGATACATTTCATTTTTAGTACATTGATTAAATGGAATGTGTTTTATTTTCAAAACATTCTAATTTATTTCGTTTTATAAAGTTATTTAAATGTAATGTCTTTCCAGTTATTATATTTCCATATTTTTTACACACTTCAATTCTGTTAATTGATTACATGGAATGTGTATTCAATTTCTTACCATATAAAATTAAACATTCTCATTTATTCATTATTTCTTCCTCTATATTTTTTCCTAAATAACCATTTGAGATCACCTGTATTATGATTATTTCCCATGGAATCCCTGTAGCATAATTTGACAGATATGTAGGGATTTACTATATGAACAAGAGTTATCCTTTATGTTTTTTATTTTGAATGGTGCGAAAAATTATGTTGTATTTATTGTATTCATTTGTAATAAATGTATCATATGTGTATTTTGTTTACCAGGACTACTAAAATTTTCTGTCCATTGGCATTTGATTCCTTGTAATCATGACATTTTAATAGTAGTAGACACCAGATATGGGATATATATGGTAGGGTTGCTATAGATAAATTGTAACCCCCCCCCCCAATATCCTTTGAAGGGTTTGTATATATGGTATTCTAAATTGTGTACCAATAGTTCATTTCCTACTGAAAGAAGTGTAAATCTACATAGTTAGGCGGAACAGTTCAAGAGATCATGCACCAACCGTGTAAAAAACCTCTGCATTTTTTCAGTAGTTATTGGCATGAACGTTCATCCCTTAGTGCACAGTTATGGAAAAGATGTGTCCCTATATGAGCCTAATTCCTTGCATCACATGGTTATAACTAACCATGCGGCTTTCTCTTCTTGGTTTCTATGAACCTATAGGTCATTTTTCACAAAAACTAGTTTTCTGATTACAAAAAATCCCCAGGAACCCTTCAGACCCTCGTGAACTTATTCGGAATCGCTATTAAATCCAAAGTGAAGAATTAGACCAAATTTAAAAGGATCTATACTGAAATAGAAAACATGGTTCTTACGATTTTAATCTTTATCCTTGATAACATATACCACTTTGATAACAAATACATCATCCATTTTGATGTCATAATAATTATCCAATATACTTTATCCATATCACCACCACTTTATCAATATAAAAAAAATTCACCGAATTTTAGAAAAACATTAAGGGTTACATTCCCTTAATTATAACTTTCCATTATTTTAGTTTTATAGGTTAGTAGTGTAATTTAACACATTCTTGAAAAAATTTAAATAAAATATTCTAAAAAATCCGTAAATACTTCATGATTAATATAATCTAAAATTTAAATTAATAATCATATACACATAAATCATATGAATATTTTCATAAACCATGATTTAGTATTCATCAACTTATTCCTCAATTCATCTTTCCTAGAATATGTAATATGATTTATGTCCTATGGTTCTAAAACTTAATCTAATAATGATTATTTCATTTAATATAATCAGTACTAGAAGAACATTCCATACCTTTCACATGTCACTGTTCTCTCCTTATGTTCATAAGTATATCCAATACTCGTACAACCTTCAAAATACTCCTTATAAGGTTTCCTCTTAAGACATTGATTTGTATAATTCCCAAAAAACCTACATCTGAAACATTCAATGTTAAACTAGTTCTTCTTAGTTCCCAATATTGGCTAATACTATAATGTATAGGGTGAAAAACACTTATCATAATAGAAAACCACATAAGCATGAAAAATTACATGTATTATGTCAAAATAATGACTCACAAATCTTTAATATATGAAACCTATTCTATATCCTAGTTTATTTATAGTTAAATTCTATTTAAATCCTTAATTATGGTTCAAAGAGTGATTGTGAATTACCAAATACAATCTACCAAGATTTTCAAACTAGGGTCATATTGAGGATTGTTGTCATGAACTAGGTTATGCTTGAGTTATGCCCGACACACCATAATAGATTTGTTACTCTTATGTATATTTTTTCCAAAACAAAGATTACTTTTAGTATCTATAATGAGATATATTTCTAGGAAACCACGTTCTCTATCCCCTACCAAAATTCCAGGACATTTTCAAAACAATAACTCATAATTAGACTTATACTTAGTGATATTCATTATATATCATGAGAAATATCCCTAAGGATCTCAGAAAATTATTCCTATCCTAAATTCCAATGTTTAATTAATCATTCCCTCTGATACCAACTACAATTACCCAAGATTATGTTACATAAAAATTTCATCATTTTTATATAATTCTTAATTAATCACCCTATAGACACCCAAGATCCATATTGGTTTAGTGTCTTTGGAAATAAGAAAAACTAAAAACAAGTAAATTATTGGGATATATTATCCCCCACTATCTTCTACAAGTCTAGAAACCCTCTTATATGTGTCATACAGGAAAAATATCTTTATAATATGGGGAAGAAAACAATAAAATGGGTGAGATCATATGCTTAGTAAAGGTAAACAAGGGATATATGTTGCCATAATCATGAGAATAAAAGTATTACAACATGATAATGACATTATAGGATCATAAAAAATATAAAAGATCATAAACATGAATCATGGAATAGAGATTATCACTTCATAAGGCCTGAATCATACGAAAAACAAGAGCAAAGTCCATTAAATCGTAACATTCGACCAAGACATAGAAGTGTGTCTTGCATATAAAAATGTAATATAATTTTCTATAAGTCAAGATAAATATATAAACATATTGGGAACTTCATGGGAACTACACCTACTGGGTGAGACACACCATTATCCCTTGTTGTATTCCTTTCCTTATAAGGGATCAAGATTCCTAATCATACTATAATGGATTAGGTTTCCCCAGCTTCCCAATGTTGGTTGGGTTTCCCCATCATCCCAAATTGGATAAAGCATTTGGACTTGATTACCAACATTATCTAGTGATATATAAATCATTAACAATTACATTATAAAGATAAATATGTCCCACACTTCACAAAAATTCATGAACTTGTGGACAACACAATATTAAAGGTTTCATCATATCATAACCCATAAATAGGGATTATTTACATAAATAATATCATATACCATGAATTGAAATGTGTATCATAATCATTTCATAATATAATTACCTATGGAAAATAGATCGGTCTTTTAATAATTTAATATAACAATTATCCAAGAAACTAAGCAGGTTTCAAGAGATTATAACCCATGGAAGATTAATTGGTGTCAAAATTATTATTCCTTCAAAATATATACCATTTAAGAAATAAAATGTCTGGTATTCCTAGATAATATACCCGGTTAATCATAAAATATAACAAAGTGTCTCATATTTTAAGGATAAAATTATTTTAAAGGATAACATGAAACATTTTAAAGAAATATATCATTTCTTTGGAAATACTTTTTATAAACCCACATCAAAATTATTATATTATATATAATGCTTTAGAATTTTATTTAAACCATTTATTGAGGAAAATTGTTTTTCCACTATGAAAATTATTTTTATAAATAGAAAAAAATTGCGAAAAAAATTCTTTTGAAACAATTTAAAATAATATAGAGGATTCTTAAATATATTTGTAAAATCGGTTTTCTTTTAAAACACGTTGAAATATAATAAAGAATGCATGAAAATATTTTTAAATAATTTTTCATTAAAAAATAATTGACAACCGAAAATGATTTATTGAAAACAATTGAAAACCCTTTTTCACTGAAAATACATTGATAAATGAAAAAGATGCTTGAATAAATATTAAAACCCTTTCCTAGAATATTTATTTTGAAAATTCTAAATAAATCGTGAAATAATTGATATCCTTTTCATGAAAAATATCTTATTTAAAACATATAATGTAATATTTAAAAATTATTAAAAATAGTTTTTTTAAAAAAAAATTATATGAAAAACACTAAAATTCAACAAATTTACATAATATTAGGAAATAAAGTTTAGTAAATAAAATCTTGTAAACATACAAAAGAATAAATATGGTAATGGTGGTCAAGACATTGGGTAACTGTACATTCCAAACATTTAATTTACACCATTTTTGTTTTGAAACGATCATTGATAAGAAAACAAAAATAATATTCCACTTAAAATGGGTTTTTAAAAATGAAAAAATGGGTAAAATTTTTATTTTAACATCACATTTTATAATAGTAAATCATTTCTGAAAACATTTTTAGAAAATAGTGTTTTGAATTAATATTGATTTATGTCCGAAAGAATAAATAATATCAATTTTTAATAAAAACATTTTATTAATTATTATATTTACCAAAGAGTGGGAAAATTGTATTAATACATTGGGAAATCAGGAATATACCTAGGGGAATAAAATTTATTAGTTCTTTGTGGATATGGATAATAAAACTTCATCAATGGAATCACAATCAAAATCAATGTCAATAAATGTTGAGATTGTTTCAATAAACACATAAAACATGGTACGTTTAATTACACTACCAATGTAAGAAAATTAATTTATAGGAAGATAAAAATATAATAATAAAAATTATTTTCATGATATAACATTTCAAATAGATGTATATACAATAAGGTAAAGAATATATATTCATAACATGGCATGTGTCTCAAAGAAGAAAAATTACTACAAAATTTCATTGTGGATTTGGTAACATTTGAAACATAAAGATAGTGAAATAAATATCATAAAATTTATATTTAGAAAACACATAAATTTATTTATATAAATCATATAATACATCCATGGTAAGTAAACACAACACATGAACTAAATAGGTGGATAACATTGCTAGTTCCTAACAGAAAAAATGTGAGATAAGGGAACTGTTACCTTGAGTACGACATGTCACATTTTTATTTATATTTATGAATAGTAAAATTATGTTAGTTATTTAATTATTTCATGAAAAATTTATATTTATTATTACTTCCACTTCACTTATTACATTTTTTTATATAACTACTTAAATAACTGAATTTATGTCTGGGGTTTTGACTAAATTTGATTCATGTGTTTGACCAACATTGGAAAAATGAATTTGGTCAAATGGTAAATTACATAAACATATATATAATAATAATCATGATATAATTATAATATTTATAAATAAATTATACTTTTAAATCCAATCAATTAATATGGAAATGAAAAATGGTCCCATGTTTCAATCATGGAGATGGTAGGACGTACGTACACAGGTGTAACGTTCTAAATTTTAGTGATAGTTATGTAAAAAAGGTGAGAAACATTATATATTTATAGAATAATATTTATATCATTAATAACATTTAATTTAGTAATATATAATTATATATGGAATTATATTTATATAAATTGAATCACATCACTTCAAGGTGGTTGTAGTCCACACATCTAAAAATGACATTATCACCACTTTATTGTGTGGGAATTGTAATAAATAAAATGATATATTGTATTCCCATAAATTGAATTTAGTAATTAATTTAATATATATTTAATTTATGTCGCATATGTTTATTAAAAACCATTCTTTATAGATTCTACTTATAGTGCTATCGAATGACAACACTTTGAGGAGGCGGTAGTCCACACTTTCAAAAATAATGTTATCATATTTATAGAAAATTAAAATCATGTATGATTGTGCTATATTAATATTAAATAAGAACAAATAGAAAATAAATATCATGTATATAATATAAAAATAGTGTGTCAAAAAATAATTCCCATCCATGAGAATTAGTAAAGGAAAAAACGACCAACATCATTTTAGGATGTGGTAGTTTTCCATAGAAAAGAATGGTAGATTCATTACACATTAGATTGAAGTATTTGTATGTGTAGGTATAACCCTTATAAGAAAAATATATATGTACATTTAGGATAACTATGATAACTTTTAATAAGTTAACAATAAGATTATAGTGGGTGGATAATGAAAATAAAATGAAAGTGGTCAAGGAAGGGAAATACCTCTTCATTGGGTAACACCTCTTAGTTTCCCCGAAGGGTTTCCATGTATTTATTTAGGGAAAAAGGGAGAAATATTGTTTCATGAGAAATCTTTTGGTATATTATTTCAGTATATTTTTTGTGAGATAGTTGGCTTTATAAGAGTTTATAAGTTGGAGGGATGAGTACCTTTTTATAGTGGAGGAGTAGTCGCATTCTTGTAAATTATGGGGAAGGGAATTATAATTACATTTTCCCATATAAAGTTGATTTAATAATTATTATGATTCATGAAAAAGGAGTAAAGGGTAGCAATATGAACATAACATGGACATTGAACACGTATTTATTGAATTTTTTTCCTCGTGTTTATGGTTTATTCCATTATTAATATAATTTTCTTCTTAATCAATGTAATTAAATATAAAAACTTCCACTAATATGTTTTGTAAAATTCTATTTTTATATTATTAAACATTATAAATTATACTAATAACTAATATAGAATCCATTTATTCAGAAATTAAATTATATATTTAGAAGAAATTAATTTCAAAAGAAATATCGTAGATGTGTCATGACAGCATGTTTTTTAGCGAAAATGTTTAAAATACTAAAATGTTTTTATATAAAATATAAATGTGAAAGTGGTTAAAATGAAAAAAAGGGAATAATTTATTTATACTTTATCTAATTAAAATTGAAAACCAATTAAAAATATAATTTTCCTATAAAAATAAATTAGATGAAGAAATATCTTGGTATAAAAATTCTGTGTTTTAACTATTTATCAAAAACATGAAACATCTCAGAAAAATACCAAAAATTATCCCAAAGTAAATTTTTATATTATAATTTTAAATTGAATATTATTTTGTAAATAAAATATTCACTAGTTCTAAAAATCATATTTATAGTTGGGTTTCCATTAAATGGTGGTAACATTACCTTTTCGAAAAAATAACTTTTTATTCTTAAAAGTTTATATAATTGTATCTCAAACATATAAAATATATTCAATGCATATCAAAAATAGTAATTTAAAATATAATATATAAATTTTTAAAAAAAAATTAATCTTAAGTTCATTTTTTATATTAACGATATAAAATAGTGTTGTACATCAAAAAATAGTTTACTTAAAAAAATAATTTCATTATTTTCAAATAGTTATTTCATTAACTTTTATATTTGATAGCCAATGGATTAATTATGAATAAATTTTTAAATAATATTTTCAAAATTTATTTAATATTATTAATACATTCTTTTCTTAACAGATATGAGACATTTATAATAATATTTTAACAATAATATTAATTGTATATTGTAGTTCGGTTATAACTCATCCTTGCATGTAACAGAAAGATGTAGAATAAAATTAATATTGTGTGTAATACATTAAAAAATTGTGTTTCATGTAACAAATTATTATGTAAGTGTTTCATGAAGTAAATTGTTATATTTCTACTATGTATAATGTTATCCAAACATAGTTATTCTGAATAAAACATATATTCAGTGTCCCATGAAATGAAAAATATGAATAATATTAAATTATTTAGACAAAAAAATCACAAATTCTCATTGTTTTACAATCTATTAGTCAATACCCCCCAATAATAATAATGTGTCACATGGAATCAGAACCTTATATACCATTTTCTTAGATCCATGGTCTTTGGTGGTTGGGGGAATATTGGAGTGTGATTAGTGGATTTTTGGAGGAGAAATATATTTTTCGGAGGAATTCAAATTGTGAAGTGTTATTCCTTGAATGAAGTTGCTTATCATTTCTACAATGGTTATTTATAGCATAAAGGGGTTTAGTTTGTGGTGTTGTGATCTGTAGTGTGATCCATCAGTTCGTGGAACAAATAGATGAAAATTTCAATTTTTTAGTTTATTATGGAAGAGTTCCAAATGTGAAAATGTTACAATAGACAATAATTGTTCATAGGATTATATGATCTATTCAATTCAATAAAATCTACATATTTTTCAAGTGTATTATGATTAAATTTAATTCAGTAACTATATGTTTTAAATCTGTGTATTTATAGAATGAGTTAATTGGGTTTTGAGATTGTTTAATACATTTTTGGAGGCCTTATAAAGGTTAAATAATTTAAAAATGATTTTCTTAAAGAATGAAGATTCTCCAGTATACCAAGAAACAGTAGGAAAAGGCATAATGTGTTCCACAATGTTAACATGAAATATTTGTAAAACCATGAGACCTCTCCTATCAAACCATGATACAAGATCATGAGTTGTTCAACATGGTTTTCACATAGTTTAGCAAACAATGAGACCCAAACATGCATCTTTTAGAAGAAATATAGAAATAATACATAATTAGAGAATGTTTTGTCAAACAGTGGGGACGAACCATTCACTTGGGAAATTAAGGATCTGAATTCCTCTTCAATGACCATTTATGGTCCCTTATAAAAGGATCTTAAGTTTTTCAGAATCTATTCAATTTTTTATACTAATTTGGTCTTCCAAAATGAATTTATCATCAAAATAAATAAATTATGTTGAATCTAATTTTGTTTGAGAACTATAATTGAGGTATGTGATACTAAAGTTTTGGTACATTGAGTTTTTCTTTGATATATCGCTTTGCTCTTGAGAATATTCATTTATCGAATATCATGATGCATGCTCTTTGAATTCATGTTCCAAATAATAATGGATTCTGGAATCATTTATAAATTAAATGTGGTTTTTACATTTCAATGATATCCCTTTGAGACGGAGCTTAATTTGATGTTAATACTTGATGTTTCAATGTTTTTTTATAGATTCGTCATCTTGAGACTCTCGTATTTTTAATTAAAATCATTATTCTCATTTCATTTGATGGATTCATGGTGAATTGATTTTTTTGTATACCTGAGGATCATTTCTAGAATCATTGAGGAATTGATGATCCATTCTTAAATTAATTTTGGATCTAGTGAACTAGGAACATCCCATTTGAAATAACATGTAATTATTTCAATCGATATAATATATGAGGAGGGTGATTATAGGCCTACCCTTCCTTGGAATGATTTTCATTGAGTCTCTTTCATAAACCATTTTATTATTCAACAATAACCCAATAAAAGAATCCTTGACATGTGAGATAGTTATTAATTTTTTTGTGATATGTTTTGAGAAATAATCCTTAACAAAGAATGTATTTATTCATCATAAAAATTTATATAGAAAGATACATACTATTCAAGGAACTTTTAAGCATAAGTTTCCCTGAAATCGTTCTTTTCTGGGTTCACTTTGATGATTGTGCTTGATCATGATAATTTTTTCACATGTTTATATCCAATGAGACTTGTATATGATAGTTATTTTTATGATTATTATTATAGTTTGTGGGATTTCGTTTCATGTAGATCGCATATGTTTCATATTTCTATTATTTTATCACAATGACATGACACAATTTTCTTTGTATTACCTACTCTATTATGTGTGTTATAATGCCTTTACAGGTGTTGTTTTTTAGTTATATGATGATTTGGATGATTATTACATGGTTTTCCCATATAGGGAGAGTGAGTCAGGCTTGTGATGATAGTGATTATTGATCACAGAATATGATTTAAATATGAGTATGCCTCATGAATGTCATGTCATTTACTTGATTCCTAGTGGACTCTATGTAGCATGTTCCCTTAATGACTTGATAATATTACAACATGATAACAAGATTGCAAGTGGATTAATAGAATAAAACTCACTTGATAACTATTATATATTGAGTTACATGTTCACATGATGTTGATCAGTATATTTACTATCCTTTGTATGTAGTTGTTGATTAATACTGATATCATGATATTCCATGTGTCATGGTGTTGAAGATGGTATGGATGGGGATAATGATGGATTTTTTAGCACATATTGGGCTTCATATATTATTTTATATGAATCCATGTGCATATATTGTTATCTTGGAATAAAACTATTTTACATATTCACACTTGGTATGGATGCATTAGTGGTGTTCTACTTGGTTTTATTACTCACCCCATGCATGGTTATCTTGACGTGCATGAAGATTTTATGTAAAGGGATCCATTTAAGGTAATGGGGACCATTATAAATTAATGTTTTGAGTACCATGGAGGAGGTATTGTTATTAAAATGTATGATTAAGGACTCTAAAATTTTTCATTACTTTTTCCTACCCATATTAATATTTTTTTTCTTTCGACACTAGTAGACTTTTATTATTTTTATGTAATATGTGGAATCTGATATTGTATTCTTCCACAGTGTTTACTCATAATTGTTTTTAATTATTCTTATTAATTTTATTATTGGGAAAATTATATGATGTGGAGGTTATAGTATCCCCACTGATGGAATTCAGATAGTCAGAGAAAAATGGTAGCCTCTTGTGTATATGGAGGTGAGCCTGAGGTTGTGTGGTTCTCTGGCTCAAATCTCATGGTATGGGTCAAGGTGTTAAAATATGGTATCAGATAAAAGATTTATTCTTTTCTTTTGGATAAACCAAGACAAGGTAGAAAGGATATAGTCTATGTGAGACTCATGTAGCGGTGTTTCCATGTACCTTCCTAAATCATGTGTAATGGAACTATGAACTATAGTTTATGGGATTATAGTTACATATTTATGATATTATGAGTGAATTTTTGAACCAAAAATAGTAACATAGTATAACATCCCATTTATGTACACACTGTGTGTCAAATATAATATTAATAATATAATTCATTTCTTTTACTACCAGTTTAGGGTAGACATAAATTTTCGATTGAGTGAAATATATTTTTTATGCTATTGTGATACACATGTTGGAATTAATTAGTTCAACATGAGATTTATATAATTTTTGGTGTATATGTGTAAATGTGACTAATGCTCTAGGATGAAGACCATGTTTAGTTCTAGGAGTGATATACATTAGTTTATATATACACACATAGGAGAACCTTCTGTGATCACATAGGAAAATTAGGATTTTTTTTAGAATGACTTTATTTATAATGTGGTTCATTTAGGTTTTAGAAAAATCCAACTGATAAGAGACTAATAGGAAAGTCGTGTAACATGAGATAGGATTCTCCCACTATTTAGGATTCTCTTATTCCCCCATATAATGTGTAGGATGGTGTAACAAAGCACCCTCATATTCCATCTCTCGTGATGAAGGTAGAGGGATCACCTCAACATGGAGTCCTTCCACTTGTATCTCCCTAGGGATTAGGGGTTCCAAGGTCTATAGTTTACTATTTTGGAGGCTTTTTGATGGATTATCCACTTCCCTTTTAGTGAAATAAAAGGCTATTTGATGCATAGTATTGGATGGATATCATCAAGGGATTCTTTTAGCTCATTGAGATACACAAGGACAGGAAGGTGAAATTGGTAGTGTTCATACTATATGGACCTAACTAGTGGTGGTCGGGAATGAAAAAGAGTGTTGAAATATGTGATGGTCTCACATTGGAGGCCTTCAAGGACATATTTTTTGGTAATTATTTCTGGATATGATGAAAAAATATTAAGTACATGAGTTCATAAATTCCCATTATGTATCTATGAAGATATACATGTACTCTCCTCATTAAAATGAGGTGATTTATTTTTTCTCTTCTCTTGTTAATAAATTATTCAAAAAAGTCGAAGTTTTTCAAGATTGGATTTCTTAATAACATTTGACAATAGGTTTTGGATTTCTAACTTTTGACATAACTTGAGGTTCTATACAAGGAATATATTATCAATAAGGGTTTGGAGGAGGATCATGTAGCTGGTCATCTTCCACATTTTAGTACTCAAGAGAGTTGGCCTCTTAATACTAGTTCAAGTGTCTCTTCTTATTAAAAGATGAAGAATACATGATATGCATAGTAGGATAGTGGTGAGAAATTTGAGTAGACTTTATCTTCATCATTTATATCTGGAGTAGTACCACAATGCTTTAACTATGGGTGGGTTGGACATTACCGAATGGTCTGCAATAAACAATACTGCTAGTGTCGATAACATATAAAGAGGTCCAAACATAAATAGTTCTACATTAGTTATTTTATGAAATGTCTTAATAGGTTATCAAGGAAGATGTGGTTTGGGAATCAGGGATATATATGGGGACCATAATATTGGGATCTGATGATGATGAGTTAGGTGATTCATGTACCACTATGATGCAGTCACAGAGAAGAGTTATTCTACTTATATGTAGGGAATTAGAGAGTAGAAAATTTCAGTTAGGGAGAATCTACTAATCAACGTATTACATTAATCACATCAAAACTATCAACCACTTTTCTTGATATTGTGGACTCCAACTACTTTATATATATAAATATTAATAATGGAATTGACGTACCAACCAAGATATCATATGAGTTTCATTCCCTTGATATACCATTGATAATGAAAGTAGATCATATTAATTAATTCCAATGTAATACTAAATTCATTTCAAATTATGGACTTCTTGGGACTTCATTATTCTATATATGTTTAGCTTCGATGTGATTCTTATAAGTGACTCATTGAAAATATTTATATGTCAAATTGATTATTATCATATACAAGAATATTCTACATCACCCATGGGAGGTAAATACATTAATACTGTATAGTGGTAGTTGGGAGTTGGTAGAGTTGGTCAAGATATGATCTAGATTGGGGTGGCTGTAACGACTCCGACTTTTTAATTATATTTGTTTCCTAATTTTTTTGTGTTATTATATTTTATAATCAAAAAAATATATCCTTTAATTCATGAAGTGGGTATAATTAAAATGAGACTATTTTTTTTTGACTGTTATATGACCATTTGTTAATATGACCATTGGAAACAATAATATTAATGCTGTGTTTTTATAAATACAGTTATCTTGGTTAATTAATACAGACAGAATTTTGAATGGCCTCATCCAGTAGACTCGGGCCATATTAAGCCCAACTGTTGGAGCTTGGGAAGGAGGTAGAATCACTGGAATTTGCTCTAGACCAAGCCCAATCAGAACTACAACATTTGAAGCTTGAATGAAATTTCCTAAGGGAGAAGTTCAAGCTGAGAGAAATCACCACTCTGTCAATGTTGGCCAAGCCACCCCAAGATTATATCACTATAACACACCATTAACTTAGGTCATATGCTAGTGTTATAAGGGGATATCTAATGAGACCATAGCTGCATTGTGTAATCCTTTTATATAAATAAAATATATATTTCTTCTTAGGGTAATGTTTGGGAATTTAAAATATCCAGATAAATATAGGATGTGCATTATTGATGAATTTAAGAAAAAATGGGGTATTTTAAATTTTTTTTGAATTCTTTAAATAATTAAAAATGTGAAATGATTTTAAAAAAATGGTCTTCTACTGTTGCGTCCTGTATGAGATTTATAGTCTAATAAGATCAACATAATTTTTTTTGTGAATAGTAATGTATGAATAGTAACATAACCGTATGAATAGTAATGATTAGTAAATTGGAAAAAAAATAGAAACATCACCCATGGATTTATAAATACAATTTAAACATCATAAAAGTGAAAAAATGATCATAGTATAAGTTTGGTTATTTTTAAATGTCATAAATATTTTATTTAAAATTTTATAAATAATTCATTAATTTAAAATGGAAATATATTTTCATAAAATGTTTTAATAAATTTTTACTTTATTGTATTATGGTTGTACGATAATTTTATGTGCCTTGATTGCTTTTTTAAGGTGTTACAAAATGAGTTATAGTATTAAAGTTGTCTTTTTTGAATAAATAATGAATTTATTTAAAAATTAAATTAAAAATATTTAGAAAATTGTTTACATAGAATGGAGTTCATTTTTAAATTCAGATAATTGATATTAGGTTAGGGTGAATTTTTGGGATTTTTCTGAAACTGTTGAATTTTCGATAAGTAGTAAAATACAATTATGAGTTTCGGGTGTTTAGTGACATCATTAATGATGTAATAATGATGTAAGATTTATGGTTGGATTATGAATGGTGAGATATTCTATGAGGTGTCCCAATTGGCCAATACAATGGAAAAATACCATGGGTGAGCCCATGGTTTTGAAAATACCACAGATGAGATGTCTCTTAGAAATTAATAATTTATTCCCTCACTTTTCCTATAAATACCAAGACATTTCCTCATTATTTTCATTCCAAAATCATTATAAACGATGTTTTGGTCTCTTTAACTCCCATGGAGTCCTCCCAAGGTGCTCTCAAGCCTCCCAAGGTCCTGACCTTCAATCTTTCAAAGTTACTCTTCACGGTAAGGGATTCTTTCACACTTCTCTTTTAAGTCATGACTTCTTTTATGTTATGTATTATAGTTGCATTTTATTATGAGGGGGATGTTATTCTATGTATTTACTACTTTTATTTTCATTTCCAAATGATGAGAGACCCTTTCCGCTATCATCAATTGATTTTCTAAATTTTTATGTGACACTGTTAGGCTGCCAAATTTTCGTAAAAGAAATCACGCTTTTGTTTTCCTTGCATGTTTCCTTTTCATGTGTTGTGACATTCAGTTGTCCACACCATGATATTATTTCATTTTATTCTGTTCCTATACTATAAAATGATTCACTTATATATGGGAAACCCATATCTCATCTCTTTATATTATTTTCTGGAACCATGTTTTATAGCTGTTATGCTGTAGAAATTTCATCTAAAAAATTTCTCTCTCTTTTTTTCAAGGAATTGTCTTGTCTTATTTATGTGAATACCCAGACCTGTTTTGTTTCTATGGGTGTTAATAGATTTAAAAAATGATATATTTTATTCTGGAATTGACATACATGTCACCCACACTCCCTTTCCATGGGTTATAGATGACATAACGATCTTATTTTTATACACTTTCAAAACATCATGATTTTGATGTGAACCCAATTTCTTTTACTCTCTTTGGGTTATTTATGAATTTTTTTGTTATAAGCTATGTGGAACACATGAAAAAAATACATATTAAGGGTGTACCCATATAGGAGTCCAAGTCATTGGGTAAAAAAATTAATCTCTAGAGATGACAAGTTTCACGATACCTTGGTGAATAACCTCGTTAATTTTTATGAAACCTCAGGGATATACCTTGGCGATATGTTCATTAATGTCTAAATGAAATGTTGTTACCACATATAAAAGTTATCATTCATGTTATTTTTATTATGATATTCTTATTCTTCCATTTCCCATTCCCTTATGACTTTTATCAAGTTCTTATTAATATTTCTCAAGATCACAAGTCTACTATTTCTCTTATTTTCTTTTTTGAGCATTATGCTCACCATATCCTTTGATGTATGTCTCAATGATATGAAATGCAGTAAATTTACATAGGATGAAACTATTATGAATCCATACTAGTGGTTTATATGAATTATTTATGTTGTTTTCATATATTATGTTCATGATTTCCAAGAGATTATACTTTAAAGATCCCCTGTCTTTAAAATGTAATGAAAAGTTATGTAATAAAAAAAGAGTGTTTCCTTAGTTGGTATAAAAGGGAGGTTTATTTATTTATGGAAATTAGGATATGAAAACTTTAGGAAGAATCATATAGAAAAATTTAAATATATGAAATATTACATGTATTTTGGTGAGTATTGAGTAAGGTGTTTATCAAGAAAATTCATCCCTGTCTAGATACATGATAGTAGAGATGGCTCTGGCATAGTGGTAACTAGGAGTGAAAATAATGACATAGGGTTTTGTGCTTGACCTGTGGTATCCGGGTACATGACAATGTTCCTTGATGAACTATTGGTTACAACACTCCTAGGGTATATGTTTGGTTAATCACATGATTTTTATGAATCATTATGAAGGAATTATAGAGAAATGAAATTATTTATGAATGAAGTTTTAAGACATAAAATCCTTTATAGTTAAAATATTTTTAAATGAAATAAGTTTCTCACTAAGGTTTTATACATTTAGAAATAGTGGTCAATGTGAGGAATAATGTGAATGGTGACCGCAATAGACCATGCGCTAACGGCCCACTGATTGAAGCCAGAATGGAATCATTCATGCAAATGATGAACCGAATGACCCAAGCTATTTAAAATAATGTGAATCCGGCTGAGTAACCGATCTCACCATGAAGGGAACAACATTATTTTTAGTCCTTTAAGCGTCAACGACCCCAAACTTTTAGTGGATTGACTGACCCATAGATTTCAGTATAGTGGATCAGCTCTATAGAGAAGATCTTTTATGTGCTCTGGTGTTCGGAGAAAGAGAAGCTCACCCTGGCTTCCTGTCACTTAGAGGGAGATGTTGATCAGTGCGGGGGGGGGGGGGGGCAGCTGATTAAAAAAATGAGGCAAAGAGTGAGTTTGAATCTATGGAGTGAGACGGGTTTAGAAGTACTTCTTTAGTAAGTATTTCCCTCATTCCATGAGAACAAGAATAGAGAAGGAGTTTCTCAAGATAAAGTATAAGGAGAATGAATCTATGGGATGCTATGAGATGAACTTCACAATGATTTTGCGTTACACCTCTAGCTTCTTCATGGATCCAAATGATAAGTTTTATAGATTCTTTAGTGAACTGAGACCTCATCTACCGAAGAATCTATCCAACCGAGATTATGATAGCTATGAGGAGATCGTGCGATGTTCGATGAAAGTCTTACTGGAGTTCTGTGAGATGAAGTGGTCTCATCAATCAAACTATAAAAATAGATCGATGGAGCCCATCATAGGGAGTATCTTTGATCAGGGAAGAAGAGGAAAAAAAGTGCAGCGTCCCATGTGTAATAAATGTGGGAAGAAGCATTCAGGGAACTGCCAGCTTCGGAGTGGGAAATTCTACAAGTGTGGAAGAGATGGCCATATTTCAAGGAATTGTCATTGTGAGGTGAAACCTCAACTTCCACACACTAACAAAAATGGGAAGATGGTGCAAGCCCTACATAATATTCAGTGCTTTAAATGTGGAAAAATTTGGCACTTTTACAATCACTGTCCAAATCCGAGGGTAGTGGAGGTGAACCACCATCACCTCAACAAAGGTCAAGGGAAGAAGGTCATCCTTCTTCTATCATGACATCTGAAGTTGAAGATCCAAATTAAGTGGTAGAAGGTACTCTTTTTGTTATCTCAAATCTAGAATGTACAATGTTTGATTCTAGTTCTATGAATTCCTTTATTTCCTCCATGTTTTCTAAAAGTTTGGAATCAACCCCCGATTTGCTAAAAGTAGAGTTATAAGTCAAGACTCTTGGTGGGAATATCCAAGAATCATTAGTATTTAGAAACTCTTGTATTTACTTTGGTGAGAATAATCATATTGCAAATCTAGTAGTCATTCCCATTCTACAATTCGACATTATACTAGGGATGGAGTGGCACTCAAAGTATAATGCTAAGATCAAATGTAGATATAAGGAAATATCAATAGTCTTGATTGGAAAACCTACAGTTATCTTCCAAGGAGGGATATCTCAACCTGATCTTCTTCTAGAATAACTTCTTATATAATTCTTTACAGAATTTATCGGTGAAGAAGAAGAAGAAAATGACAGTTTGATGATGGAAAATGTCCCCATCACTCAGGAATATGTTGATGTATTTCATATGGAGTTTCATGTACCTCTCCCAGAAAGATTGGTAGAGTTATCTATTGAACTCATACCTTGATATCATCCAATATCAAAGACCCTATATAGGATAGAAAATGTGGAGCAGTATGAATTAAATAAATAACTCCAAGATCTTTTGGAGAAGGGGTTAATCTGAATGGGTGTGTCTCCTTGGGAAGCACCTGTTCTATTTGTGAAGAAGAAGGATTGATTGATACATCTATGCATTGATTATATAGAACTGAACATAATCACAGTAAAGAACAATTACCCTCTTCCAAGAATTGATGACGTGTTTGACCAAATTTTTAGGGATCAATTCCTCTCAAGGATTGATCTTTGATATGGTTATCATTAATTAAGGGTGAAGGAAGAACATATTCCAAAAACTGAATTCCAATCAAGATATTGGAATTATGAGTTTGTTGTTATGCATTTTGGACTGACTAATGTACATGATATTTTTATGGATTTTATGAATAGAGTATTTAAGGAAAACCTTGATAACTTTGTGGTAGTTCTTATTGATGATATTCTGATATATTCCAAATGGTGTGAGGAGAATGAGGATCATCTAAGGGTTATTTTCCAAAATCTACAGGAGTATAGGATTTTTGGAAAGTATAGTAAATGATATTTTTGGTTACAAAATGTTTCTTTCTTGGGGAACATTGTTACCAATGATGGAATCACGATTGACCCTGTAAAGAAAAAATTAGTAGATTAGTTGCCTCATCCTACAAAAATAATTGTGATTCATAGATTCCTTGGATTAGTGGGATATTATAAAAGGTTTGGGAAAAACATTTCATGACTTTCTAATCCATTAATCAGGTTAACTCGAAAAGGGGTCAAGCTCATCTGGAAAAATGAGTGTGATGAATGTTTCCAAGAGATAAAGAAGAGATTGGTTAATTCCCCTGTGTTATCTCTGCCCTCAAGTGGAGAAGGATATGTTATTTTTAGCGATGCATATCTAAAAGGGCTTGGGTGAATCCTCATGCAAAATGACTTGGTCATTTCTTATGCCTCTCGACAATTTAAGACTCAAGGGAAAAACTATCCTATGCATGATCTGGAGCTGGTTGCGGTCGGTTTTGCTTTGAATATATAGAGGAAATATATTTATGGGGATAAATGTGATATATACACAGACCATCAAAATTTGAATTATATTTTCAGACAAAAGGTGTTGAACATGAGACAAAGGAGATGGTTGGAACTTCTTAAATACTATGATTGTTCAAATCATTATCATCCGGGAAGAGCAATCAAAGTCGCTGATGCTTTAAGCATGAAAGACCCAGTTATTCTGTCCACTGTGAGGATTCAAAGAGATCATTAGATTAATGACCTAGTAAAATTGGACATGGGAATTATAAATGTTGGGACATCCTCAACCCTAACCCAAATTATTTCTCAACCATCATTGCTATAGAAGATCCAGAAAGCTCAGAAAGAAGATCTTTTGTTACAGAAGAAGTTTGAGGAGGTGAGGGATGGCAAGTCTCGTGAGTTCAATACTGATCACGAAGTTGTACTGAAATTTCATACAAGACTATGGGTTCTATCTATTCTGTAAATAAGGAAGGAGATGATAAATGGAGCTCATAGTTCTACTTTCTCTATACATCCTGGTAGCATGAAAATGTATGTGGACCTTCATGATCATTATTGGTGGGATAATATAAAAAGGGACAATGATGAATACACTTCAAGGTGCCTGGTATGTCACCAATTAAATTCAGAGTGACAACTTCCTAAAGGGGTATTGCAACCACTACCCATACCAGCATGGAAGTGGAACAATATCACCATAGACATTGTCACTGGTCTCCTAAGAACACCCAATAGAAGCAATGCGATATGGGTTATTGTGGACCATCTCACCAAGACATCCCATTTTATCTCTATTAGAGAAGATTTATTTATTGATCAAATTTATAGGATTTAGATGAAGGAAGTGGTAGGCTGCATGGAGTTCCACTTTCTATCATATCTGATTGTGATCCAAGGTTCACATCAAAATTCTGGAGAAGTCATCAACAAGATCTGAGCATTGAATTGAATTTCAGTACGGCCTATCACCCCCAAAATTATGGCTAATCTGAAAGGACTATTCACACACTCTAGGAAATTCTGATAACATCACCAATGGATTTTAAAGGTGTATGGGATAAACATATCCCTTTAATTGAGTTCTCTTACAATAATAGCTTCTACTGATCAATTCAAATGGAACCCTATGAAGCTCTATATGGGAAGCGATGTAGAACTCTTACTTGTTGGGAATTAGCTGGTGAGAGAAAGATTTTTGGGCCTAATAATCTCAAAGATATGACTGATAAGATCTATTCCATCCAAAAACTCATTAAGGCTCCTCAGAGTCGAAAAAAGTTCTATTCCAACAACCATCAAAGGGACATGGAGTTTGATTATGGTGATAAAGTATTTCTTCAGATTTCACCTTTTAAGGGAATCATGTGGTTTGGGAAAAAAAGGGAACCTCAACCCTAGGTATATTGGCCCCTATGAAATCCTTAATCGTGTGGGAGAAGTGGCCTATTGGATTGCACTTCCTACAAATTTATCAAAAGTTCATGATGTCTTCCATGCATCCACCTTGAGGAAGTATATACCGGACCCTTCACATGTACTAAATACAAAATTTGTACAACTAGAACATGGCCTCTCTTATAAGGAGAAGCCGGTGGAGATCTTTGATCATAGAGACAAGGTTCTATATAACGGGACTACCCACCTTGTCAATGTTCTGTGGAGGAACCATAATAGTAATGAATCCATGTGGGAACAAGAGGAGTCTATAAGACAGAAGTACCCACAACATTTCTCATCAGAGGGTACGAGATAAAATTTCAGGGATGAAATTTCTAATGGGGGGAAGAACGTAACGACCCAAATTTTTTAATTATATTTGTTTCCTAAATTTGTGTGTTATTTTATTATACTCAACAAAACTATATCCTTTAATTAATGAAGTGGGTAAAATTAAAATGTGACTTTTGGGTTTCAACTGCTATATGTCCATTGGTCAATAAGATCGTTGGAAACTATAATCATAACGTTGTGTTTTTATAAATATAGTTATCTTGGTTAATTAATATAGAAAAGAATATTTAATGGACTTATCCAGTAGACTCATGCCATATAAATCCCATCTGTCAGTGCTTGGGAAGGAGGTAGCATCATTGTGTTTTTCTCTAGACCAAGCCGAAGCTGAACTTCAACATTTGAAGTTTGAACGGAATCACCTAAGGGGGAACTTCAATATGATAGAAATCACCACTTGGGAAATGTTGGAAGTGCCACCCTAAGATTCTATCGCCATAGAAGACTTTACACTTAGGTCCTATGCTGGTGTTATAAGGGTCTATGTAACGAGACCTTAGCTTCTTTGTGTAATCCTTTTATATAAATAAAATTGATATTTCTTCTTATGGTAATGTTTGTGAATTTAAAATATTCGGATAAATATAGGATGTGTAGTATTGATGAATTTAGGAAAAAGTGGGTATTTTAAAATATTTTAGTATTCTTTAAATAATTAATAATTTGAAATGATTTTCAAAAAATGTTCTTCAACAGTTGTGTTCAGTATAAAATTTAGAGTCTAATAAGATAAACATAATTTTTAGTGAATCGTAATGTATTAATAGTAACACACCCGTATGAATAATACTGAATAGTAAATTGGCCAAAAAATATAAACATCACCTATGGATGTATAAATAGAATTTAAACATCTTAAAACTGAAAAATGATCATAGTAGAAGTTTTGATATTTTTTTATGTCATAAATATTTTATTTCAAATTTTATAATTAATTTCATAATTTAAAATGAAAATAAATTTTCATGAAATGTAATCATAAATGTTTACTCTATAGTATTATGGTTATACAATAATTTTATGGGACCTTCATTACTTTTTATGGTGATACAGAATGAGTTAATGTTTTATAGATATATTTTTGGAATAAAAAATGATTTTATTTAAAAATTAAATTAAAAATATTTAAGAAATTAATTTTATAAAATGGAGTTCATTTTTGAATTCAGAGCATCGATATTATGTTATAGTGAATTTTTGGGACATTTATGAAACAGAAGAATTTTCAGTGAATAATAAAATATAGTTTTGAGTTTCAGGTGTTTAATGACATCATTAATGAGGTAATAATGATGTAATATTTCTGTTCGACATATTAATAGTGATATATGCTATCAGGTGTCTTATGTGGCCAATACCATGGGAAACTACCATGGTCAAGCCCATGGTTTTGCAAATACCCTCGATGAGGGGTCGGTTGAAAATTAATTACTTATTCCCACACTCTTATTATAAATACCATGCCATTTCCTCATAATTTTTATTCCAAAATGCTTCTCAACGATTTTATGGTATCTTTACCTCCAAAGGAGTCCTCCCAAGGTTCCCTCAAGCCTCCCAAGGTCCCAACCTTCATGCATTTGATGTTACTCTTCAAGGTAAGAGATTTTTTTAGCCCCCTCTTTAATGTCATGACTTCCTTTATGTTATGTCTTGTAGTTCCATTTTGTTATGAGGGGGGATTGTTCTTATATATCTTTACTACTATCTATTTCATTTAAAAATTATAAGAGACCCTTTTCGCTCCCATTAAATGTTTTTCTGAATTTTTATGTGACATCATTAGGCTGCCAGATTTTCGTAAAAGAAATTGTGCTTTCTCTTTCATTGCATGTTTCTTTTTCATGTTCTATGACGTTCAATAGTCCACAAAATGATCTTATTTATTTTTATTCTGTACCTATACTATAAAATTATTCATTTATTTGAGGTATACTCTTGTCCCCCCTCCAGTTATAATATTTTCTAAAACCATGTTATATAGTTGTTATACTGTAGAAATTTAATCTCAAAATTTATCTTTTTTTTACAAGGAATTCTCTAGTTTTATTTATGTGAATACCCATACATATTACGTTTCTATGGGTGTTCATAGATACAAAAAACTATTTATTTGATTCTAGAATTGACACACATGTAACCCTCACACTCTTTTCATGGGTTATAAATGACATAACGATCTTATTTTTAAGCACCTTTAAAACATCACGATTTTGAAGTGAACCCCATTTATTTTACTCTCTTTGGGTTATTTATGAAATTTTTGATTATGATCTACGTGTCTAAATTGATCATAAATTCATATTAAGGGTGTGACGTGATAGTTCTCTAATGCATTGGGTAAAGAATATAATCTCTATAGAAGACAAGTTTCACGATACCTTGGTGAATAACCTTGGTAATTTTTATGACACCTTAGGGATAGACCTTGGTGATATGTTCATGAATGTCTAAATGAAATGTTTTAGCCACATATTCACATTATGATTCACATTATTTTTATTATGATATACCTATTCTTCCATTTCTCATCCCTTTATGACTTTTATCATGTTCTTATTAATATTGCTCAAGATCACATGTCAAATGTTTCACTTTTTTTCCTTACTAAGCCTTCTGCTCACCCTTTCCTTTGACGTATGTATCCTGGATATGAGATTCAGTAACTTTACATAGTATGAACATATGATTAAGCCTGGTTAGTGGTTTAGTGGAATTTTTTATGCTGTTTTCATGTATTATGTTCCATATTCCAAGACACTAGACTTTAAAGATCCTCTATTTGTAAAATGTAATGAAAATTTATGTAATAAAAAATGTGGGATGCCATATTTACCATGGAATAGATTATAATTTTGGATATTTGAATAGTATTAGTGGTGAAATATTCATATTTTCCACTAGTTTTGGTTCTCAATCAAGTCATATTTCTAGATTATTTTTCCAATCATCCTCTTAATTGAAGATTTTATTTAAAAATAGATGTTATTATAGGTTGGTATCCCATTTTGATTACCCCTTATCATATTGAGATAACCATGATCGTGTATAAAATATTACAACACCATGAATTATAGATAAATAGATTTACTATTTCAATCATATCACCATGGGTTGCACAAGTTTTGTTCCCCAAGAGGAAAAATTATAGTCTATAAATATATAATGATTATTGAATGATGAATTTAGTAATATTGTTTCTAAGAATGTATAATCTATATGATGACTTATAGATGTTATTTTTACTGATTAATGTTCATATACAAGGAATGAATCTCATGAACAAGATCCTACACCCATATATTGACTCATTCACTATGGTGTTTAAGAAAGTCATCATCATCTACTCACCAACACCAAAGAAACATTCAACACATCTCATGATAGTATTGAGTACACTAGAATAAAATTGATCTTATTCCAATCCATTAACATAAAACATTTTTATTTATCAATTTTATTTACTATATGTTGTGATTTATGAGATAGTTATAACCATGGGGATAAGGAAATTAGTGGAAGTGTTGTTCGGGATAATTCCTCTGAAACAGGTTTGTGATCCTTACATTTTGAGGTTTATTGGGATATCAAGAATGTTTTTTCCAAGACATCTACCATTATCAACACCCAATACTAAATTAATAACTAATGGGGGTGAATTTGAAATATTATTATCTCTAGGATGATTCAGTTTTCTTAAAAAATAGAAGGTTGACTAAAATTTGAGTAATAATACTTTTAAAGCCACAGACTAGTTATTATATGTACTATGATGCATCAAGAATTGGTCTGGGGGATTTTCTGATGTAGAGTGGTCAGGTAGTATCAATTTAGACACATGATTTGCAACCCTAAGTTAAAAAATATCATGAAAATAAAAAATAATGGGATTTCATGCACTATGTTTTGATGTATCATCTAAACTATATCTATGGTGATAAATGTATTATCAACGCAGATCAAAAGATCCTTTGTTGTATATTTATTTAAAGAGACCTAAAAATTAGGTAGAGGCCTTGTGTATAGTATTTATAGATGATTTATTTTGTGATGGACAATACACCATGTAAAGTTAATGTCATTTTAGATACTCTTAGACTTGAGATTGAATTAGGTTATGAACATTGTGAATGAAATTTATGGAAATGATAGCAAGGAATAAGATTTTTATATGGTTTAAGGATAGATGCTTCCAAGGAATATGGATTAATTATAGGTGCCTCTGTATTTGTAAAATCATCTTTAGTAAATTAGGTAAACAATGTACAAAATAATAGTCAACTATATTCTATGATGTGGAAACAACTAGTAGGGGTAACATGATTCCCATGTGGTTATTGGAAAATGAGTATGTGATCTTATTACATTGTTGATTTTTAGTATATGCATATATTTTATATGATAGGATGATATAATTCCACACCTATAAGTTGGCGGTACATCATAGAGTGAATAGTATATACCAAGACATAAATAAATAGGTTTTTTAGTCTAGGATAAATAGAGAAATTGTTGGATTTGTTCACTAAAAACATACTTGATAGAGGATAAATTCCAAGAACCAACATCATGGTGTAATACCAATTCCATTTCATCTACTTATTTGGAAGTTGAATGATATAATAATGGATTTTACAATGTTGTTACCTGAGATCCCAATGATACATGAAACTATTTGGGTGTTTTTCGATTTGATAATGAATTTTTCCTATTTCTTATCGATGTATGATATTAACTTAGTGGATGAGTTAGGAATGGATTATGTCGATGAAATAATATGACTGCATGGAGTTTCCTCTATTAATGTATATGATATAGATGAATGTTTTACATCATGATTTTGGAAGGGTGTTGATACAGTCTATGAAATTTAGTTGATAATGAGATCAATTTTCCATCCCAGTATAAAATAATAGAAAAATAAAACAATTCAAATATTTGATGATATTCTCTGAGTTTTCATTCTAGACATTAGTGGAAATTGGGATGATCACATAACATTATTTATTTAAGGAAAAATATTTAAGTCTTCAATTCAGATGTCCCTTTATGAGGATCTATATGAAAATCCATATCGTTGATATATTTTTTGGCATGAGCATAGTGAGAATGATGTTTTGGGGTCCGATATGGTACTTGAGACCTCTGAGAGAGTTTAACTGGTTTAGAAGAAGTTTTTCATAGCTTTGAGAAGATAGAAATCTTATAATGACCACAATTGGAGACCTAGGGTGTTTTATGTTGGTTTCCATGTTTATGTAGGTGTTACTCCTATTTTAATCCCCTAATACTTGAGTAAGGAATGAAAGGCACCAGTTTGTTTTATTGGACCCTTAGAGATCATCCAATGGGCTGGGAAATGTAATATCCTCTAAATCATCCTACTTATTGATCAGGTATACCTGATGTGTTTTATGCATCTCAACTTCCAATCTATATGACCAATCCAATGCATGTCCTCAACATTGAGTATATTTATTTAGACCCTTACACATTGTATGTGGAATGCCCGGTGCATATTATACAATAGAGAAATAAAGTACTAAGATGAAATATGATGCCTCTTTTTTTGATTATTTTGTGGCATAGATGGATCCCAAAGGAGATGTGGGGTTAGGATGTATATGTTTGGGCTAAATGGCTTGAATTCTTCGAGAAAAATTCAAAGAGGAACTACTTATGAATGAGAAATATTTAGAGTGGTATAATGTAAAGTTCTTAAATTTTATAAGTGTATAACATGTAAATTTCATCCATAATAAAATGATTTTGAGATTTGACTTGTCTAGGATGAGTTCCACATTTTTTACATATTTTAAGATTATTTTATAGGAATATTAATGGTTCATGGTTTAAGTATGGTATTTCCAAACTATATGGATTCACTAGTAAACCATGAAACTATATAAGGATGATTAAGGGGAGTTATAGGGTTAAGGCACATGGTTCAGAAAATTGTCTGACCTTACATATAAAACCATTTGAAAAGAACTAATTGAAAATAACATAGTTTTAATTCTATTTAATAAACCATATGAACAAATCATGTTGATTTACCATAATCCTAGAAATCATGAATGTTTGGAAAAAATTTCATACGGTGAACAGAAAACATTAACTTTTGAAATTAATGATAAAAATACCACATTAATGGACATTTATGGTCCATTTAGAACTTATATTGATTATATAGGAATATATACCCATTTTTGAGACTCCTCTAGTCTTCCTTTATGTATCCAGAGACATTAAATCTAGATTCTAGTGAAACCATGTGTGTTAATGATCTAGAAATTAGGGATATTATAAAAACCCTAAGATTTTATGGTTTCCCTATGATTTACCTGTTTTATAAATAGATGGGTTATATATCCCATAAGTCGAGGCCCAATATATTAATTATACTTCCAACTAATGATATATTTTTTAATCACAACTAGATATATGGAGATCTACATGTCAATGACATCTCATTAGACCAAAGTTAAATTCCTTGTGAAGGGTGGAAATTTTTGTGCATGTTTCCATTTATAGATCATTAATAGACTCACCTCTTCTTTATTAATATATTGAATATATTTTTTTGTGACATATTTATACTATATAAAAGTTCATTTAATAGAAATTTCATTTTATTCCCGAGTCATTGAAGAGTTTTTGATCTATTCTTGATTTGATAGTGGCCCCAGTGAATTTGTAACCTCTCATTCAATATAGATTGGAATTTGTTTAGAAGATGAACTCTATGAAATATTTCATTCTTGAAATACCCTTCTTGACATGAAATATTCTTCATCTAGTTTTCAGAACTTATTTCTTATTGAACCAGAACTCTAAATAGGAATACATTCCATGATAAATAGTTCTATGCATGTTTGAGACATGGTTCGGGCATTAATCCTTGACAAACCCTAAAGTTATTAACAAAAAAAATAAGGTAAGATATTCCTTACCATTTAGTTATAATATAGTTATATATATCCTTTATTTGATTATTATATAGGAATACATTGAAAAACTATCATTATTTTTATCATATGTGGGGTTTTGCATTGCCCATGAGACTTGTTTATGATAATTTTTTTCATAGGGTAGCTTATACACTATTAGATCATGTTTTTGGATGATAACATGTATTTTATGTTTAAAATATGTTCTCATTATGATATTCTATGGTATTCATTTTATGATCTACCATGTAATGTGTGTTTCCATGCCTTTGGTGGCATTTTTCTAGGTTCTTGAAATTGTTGTATGATCACAAAAAAGTTATTCCTTAGAGGGGTAGTATGCATGACTCATGATGATGGTGACAATAGAATTGATAACAAGGTTGGATAAGATGATTTCGTAAGGATGTTGTGTGATTCACCGAATTTCTTTTATATTACAAGTAATATGTTATCTCGATGAACAGTTGATGCTGAGTAGCATGATCACTTGATTCTTTGGGGATGTTGATAATAAGACTCACTTGATTCCCTTTGGATTTCAAGTAGCCTATTTATGTGATTACAAGAAGCATGTTTACTATAATTTTTACCAATTCTGAATTACTACATATATATTTATATTCCATATTATGTGAAGCTAATGAAAGAACAAAAAAGGCTCACTAAGGATTGGTTAGAACATGGGTTCTCAGAATATGATAGATTATTCTCTCTATAAAATTTATCATTATCAGGTAATACACATATTATACCAATAAATACATGTCAAGGATACATTTTTTGTGTCCCACTGGGTTTTAGTATTGACAACATGCATTTGAATCTCAATGCACATACAAACTTCATGTATAGGGATTTAAGTAAGGGAAAGGGGACCAAAAAATACAAAATATATGAGGACTATATAGATAGTAGTGTTGTCGTTATGTACTTCAGAGGAATCCACAATGTGTCTTTACTTTTTCTAGAACATATTACTATATATTGACTGGACACACTAGTATCCGGATTAATTATTGTGTGAAATGTATACCACATAATATTGTATTATTTCATATTTTTTACATTGTGTTGATTATATTTATTTATTATTAATTGTGAAATGATATGAAACTGGGGGTATATTCTCCCCACTGATGAAATTGAGACCCTCAAGGCTGGTGATTATTGTATTATATATGGGGAGGTTCACATGAAGTCTTATAGATCACCATATTGAACATAGTTTTTTGATAATGATCAATACAGCTTGTTTTTAGAAATACATACAATCAATTCATCCATAATGTGAATAACCCCTTCATGAAGTTAACGTGGAAATGGAATAATGCCTATAAATTCTATTGTACCATCAGATTCTCTAAAAATAATACATCTTCCTCCAAACCCTAGGGGTAAAAATTTCATCATTCTTAGCATCTTAAATCTCATTTGATTGGGATTGATCAATAGGTTTTGGATATTGACATATTGTGATATAAGATGAGTCTTCCTTATTTCTATTATAATTTTTATTCATTTGATCTTTTTTATCCTGTTACATATTTAAATGTTTTGGTGGTTTATATCCTTCATTTCTAAAATATATATTTTCATTCATATATTAATGTTTATAAAATGAAATTATTAAAGGGATGTGAATCACTTGTAGGAGAGGAAATGAATAATTATTTCTTGTCATTATTCTATTTCTTGAGGAACATGGAATGTATCAATGTATAGGATTCATTAATTTTGTTTCTTTAACATTTAATTTGATGTTATTCTGTTTTATATAATTGGATAATGATGTAATTATCCATATTTATGATTAAACTAGTTATAAATATTGAAATTTTGTCGTGTGTAGTTGCGATCACATGTAGTTACATTGTGTTGATTGTTTCCCTCTTGATTTGTTAGATAGTGTGTTATAACTTGTTGATGATATGGTTTAACATGTTTTTTGTTCTTGAATATTAGTTCATTAAAGGAATGATGGTTTTTATTGATGAGTTATATAAATATGAAGGCTAATAATTATCAATTATTCCTTTTGACTATTGGAAATTGAACATATGCTTGAAGCATGTTTAAATAGATTATATTAGTTCATAGTTGATGCATTAGGGTGTATGTGGTTGTATCCTATGTTACAATAATTATATAATTCGAGATGAATGTTAATTTTTGAATTGTAAAAGAAATATTTTTGGTTATGAGGGAACTCATTTCATTATAATTGTTGAATTCCTTGGTTTTAGGGTGTAGATTACCCGTTTTCTATATGTTTTTTCTTGCAAAATTTATTGATGTATATGTACATGGATCCTTCCCGTGAGACAAAATGTGAGCTTGGGATGGATTGGAAATGTGTCAAATTGGTGTGGTTTCACTGTCTTGTGGTATAATTTAGAATCAATGATGGATAATAGAATGGTGACCTGCCTAGTTATATTGAGGATAGATGTAGAACAGATGGATGAGGATAAAGACGGGATTGCACAATGTCTATTGAATTGATATTTGTATAGATTTCATGTTAATGAATTAGTTATATTGTGGGCTAAATGTTTGAGTTTCTTGTTATATTCATTCCTTTACCAACTGATTAACACAGATCATTGTTCTTTGTTTATGCATATTTTATGGTATCTTAGTATGATCCCTATAGTATAATGAATTATGTAATTAAATTGAATATTAAATGATTTTCCATGGGTCATGTGGCTCAATGGAATGATGAAATTATAATAATTCATAAGGAAACATTGAAAGTGGTGGATTTATCCTGAAAGGGCATGAAATCTTCTTGATAATGTAATTAACTGAAGATTTCATTAAACTTTTCAAGTGCCTACAGTAGAACTACTCTTTATCATTGGTATTAGGGAGTAATGAGATGATAGTTGTAGGTGAGTCTATGTGTGGGTTGTTCCCATAGTGTCTTTTTTATGGATATATATATCACTTACATTATGTGATTTTATACACTACCCCACTCATTATGGAAGGATAATCGACACGAAGTTGACATGGTATTTTTCCCATTATTCCTACGGTGAAAAGGGAGGACTGATGACTACCCACTCTCCCCCACTATATTTATTTGAGGTAGAATTATGTGATGTTATTATAGAATATTACCATGTTCTATATTTTTTCATGTGATGTGGGTGATTTTTTTTATTTTATAGACACACTTATATAGATATAGTATTCCAAGGAGTATTATAAATTTACTATGAGTATGATGTGATGGATAGGGTTTTAGTACATGATGTACAATCTATCATGGCTTCTAAAAAACTATTTGGTTAAAATATGTAGGTTGTGATGATGTGATTTTGTAGCACACAAGGTGAATATTACAATAAATTTTCATTTGATTTCTGTCACTTATTAGAGATAGATTGATCAGTATGTGTGACGTTGGTGTGGGAGAAACTAACAAATGCGGGAAGTGGTAATAGGGTAAATTTAGTATTAAGTAATTTTTAATATTATATTATTACTTACATGTGATACTTATTTGGAGATACATGGTACAAATTGGAATATACCATTCCTAATTAATTGAGCAGGTAAATATATCAGTTATCTGATAGCCTCTAGTTGTCATTATTTACATTTTCATGAATGGTTTTGGGGAGGATCCTATTATTAATACCTATTATGATTTACCTACCATTAGACAATGTTTTTCATCACCAATTTAATTTTTTTGTCTTAATTCTGGAAATTACTATCTCATTGAGTTGGTCATGAGATTTTTGGGATTCCGGGTCTAAACTATAGACTTATTTTGGTTACTTATGTTTTTCTTCATATTTTTACATTTCATATTAATTTTTCTGAATATATAGTAAATTTTATTTTTATTATGAGTTATATTTGTTTTTTTTTTCTCATCATATCTCTCATTACTCATTCTATTATTGGAGGATAATTCTTTTTATTTGTATTCAGGATATTCTTTTGGTGATAGTCTCCATCTTGTTGTCTAATCAATATGGGATTTTGGATTCATAACACCTATTCATTAATTTTCATCCTATAAGGGGTAACTTTTGGGGGTGAGGGTCATTAAATAGTGGAATCAAAAGATAGGTTATGAGATAATATAGATTTTGTAGCTAGACACTAGTGAGGACAACAATGGTTGTTAGGGAAACAATTTTATATGAGTTTAGTATTAACTATAAAAAAGGGAGACTAGGTAAAACTATGATATTTAGGGACCCCTATGATTCACTAATAATAAATTCATGTTTACTAATACTAATATGTGAATTGATATAGGTTTTAGGGTAGAGATATAGGAATGGATCATTTAGGATATTTTTTTGACAGTCTTTGAATTGTGTAGACATAAGGGTTTGGATAATCATTAATTATTTAATATTAAATATTAAATATTATTTTATTAATATTCCATAAATTTTTGTAGTTTTATGTAAATGGATCCAGGTTGACATCCACATTATTATTATCCCAATGATTTTAAGCAAGCTATTCCCAAGATCAACTAAGTGTTGGGATCAACTATGATGAAACATGGTGGAGGATACACTAAGAGTTTCTTTTATAAAATCTATATAAGTATTAGAGATATATTTTAGATTCATTGAAATGAGACTAATTAGATTAGGTTGATATATCATTTAATCGATATGTGCTTAGAAAAATCAATGGGTTACACTGTTAGTGACATTGCACTATGAGGTATCGGTTTGTGGTGGTTATTATTCTATTGAGATCATGATGAGTAGATTTTTTCATTGGATATGTTATAGGATTAGTTTTTATTTAGTTTAATTCTTCTATCACAATGGTGGTCTGTTAGAAACTGATTCTCACCCTTCATCATATATGTTAAATCAGGCAAGATATTGATATTTTTATTTGGAAATACCTCAATATTATTTGGACTCGATTTAATATGAGGAGTCATGGGAGAGGTATTTTGTGGGGGATTGACATTTTCAGATCATGTTCAATGTCACTCCAATTATGATACCAATATATCTCAAGGAGATACAAAGGGAATATGTTTTTGAGAGGATTCTAGCTGGGATGTGATCATCATGGGAGGGGATTCATAAAAAGTTTCCTTTTAGTAGATCTATAGTTCGAGTGTACTAGTTTTCAAGAAAAAAATTGTAATGGTATACATTTTTTCAATCCCATTATTTTCCATTTTATTTTGTCGAGTGGTTCAAAAAAATTTCAAAACATTTTAGTGTTCTTTTAAAATTCAATTTTAAATTATAAATTTTTTAAATGGTTTTACAGAATATGTAAGTAATTTAAATATTATATATTCTTATATAGATGGGTTTTTAGGATATTTTGAATGAAAATTAAATAATATTGAGGTGTTATAGAATTTATAATAGATTATTTATTTTATTAATATTATTTTTAATTAAAATTTTAATATTTTCAGCAATATACTTACCATTATTCTTTTCATGATGTTGTATAAAGGTGAATATTTTTTTTCTAAGGTTTATGTAAGGGAAATGGTCATAGTTAATAGCATTAGTGTAGGAGAAATTGATTTATTACTATTTGTGTAAGGGTAAGGGTTGTTTTTTCTGAATTAGGTAATAGAAAGAATTGATTTACTAGCTATAAATAAATGTAAACATGAGCATATAAAAAATGTGTGAAAGTAAATTGGATTTTCCACTTTCCATATAAGTGTAATAAAATAATAATTCAACTCGAGTAAAGGTATGATAACAATTGCGTAAAGGTGTGACTCGTCCTATACAAATGCCAATGTATTGCCTCCCATATTACACATGGGTATATGGGTGCTTCCCTTTAATATATAGGGGTATTTCCTATTGTTCATAATAGTAAATATATATTTATGGTTAAAAATACATACAACCCTTATACAACACTTACTCCATAGATAAAGGATATTTTTTAAATGTAGAAAATATTGTCTTTTCCCATGTTGCATATTTTTTTTATTTTACAATTTTAATGATATTAGTTATTGATAATAAAATATTTAAATGTCACTTAACAATTCTGAAATTTTATAAAACATATTCAATTGACATAAATGGATCAAAAGAAATATTTTTATTTGATACATATTAAATCAAAATTATTTAACAAGAAATTTAATGTGAATTATGTTTCCATACGAATCTTATATTTTTGCATTCTAAGAAACCATATATACATTGTTATAATTATTCTACAATTTTTTTTCAGTTTGGGTGAATGATAATTTTTTTTATAATCATTAGAGACATCTACAGTTTTTAATAAACTTTTACTTTCATGTGATACTATTGTTTCAATATTTATGAAATATCACCTCCCTCTTATGTTTTTTTGTTGTGCGTGAATGGTTTATTCTTCATTATTAGCGATTTTATACCACTTATTTTTATGGGAATGTTTTTATTTTTTATTTCATAGAATGGTCTATTTAGATGAAATTAAATAACCATAATTCGATGATACTAATAATAATATGTAAAATATTCACATAATGAAATATTACATGATAATAATTAAATTTTATATTTGGATGGTGAAATATATCTTTTGTATCACAGTTAATATAATAATATTATTTAAGTAATTAAAATTGTAATAAAATTTATACAGTAAAAAATTTGATTATAATAATATTGGACATTTAGGGTTGTATGTTAATATTATGAATTGAATAATTTCACGATTAATCCCTATTAATAAATTCATTATAAGATATATTGAAATATTATTGAGGATGATTACCGAACACTAAAAAATATATCTTGTCATTTCTATCTTTAAAAAATTATAAATTGATAGATGATATAGTATCACATTAAAATTATTTCTCTTCGATAACAAATTTAAATTATTATATAAAAATAAAAATATATAACATGTTTTAATATTTTTAAGTATTGGAAATTTAATGGAATCTATTAATAACATGTTATAGATAATTTCTTTCTTTTCATTAATTATTCATAGTTTCATATATAACTTTTTTATTAATTTTTTATTAATATTTCATATAATAAAAATATTTTTTATTTAATGAAAAATATATCTAAACTCATTTTTAAAAAAATGAAATAGAAATAATATTGTGGGTTTTCAATTTTTATTATTATCCTATAATCCTGAAAATAAATAAAAATATATATATATAATCTTAATAATTTAATGAAATAAACTTTTTGATTTAACAAGTTTAGTAGATAATAATATATGTCAATATATAATAATATTATGAGAAATATAAAATAAATAATTTTATAATATATGATAATTCTAAATATTCTAGAAATTATATGGGAAAGATAAATTGATAATCACACGACATTATATAATAATTATTTGATAAAATAAAAATGTTAGCATCCCTTAGGGATAAAAATTCTTAAATGATACTGATATGAACTATGATATAATTTCAAATAATAAAAAATTCAAATGGAGATTTTCCTATGAAAATTATAACTATTATTATCTTATATGAAATTTAAATATTGGTAGGGTCTTTGTGATCAAATTTGTTTGTTTCTAGCTCTTGATATTTACTAGATCATGTACTATCTATTGTAATTGTTTTTTAAAAAGTTTTATATTCATGTAAACTAAATAAAAAATTAAAATTTTTAATTTTTTTAATTATAATCAAAGTGAAATTCTGATGAAATTATTATCTAGTATGTGGATATAAGAAAGAGTAACCTATGGTAAACCAGTCGATTAAATAAAAAATGCATATCCTTATAAATTTGTATAGATAATAATAATGTTATTTATTAATTATTTATATATTAATTAGAAATACTATATAAAATTTAATCAATGGTTAAATATTTTCTTTTGGGTAGAGTGAACATGTTCTTGTTTGAGAAATACTACAATTCCTGTTTTTAATTATTATAGTATCCTTATAATTATTTTAGGAGAAATATGTTTAATATTTATTTATAATCAATGGATTTAAATACTTGACTTGATTCATTGATATCCTTGTGTGTTTGAAATACACGATGAGTAATGATTGGTGTTGCTCGAGGCTATGATGGTGGCATGAGGTTTCAGTTTGGATGTCAATGGTGGCATGAGGATACGATTTTGATTTTTATGGTGTCACAGGGTAATGATTTGGATTATTATGTTGAAATGAGATATTTGATGTAAAATAATGCATAATAGTATAGGACATCAAGATGGTTGAGACACGATTAAAGTGGAAGTTTTTTATTTATGCTTATATCATGCATGATGGTCTGATGTATGAATGTTATTTATATTATGAATTTCCAATTATGAAATATAGTTTGATGATATACACAATGAGTGAATTTTTTAATTGATATCTTATGAGGAGTCATAGAGTGTTTAAATGATTATGAAATGGAAATTCTTTAGTTAAAAAATGGGACTGATTCATGATTCCAACTCATTAAGATGACATATTTGAGGGTACAATCATGAATAAATAATTTTATTAAAACTTCGATCAAATAGTAAAAAATTTATTTTGGAATGAAAATATATTAATATTATATAATGTCTTATGAATTAGTTAATATTGAAAATATTCTCTTATTATTCTATGATATATAGTCATTAGTAGTGGTATCCATACATCTTGTTTAATGAAAATGATAGATTAATCTGTGTATATTTATTTTCCCTTCGTTTTGTTAAAATATATACTTAATATATACATTTTTACATTATATGCACGCTATGCATGTCAAAAGGGAAACTGGAATCTAGAGGTTCTATGTGTATTTCCCTAATATTAGTTTGGAGTGTATATAAATGGTTCACAACACTCTCTCCATTGAAATCTATTTTTCTATAGTATTGCAAGTGATTATTCATATGGGTGATATAAAATACGTTTATAATGTGGGCTACAATTGCTTGAATTTATCATGTATGCTTTATCTGTTCATATTCGCTCTGACTTCCCATGACTGTACGTGCTTATGATAAGACATAATGAAGTATAAAACATTTACAAATCAAATTGTGGATTCCAATCATACACTTTTATATGGATTGGATGATGATTATGATGAGAATGATATGTGTAATTATACTAAAAAGTGATGTTGTGAGTGTGACATGGTTTTTGATGTAATCATGATCATGTTTGATTACAACCCTAGATGGTATTTTCTCATACTATTTCAAAATTTAAGCTTATTGATCATAAAAAGGGAGGGAACACTTAAACCATCATGAAAAAATATTTTTCGAGATATATTTTATATTTTTTGGGATAGTCAGTACTTCCTAAAGGAGAAAATATCATGATTCAGTTGATGGGTTTATTATATTTTAATGCTTTTGGAAAATAATATTATATTGATGTATGTTCTTCTGTCTATTTAATAATTTAATTTGGCTATAATTTAATACCATTGAATGTAATAACATGAATCCTTAATAAATGGTAAATTGTAAATCAAATCCTTTGTATATTTCTCTTAAGAGTTACCCTAGTGAATAATGTTTTGTTAACAAATGTAGAAATTTTTTAATTTTTGATAGTGTAATGTAGAAAATTTATGTATTTTATGACTCAAGTCATATGATAAATTTTGATCCATAATTATCAACTTATTTTTATGGATACTAAATTTGTAAATAGCCTTATTGCGTATGTTAGTTGAATAAATAAGTTTTTCTTAATTTTTTAAATATAAATATATATATTTGAGTTACTTGAGAAACATTGTTAAATAAGAAATGTTAGATATCATTCTTTTAATTTATTAGGTTTATTATAATTTCGAATGAGGTTTTATATGAAACATTTGTGTTTTTTATAACATCATTGGATGTTTTATTCATGATATATAATCGGATTTAGTGAGACCCACTTATAAAAATTGATTTTATAGTAACATGTTTTCCTAAATAAGATTCACTATTTTTTTTTTGAAACAATATCATATTTTTAAAATTATTTTCTAAAAAATATATTGGGTGTGTTTTCATAAAAAACATTCGATAAATACCTTGTTATGAAGTTGGATTAAGATACATTCATTTAAAGGTTTTTCAAATTGATTGATTTTTATTATATAGTCATTAGTGAAAAATTGGAGATAGTATAGTTTTGAAATTTAAAATTTTAATATGACATGTTTTTATATATTTCTAACAATTATAGAATTATTGGATAATCATATTTAATTTTAGAAATCATTATCCATTAGGAATAATTAAATTTCAAAAGTATCATATGTATTTTTGTTAATAAATTTTTATTCTGTCATGCTAATCTATTTGTTCTATTATATGTTATGTAATATATATTATGAATGTTAAGAATTAATTTTTCATCTAAAATAATTAAAATTAATGCATGCATGTATTTTCATTATAATATTATTTAATTTAATTATTTTGAAGTTTTAGATACAATATTGTTCTCCCTATACGAAATTCTACGATTTTTACTATATCATCGTAAAGTTATATTTATAGTGGGTTTCCCTTATGCGTTGTTATTTTGTGGTAATAAATGATTTATTAGTATTATTTTCTTAGTGTTTTTTCTTATATATTTTGACATTTCTTAAACTATGTGACCTTAATCATGAATGATATTCATAGATTCATTATCTATATCCCAAGATGTTTAATGATTGTTTTGTTTATATGATGTATATGTTCCCAATATTATATATGTGATTGATTCTTTCTATTGATGAACAGATTTTTAAATTTATTTGAAATATTATTTTGGTAAATGTTTTTCTCTTTTTTTAAATCGATTTAATAATATTTTGTGGTATATTGGAATTTTTGAATTTATCATAAATCATTTACATTACTATTATTCAATATTTAATTAAAAAAGAAATATTTTCAATAATATATATACCATTAAAATTATATATTATTGTTCATAATGGAAATGTAGTATTTCAAGTGGTTTTGTAAGGGTAATGGTTTTTTTGTATTGCATAAAGGTGAAAGTATTTTAATATTGTTTTCATTACATTAATTTAAATGTTCCATGAGATTCATAATGGTATTCCACGATTTTATAAATCTGTGTAAATGTAAACATTATATTATTTGAATTGCATAAATTTTGTCTATATTTTTTAATAACCACAAAATTGTAATACCAGTATCATACTACTCGTGTAAATGTAAGTCAAGCTTCACATATATGTTGATTTTTACTCACATTAGGGTAAATGGGTGGTGTCCATTATTATATAAGGGGTAAAAAATGATTCCCTTCTCTATGTACGGGTCTTTATAAGCACATTTTAAGGTAACAAACCACATAAGTGTAATACTTTGTAACCTCACACAGTTCTTACTCAATTGATAAGGCTGACATTTGAAATGTAGAAAATCTAGTTTTCACCCATGTTTTATATATGCATCTCATTTTACCCATTTTACTGATCTTAATTTTGGAAAATTAATGATCAAAATATCCCTTTTATTATCTAATTTTTTAAAATGTACAAAATGTTTCATTAATAATATTTTATTTCAATAAAAAATAAATAAAAAAGTTTTAAATTTGATTTTCATTGTAAATTAAATTTATAAATGGAAGATGTGTCACAACATTGTAAAACAAATATCTTCATTAATATTCTTATTTATTTCTACAGAGTCATGGTAAACTAGAACATGGGAGTTCAAGTCAGAGATCCATAAATATTCAATTAAAATTTCATCCTTGTGTTTCAGACTAGAGTTTCCAAACTAAAAAATTTCCCCTAACTCAACTATTTTCGTCATGTGAATGAAATATCCATTCATCACTTTAGGTGATCTGAAACATCTCATTCATTATAAATGAATCCTGTGAATTTATCATGTTTTAGAATCCACTCTTTAGATGAATGTGACACACAATAATTTAATAACAATATTCTAAGAAATTATCACATAAAGAATGATTATATAATATTATAGTGATTAAAAGAGAGGATGATGGAATGCATTTAATTTATTACTTTTAATAAAATATTATTATTATATGAATTAAAATAGATTTAAATTTATACAATATATTATTTTCATCTAATAATATTGGAAATTACATGACATAGGTGAAAATTATAAACCAAATAACTTTATTTACAATAATTGTTGATGAAATCATTTTAAGAATTAAATAATTGAGATTACACAATATTATAATAGATTGAAAACATTAAATTGTTTCTTCCATGGTCTAAATTTTTTCGAAACATGGAGAATATAGTTATTCATTAAAAAATTTATATTATTTGACAAAAAATAATTATCATAAACGTAGAAATAATTATGACAGGTTGAAAAAAATTTCCTTAGATAAGAAATATAAAGGGACATGTTAATGACATGTTGTATATAACATTTTATATTTCGATTATGAATATTGAGGTCCATATTTTATAATAATACTACAGTGTTGTAATTTTTTCATAAAATGAATAATATTTTTATTTCGTAAAGAATATGGTTAACCTGTTATTGTATATATTTCTAAAATTAAATTAAAAATGATGTTTCCTATTTTAAATAATTATTATTATCTTAGAATCTATAAATGGCATGTTGATATATATATATAATATTATTATAAAAAAATCCAGGAAGGGAATTTAGTTAGTTATCAATTGTAGTACATAATGATATATGATAATATATCATATTATCTAGGGATTGTGAAAATAAATAATTTCAAGTTGTTGAATAATTATGAATATTATGAAAATTATCCACTAGGCAGAAATGTATAATTCACTAAAATTTTATAATTATTATTTTATAAAATCAAAATGATAGTATGTTGCAATGATAAAATTTCATACATAATACTAATAAAAATTATTTTATACTTCTATAAATTTTAATATTAAAAATGATAATATTACATGAAAATGATTAATATTGTTGCCTATTGGGGAATTAAATTATTTGTTGGACATTATAATTGAATGTTTTCATTTTTTCCTCATTGTATTTTTGAGATAATGTTCCATCTATTATTATAGTTTTTTAAAAAAAATTGGATATTATTGGTAATTAAATATAAACATAAATATTGTATTTATTTGTTTATAATAAAAGAAAAATATTGATCTAATGATAATCAATTTTATTGTTTTATCAAAGAGAAGTTGAAGAAAAAACACTATATAAAATTAGAAAATTTTAACCTTCAAATTTTATCTGGATAGTGCTGAGGGAATTTATTATAAATTATATTTTTTAAATGAATAATAAAAAATAATTGATTTCTTAAATATTTTATTTTGTGATGATTAAGCCCATCATTTTTTTATAAAGGCTAAAATTTATTCTTTGATTTATCCAAATTTCTTATTAAAATTATATGTGAAAAAATAAGTATAATATGAATTTATTCTCTATGTATTTGAGCATTGGAATGATTGATTGATAACCCAATATGGATAGTGTACTTGTTGTGTAATGTGCGGGTAATCCATAGATTGTGATGGTGAAATAAAGTAATAACTATTATGATTATTTAGGAATGATGTGTCAATTTTTATATTGATGGTGGAATGGAGTGCCGGTATTCATGATGACACTGACATTAGATGTAGAATGTGATATAACGCACAATGGTGTCAAACATTGAGATGGTTGGGAAGATTATATTTTCATGCTTTCACATTGATGTATATTGATTGTGTGATGGAATTATAGCATGATGTTATTTATATGAATATTTTCTTTCTATAAGAAAATTTTTAATTCTATGCACTATAGTTTATATTTCAAGTAGTACATTAGGATAAGCCCTAGAGAGCCCAATTTTTATGAAATTATAATTATGAAATGAAATAATAATGTTGGTTCTTAACGATTAATCAGTATTATTACATAAACAAGCATATAAGAAATAATAAATGGTTTCAAACACACATTGCCTAAAATTAATAAAAGTTAATTTTGGAATGAAAATCCAATAATACTAATTAATATCTTAAGAAATAATTAATATTTAACTTGATTTTTGAATTATTTTTTTATATGTGGTTCTTTTCAGTGGTAGTTGAGTGTATTGTGTGATCATACCAAATGATGAGTATAAGTCTTGGTAGTTTATCATAGTGTGATTGAATGTTGTACCTACTCAGTTTGTTTTTATATTTGGTATATACCCCACCCATACCGAAAGGGAAACTAAAAATTATAAGTTGAATGGGGTTTCCTCCCCCAATATCCTTGTTATAAAGGATACTGAGGGATAACTTCCCTCTCACCCCACAATATCCTCAGCTATTTTATTACATGTTTTTAATATCTCTGTCTCAGATTACTCATAATTAACTGATCCATGGTGGTCATAAAGACTAAATCACACCTCCCTATATAAAAGACACTATCGAATAGTTGTGAGGTTCCATGATTGTAACATGGGTACATTGTACCCTCATAATAAGAGTATCACAATGGAATAATAAATGGATAAAAAGGAAATCATTTTACTAATGGATAGAAGGATATAAACAATCTCGATGAAATATATAGTCATTAGTGTGAATATCTAGTATGATATACAATATGATGTCATGTCATGTCTCTAAAAAAAGGAATACAAAAAAATTGAATAATATAGTCATACATATATGTATATAAAAAGAACCAAAAAACAAAATGGACTATCTTCATATATAATCTTGATTAATAGATTAGTTCTATACATCCCCACTCCCATGCTATAATCAATAATGCATAATGAATTGGGTGACTTTCCCAGTCCCTACCAGCATTCATGAACTTTTTTCAGGTACCTATCAATTACCCAAATAGTTGTGAGATATACTATGTAGGAATCCACCAGTGGTTACTATAATAAATCCATCATGTTCTTATAAAATATTACCATCTAAAGGCATAACATGTAAAATTGTTAATGGTATGATATGTACAACAAGTACATGGCCACAAGATATAATAATAGAGGTATATAACATTTGAGAATCATTATATATAACGTATCGATGTTATATAACTACTAGCTCAACCCACATGACATGTAAAAAGAGTATTAGACCAACAAGGGCCAGTTCAAATGTTATATTACTAGGGTGACCTCATGAAGACCAGTGATCTCATCCAATGTAAAGATCACGATAGTATCATATCTACATGACCCAAGTACCAAGGTTATAACTAGGGTGACCTACATCATGAAATATGAATGCATACTGAATCGAAATGTTCCATTCCTCATTATTCCACATAGTTTTTATAATGTAAATAGTAATACATATGGGTCGTAGGTGATAAACATTATTCTCCATACTCGGTGCCATACCATAAATGATCATACATTGGGGGATATAGGATCCATACCTTAATACCCCATTATTTTCTATAATTTAAATGATTATACATAGGGGTTTTGGGTTCCAAACCTCAATCCCCTAGTCAATACCATACCATTAATAAATATGTTATATACCATCCTATGAATTCTACAACATACCATGTTTTCCAGTATAAAGTAACGAATTTAATGAAAAGGGATACTCTAGTGTTGATAAACAGTAACAAATATTAATTTTAAAATCCACAATCCAATAAAATATCCATCTCATTACACATTTTCATTTTAATCCATCCATTTAATTACATTAATAATATTTTAAAACTGGAAGAATGAGGCATGACTATCTCTATTGTCATCTATAATTTTAAAAAGTCTCACACTAAATGATGAGGAGTTCGTAGACACACATTTGTGGTTATATCCTGTGGATGATTAAATAACTCACATAAGTGGTGGAACATGTCGGGGATAACAACCTCCAACCATATGAAAGAGATAATTGTTCTTCATAAATAAGGTTCAATGATTATTTTATGGGTTATAATTTAATTCAAGTTATTCTCCTAGAAGTATTGACATTTATAACAATGGTGATAGTTTAATAAATCATGAAAAATAGGTAATAATTATAGTATACAAGATTTATTCTTGTAGAGGAACACTCATATAGTATCAATATTTGGTTTAGACAACACTGGAGAAAAAAAGAAGAATATGATAACAAATAGAAAGTAGGGAATATTATCTTTACCCAAAATAATTACATAGACATTAATATGTATTAATAATGGAGATAAAAGAATTAAGAGATTACTAGGGGTGACCAAACATTAAATATGACAATTGAATAAGATTTCAAATTGAAGAACCATTTAGATGCTATCATTAGGCCATAAGAGAGATCTCTTGGAGGAGAAGTGGCTACTGTGCATGGGAGAGAGAAAAATGAGACATGTGAGTTATATAGAAGAAGGGGAAAATAGTATTATCAACAATAAATTAAATGCAACACATCTTGGCCGTACTGTTGGAAAAATTGTGCACCAACCATGAGCACCAAACTACCTAGGTGACACATCAATAATTACTTGTAAAACATGGTTAAAAAACCATGAGTAACACATCCACACCATATGTATCATCCCCATAGGAAAAATCCCCCTTTAATGGTTTAGAAAAACCATTTCGCACCCATACCATGACACACCATTTAAGGTGTATGGTTACAACTAACTATGATCCTCTTCTATTTTCCCCACAAACTTGATCTCTGGGCTCTGAAAAACCCGCAATGATCCTGAACCATTATTGAAACCATAAGGGTCATTTATAAGGAAAACATATATTGTTTAAAATAAAAAGTTATGTTTATATAACTCATTAAAATTGGGTTCTTTTCGTCTTCCCTTGTTAAATAAACATGGCCCCATGTTTCCCATCCTTTTTTGCTAAACCATCATATTGGAATAAGTCCCAAAACATAGCATGTACATTAACCTATCACTCCCGTGTATCATGCTATATGTGAAATTGCTTCTATATCACTTGTACAATAGAAACCAACATACATCAGAGGTACTTTGTGATCTGGTCCACAATATGCAAAGGATGATAATCAAAGACGAAAACAACCTCCAGCTCAACCTAATCCCATTGAAATTTATTGGAATGATATAAATAATTTTGGTGAAGCTATGAATCATGTAAGGCATAATGTATATATGGATACCTATGAGGTAACTTCAACTGATAATCTATTTTCCAAAATATATCCACAACCATATAATGTCCAATGAATCTAGGTGAAAGATTCCTTTTCCATCTAAACCATTAATAACCCAGTATAATAGATAATTCAAATAAATCCAAAATTACCACCATGAATTTAAGTGGCCAACAATTATTATCAACATATGAATTCTACTAATATTGATCAACATCCATTTAAAAATTAATTAGTTGAACCATCTCTGATGTATCTACTATGAGATGAGGTCCAAGTAGTGTTGCCTCGCCATCATTTTACAAATGTAGTGGTGAATGGAATGACCTATCATATCGAGACTCAGAGGGATCCATCTATATCATCTGATGAACCCTATCATTTTAGGAGAACTCAAAAATGTAATATGTGTCTCAAATGATACTCTGAAGTATAGGTGTCATGATCAAATCATGTTCTATAAAACATGTATAATCCTCATAGATTTAACATTGTTTATATGGTGGAAGGATGTGATCAAGTGAACCTGAGTAACTAGATATTTTATTAACCACTACAAAAACCACTATATAGAATAAGCATCACTATTATAATCAATATTACAAGGTACCCCATGTAGGTATAAAATTTCACAAATGAAAACTATCCCATGATCATCCACTAAGAAAATAAATTTTATAGGAAAGAAGTAAGTGATCTTCTTGATCCTATCGATGATCACTCATAATGTATCAATAACTTGAGGGGTTATTGGTAATTGAGTCATTAATTCCATCTTAACTTCATCCCATTTACATATATTAATGTGAAATTGATGCAAAAGACATATTGGTTGCTATTATCCTACCTCCACATATTGAAATATATATCATCAAGTAACAACACAATCTATTTATCCTTTCAATATAGGCCACCAATATTGAAATCACAGTTCCTGATACGTATTTTTAATCCCAGGGTGTACTGCCCAAGTAGAATTAGTATACACATGAATCAATTCTTCTTAAATGTATGTACGAATCCATACACATTCATGGATGGACTAGACCTAATATTCTTCAATGATATTTTCTAGTGGTAGATCATCTCTTGAGACTCTCTTACTTAGGACTAAAGCCACATTATATGATAGTTTCTCCATCATCACTTTCTACCATATTGAATAAGTCACTTATAATAATGAATGTATAGACTATCCATGATGGTCTGTATCCTCCAAGTTGATCTTATAAATTACATCCATAAGCTACCACTCACAATAGGCCTCTAGATCTATCAGTGTCTTGTACCATGTCTCATAGGATATAGTAAAAAAATTTAACATTCTTGGTGTATAGGAAAGATCAAAATAAAAGTATTGTAGGTGTTCTACCCAAAATCTCTACCTGCTATTAACGTCACACTATATGAATATATACATGAATTTTTTATGGGTTTTATACACAGTAAATTATCACCATGAAGTAATTACTCTGACAACACAACAATAGAAAAATGTCTTCGTGCTCGAAGTCATGCATCAGGTAATTCATCTTGGGAGGCTTGAAATTTCATGAACCATATATAACAAGTAAATTTTAAAAAATCAAAAATAATCCTCTACTAATACCTAACGCTTCCAAATAGTTTGTATATATATTCTTCCATTATCTAGAAGAATTATTATTAGTGAAGATGTTGTTCTCCATTTTATATCCTGAAAGAATAAATAAGAGGCTTCTTACCATATGATCATAACACACTTTTAGTAAATTCTATAATATGTGTTAGTAGGTGTGAAAAGTACTGAATAAGTCTATTGTAATTAAAATATTGACATAATAAACTACATATTTCAAAAAAAATATAGGGTTTCTCCCAGGTAACTAAGGATATAAGCTTTTCTAGGTAATTTTATAGTACAATATTTTAGATTATATGACCCAATAAGTGATCTGTATCAATCTAAAAGATCCATTTAATTATTATAGATTATAGAAAGTTCTCTTTATTTGTATTCAGAATAATCACAACATGTTTCACATTGTCTTATTGAGTAAGAGAATACACTATGATTCCTTCAACAAATACGATCAAAAATGAATCCAAATACGTGTGGAGAACAAGATTCATCATATCTATGAAAACAACCAGCTTGTTCAGGAGACTAAAAGATATAACTAAATACTCATAAATACCATACCTACTATAAAATTATTTATGAGGTATGTCTAAAGCTCTATATAGAGAATGTATCCTTTTACACATATCATTACATGATTTTAAGAATAGTAAGTCATCATATTACAAGACATAGATCGTAAAGACTAGTGCTCTGAAAGACTAGGTACATAAAACATAAAACATGGGACTAAATATAACATTTCCTTATTTCATCTTCACAAAGAGACCTTAAATTCCATTGAGCTCAGACATCATCAAAGGATAACTTAGGGATTACATGAATAAAGCGATGAGCTAAAAATCCGAGTAAGGAAGCAAGCATAATAACAAGCATTAGAAAATTGGTTAGAAAGAATTACATAATTATATAAAAAGGCATGGAAGATATAGAATCATATCATATATACATGGTATTAATAAAAACTGATTTATAATAATGTGAAAATAACAGAAAACATGACTATAGCACGAGCAAAGCCTTGTTTCTCATGGATGATCACAAGTCAAGGTTAACCACCAAGACCATGGCACATGGAAGCATTAGTCAAGGCTAACTGCCAAGACTGTTGAAAAAAACATCTCATGAGACTCAGCATTCCCTACTGCATTATATCACAATTTGGGTGCATCCATAATAACTTGTTCATGAACATTCTTTCCATGTAGAAAATCAAACATAATCAATCATACATAAATATAAGGGTTACTTGTGAACAGAATTGGGAATCATATTTATTTCATAACGCATAAAAAATGGGACAAAAATAAAAGTTATAATGAATTAAAATAATTATATCATGAATGTAAATTAATAAGTCATAAAAGGAATATATTATGAAACAGCTATAAATTTTAAGTGATAATATTCAAAAACTACATTTATGAAACATTGGAATTCAATCAATTTAGTGTGGTTCCAAGAAAATACCAAAGATAAATTAGAACAAGAAAAGTGAATAATATTTTATATAAAAATAGAAGTTAAACAATAAGGTTTTCATAATAAAATATAGTGGGTTGATAAAAATAATGGTGCTATAAAATATATTATTGAGTACCTGGGATGTTGGGTAAGAATTGGGATGTTTCCTTAAATGGGTTTTCTTATTGAGAAGTTCTGCGGAGGGAACCACATAAAAACATGTATATACCTGAAATAGATGATGTATGAAACAAGATACATGATTTTGGAGAATTTACATAGGATTTTAAGGATACATAAAAATAAAAGATAAATTCATTTGGTTAAAAAAGATAGAGAAACCCAAAAAAATAATGGAGGTTCGGGTAGAACCCCCTAACGTAAGTTTGATAGCATCCTTCACTTTATCTTAATGTCCTAGATTTTCAAATTAAATTCATTTAATTAATATTCATATAACCTCCTATGTATTTAATTTATTTATTATAACCTTATTATGGCCATTAATGACATTTCTCCTGAGTTGAGAGTTTCAATCACAGTTTTTGTTTCCTTGGTTTTCATGATTTGTTTACTTATATACATGTAACGATAAAAATGAAAGATGAGAATGGATACCCAGAATTGAAGTTATATTTTATTAGTGATAATATATTATATTAGATTATTAGAAAATACATTTGGTTATTTTTAGTGATGATTAATAATTATATACAACATTAATTATTACTGTTTTTTTTAATTGGCGGGTTTTTTATCACTCCGCACACATTTTACAATATAAATTAATATAATGTGTAAAAAAGATTCCCGAAGCATGAATAAGATATAATGAAAATATTATAGTCTATTTTAACAATAAAAATGTTTTTATTACCATAATCTAAGATAATAATTGAAATTGAAAACTCCTCATCGTCGAATGTGTGAAATTAACACATCTCTGATGGTGTTTTCACTTTTATTATAAAAGGAAGGGAAAAGAGAGATGATGATTAATTATTCTATTATCAGAAAAAATTTATACTACATGCATGGTAATGGAGTTATAATATCATTTGGATGAATCTATGTGAGGAACTAAAAAAAATAATGGAACATGAAAGAAAATAAAAGAAATGAAATGAGAAATTAACCTCACGAATATATCTTCCTTGGGAACCTTTTTAAGGAGACAATTTGGTATTTTGAAGACACCAAGGGCTGATAGACATGGGAGAGGTTCCTAGGGAGTGATTTGAGAATAATTTGGACATGTCACAATGCCTTAGAGGATTTAAGAGAATAGGGGGTGTTTTAGTAGTGGAGGATTAGAGGGTTTTCTCAATATTTTATTCATTATTTAATTATTTTTATCAAGACAAGAAATTACATTGATTCTGGTAACATAATTTATAAGATATGAATATGTTTCATATAACAAGGTTCTTACATCATCCATGACTCAATAAATAGTGTATTACACATATAATATATATATAACAAATTAATGCATTTTATTATTCACCAAAATTCATGAATTTTAAAAAAGCCCAAAAATTCACCACAAACATTTTTTGATGTGTAGAATTCAAAAATGAACTAATTCTTTTGAAAATAAATTTCTAAATATATGAAATTTTATTTTTAATAAAAACCATAATTTATATGAAAGGAATTATAATTTTAAAATTAAAATTACTTATATAATACTTTCAAAAATTAAATAAGGTCTTAAAAATATCATATATTGAAAAGTCATAAAAAATTATTTATGAACACATTTTACGAAAATAAATTTCTATTAAATTTTAAAATTAATCAACAAATTGTAATTAAATATACACGACTTACAACAATGCCAACACCGTGATATAATAATATCATATTATCACTTATAAGAAAGATATATTTTATTTATACTTTCATCAGTAAGGTTACATTTTAATTTGGAACATTACTATTCATAAAGGTTGTATTAGTTTTTGTAATGGTAACATTTATATTCATAAGGGTCAGTTACTATTCATAAGAAATTATATTTTTATTGTCGGACTCCAAACATCTTACTGATTACAATCATGTATGTCAGATTTTTTAAATTCAAATCACAGAAATGACAATATTTTGGTTGAATGTCACATTGTACTTATTAGTTCATTGTTTCTTGATTTACATGGATTATACAATAAGACATAATTATAAAATGGTAATTTTAATTTATTAAACTTTGGGTCATTATATTATTCAACCATTATAAAATGTCACCCTCAAAATTTGTTTTTTACATTCTAATCCATAAATAGGTGTGGGTACTTTTTTTCATCACTCCATCCAGTTCCCATATTGCATCTTCCTACTAATGGTTCCCCTACAGTACATTGACCAGGTGAGTTGTCTTGATACATAGAACATTATCTCTATAATCCAAGATCTTTGTTGGCTTCTACCTATAAGAAATATCATTTTCAAATTGTACCCCCTCAGAAAAAGTACATGTGATGGATCTAGTATGTACTTCATTATGAAATATAAATGGAAGACATCATGAACTTTAGACATGTTAGGAAAAAGATCTAGTTGATAGGGAACAACACCGAAACAATTAAGGATCTCTATGGTACTGATGTAACTCAGACATATCTTTCCTTCCTTCCCTAACCTCATGACCTTCTTTCATAGAGATATGTGGTGTAATACCATGTCTCCAACTTTGAACATAAGGTACCATTGACAATTGTATGTATCACTCCTCTATCAACTTATGGATGACTCTAAGTGCAGTTGAATGGTTTTCACCTAGTCCACCATTTCTATGACCATTACAGTCTCGATCAGCTTACGCTCACTGACATCAACCCAACATGCAGTTGTTCTTCAACTTTTCCCATAAAGGGCTTCATATGGTTCCATTCAGATGGTATAGTGGAAACTATTGTTGTAGGAGAATTAGACCAGTGGAATATGTTGGTCCCATTTCCCTTTTATGTCCATATAACATTATCTAAACATGTCTTCCAATGTCATATAGTTTGCTGAGATTTACCATCGGTTTGAGGATGACATGCTATACAAAATATTAATTCATTTCTTAGAGCATGTTTGAGACTTTTCATGAACATTGATGTGAACCTCAAATCTCTATCAAACACAATAGAAAGTAGTAACCCATACATCTTGACCACCACATTGATTTATATCCTTGAAATTTGATCTAATGATAATTTCTCTTAAATTATTATAAGCTGAGTTGTCATTGTAAGACGATACCCAATGAACAATATAGAATTTTTTTCTCTAGATGTCCTTGTAAGTCCAGTAGCAAAGCTCATTGTAATGTTATACCACATCCATATTAGTATGGGTAGTGGTTTCATCATCACCTTATACTTATTACATTCAACAATCACTTGTTTACATATGAGAAACTTTTATATATATTCTGAAATCTCCTTCTTCGTAATGTCTCGCCAAAATTTCTCTCGGTGATCTTGAAACATCTTTGTGTGCCCTAGATGAATAGATACATTTGATCTATTGGAATCATTAAAAAGCTCCTTCTTTATCTCTTTATTGAATGGTATAGATAATAATTACCCAAATCTTAAAAATCCTTCATCATCAATCTAGAACATAGTCGATTTCTCATTTCTAATAGCTGCCTCCCTTTTCAGAATTTCCACTTATTTTCATTGACCATACTTTATTTTCTCCATGATTGATATATGATAAACCATTTGAGAAATTATTTTTGATGTTTCTACCTTAATGATTCCCATGGCAATCCTTTATAAATCTAAAAATATTATATCCTTCCCAACTCTCATCATTGCTAAAGATATAAGATCCTTTATACTTAGAGAATATTCCATCTTAATTTCGTTACAAGGATGGTTGTGGATTGAGAATTCATAATAAATGATGAGATCTAAATATCTTCACTCACAAATAATAATATCCTTCTATGTGAATATATATTTGAGACTCTTCTTATTGTCATATATCCCTCACTTCTCCCTATAGAGATAATGTCGCCAGTTTTTCAAAGAAAAGTTCACAACTTCTAACTCGAGATCATTTGTGGGATATATTTTCTTATTAATTTTTTATTGTCTTGAGGCATAGGATATCACTTTATCATTTGGAATTAGCACGCAACCTACTAATTTCACTGAATTATCATTGTACACCACGAAGACTTTTCCACTTGTTGGGAGTGTGAGTTCTTGCGCAGAGATAAGACCTTTTTTTAGATCCATAAAGCATTCCTCATATTATTGAGTTCAAAAATAAAACATTAATCACAATGGTTCTAGCTTGTACATTGGGTTTGAAAATCACGAAATGTTCTTCAAAATTCATCGATAATACCCGGATAGACCCAACAAGCTACAGATCTCGGTTATAAATGTTTGCATGAACCACTATTCAATTTCCTTTTTTAGGAAAGGTATACATATATTATTTTTCTAGTGATAAATTTGCCCATGAAATATAATTTGTCCATCTAGAAATAAAATTTACTATACTTTTCAAAAAAATAATCCCTTCACAAATTCATCAGTGCAGTATTAATGTGGATCTCATGTTCATCCTTTCTCAAAGAGTGTATTATAATAACATCGACAAAGACTACAACAAATTTTTTGAGGTAATATCTAAAGACACTATTAATTAGATCCATGAATATTTCTATTGAATATTTGAGTCCTAATGGAATCACTATGAACTCATAGTTTCTATACCTCATTCAAAATGATTTCTTGGGAATGTCTTCATTTATCACCTTCAATAAGTGATATCTTGAATGAAGGTCCACCATAGAGAAATAATATTCCCCATAAAGCTGATCAAACAAATCACATATCCATGGAATGGGATACATATTATTTATCATGAATTTATTAAGCTCATGATAAAAATGTAGAGGTTCCTTTATCCATCCTTATTATTAATGAAGAGGACTGGAACACCCCATGGTGAAACTCTCAAGAATATAAAACCTTTCTCCAGACTCCTCTACAACTGCTTCTTCATATCTTCTAGATCTATGTTGGCCATTATATAATGTTTCTTTATTATAGATAGGTATCTAAAAAGAAGTTCAGTTGAGAAATTGACATCTCAATCAGGAGGAAGCTCGAACAATTCTTTAGGGGATACATCTATGTAATCTCTCATGATGGGAATATCTTTGAGAAGTATCATCTCCTTTGTCACAATCAATTGAGCTAGAAATTCTTTCCCATAAGGTAGTAATAACCACACATGATAAAATTATTCTAAAGTAGATTCATCTTCCTCCTTACACATGAAAATATATAGAGGATAATTCAGGATGTAAATAGTGATCTCTCTTTCTCTATAGTTGATGTTGTATTTTTAAAAAGTTAGTCAATCAATGAAAAATATAACATAAAAATATACTAATGGAAGTATGATAATATTTTATGGGACATTTATTCCACAAATTTCAACCATGTATGAGTTATATACTTTGGAAGAAGTAATTTCCCCATTTTCAATTGTCACAGATAACTCAATATCAAAATTTTTTGGTGGTGTTTGATTAGTTCTACTAAACATACAATATCTGAAATAATATAAAGAAATAGAATTTTATAGTACGTTATGTATTACTGAAAGAATAAATAGCGTACATTTCATCACATTATTTTCCAGATCCACATAAATAATAGTGATGACATAATCCCTTCTTTATTGCCCTAGAGGTTTTTCTTGATTTCATTTAACAACCCTTATCATAGGGAAATTGTTTTGATAATTCCCATATTCCTCGTTGGTTGTAACATTGAACTATTTGTTTGTTGTTGATCAGAACCTTCTTTTATTCTTCCACATTAATGTTATTCTTCATATCCCTTTAGATTTTTTTATCTAGATTCCCCATTCTTTCACATTGGAAGTAATTCCTAATTCACATCAGACAGTTCCCAGGATGCTTCTTCCCATATTTTTGACACATTGGATGTTCGATGTTCATCCTGTCATGGGATTTACTTTCCAAAACACCCATATTATATTCCGTATTCTGTTTATCTTCACTAGGCCCACGAGACCATCAGGATTCTTCGATCACTATTTTAACCTTGAGATTTGACAGAAAATCTCCCCATAAATATTGATGTTAAAAATCACCAATCCTTTTTGTAGGCTCGACATTATTTTTATAAAGAGGTAATCCACCTTGCTTTCAATGTTCATGAAAGAGTTGGACGTGTATCTTTCATGCCTTTTAATGTTATATTAAAATGCCATAATGGGATTATCTTCCTTCTTCTTCAATTTGAGGAACTCTCTTTCTATAATGAGATGGAGGGTTTAGGGAGAATATTTTTTGAAAATTTTTTTTTCTTGAATTCCTCCAAATTCATGGAATCAATTTCCTCCTAGTATATCGTATTCTTGATTTTTTTTCACTGTTCATCAGCTTGTCCATAAAAATGATAGACTACCAGTATGAATTTTTATTCTTATGAGAATATGAGGATAGAGAATACCTATTCAAAGGAGTTAATCTAATATTCTACAAGGGTGAGATCAGCATATCCACAAAATATGGGAGGCCTTTTACACATGAATGATTTGATAACAAGATTCTCTATCCATATAGTAGTAGGGTTTTCCACATGATTCATGTTATTATTCATAACTTGAGCCACCTGATCAGGTATTATCATGAAGTTATGAGCACCCATTTCCTTCATATTTGGAATATCATTATTGAGATATTCTCAAACACTATCACATTGATTGTTGTCACATATTCAACCATTTACCACCAATAATTTACAAAAATAACATATAATTATAGGGATTTATTAGTTATCTACATAGAAAAAAATAAAACATTAAACATAAAAGTATAAACTCTTAACAAAAAATTTTATTCTAACTTGTGTTCCAATAGGTGTCAATGTAGGTTATCCCAAATCTATTATGTTAAATTTCTTATTATGGAGAATTTTTTTCCCGTAATAATGTTTCATACTAATATTCTGAATTTTCCCAATCATATCCTCAAGTAGTGTCAAACTAGGAGTGAAGAAAGACCCATTATCATGCACCAGTTCCCATTAAAGGCAAGATCAAAGTGATGTTTTCAGGTATTACCCTTAGATACATATGTGATAGAGCCACATCCACATGGTTGTGTCTGGATATGGATTTATTTTCTTGTTAAACCTCTTACTTTGTACTTATAACCAAAATTTATGGATGTTTTCATAACATAGTCTCATCTAAAATGTTCATAATAAAGTGCTCTATTTCTAATATCCAAAAATAACTACACTGTCCCTTAATAAGAACTATAGAACACTCATCTTTTACACATATGATTACACGATTTTATTAATTGTAATGAATCAAATTAAAAGCCATGGATCATAATGTCTAGGGTGTTGGAAGACTAGATATACAAAACCTAAAACATGGGATGAAATAGGACATGTTGTTATTTAAAATTAATAAAGATCCACTAACTTCCATTATTTTCAATCATATTCATATAATAACCTGGGGATAACATAAACAAAGGGTTGAGATAAAAAGCCTCGTAAGGGAATAAGCATATGAATAAAGCTTTAGAACAAGTGTTAGAAGGTATTACATAGTTATATTAAAAGGAATGTAGCATATGGATTCATAACATATAAACATGTTATCATATAAATATTGATTCAAAGTAATTTGGAAGTAATATAAAACATTTCATTATATTGAGTCATGACTCATTACACATAGAGAATCAAAAGTGATGGTTAACCACTTAAACATTTTCACATGGTAGCACGAGGTAAGGCTAACTAACAAGACAGATGCACATAACGTCTCATGAGACTCAAAATTAACCCGTGAATTGGAATTCTATCTAGGAAGACCCTTTATTACATGTTCATGAATTTTCTTTATACATTCATAATAATACATAATTAATCAAATATAATCTTAAGGGTTACCTGTGGTAATAAAAGTGTATCATATTAATGTCATAAAGAAAAACAAATGGGTGTATCATAAAATATTCCTTTAAAGATAGAAATTACTTCATTAAATTATATTAATAAGGATTAATAGTAATATATTAGGATAATTTATTTCAATTAGAAGTGATGACATGAAAAAAGATCATTTATGAAACGTTATAATTAAAAAAATTTAGTGTGGTTTAAGGAAAATATCAAAGATCACTCAAAAAAGGAAGTTATATTTTATATAAATCCTTTAGTGAAACAAAATGGTTTTAAAATTATTTATTTTTTAATAAATATAATTTTGTCTGAAAACACATAATATATTGAACATGGAATTTGGTAAGAATATGTGAGGTTCCGTTAAATGGGTTTTCAAATCTAGAAGTTTTTAGAAAGGGACCCCCCTAAAAACTATATATCCCCAAAAGGTAATGATAGATGGAACTTGATACATTATTTTGGGGAATATAAACCAAATTTAGGAAATATACATTAAAATAATAGACAAAATCATTTGGGTAAAATCAATGATAGAGAAACCTAGGGGAATAATGGAGGTTATGGTAGAATCCCTTACCTTAAGTCTGATGGCATCCTTCACATAATATTAATGTCCTTGATAACTAAATTAAATTCATTTAATTAATATGTAAACAAACTATTTTTTATTTAACTTATATATTATAACCTTATTATTTTCATTCAAGTCCTTTTTTAAGGGTTAATAGGTTCAATTTCATAGTATGTTTCACTAGTTTTCTTGATTTGTTTACTTATAAACATGTCTGGAAAAACCCATAAGATGAGAATTCATGTCCATAATTGGAGTAATATGTTATTAGTGATCATCTATTAGATTACATGATTATAAAATTATTTTGTTTATTTAGAGTGAAGAGGAATCATTATATAAAACATTAACGATATTTGTATTGGTTACATGGCAGTTTTTTGATGACATCGAAGTCATTTTTATTTATAAATTAATATCATTTGTAAAAAATAATAAAGAATATAAAATTTGACATAATAAATATATTATAGTCTTTTTAAACTATAAAAATGGTTTCATGTCAATAAATGAAGACAATAATATAAATTGAAAACCCATCATCCATGAATGTATGAAATTAACCAATCTCAGATGGTATTTTCATTTCTAGTATAGAAGGTATGTAAATGAGATATGATAATTAATTATATCATTAGAATTATAAAATTATATAACATGTAAGGTAATAGAGTTATCATAACATTTGGATGAATGGATGTGGGGAAAGAAAAAGAAAATTATGGAACTTGAAAGAAAATAAAATAAATGAAAAGTGGAATTAACCTCTTGAATACATCTATATTGATAACATCATTAGGGGAGATGAGTTCATATTATGAAAATACCAAGGGACTATGGGGGTGGGCTAGGGGATTAGGGAAATATTTGAGAAGAATTTGGTATAGGTACAAGGCTTTACAGGGGTGAAGACAAGAGGGGGTTGAGGGTACGCTTTATAGTGGATGAAAGTAGAGATTTCTCAATATTGTATTCCTTAATTTATTATTTCATACAAGACAATAAATAGTATTGGTTATTGTGAAAAACATTGTAAATTTTTCATGTGAGTTCGAGCCCAATGTGCTTACATCATCCATGACTCAATTAATAGTGTACTAAACATATAATATAAATATATATACAACAAATTACCCTATTTTACAATTCAGAAAAAATTCAAGTACTTCAAAAAAATACCAAAAATTCTTCCTATAAGTTTTTAGATATTTAGAAACCAATTATAAAATCCATTTTATGAAAATATTTTCCAGAATATTTGAAATTTAATTTTTAATTAAAATCATAATATTTTTGAAAAAATACAAATTTTAAAATTAAAACTAATGTTATAACATTTTCAAAAATTAATTAAGGTCTCTCAAAATTATTATTTAATCATAAGTCATCAAAATATTCATTTATGAATAAATATTATGAAATTATTTCTATTAAATTTTTAAATTAATTATAAAATTGTTATTAAATATACATTACTTAAAAAAATAACAACACTATGATATAATGATATCATATTGTAACTTATAAGATGGATATATTTTATTTATACATTCATTGTTATGGTTACTTATTCAAATCGATGACTTACTATTCATAAGGGTCATATTATTATTCATAAGGGTAACATTACTCTTCATAAGGATTAGTAACTATTCAACAAAAATTAAGTTTGTCTTATTAGACTCCAAACATCTTACTGATCGCAGCCATGTATGTTAGATTTTCGAAATTCAAATCAAATAAGTGAAAATATTATGTTTCAAGGTAATATAGTTCTTAGTAGTTCAATGTGTTTTGATATAATGTGATTATATTATATGGAATAATTATAAGAAGGGAATTTCCATTGATTAAACTTTGGGTCATTATAGTCTGACACATTCCATGTGTTAAACTAACCTCAAATTAACATTTTAGAAAACATGAACTCTACAGAGATTATTGAAGATGTCATATATACAAGGAAAATGATATGTGTCGTTATAGTAAGGTGATTCAGCTTCTAATAATCAACAAAATACCTTAAAGTTTCATCATCATTTTAGAAAATGGATTAGCGAACCCTGGGGAGAATTATTTTTCTATATAAAACCATTATATTCAATGTTATCCAACCATCTATGGAGCTCCTCAAACTGATTAGTGGCTATCCTTTTTGGAGGAGTAAACACAAGTATAGATCCCATAAAAATATCAATAGTGAAATCGACATATCACTCTAGAGGTAAACCAAAAATTTCATCATATAATAAACCACTAAAAAACTCTACTATATGATGGAATTTATAATGATGTATTAATTTATCATCGACACAAAGGATATAAATTTGGGTTATCAATCCACTCAAACCATGATGCTCTGGTCTTTCCCTATACGCTTGGACATCCCACTATGCCTTGGGAATACACTTACTACCCTATAATGTTGTGGTGGACAATGTTTGATGATAAAAATCAACATAGAAATTGAATAGAACCAACTAATCCATCCCGAGAATAAATTACACACTATACATAATTATAATAAAGAAGTTAAATTTAACATAATAGTTTCCTATCTAAAGGGGTTAGTCCTTACATTGACATATACTCTACTATCAGATACTCAATGGATAATCAAGTTTCCTCACTCTGTTGTAGTTTTGGATTTAAAGAATGTGTATTTCCATGATATCTATAGATATAACATAATTTGTAGGTCCTATGTTAAGAAAAATTAGATACCATGGTATATGCTACTAATTTTTTTTGGAAATTTTGAAAGGTCCAAGACCCTTCTCCCTTATAAATTGATAAACTACAAAATCATGTCCCATTTTACATCCCTAAGATACATCATGAATTCCATGAAAAGGAAAAATTTATGGAAACTGCACATCCTATATAGTTTCCCTCGACGCTGACCACCTTCTCAGCCTAATCATCTAATCTAATTCCAATTGTCTTCCAAACACATAGTTGCTGATCCCAGTCCACGTCCCCCTGTTGGCGATGATCCACTTTCACTGGCCACTGAAATGTAATATTCAACAAAACCACAATAAATTTTACATCTTACCATAAGATCATTAGTCAATTTTATCTCTCTCATAATGAGGATTTATATTCCCTTATTTCCCACATGTTGAAAGAAAAAAACCAATAGGTTTGGAACTCTAAATAGTACTAGCCTTATAAGATGTCTCATGTAGACACTTCCTGCCAATTAATACAACACTATAGGTTTAAGAAACTATTCTACTCTGATTTGGACCATCAGCTTTCATAATGTTAAATTCAGTAATAAGATCATGTTTCACTATATCAAACATGATAGTTGACTAGAAAATGTCCACATGAGAATGAATAGGATGCATAAGCTCGTCCTCAAATGTTTGACATTATTGGTATAATTAGTGGTATATATAGGTAAAATTTAATTAATCTATATAATATGAGATGTGTAATCCACAATATTCATTGAATCATGTTCTGAGTTCATGAACTCCCTTGTGTGATCAAATCTCAAGGTCTTAGGGAAAGAGAAATTATATACTATTGTCTAAAAACTAGCCGAGGTCATACCTTGATGATGATCCAACCATCTCTTAGAATAATATAAAAACAAATACTTATTGAGATTCACACTCCACTTAGGAGGAGTTTCAATTTTATTGATGATAGTCAACATGGCCTTTACACTTGAATTTGTATCATGGGTGCGAACATCCCTAGAAAATGTATGTGGATGTTACTGCTAAAACTCTCAGGTCAAATCTTCCATAGAAGAAGTAAATCATGTATCTCATCATATTCTTTTTTAGCCAAAATAATTACCATCAAAACTAGGAATCCTCAACTAAATTTAGGGATATAAGAGGTTTTACATGTTTTACTATAAGATGAGACACTGGTGGTTTAGGGTCCACCACTTCTAGGGAATGTTCATCATCACCATCCTAGTGCATGACTTGAGGATGTCGTGGTAGAAAAGATCTTAAATTAAAATCACAATCCATAGATAATATTTGATAACCGTAAGGATTGAAAAAATATTATATGATAGGTAAAAGACTTATAATATATGATTCACACCCCTCAATCATCCCTAGATGAAAATTCTTGGTCGTAGGAATGATTATAAATAACATAAGAAACTGTACCTACTCCCCGCTACTATGTTTGATATTGGGCCAAGCTCATTGTTTCATCAATGTGCCCCAATATTGGGAGTTCTAATTGAGAATTATTTGGGAAACACTATTTATGCTTTAATTGTAAATCCCATTTAATGGTGACCATATTATAATTTATAATTTATCAATTCAATCATTTATATAGTATACAAGGTGACTAATGTAACATTCCCAATTTATACATGTACATTCTTTAAAAATTGTTGTTGGTAGTTCATTTTATTCTATAGAGACGTTTATATAAGATGATAACATATATCATTTCATAAAGAATGACATGAAAAAATAAATAATTATTCCCAATATACAGGAGTATATGATATCTTTAAGTTCCTAATATCACTATTTTATTCTAAATAGACTAATTTTTCTATATATGTAACATTATTTACAAAACTAAATAGTGTAATAATTTTTTAATTAAGGTCCCATCATCAAAATATATAGGAAAAACAATATATGTTTATGTAGCCACTTTAATAATTAATTATTCATTCCAAATCTTTATGATGAATCCTTAGTTTCATAAAATATATATCACCAAGGGTAAATACAAAAAGTATCATGTAGTCAAGTAATTCAACATACATGGAATGAAATAATTCATGAAAAATAAATCCTATAAGGTTCCAAAAACAAGGAATGAACAGTTCTTCCTTTCCATATGAGGATAAGTATAAAATATGATGGGACATAATAATAATAATAATAACATCTCATATCATGCGCATCACCCAATAGTTGAATGAAAACTATTATTATAGGAATAATCCGTAACATCAATCCCCATACAAAGTAATTTTACTTTTCCCCATACATGGGTCTGCTAATCTGAGGGGTATTCTCATTAATAAATTTTGACACATCCTACTCTCCTTTACTCTATCCCAAAAGATTATTGTAAGGAAAAGAAAGACACTATTACCAATTTGTAACATCTTGGTCCTAGTTCACTCAGAATTAACCAAACCTGTTTGTCCACAAGACCTAAATCACACCTCCCCATATACCAAAAATTGCAGACTAGAATTGAAATTCCATGGTGGTAATGTGGGGAGACTATACCCTCATAATTATAGTAGCACAATTGAGTAATAAATGGATAAATAGAATAAGCATAATATCATCAAACATATGGAGATAAATTATACAGATGATATTCAGAGTAATTAATTGAAATATCATGTACCATATTTAAATTAGGTAAAGTCATGTCTCTAAAAAATAAATATGAAAACATGGAATTAGAAACTCATACATAAAATTATATGATAATATTCAAAAAGTAATATCTATATATAGAAACATGGTCCATAGCCCAGTCCTGCTACCCCCTATCTTGTGATACATTCAACAAAACATCTACAAGTGGGTGGTTTTCCCTTACCCTACATATATCCATGAAGTATTTCTAGGTACCAACTGGAGGAATGAACAAGGTTTGAGATCAAAATATTAATCCACCACCAAATGATTCTATAAAAAATATAACATATTCACATAAACTATTACTGTGTGTCGGTATGATGTGAAAAAATGTATATTGTGTGACAGATATGACTTGACTATGAGAAATAGATGTTATAAGAGAATTATATAAGAAGTGAGCATCATTACATATAAGCTATCAGTAGAAGATAAATAATAGATCAACATAAACCACATTAGAAAACAGTATCAGATCTATATAGTCATGGTCTGAAGACATATTACCAGGGTGACCTCATTTAGATAATGGTTCTCATCCAATTAACAACTTGTGATAGTATAATACCAACATGGTCCAGGACCAATGGTGATTACCAGGGAACCCTACATCCATATATATGTATTTATACATATGTCATGGGTTTTATACCTTTATATTCCTCTTGAGTATAATACCATAAATAATCATACATAAACATTTTAGGTTTTATTCCAAGATCCACTAGTTTGTTCCATACCATAAATGATCATATATAGGGGTTTTATTTACAATACCACAACCCTCTATTTTGTTCCATAACATAAATGATGATACCTAGGTTTTGAAGGTTCCATGCCTCGATGCATTAGTTTGTACCAAAGTTTTATGCAATAGATACCATACCCCCATACGAAGTTGGTGAAATACTATCATAAGAATTCGGTGTCATACCTTCTATATAAGTTAGTGCCATAATGAGATGAACAATATCAAAAAAAATATAATACCATGCTATTTTTTATTTTACATAAAAATTTATCAATTTAAACAGGAAAAATTTATTATATTATCAATATCCTTCAAAAAATTTAGTTAAATCCAACCATTTAATTTATTTATTTGTAGTTGCAAAAACTATGATAGGGAGGCATGTCCATCTCCAATTATCTCATTTAACTTTAAAAAAGATCCCAAAAAAATATAGTGAGCTCGTACACTACAATTAGATGTTATATCATGGGGAAGATTAATGATCTCACCTTGTTGGTGTCTTCGGTCAAGGTTCCAACCTCTAACCATATCAAGGTACAAAAATGAAATCACAATTAGGGAGAAATGATTAATTTAGGAATTTTCATTTAATATAAGACAAATTCACAAAATTTTAGGGGTGAGACACAATGGTGATAGTTTATTTAGTAATTAAACCCTAAGTTAAAGGTATATACCATCAACCATATGCCTATAGAAAAACACTCAATCAGTATCATCAATTGGATTTTTCTTGATCAGAAGAAAATGAAATTATGGATGATTATCCGTAAAATATGGAATATCATATTTTACCAAAATATATCCTCCTATATAAATATGAATTTATAAATTATTTAATGGAATAGAGATATTACCAATGGAAATCAAATGTTTCAATTGAAAATCGAATTTGAGTCCGGATGGAAGAACAACATCTAAACGCATATTAAGTGTATTGAAGATCTCTCATAGAGGAGAAGAGGATTCTTTGTATGTGAGTGAAATTAAATAGATGGATGATTTAAATAGAATGATTTTAACGGATATTTTACTCAAAATATAAATTTCACACTATTGTAGTCGCACGGTTAGAAAAACCATGAACCAATCATGGGTACCCCAATGTTAGGGTGACACAACCCTCATGGAAAGCATGTCAATATTGGAAAAACTATTGTTATCTCTTGCCGACCCTCTGTCCCAACCCTGCATGGAAAATTACCCTTTCATGGTTTAGAAAAACCCATTTTGAATCCTTATAGGGCCTCATAGTTTTTGGTGCATGGTTAAAAATATCATTGCTCTAACCTCGTTCCACTCATATCTTCAGTCAAAATTAAATCTTGAGGTACCGAATATCCCCTAACACTCTTGAACCCATATTTAAGACTCATGGAACATTTATAATAATAAAATAAAGTGTTTAAACCATAAATTAATTTCTTTATATATCATAGGAATCTAAAGTATCTTACAATGTGGGTATGCATGAGGGGATTTCCCATACATGTATTATATTTGGTATGATGGATTGATGTTATCACATATTATTTTATATTTTCAAGGATGGTTAGTATTACCATGGGTTTAAGGGTATTGGATTTTATGTCTTGAGGAATAATGTATTTCTATATGTTGTAGTGTCCGCCAAACCTATAATTGGTTACAAATTAAATGATTATGATGAGATGAATATAATATATTAAATTTGATATAAGATGTTTGACCATGTTTAGGATACTAGTATAAAGGGACACAACCCAAATAAAACCAAGTATGAAATGATTTATGAATTTAATTTGAGAATAAGATGCATGATGTTGGGGTGTGATGGAATACAACTAGTGGGGAAGTGGTTATGTGGTACCTATTTCTATATGAATATGTTCTCAATATTGTATTTATACATCATTGTTTTATTTTTCTGGAGATAAATGGTGAGGATAAGAAAATAATTATAACCCTATTTAGGTGAGGAGATTGTTTCATTTGTTTACTCAATGGTCTTTTGTATGATTCTCTCACATATTTCATTAGATTTTTTAGGTTGGATAGCTCTAATTATACATTTTATCCTCACTATAATTAGATATAATATATTTTTAAGTAAGATGTAGATGGTTAGTGATCCAAATTGACATTACTAATTTGAATAGTTTTTAGTAGTTGTTGGAGCTATATGGTCACTAATGAGTATTTTTTTGTATTTCTATTTATTCAAATTTCCTTAATTTTATTAATGTTTGGTATTGGTTTTTTATATATTATGAGAATGATTTGTTTGGTGGTTTTTCTCATATTATGTATTAATCCTCAAATCCTTATGAATCCAGTTCCTCCTATGCACATGTGTTTATATAAAATCAGTGCTACTCTATGACCTATCGAATATTAGGGGAAGGATTCTTGGGTAATTATCTATTATCCATCATTATTCCCCTATGAGGGGTAAATTTGGATGTAGGGGTCATGACCCAAGGGTTTTATAGATTCATGGGGGTAGTTCACATCCATTTTAATCCAGTTTCATTGAGGTTCATGGCTCTTAGGCCCCTACAAAGGGAAAAGTCATTTATTTTTCATATGGTGTGCATAGTCATATATGTAGGGAGTACCATACTTTTCTTTCCAGATAACCCGTATCCAGTAGTCCATAGTATATTTTTTGTTGTTGTAGCAATATCATCCGAGGTAGTAATAGATGGGTGCTCTAGCATCTGATTAGCAGAGGAAAGATTGGGATTTTAGAGGATATCCTTATGATAATCCTCATAATTAGCTAGAAGAGTTTAGATATGGAGATGACCATTTTCATGCTTATAGATTCTGTGGACCATGTCATATCAAAATTAATTCTATATATTTTACTATACTAGTAGATCCAGACATCTTTCATTGTGTAATTTTAATAATTTTAATGTGGGTTAATGGAATGTTTCATTATAGAGATATTTACTCGTCAATATCTCCCACCTACGTCAATGCTTTGGGAATTTGGTAGATATTCCTCTATTACTCTCAACATTATCTATTTTGGTTGGAGGTCAAGATAATTATTATGATGTGTGAAAATAATATGATCATCTTCCTAGGACACACTACTCATTGGAAGACTTATTTTGTTTATAAATATAACCACACAACAACATCCTCCACAATGAATGGTTGTATTCGGTTCACGATAACATTGATTTATTCAAGAGAATTATTGTGTTATTTGAGGATAAAAGAGATTAAAACATGTTCATTAGTGAGTGATACTCTAAGTATTGGTTAGATTCATTGCCATTCCATTTTATACTTGGTGGATTAGTTAATTATATGTTCAATGAAGTTTCAACCAACAATGTTTCTCATGGTTTTGATGAGTATCTCCATGTCAACCTGAAGCGGTTTTGGAACTACCTCCACAAATATAGATAATTTATGGGATATAGCTTCATATATCACATATAAAATAGTCATATATCCATATAGGATTAAATCTTCTAAGTGGAAGGTTCTATGAATACAAATCAATGATATATTTTACTGAGGTTTTATTTTTGCGAGTGTGTCCCCTAGGGGTACTCTAGTTTTTTTTGGGAAAAGGGCGAGGGTAGTAAATGTCTAACTATCCCTTATCATCTCTTGAATGAGGGGAAAATACAGAATGGCTACCCTCTACCATGAATTATTAATTTATTCAATAATATAATATGATTTTTATATTCTTGAAGTTTTTTCTTTGGTTGGGATATCATTAGATGCTGGTATATGATGAGGATATTATGAAGACTACATTCTGAGTTAATTAAAGTAATTATTATATCATTATAATTCAATTTTGTGTGATTAATTCTCTATCTATATTTATTGTATTTATGAATGTAGTATTCAAATATTTTTTGGACCAGTTAATGAAGGTTTTTATCAACTATATCCTTATTAAATTTACAATTTTGGGGGAGAATGCAGAGCATCTTAGATATGTTTCAAGAGTTTTTCATCATTATATTGTTTTTGAGAAGGTGTTAATGTCAATTATTTTTAATTGTTAAGACTTTTTATTGGGTAATGTCATATCCTAGTATGGGGTGTATAAGCATCCTTCATAGATCAAGGTCTTAATTTCAATGGAAAGCCTATAAATTTTGTATAGGTGGAGGGTTTCATTAATCTTATAATCTTTTATAAGTGTTTTATATAATACCTCTCTCATATTATGACTCATGTAACGTCCTGACCCTGGGTGCCACGCAACGGGTGCCCCGAGTCTGGTTCGCCACGTGACCTCAAGCGCATTTCCCCAAACGCCAGAGGCTGCCGACTAGCAGCGAGGGCCCAGGTCTGATAGTGGGGAAACTATGCCCTCATTTGTCAAAGTGTAGCGCAGTGGAATACCAAAATAAACATTCAACAACAGCGGAAGAAGTAAACATACACAACTAAAATAACTACAGAAGTGGATATAACCAAGAGTATATAATTGATGATGCAACATGTTACAAGTTCTCAGAAAACTGCCAGAACATGTTATACATCAATACAGTGCAGCAGGAAACAGAGTACAACAAAGAAAGGAAAACAGCTAGCAGCGGCATCGTGAGCCTAGGATCGGTCACATGCCCTCATACTCCTCACCAACAGTCAAGTACCAGTATAGGGACTCTTGCCCCTATATACACCTGTAACAACGTAATCTTTTTGGGCCAAAAAGTGTGACCCAAATAGGTTGTGAGAAATATATCTCAGTAGGCACCCACCAAAGCCCTGTGCCCAACTGCGTGTAAGCATGCAACAACATTGTGCAATAATAAAATGCAATAAAGTAAGTAGTACTCAAAAGTAAATAACTTAACAATTAAATTTCCATTTATTATTCATTTAATTTATTTAATTTAGTATCGTTCTGTGCTCAACAGCACCACGCCCTCAAGCCAACCAGTACCTCGCCCTCCGGCTAATATAGTGAACCACACCCTCAGGCCATACAGAATCTCTCCCTCAGGCATTGTAACAGAATTCTCACCCTCAGGCATACGAAGTTCCGCCTTCAGGCACAGAAGTCACGCCCTCAGGCATAGAATTCACGCCCTCATGCTAATATAGTCATGCCCTCATGCTAATATAGTCACGCCCTCAGGCTAATCACAACCACGCCCTCAGGCTAAACAGGTAACCGGGCATGACCAACATATCAAAATGCAGTAAACAAGAAATTCCTCTCAAGGAAATTCTACAGTTACTACATTTAAGGCATACCCTCGGGTATCCTGGCCAAACGGCTAAACAGAGGAACACACCCCTCGGGATGGCCCTGGATCCAAACAGTGATCCCAAACAGCATTTTATTATCACAATTTAATCACCTATGAAATTCTAGGAATTAAATAAAGCAATGGCCTCAGCCACAGAACACCCCAACATGGGTTCGTGGCACGAAAACGCACAAAAACGCACGATAGTTGGAAAATTAACACCAAACCACCTACCTTATTCGTCAATGAACGCTATACCCGAACACCGACTCCAAAAATTCCCAAGAACGACATAGATCTGATGAAGAAAAAAACCATTCAAATGTAAATACCTTACGTTAGGTGAAGAATTGGCAAGAACCAACCAAGGATGTGGAAGCACTTACCCGTGCGGTTCCAACGGGATCGTCCGAGACGGAATCAGATTCCAGAAAAACGCCCGACAGTTCTTCAAAGACCCGGCCTCCTCCTTTGGCTCCAAAATGGCTCAAGTGCCTCCTCTGCCAAATGAGGAGGCTACTGCCTGTTTTAAGCCGAAAAAACAAAGTAAACGGCGTGTACTTCAAAGTACACGGCTTGTACTCCTTTCATTTAACTGTTCATTTGGCGGCACCGGCACTGTTCACCTACCGACAAGAGTACACGGCATGTACTCATGAGTACACGGCGTGTACTGCTGCCCAGCTGGTGGAGACTCCACCGCCTTACTATTTAAGCCTGCCGACTGACTACACGGCGTGTAGTCGGTTCCTACACCCTTCGTTGCTGGCATGGCCACACGCACTGTGTACTCATCCCTACACGGCCAAAAGTACATGGCGTGTGGATAAAGTACACAACGTGTAGTTCCAAAATTTAGTATTCTTTTCTATTTTCCATATTTTCTCTTTAAGTAAAAGGAAAAGAAGAAACCCATACCTCAAAAATAAGAACCAAGTTCTTACAAACTACCCCCCATATAGAAATTCATCCCCGAATTGCCCTTTCCAGGGTGGCAAGGATAAAGCTCAGAACAGCTCTGGCCACTGAGCACGTATGTCGGTCTCCCACTCCCAGGTCTCGTCCTGCACTCGGCCATGCCGCCATAGCACCCGTACGAGAGGAACTGACCGGCCTTGGAGAACCTTCGTGCTCCTATCAACGATACGGATCGGATGATCCTCAAAGGACGCATTATATTGAATCTAAACCTCCTCTGGCTGAAAGGTGTGAGACGGGTCTGAATGATAGTGATGCAACTGAGACACATGGAAGACGTCCTGCATGGCGCGGTACTGCTGCGGTAACTGCAACCGATAGGCAACCAGCCCGACTCTCTCCAGAATCTCAAATGGTCCCACATACCTCGGTGAAAGCTTACCCTGTCTTCTGATCCGTTTTTGTCCCAGCCTCGGCGAAACACGCAAGAAAACCTGATCCCCATCCACAAACTCCAAAGGTCATCTGCGGCGATCAGTATAAGACTTCTGACGAGACTGCGTGGTAGCCATCCGCTTCTGAATTAACTAGACCTGCTCAGATGTCTCCTACACGAGCTGTGGTCCTAGTAAAGCTGCCTCACCCGCCTCTAACCAGCACAAAGGTGATCGGCATGGCCTACCATATAATGCCTCATATGGTGCCATCTCAATAGTTTCTTGAAAACTATTGTTATAGGCAAACTCGACTAAGGTTATATGTTTCGCCCAAGAGCCCCCAAACTCTAGGACGCATGCGCGCAGCATGTCCTCTAGCACCTGTATCGTCCGCTCTGACTGGCCATCAGTCTGAGGGTGGTATGTTGTGCTCAGAAGCACCTGTGTACCCAGCGCCCTCTGAAAACTCTACCAGAAACAAGACATAAAGCAGTCTTTCCTATCTGAAATGATAGAACAAGGGACCCCATGCAGACATACGTTCTCTCGGACATACAGCCTTCCGAGCTTGTCCACGCCGAAGGTCTCCTTGATCGGCAAGAAGTGAGCTACTTTCGTAAGTCTATCCACAACAACCCATACGGCGTCATTTCCCCGAGGTGACCTTGGAAATCCCATCACGAAATACATCGCGACATCATCCCATTTCCATTCCAGAATGGGCAACTGCTGTAACAACCCAGCTGGTCTCTGATGCTCTGCCTTTACCTGCTGACAGGTGGAACACCTCATAACAAAACCAGCTATCTCTCTCTTAATACCCGGCCACCAGTACTGACGTCTCATGTCTCGGTACATCTTGGTAACCCCGGGATGAACTGCCCAAGCTGAAGCATGAAACTCCCTCATCAGCTCCTCACGTATATCCCCTGGAACCCATACATGTCCATGGAAATGCAAAACCTCGCCATCGCCTATCATCCAACCAGGAGGAGGGTCCTCACTTGCCACCGAATCTCATAGAACTAGGCCTTCTGAAACCGATAGCTGCCTCATCCTCACTCTGTATAAGAGGGTAGAAGTCACAGCTAACGAGGAAAGATAAGTCTGTCCCTGACTATCATGCACCTCTAGATGCATCTCAGAGAACAAGGTCATAAGCTTCCACTCACCACTGGCCTCCTGCACTGCCTGTATTTGAGTCTTCCTGCTCAGTACATCGGCCACTGCATTACCTTTACCAGGTGTATAGGCAAGCTCAAAATTGAAGGACTGTAGGTACTCGACCCACCTTCTCTGCCTCAGATTCTGGTCACGCTGAGTAAGGATATACTTAAGGATTTTGTGGTCGGTGAAAACCACAAAATGGTCTCCCAACAGGTAATGTCTCCAACAGCGCAACGCATGAACAACTGCATCCAACTCGAGATCATGCGTCGAGTAATTTTTCTCATGTGGCCTCAACTACCGAGACCCGTACGCCACAACTCAGTCGCCCTGCATCAAAACGGCTCCCAGCCCAATCCCTGATGCATCACAGTAAACTGTATAGCTCCTCCCCTGCTCTGGGAGTATCAGGATCGGTGCTGATGTCAGTCTTCCCTTCAGGTCCTGAAAATAAGTCTCACAAGATTCTGACCAAACAAACTTCACACCCTTTTTAGTCATACCTATCAACGGTGCTGCTAAGCAGGAGAAGTCATGTATGAAGCGTCTGTAGTAACCAGCCAGCCCTAATAAACTTCGTATCTCAAACACGTTCTTAGGCTGATCCTAGGAAACTACTGCTCTCACCTTCTCTGGGTCTACTGAAACTCATGCCTCTTAGATGATATGACCTAAGAAGTGAATCTGGTCCATCCAAAAGTGGCACTTCGAGAGCATAGCATAAAGGAGATGCTCTCTCAGTGTACTCAATACGATCTCAAGATGGGTTCCATGGTCGTGTCAAGTGTGGGAGTACACCAAGATGTCATCCACGAATACTACGACAAATGAATCAAGATACAGATGGAACACACGATTCATCAGAGTTGTGAAAACTGCTGGCGCGTTCGTGAGTCCAAACGGAATAACTGTATACTCATATAGACCATACCTACTCCTGAAAGCAGTGAGAGGTATATCAGATGGTCTAACGCGCAGCTGATGATATCCGGATCTTAAGTCAATCTTCGAGAACACTCGTACTCCATGAAGCTGGTCAAACAGATCATCAATCCTCGTCAAGGGATATCAGTTCTTAACAATCAACTAGTTCAGCTTTCGATAATCCACACACAGCCTAAGGGTACCATCCGCCTTCTTCGCAAAGAGGACCGGAGAATCCCAAGGAGAAGTACTGGGTCGGATAAAACCCTTCGCCTGTATCTCCTCTAACTGACTATTGAGCTCTTGCAACTCAGGCGTGGCCATTCTATAAGGAGGAATGGACACCGGTGCTACTCATGGCACAAGATCGATAGAGAAATCCACCTCACGCACCGGAGGTAGACCTGAAAAGTCATCCGGGAAGACATCCCTGAGACGATCAACAACTGGAGGGAAATTCATCTGACAAGTCCCCTGGTCATCCAGATATAAGGTCACAATCTGGGCTGTGACTCCACCTCGCCCATGATGCTCTGGTCCAGCTCGACTCGGCTGAACATCCCACTCACCCTTGTATAGAAACTCCCCGCCCTCTGGTGATGTGAAACACACCATGCAACGATAGCAGTCTACAAAGGCTCGAAAGGGAACCAACTAGTCCATCTCGAGAATGACGTCATAGCTCGTCATCTCCAGAACATAGAGGTCCCAAAGGAAGTGACACCCACCAACCTCAAGGGGGCACTCCTTTCACTGACGCACACCAACCATCCTAGTCCCCAACGGAGTGTCTAGCGTCAAGATATCAGAAGAAGTAGAAACACCAAGCCCAAGGCTCTCCACAACGGGTACTGATATAAAACTATGTGTAGCACCCGTATCAAAAAGTACTGAAGACAAGACAGAAGCTACTAGAATAGCACCTCTGATTGTCGAAGGTCCGAGATCCTGCTCCTGCTGGGTCTGTTGCACTGCATATGCCTGTCCAGTGCCGCGGCCCTGCGACACAGCCTGGATACCCTGAGTTGTCCCGTCCTGTTGCCTCTGAGATCCTGGTGTCTGGCTACCACGGCCATGACCACCATCTCTGCCTGTGCGCCCTGACGTATTCCAGTTTCCCGACTGGTAAGAATCCATTGGTCCTGCTCCTGCACGTGGAGTCTTCACAGAACCCCTCTCACTAGCCACTGGTAGGACTGCCCTGCAAAAGGGCTGCAGATGACCCATCTTGCCGCAAGTTCGACACTCCACTGGGTCTCGTGGACACTGTGGCCTCTTGTGCCCCTCTCTGTCACACTGGTAGCACCTGATCGGGCCACCTGAAGAAGCTGCCTTGCTGGTACTACCGCCCTGAGAGAAGTCCATCTGTCTCTTCCTCTTGCCAGCAGAAATAGTACCAGTAACTGGTGCTGAACCACCCTGGACCACACTACTAAATTCTCACAGGTTCCTCTATGTAATCAACGCCTGGTTCACAATCGCGTGTACAATAGGTAACCTGAAAACATTCACCAGCACTCGGATGTCATACCAAAGACCATCCTCAAAACGTCTGGCTCTCAGCGTCTCATCACCCACCATCATGGGTGGAAATCGCTGAAGTTCCATAAAATGAGCAGAATAGTCCATCACCGACATAGCGCCCTGATGCAGATTCATGAACTCTCGAGCTCTATCTTCCCCCAGCGTCTCGGGAAAGAAGAAGTCATAAAAGACTGTCTGAAAATCCTCCCACACCATGTCCCTGTGATGCTCTGACTGGGTGGTAACATCCCACCACCTCTTGGTGGAATCACGCAGCATGTAAGTCGAGAGCTTGACCCTCCGCCCTAGAGGCGTCTCAAGATGATCGAAAATAGTCTGCATCGATCCTAGCCAAGACTCTGTAGCCTGTGGTCCGTCATCCCTTGAAAATGTAGGTGGATGCTGCTGCTGAAAGATACACATCAGCTCGGCCATAGATGTGACAGCCTGCGGTGCTGTCTGAAAGGACTACATGAACGACAATAAGCCTTCACGAAACTACGCCTTCGCGCCCGTGTCCGGTATAACAACTGGTGCCGCATCTGGCTCAGCTGGTGGATCAACTGGTAGCCCATGGCCCACCATGTCCAGAGTATAATCGTCGCTGCTCTCTTGGTGAACAACTCATGTCCGTCTAGGCGGCATGACTCTACAAGGTCAAAAGCACGCCTCAGATTCAAGATTATTAATACTGAAACGAAGGAACCACAAAGGAACAAGAGAAGGAAGGCGTTTCAAAATTTTCAAAACAATACTACACTGCGTGTACACTGACTACACGGCGTGTACACTGACTGCACGGCGTGTACTTGACTTCCCTTCCCCTGCCTGGGTCCTTCCACACGGCTAAGCCACACGGCTTCCGTTTCAACAAAGATACATGGCGTGTATAATACCTACACGGCGTGTTCGGTGTTATTTTCCAACTACCTATGTCGTATGTGACACGGCCAACTACTCGGCTTTACTCTACACGGCGTTTACACCCGCACACGGCGTGTACACCATCCCGTTTCCTAGCCGCATGGCTAATCACCACACGGTCTGTCCTCGGACAAGACTACACGGCGTGTCCCAAAGGTACACGGTGTGTTCTGGAAGAAGTAGGGGTGATGCAACCAGAAAAGATGGATGTTATTTTTATAGATTGACCATGACATCTAAGGAATAAAAATTAATGTTTTGGTATCAGGATAGATATGGTTATTCCCCCCACCACCACTTGTTTTACTTATGCACAAATTTTGTCTTATGTTGGTTGCGGAAGGGTAGGACATTTCTCTTATTAACCATTCGAGAATTGTTTTATACAACTATTTCATTGGACATTTTACTCCATCTAAATTTATTTGGATTGAATCGATCAAACTAAAGGCAAGAGTTCATCCAATATAGGAAAATTTAATCATGTTGTCTCACCCATATCAATAGATCTTAATAATTATTTCCAATCTTTAGAAGATGATTTGGTAGGAGTTTGTAACCAGGTGGGGTAGAATATGAATACTTTAAATTTTAAAAGGTTGTTTTATGGTTTCAAGACCTAGAATATTTTAGTGAAGATTGTTAAATAAAATTATTCTCTCTCTTTTCTAGAAATAGATAATGAAATTATTTTTAGTGTAAAGTGAGAGGGGAATGCATGATAGAGGAATTTAGAACCCAAGGAGTACGAAGGTCTAAAATGGAACCTGGGAATTGGGTAACTACATAGTATATATGGGGAAAACATAATGTGTGTAATGATTATTAATACATTCCTAAACCCATGGAGATAATATTATACAAAAATATTGGGTCCATGGCACTAGAAGTAAAATACAACAAAAATTCCTTGGTTTATGAAAAGATAGTGTCTTCATTCTAGTGAAATTAATCTCCATGGATGCGGAAGATTATAATAATGTTTTATACTTCAAAATGGGTGATATTAATAAGAAAAACAGTGTGTCTTAGGAAACATTTCATACTGATGATTTAAAGTGGTTTTTATAGAAAGTGGAAGGTGAAAAAAAAATATTTGGAGGAAAATATCCACTAAAGTGATGAAATAATGTGGGTTTATTTTTAGATTTATGCTTCAAATGATCATTTTAATAGTATAAATGATCTATTTACTATATTTGGTTATAATAAGATAAGAGGGAATGGATAAAAAAACAAAATCTCCTACTAACATGAGGTATAAATAATGAGAATATCACACTAGAATACTGTAGTCAGACTTAGGAAAATATGGATTAATATTATTAAGTCTTATCAGGGATGAGAAGAAAAATAAAGAGAGTAAAAAATAAATATATTTTTTAACATGAAAATAATCTCATCAAGGTCAAAATATGATAATGTTGAGTTTAAAATATAAGTTTAAACATTTAAAAATAATTTGTGAAACCAAAGATTGAAACATTACATTTAATTGGGTAAACCATAATATTTCATGAATGGATTTTAAAACCCTTTCACAATATAATATAAGAAAAAAATGTAATAGAATGTATTAGATATGGGTTAGGTATAGTGAAAAAAATATAATACAGCGATGTAGCATTATCATAATAAGTATATTGAATAAGACTAATAATAATCAACAATGGAATCTCCAGTGCCTAACTGTGGCATAGAATACTATCATGTATATTGATTATCATGTATAAGTATGTCATGGTTATGTATTAGATATGATATTGAGTCCAGAATAGTCAATATAATAAATAAATATTGGGAGAATCTATAGGATTACATCAAGTATAGTCATATCTGAAGTATGACAACCCATATATTTCATAAACTTTTTATTATATTATGTTGTATAATGATTCACTTAATATAACTCAAAAAGATTTTGAATCCCAATTTATTTGGGTAACCTAGTGTATATTATGAAAACATTAATAATAAAACAAAAAAGCATAGACTAAAATTCTATAACATCCAGAACATATACACGATCTTCTAAAAATGTATAGGATAACATGAGGGAGTACCTAACAAATGGGTGATCTAGATATCCTAGTAAGGGAATAATAAATAATAAATATAAATAAAGCAACATATCTGAGTTAATAGGTATATCAAGGTAGCATAATGGGTTGAAAATCATAAAATTAATTATCAAAGCAAGACATAAGATGAAAAAATAAAGAAAACATAAGATTGTGTTGACAATAACATAGATGACATCACAAGCATACGTCAAGGATATACACCAAGAAATCATAAAATAGTGGTCTTGGGATAACATCCCATGAATCATAAATTGAATTTCTTGAGATAACAACATTACCAAATGTGTTATAGGGTAATTTCATTTTGGAACCACTTGTAACATTCATATCATGTATATTCATAAATGTTCCCCAAAGATCATAAAACATAATGAAGTATTTTATAACATTTTATCACATGATTATGGAGTTTCAGTTAAATATATGTAATTCCACAGTCAATGAATGATAGTTATGACTAGGTGAAAACACTTGTGTGTATATGGGTATGTGTATTCTAATGAAAAATGATTGTATGACAAATCGTAGGATAATTTTAGTAGCATACAATGGGAAAAAAGAGTCCTGAAAAAGACTAACGAGACTTAAATGCTAATACTATCTCATAGAGATCATAAGTTAAGTGATAGGTGTGATAAAAATAAAATAACAAAATGAATTGTTAGAAAAAAGTGTCATTATATAAAAAAGGTTATTGAATAAAGTGGAGGAGAGGATCGCTGACGTTGAGCATAAACTACTCAAATCAAGGGAAGATATTATTTAAACCATGGTAACACCTCTGGAGGGCTCTATAGAGATAAGGGTATTGTAAACTAATTCTCTATGGGTGTTTAGTGAAGTTTAATGGTGGGTGCATATATCATGATAGAAGTAAATTAATTAATAATTTAAAAAAGTGTTTTGGACATGATATGATAAATTATTAAAATACACAATCCATCCCTTATTGTATTCCAATGATTTCTACCAAAGTGGAGTTTTTTATTATATAAGTATAATAACAATTATCACTATAATAATACCCTTGTTCGTGTGGAGGTGATCCATGTTTGTAAAGAGTTTATTTTAAAGATATTACATATGATATAGTTTTTAGATGATTCATAATGGAATTATACAACTGAAAAAATAACATCAAAATATGTTATTTAAAAGGGGTAAAAATATTTTTTGTGGAAATAATTTATAGTATTTATTACATCACTTTTGGTCTTTTTATGTTCCCATAATAGATATAATATAATTAGATAATATTTAAATTTAACAGAAAATTTCTGTATTCTATGAAAATTATGAAAAAATAACCAATGGAAAATTTACAAATGATTATTTATTAATATGATTTATTATATAAAAAATACTATAAATATTATATTTTACACATTTAAATAAAAAATCCAATTTATTGAAAAATATTGTGTTTTTTGACAATAATTGGTTTTTGACCCTTATAGATACTATATTTTACTTTGTAAATTTATATTATAATTTATATTTATTAAATATTATGTAATAATAATATTTTATTTAAATATCAATATTTTATAATTTTTTGAAATTCATCAAAAAGAGTTTCTTGATTGAATCTAAACATATCCCATTAATAAAAAATTTGTTTCATCACATAATTACCTAGTTTTTATCAAAAAATTCATTTAATAATTATAAATTAAAAATTGATAAATATAATATTTATTTTATATGAAAAAATATTCACAAGCACAGTGTAATGGTCTAGATTCATAGACTTTTATTACACAAATTAGTTTCATAGTGTATGTTGTGCATTAGAGAGATTTTATTGGGGTGGTTTGACGAACATGATTTTTGGGGTGATCTAAATGACCTTAAACATCTCCCATAAATGATTTTACTCATACATTAGTTGTTGAATCCCACCTTGGATTTTCTAAGGGGAAAATCCCATTGATTTTTTTTATTCCGATGCTCTAATAAATGGGATTCATAGAGTATTATCCTATAGTTCAAGGTTATCATATCATTTTTCTATGTCAATTGGTATTATCATAACCCTATATATATATATATATTAATAATACTATCACATTATAAAGTTTGTATTTTTAATAGTTATAATGCTTAATGTTTCTTTTTAACCATCTAGGATATAACATATAATGTTATAAAAAACCAATGTAGGGCATGAATTTCGTTTAATTTCATTTTATGACATGAAAATTAATAAATTTAAAATGTAATTTAATTTATTAATGATCATATTGTTACATTAATCCCCCATCATATGATTTACCCTTGAAATTTCATCCATACACTAAAAAAATGAGGATTCTGCAATTTTATCTCCTCTTTTGGTTCCCCAGTCACATTGTGAATGTTTTTACTCCACCAAAAAACATTAACCAAGTGTGTCTTCTTGATTTGTAGAAACTTATCCCAATTATCTAAGATTTCCACCAACTGCACTTCTTAGGAAAGTTCATTTTCCAAATTTTATAACAACCATTCTTTTTATTACACATTAATTCTTTAGTTATTACAAAAAAGTACACATTATAGACATCATAAGATTGAGAAGTATATTGCCTTTTATAATTAGGTACATTACCCAACAACTTAAAATAAAAAAAAATCATCTTTATTCAGATCACTCTTAACATGATCACACTTAAAACTGCATGGGATATCCTATTGATATACATAAGAATCGGGTGATCTATAAATCCTAGTAAGGTAATAAACATGGAATAACATGATGAAAGTATTTCCTGTTAAGAAATAGGAATATCAAGGATCATTTAAAGGTTGATAATTATAAACATTAATTATAAGGCATTATATAACATGATATTCATAATGGAAACATTGGAAATTTCGTAACAACATAAAACACTGCATCATAAACATATGTCCTGGTTAACTGAAAGAATATCATGATGGATAGAGTACGATGATGTAATTAGGTTCACTCCCTCTCTAAGAGGGATGTCTTATGAGATTAAATATTACCAAATGAATTGGAGAACTATATAATTTCATGTGCACAAATAACTTTCATTTCAGTCTCATGCTTATGTTTTTCACATTAATCATACAACATCGAAGCATTCATTATCTTATTTCATTCCATGATCAAGGAGTGTGAAATAAATATATTTAAGTACCCAATAAAGTAATTATTTGGGTATAAAGGTGAAAAAACTTAATAGGAAATAGGTATGTTATTTCTTATACAATTGTTTTAGCATATAAAATCATGGTGAAATTTAATCAACATAATAATGTAACTTAATGATTATTAAAATTGGATGATGAAAGTGAAAGGAGCCTCTAATAATTTTTAATTAAATTTTATTGTAATAAGTACATGTGAAAAAATATATCCACATTATGAATTATAAATTGAAGAAATAAGATAATGATGATACTTAACTAAAGATTATAAGGAATAAATATTTTAAATGAGAGTGTGACACAAAATGATTGGGGGGATTTTTTAAGAGCCTAGGGGAAACTTGTGGGGAATAGAGAGAGTAGAGGGAAGAGTAAGGACCTGCTCCAAGGATTTTGATTAATGATAAATGGAGGCTTGGGTGGGTTTATATAAGAAATGAGGGGGTAATTATTTATCATTTGTCAAACATATAGTTTAGGATCTATGTAATAACATAACAAAAAACACAAACCTTTCCATATTTTTTTACTATGGTTTATTTTAAAGGGGATATATTTTCATTGTTTATTTATCTAAAATCAAAACATAATAATATAATACCCTTGAAGATGTGAAACTAATTCATACTCTTCATGAAATACTTTTTATACCTTAAAATAAATTATATGTTTTGGGGGATTCATAATGGCTTTATAAAATAAATAAAATAAACATGAAATCACATTATTTTAAAGGGAATATTTTTTTTCATGGATTCCTATTATAGTATTTTATTACATCATATTTTTTATTTTGTAAAGTCATAATACACACCGTATATTTATATGGTATTTAATTTATACCAAAATATTCCCATATCTATGAAAATTATGAAAAATTAATGATTGTATAATATTATTGTTTTGAATACAAAAATAATATTCATTTTATCAAAATAATTTTATAAATATGTGAATTTTTACTCATAAAATAAGAATCGACATTTATTGAGAAATGTTGGGTTCTTAGACAATAATAATTTTCAAACCCATAAAAAATTACATTTTAGTTCATAAAACATATATGATAATTTTATTAAACTGATTTTTTTTAAAAAAATATTGAAAAAATTTTTAATTAAAAAACCACTAATTAAATACATTTAATTCCTTAATTGAATTTGAATATTACCTGAAAATATTTTTTGTGTTTCATTATATAAAAATAAAAATCATTTATAATGTATAAATAATAAGATTCAATTACAATAATTATTCTATTCAAAATACGATAATCATTTTCTTTTTTTATGGTCTTGATAAATATCCCATTAATACACCATTAAACACCCTAAGAGTATTGTGTGCACTTGTAAAACTATCATGGTATGTTTTTCAATACAAGTTTTTGACCATGATATTGATGATGTTGAAATTTTGTCACATATGATATCACTCATGCTTAAGTTGTTGGATATTAGCTTGGTATAGGCATGGGAAATCCCAGAGATTCAATCTCTCTCAAAGGAACTAATGAATGGGCTACATAGAGTATTGTCCTAATGAATTGTGTTTCCACATCCTTTGTTTGTGTCAATTATATTTATTTAAACCCATATATATATAAATCATACTATCAATCTTCAATTACTATATTATAAATGGTAATGATACATAATAGTCTTCAAAATCTGATAGATTAAAATAAATACAAATAAGTGCTTGTGTTTTTTAAATATATAACATAATTATACATTTTGGTAAATATCAAGGGGAATTTTATTTATAATAGTTTGGGTCATTACAATCATCCCGCCTTTAGTAATTTAATGGTAGATATTTTCTTTCCCAACATAAAAATTGATGACAGTAATTCTATTTCATCACTTCCTCCAGTTCATTCTTCTCTTCATCACACATATGGTTTTTTCAAAACACTTTGACCAGGTGATTTGTTTTATTTGGTATAACATTGTTTCAATGATCTACGATCTTTATCAATTTTACTTCATTTGAGAGATCATTCTCCATCATTACCACCTCTGTTTTGATAACATATGAGGTGTCTAGTATGTAATTTATCAGGATGCATATATGGAATACATCATGTACATGATATAGGTTATGTGGGAGTGTTATTCAGAAGTCCACCACTAATATATAGTCAAGGATCTCAAAAGTGACAATGTATATTGAAATAATCATTACATTCTTCCAAATTATAATAAAATTATTTTTTGGATATATATTGATAAATACCATGTTTCCATCATCAAAATCTATGTGTCACTGATGATTTTGAGAATATATCTTTTTTTGAATCTGAGCAGCCTTGATGTGTTACAGAATTGTGTTGAAATTGTCCTCCATTTCATTGAAAATTTGGGGACCTATATGTTTTTATTCCCCAACATAATCCTATAATGTTGGTGTTAATTACCTATTTTCATAAAGGTATTAATAAGTATACATTTGGATGCTTTAGTGGAAACATATATTGTGTGAGAACTCATATAGAGGATGATTTTGATCCCATACTCATATGTAGTCAATTAAAAATGCTCTAGTCATATACTAGATGTCCATGATAGAGCCCTCACATTGGAAATTAGTTTGAGGATGATAATCCATGATGAAGTTCAACTCAGTTATTAGGGAGTGTTGGAGACACTTCCATAACATAGAGGTAAATTTTTATATCTATCATATTCAATCTATTCTGGTGGTCCATATAGCCTCACCACTTAACCAAGGTAAATCATTGAAAGTTTATCGGGTGAGAAATCCTATCAAATCAAAATGAGGGTGGAGTCTTTATAAAAAAAATCCACCACAACCCATATAAAATTATTCCCTCTTGATGTCTTCATAATAGAAATGAAAAGGTCCATGTTGTTATCCCATTTCTATGTAAGAATGTGTAATTTTTGCATCATCCACATTTATATTTTATTTCACGGTATCACATGATGATATAAAATATGACATGATGTAAATTTCATGATCTTCTTAATCATATTTTCCCACAAATAGTACTATAAGAGATCCTGATCCATATTTTTACTTCTTTGGTGGATTGAGAAGGTTGAGCTATATCCATCATACAACAGCTCCTTCATTAAATTAGGACAAGAAGGTACACATAGTATTGACACAAATCTCACAACTCATTCTTCATTGGCATTAAACTCTAGGGATTTCCCTATTATTAAACTTTCTACTTTCATCTAAATCCCCATATCATCTCTTTGACCATCCATCAACCTATCCCTAAGGGAACCTTGAGAAGTAATTTGTGATATTATTGATGATGTTATGTCTTCTATGATTCACATGTACCTCAATTTAAAATCTATGAATATATAGAAATTCTCAAATTTCATTGATGATAATATTTTTAGATAATTTCTACTTATAGAATCTTCTACTTTACTCACTTTAACATGAAGGAAATTAATTGTGTAGTCGTAGTACTTGAACAACTCAAACCATATTCATTGGCTCATATTTAACTCATTCTTTGTGAATATAAACTTCGGGACCTTATGATCCATATATATTTCAAACTTTTACAAAAATAAATAATTCTTACATATTTTCAAAGAGAAGATCACTATAGCCAAATCCATATGATATGTTGAATAGTAATTTTCATGGAAGATGCACTTTCTTGAAGCATAGTCTATTAAATTTTAATTTTTCATTATCACACATCACAATCCCTTATTCAAAGCATCACTGAGTACCAAGAATACTTCCCGACTTTTCAGTAGTGTAAGTATGGGTGCAATGATAAGCCTCAATTTTAACTCCTTGAAGCTTTCTTGACATTCATGAATCTACGAAAACATGAATCCCTTATAAGATATCTTTTTTAAGAGTTTTTAAAATTTCGAGTTATTTATTACAGATCAATGATACTGCCTATCCAATCCCCAAAAACTATGTATATATGTCCCATATTTTTTTATCAATATTTATTCAATTGCACCTATTTTTTATGGGTCTATATATATCTAATTACCTGGGATGACATTCACCATGTATGTTAATTCCATCAATAAGAACTCAATTTTTTTACATTTCATAAAGCTTATCCATTCCTAAGGTCTTTATCATAGTGCTTAAATTCTCTTCATGCTCCTCATTTATTTGGAAGTATTTTAGATTATCACCTATAAAGACTACCAAAAACATGTTGAGGTAATTTTGAAATACACTACTCATCAATTCTATGATGTTTTAAGGAGAATTATTGAGTCCAAAAATAATAACTATAAACTCATATTGAATGTACCTTGTATGAAAAGCAATATTGGGGATGTCCACATTATTCACGGAAACATAGTAATATCCAAACCAAAGATCCACCTTAGATAAGTATTGTTCTCCACTTATCAAGTCAAACAAGTCATCAATATTTTATAGAGAATACCTTTTCTTTTTCATGATGTTGTTGAGATCATGATAATCAATTCAAATGTGCATTGACACATTCTTCTTCCCAAAGAAGATGACTGCTGCACCCCATGGTAAATCACTTGGGAGTATGAACCAATTATCCAAATTCACCTATTGTTGTTTCCTCATCACCTTAAGATATAAAACACCTATTCTATATGGAATATTAGATTGAATCAATGTCATGAGTATAATCTAGATTGTATAATCAAATTATTAGCATGGAGGGAGTCTATGAAATTCTTTAATAAAGACATCAGTGTATTCCCTCACAATATCATTGTCTTCAATGATGATAGTTTCCTTAAACTCAATAATGTGAGCTAAATGTGATTACTAATTAGGAAATAATATACATTCATTAAATTTCGGTGATAATAATTATTAATCCTCATCCTTAAACTTGAACAAAATTGGGGTTCGATTCATTATACATGTTTTGACTTACTTCTTCTAAATATTTATGTCCTACCTAAATTTGGATACCAATACATACAATGAATTATTTCAAATTCCTATAATGGTATAATGAAAAGGTTCATTAGTAATTTTAGCAAAAAAAATTCCATGGGATAAGTTATATACTTAAGAGAACTAATTACCAAATTTCCCATTTTCACTAACAGATCTACTTCCAATCACTATGGTGGTGTTTGAATATTTCTACTAAATATTCATGTTTTTAAGGAATGTGTAGAACTGGAATAAGAAAATAAATTCTCTGGTATTGAATGAAAAACTAGAACACATATCACTACTTAATTTTTGGGATCATCATTATTGTTTATGATGGAAAAAAGACCCCCTTGTTTCCACAGAGGTTGTTGATTGACTCTAAAAACCCTTGGATAAGTGATTGTTTGTAAATTTCATAGTTCCCTGATGTTTAATCCATAACAAATGAACCAATGTTTGACTCAAAAATTCCTTTACTCCATCACTTTAGTTGGTTTCTCTGATCATCAATCTTTATATAGGTACCCTTCCTTCCCGCACCTAACTAAATTTGTCTTCCTCTTAGGGAGATTTTTGGGTCCTTATTTCATTACAATTAACAAGTAGTATTTTATAATTTCATGGCACCGTTATAATTATACATAAGAACACCATAATTAAAATCCACTTTCAACTTCTTTTCCCCATGATATCTTTGATATTATTTGATATCCATTTCCAATTTGAGAGAACATAGGAAAAAAAATTCATAGCTATCAATGTCTTGGATCACCTGAAATTTTTGTAGACAATTTTTAATCCCACCATTGAAGCGTTTAACCTTGAGTTTGAGGGTAATGAAAAAACTAGATGTGTATCGTGCGAGTATTGTGATGTTCTACACATACACCCTGATAGATTTATCTTCTTTTTTCGTAGGGTAATGTAAACTCCATTCTATTTTATAATGGTGAGTGCCTGGAAAATAGTTATCAAAAAACAATTTCAATTATTCATTACACCCATCACATCGATCTCTACCTCAGTATTTATATTATTGATCAATGTATTTTGTTAATAATATTCCCTCTAATTTTGATAACCAACAAGTATAACCATTTCTTTCACCAAACAATTACGGATGTGGAATATCATTGCAATTTAGTTGATCCATTATTATGAGGTTAGGGGATCAAATGATCCATTGAAAGTAGAAGGTCTTTTATCCATAAAGGACTCAATTGTAGCTTATTATTTATTGGGGGAATTCATGTCATCCCCATAATATAGGTTCTCATTTCGAACCTTTCTCATCTGAGATATTATCATCAACATATTTGTAATTATTTCTCTCATCGGGTTAGAAATCTCATTTGGTCAGTTATCACATTTCCCATAACAATGGTTTTTTATCCAATTCCTCCTCTCTTCAGACATTGGATAGAATAAAGGAAAATTTTGGTATGATTATGTTTAAAAAATAAATAGATAAATGGGAATAGGATGAAATTTTTGAGATAACATATAAATTACATATATTTCAATAACTTTTAAATATCTATGCTCAAATACATTTTGTCCATGATATAGTTCATAACATAGACTCTTATAGGAATTTTATGTTACATTAATTATATTTAGTAATAATATTAGGAATTTAAAAAATCATATACATCAAGAGTATAAAACCATGTGTTCAGCAATGCTAATTGTTGTGCACCAGTTCTCAGGAGAGTCTCACTCAACGTAGTACTTTCATGGTTTTCCACTATATACGCCTATGGAAAAACCAAATCCATATGTAGTATCTATACATGGATTATTTTTCATAAACCAATTATTATATACATACCAAATTATGGGGATGATTTCTTCTCCAATGTCTTATCCTGAATGATTTTATTAGAGTTGTCAAGTCTCGAAGACAAAAATAACAAGAATTTTCCTTTGATAGCAACAATAATAACCCTACACATTATTACACATTAATTATTGTAAGATTACATAAAATTACATATAATAAAACTTGGATGATTGAGAATTATAGTGTCTTTGGGAATTAGTTATATTACAAAAGAACTCAAATTAGTAAAAAATCAATGTTATTTGAAACTTACAAAACAATATTTCACTTCAAACTGCATGGTATAACATGGAGACATACATAAGAATGGGGTTTAATATAAATCCCACTAAGGGGATAACAATGGAATAATATGATGAAATTAATACATGATAGAAAATATGAATGTCAATGGAAATAATAGGGGTGACAATTATAAACATTAATAATAGGTCATGATATAACATGATAATTAATAAGGAAACATGTGAAATTTGAAAAAAAGAATAAAAAAAATCATCATAAATATAGGTCAATGATAAAATAAAAGAAACAATTGTGGTAAAATTCCCCTTAAAAATCAGGCTCACTCCCTATCCCAACATGACATCTCATGATATTAATCAATACCAAATTAATTGGAGTGATATATAATTTCAAGCGTAACATTAACATTCATTTCATTTTGATGCTTTACTATACACCATAAGTAATACAACAAGGATTCCTTTAACGTTATATTCTATTCCATGATCGAGGGATTTTGGATACAAAAATTTATATATCTAATCAAAAAACTATATGTTTATAACGGTAAATACACATGATAGGATATGGGCATGGTATTCACTAAAAATTGTTTGGTCATGGAAAATCTTGGTGAAATTTCAACAGCATAACGACATCATATAATGATTCATAAAATGGGTTGATGAGAGTGAAATGGGTATCTCATCACATTAAAATAAAATTTAGTATAATAGGTACCTGAAAAAACATATCCCAACAATTGTAATTTGTACTACAAGACAAAATTTAATGATGAAACATATATAAAGAAGATAAGGAAAGGATATCTTACCTTGAGAGTGTGAAAAAAAATTCTTATAAGTGAATTCTTAAGATATTGTGGGAACATTGGGAGGACTTTATAGATGGGATTTAAGAGTAAGTATGTTCTCCAAGAATTTATTGTTAAAATAAATGGTTACTTTTTGGGTTTATATAAGATAGGAGTCAGGAATTCTTTTTTGTTTCTTAAAAAGAGGGTTTGGACTCTATATAGTAAAATACCAAAACAAAAAACCATTTAAAGGGTTTTCCCATGGTTTTTGCCAAAGGGGAGATGTTGAAATTATTTTTCAAGTAAGATATCTTAATTTAATAAAATAATACCATCTGTTATGTTTAAGTGAGTCATACTCTTAGAGAAATTATTTTAAAACATTAAAATATATTATAAGTTTCCGAGGATTCAAAATGGATTTACAAAAAAAATAATCCATAAATATCATTATTTTAATGGTAAATAAATAATAAATTTTTTTCGTGGATATGCACATCACTTTTGGGTCATTATGTTGTCAAACAAATTACTATATATTTATATAGTATTTATGTTTTTCCCAGAAATTAGGTTATCTTAGAAAATAATTAAAATTTTAAAATAAATTAATATCAAAATTATGATTCATAAATTAGTACTCAATTTACCACAATAATTTTATAAATTTTTTATTTTTTAGTTAAAAATTTATAATTGAAATTTACTGAGAAATGTTGTGTTATTTAATAATAATTGTTTTGGAAAACATATAAAAATTACATCTCACTACCTAAGAATTAAATTATCCATTATGAGTAAGAGAAATTAATTAATTATAATATTTTTAAAAATATCAATTATTTAAAAAAATAAATAAATTTTTTAAATTTTTTTATCAATTAAATTTGTATATTACAAAAATTGTACAATTTGTGTTCTGTTGTGTAAAACTCATAATCCTTTATAAAGAAACAATAAGAAGAAGAAAATATGATAATTATTATATAAAAAATGACATATATTTTTTCATATTATTATTTTCTTGATACATATCCATATAATACACCAAGTAATTTTCTAAGAGTAATGGAATACCAAACATCGAGATACACATTCTTTAATTCCTTATTCATGTTTTTATACTATATTTTTCTCTTCAAATATCTATACATCATAGTTCTTACTAGATTATTAGATAAGGATGTGCTATAAAATTAATCAAGAAGATCCATCTTTAGATCCAATTTTGATGGGTTGTATATCTATGTTACAAAACCTACAAGTCTATATATGTCAATTTTACGTTCAATAATATCTGATAATATTTTCTATAACACCACATAATTTTTCTAGGCCTCCTATGTTCACTCATAAGTGAATGATTGAGAAGTTATTTAGTAAAGGTAGTATGAATATCCTTTTATTATTACCATTTCCATCCTTTTAATATCTATGAAGATTGTATCCCTTATAGTCCTCATCATGGATGTGGTTTCATGATCTTTTATACTGACTATATCTACAACATTATTTTTCATTCCTCTATGGTAATGGATTGAACAATCATAGTAATTGATCAGCTCTAATAACCACTTTGGGGAATATTGAGATACTTATGTGTGAATATATACATGGGGATTTCATGATCTTTATATATTTTACACATCTACCAACAGTGATAATGTTGAAAATTATTCAATGCGAAGATCACTACTACCAATTATAGATTACGAGAAAGGTATATATTCTCACAAACCATTATTTTAGGTCCAGAAGGTCCAATACCCTTATAGGGGTTGAATCATGGTATGATAGATTAAAATTTATGCCCTTTAAATATTTTTTCATTTATAAATAAATATAAATTCTCTCATCCACCCATAGAAATGTATAAATAGATATAAAATCTTACATAGGGCAGAGCATTTTTTACTTGGTTCACCCTCACTGGGATACATCATAGGAACCCACAATGACGATGTGATGATTTACCAAATTCACTAAGGATCACTGCCAATAATGAGTACAATGTTTGGGATAGATCCTATATTAATTGGCTTACTATCTTTATAAGGTTTAGGGTCTGATCACTATATTCCCAAGGGACACTACCTATGCCTCTATCTCTGTCTCACTACTAGTGGAAAGGGTCACCGTCTTCCTATTCCATCCCTCACTAGTCTTGGAAAGGAATCCACTTAGAGTTTATAGACATGTAGGTCAAACTTTGTTTATGAAAATTTAGGTCCATTCACATGCATGAATACTGTATCATCAACTATAATTATATGCTCTTTTGATGTCATTTTCTAACAATCATATGAATTCCACCCTCCCAATTACTTCTAGGTAACGGAAAATACTTTTTCACATTGATTTGAAGCTTTTAAAGCTTCCATGACTGTTTTTTGAACCACCTGATCCTGCCACATACTGTGTACTGGTTATGGTATGTGGAACTACTCTTCTATGTACCGATTCCACTTCCAAGAACCTTCCTTCCTCTGCAGACTCCCTCTGCATTCTCTATCACATATCGCCACCATGTACCGACATCGCAAATCACCTCTTTAGATCACCCTATGTCCACAAAATGTTCTATGTTCGTGGACTACCTTTTCTAACTACCTATGTACCACCCCTTCATCCTCTGCATACCACATTATTTGTGGGATATAGTTTCCTCAAAAACATTTATTGGAATTTCTTCCTTGCAAACCACTTAAACCTTTGCCAAATTCTCCATTGTGAACATCCTTTGGACATCGCTGAATTCTCAGACCAAAAGAGATATTACCTAATGATATTCAGTCACTTCTTTTAATCAGTGGGATTAGAACTCCTTATATAAGATAAGATATCCACAAAATTTTTTGATCCAAGATTTACTAATTCTTCTATTCGGTATAGCCTCCACAACATACAGATCATCTTGCTGCAAACCACGACCACTCCACAAATCATTTTTCCATATAGGTCATTATACTACCTTTTGTACTAAATGATGGATCACCTCTGCCAAAAACAAGCCATCTGCACACCACACCTCCTTCCACTGTGACCCATTTTCAGTTTCAATAACCACTCCTGCTTACCATTCCCACATCATGGTATGTGATCGTGTACCCTTCTTGGACATGGTACACAGTCCATGTCCTGATATCCATATTTCTCTTTCTTTTCCAATTTAATTAACTATTACCCACACGGTCCAGACCTATGAAGAAAATAATTACATTTCAAAACAAAAATTATTGATTTTGGGGCCCAAAAATTTGGAAAACACTTGGAAAATGTTCCAACATTAAAACATGTCTTTGAAAAACACCAACTATAGTCATTTAGAGTCATATGTCATTTTCAACAAACACAATCACACCCAAAACATACCATAAAGACACATTCATTGATTTTTACCCAAAAATTTCTCATTCGTGTTTGTTGACAACTCTTATCATAACAGTTCGTCTCATTTTGATACTTTGTTATTGCTCTATCTTTCTTCAATCAGTATTCCATTCTTGCGATTAAGATAGCAATCGCGAATTTACTAAAAATATACTCTAATACCACATGATCCATGATCTGTGTGAGAAAAAAGAGTATAAGGAATATTTCATCAATAAATAACTATATTTCTGATAGTAGCTCATGAAACCACAACTTCTTTCATCACTAACCATAGCTATCATGATATGGAAACATTGATTGAATAGTTATAGCATCGTCAGAGTTAATTCTCTCTCTGTATTATAGCTCATCGATATAGCTTTATCTCTTTCTTAACTCCCCCAACCTCGCTACTACACTTAACAAATATCCATGTGTCTTTTCTCCCGTGAATAGTCACAATGCCTCGACCTTTGTCAACAAACCCGAAGGGTACTTTAAGGTTTTTTGCAACAAGGTAACGAACACACCACATCTCATGGATGGGGAGACCCAGATCCAAACTTTCTCAAGTGGAGGAAGTCTATTGGCCTCTTTGAGCCATTCGATGCCTTACAAATTCATAGTTCGGTAATGCTTGGGTCAGAATGTCTACAACATATTGTTCTATATGAAAATTCTCCAAATTCACAATCCCTTTCTCCATCTTCTCCCGGATAAAATGATTTTTTATTTCAATTTTCTTTGTACATGAGTGAGGTACTAGATTGTTGCATTTATTTATAGCACTTGAATAATCACAATGGATTTTGATCAAGGATATCACTTCAATTCCCATATATTCAAGATGCTTCTTCATCCACAATAGATGTGTTCAAGCTTATGTAGCCACAATATACTCAACTTCTATAGATTTCAATGTAACACAATCTTGTTTCCTGCTCAACCATGAAATACACATCCTTCCTTGATAAAAGGAACATTCTGATGATGATTTCCTATCATCTTCTAAACCAGACCAATCCACATCTTTATATCCCATTATCTATGGCTCTGATTTTTCATTATACATTAGGTCAAAATCCATAATTCCATTAATATACTAAATAATTATTTCTACTACAATAATGTTTCTCTCCCTATGATTTCTTTGATACCTCGTAGCTTGTCATGTGGAAAATACAATATCAAGGATTATAGAAGTTAGGTAAAATAGACATCCAATGATTTTCCTATATTCTGTGGTATTAACTTCCTTGCCTTCATCCTCCCAAGAATGTTTCATCCGGATAGCAACTGGATTCGACATCTATTTGGAATTATCCATTACAAACCATCTCAAAACCTCCATATGATATTTATAATGAGAAATAAATGTTACATTTATTTATTTTCATAACCTATAATCTAAGAAAAAACATCATCTCTGTAACACCACAAGATTTCACGATACATTTCCATTAGAATAATGCAATAGCTTGTATTGTACACAACTTCGATATTCGAACACACCGTGACCAATCAAACTAGTTGTTATGAATATTAATACCCCATTTTTGAAATTTTCTAAATTTTATCTTTCAAAATTTAATTCATTTTTGGATTCAGAATATCGAAATTAGTTCAGGTTGAATTTTTTATATTTTTATGATAACATTCAATTTTTGATGAAGAGTGAAAAACACTACATTATTGTTCAAAAACCACATTTTATTTAAATAATTAATTATTTTATTTAAATTTATTGTAAGTAAAAATAGAAATATAATAAAAATATTAATTCCACTTTATTGATTGGAATTGTTTTCTAATAAAATTTATGTGTAAAGTTTTATTGATCTTTTTACCGTCTTTAACACACCTTCTAGGAGAAAATAAAAATTTATATAAAACATAATTTTACAAATTATGTGAGTTGAATTTCAAAAATAAAAGAGACACATTTATACTCAGTATGTAAAATGTGGTTCAATATGATAAAAATAATTATTGTTTAATACTAACTTTTGACTTTTATATACCAATTTTAAAAGTAAATAGGGTAATTAAGGGTAAAAATGGTATTATAATTACATGAAAAAATTTCCTAATTCTATTTTATAAGTTTACTTAAGCCAAAAACAACCTTAGGGATAAAATATGACCCTTTAGGTCGACTTGGATTAAATTAGGACATTTATTATTATTTAATTTAAAGAAGAGTTAAAAGTGTTTAAATCATGTTTTCATAACTTAAACATTTTAATATTGGGTTATACATTAGATAAATTCAACTATAAATATTGATTATAATGATAAATAGATTTAAAACATAAATTTATTTTATTTATAATTTTTAGACATTATATAATATAAATTATTTATGACACAATGATAATGTAATAATTACATTAATAATGAATGATTAAAATAATTGATATTATAAATATCCAAATAAATGTAATTTGTAACTTTTGATGAATTAAATTAATTTTTAAGGTTAATATGACATGTTAGGTTGATTATATATTTGTTTTCAAAGTGATAATGTTTTTATGACTTTCACAAAAACAAAATACCAAATAGTTTCAAAAGTGACATAAATTAATATGTAGAACAAATACTATATTATTGGTTAATATAACATTCCAAAAAATAAATGGTTTTACCAAAGGGATTAAATAATATTATATATGTAATTAATGAAACACATGAGATTATTTTGGATGTTTATAGTATGTTCATTAACCAGATAGTGTAAGAATACAATAAGACATTGTAAAAGTTAAATTATTTAACTTAGAGTTAAATCTAAAAGATAAAGTTAAAATGGTAACCTAAACATGTCTAAAACCTATTGGTTGAAAGTCTTTAGACCCATCCACACATTATATTCGAAATTAATCAATATTAAGCCATTATAAACCGATTAGGATTTTATTATAAAATAATATTTTAATCTTTTTCTAAGGTCCCCTCACCCCTCTTATAAAAGGGCACTCCCGTTCTCTCAAATTCACACCATAAAAGCCATTTAACTCTAAAAAACCCTACCCAAATATCCTCCCAACTATCTTAACATCATCCTATAGTCGTTCCTTTAGTTATAAATCCATCCTAAGGAGATTTTTTGACAAATCAAAAGGAAGAACCCGAAAAAGAGGTAAATATTTCAACACCTCTTTCAAGTTCTTTTCTTCTTCTACTTATTCTTTCCTTCTTGTTTCTATTATAATATAATAACTCTATTATAATCTATATAATATTATGTTATTATAAATATGGTACAACCATATTCATTATTCTATCCATCCTTTGAATGACATGTCACCATATGTGCGTACGTACAACTAACCATCTCCACGTCATGGTGTAGTTTTTATTCAAAATATTATCATTTAAATGGGTATAATAATGATTTATAATTGATTTATATAATAAATATTACATTATAATTATTATATATATATGATATAACATAAAATTATATATTATTTTAATATCCAAAAAAATGATATTGTCGCTCGTGCGTACGTATAGATATTCGTCTCCCCGAACACGATGAGATTCATTCCCCATCATAACCATTCAAGACGAATTTTTATTTGATGATTAAAAATAATGTTTAAAGACTTGATATCATTATTTATATGAATAAGAATCATCCCATACATAAAAAACATGACTCATGTAACAAATAATATAAAGGAAAATTAATCAGTTAACACCTGAAACGACGATAATACTAAAATATCATTAACAAAGAATTACTAGAAGATCATATATGATATCATAATTAAGTATATTATTATTTTATAATTTAATAAAAATTATTTAACTATTATACAGGTGGTTAATGTACCCTCAACCACGAAAAAGTACATGTAAGGGTTAATTTCACATTCTATTTATTATCCGGGGTTGTTTTTACGAAAGTATCTACTGGGATCTCTTTATCATCCACATCCATGTTTCATGAAAATGTATTCCAAAATTTTTTACTATTTACTATACTATGGGTTAAAGTCATTTATTCCCTTATTTATTTTTATAACATTGGTTTGAAAGGAATATTTCCGTCATTTTCCAAATAAGTTACCTTTTGACCTTTTCGATAAAATTAATGTAGGAATGTTTTTTTAACTTATACGGAGGGTGCGGCTATTTTCTGTCGTTATAACATCGTCGAATCATCCCTTACAAGATTATAAAAATATTTTCAGAATAAATGTTTTCTTTTATAATTATATGACTTTTAAATGATATCAAAATAATAAGATATATTTCTCTAATTTTTTTTTGATTTCATCTATTTCAACATCCATTGGTGGATTTTAAGCTAAATTGATGTTGATTTATTTTGATACAAAACATCCTAATTATATTGAAGGTTTCATGATATATTTGACTATGGATGTGTTATTTTCACACCATTAATTGTTTATAGAGAAAGTGTTGTCATTTCGTATGTTATTTTTAATATGAATGTTTATGTTATGTTTAATCCTTTTCATATGAGGAATGCATTGGATTTAGTATGTGATGGGTGGATCCCACTATAGATCCTCAATGCATCGGTAGGTTTCATGAGACACACTAGTGTCTTGGAACAAGGCCTTGACTAAATCTTATATGTAGTCTTGGCACAAGGCCTTGAATGTGTGGTTATTAAGTCTGGAAGTATTCATTCTATCATTATGAAAGTGGATATTGATATTGCATGTGATTATTCGACTATTATAATATCCATGTAAATAATTAAATTAAATTATTTGATTTTATCTATTCCAAATTATTATTAAGTTCAAGTTTAAAAGGCTTTTGTTCTAGTGTTACATTGCCTTAAATTTTTATCTTTATTTATGAATGTTTCTGCTATATTGTTATCCTTATTGAGCATCTGAGCTCACCCCATTCTATGTTTTATTTTTCCCTGGATGTGAAGAATTATATTATTATTAACCTGAGGGGATATTCTATGGGATATGAGTGTGGCCAATGGAGACTATGTTATTGTATTTTTTCATTTTATAAAGTAATGTAAAACTTATGAATGTATCTTCTATTTAAAAGGATACTAAACAAATTGGTCCTTCGAGACATGATCTATTTTGATCATGCCAATGTTATGTAATAATTCACTAACTCTGGGTAAATAGGGTCAAGGCATTATAGTTGGTATTAGAAGACGATTAGAACAAATATTGGAAGCTAGATTTAGAAAAACTCTGATTAGAGCACATTATCCTAAGATAGAATTTGAGGATTAGTATAGAAGAACTTCCAGGAATTTTGGTATTATAGAGATTTTGTGAGTTTTCCAAGCAATACATCCCTGTCTGGATACGAGAATGTAGAGGTGGCTTGGGCATAAATGTTCCTAGGGGTAAAACCCCAAAACACCACTTTGAGCTAGACTCGAAGGGGAACTGGTGCATGAAAACAAACCTTAGTGCTCTCTTGGTAATGAAACTTCAGGGGGGATATACTTATGATGATTCTCATATTCATTACAAACCATTATGAAGGGTTTATGAGTATATACTTTCTCAAAAAAAATTATGATTATAGATTATATCCATATATTTTTTAACTTATGTTAACTATTTTACTTGTTTGGAATTATGTGTTGGGATTCAGAAACTAATCTGGTGTATTCCATGGTTTAGAAATGGCGCATAGTGGAAGGAATGGAAACTGTATCAATGCATATAATCCATGTAGGAATTTCCCTCCTACTCCTGATATTCATAATGTAGCTGGTGATGCAACTGGTGCTGATCATCTTATTACCATACTGGGACTACTCACTCAGGTTATGAATAATAACCTTACCTGTATGGAGAACCATAATCCACAACATGGAGGATCAATGTTAGACGGATTCATGAGTTAACAACCACCATAATTAAATGGGATTACAAATCCATTTGTAGCTGAGAAATGGAAAAATTCCATAGATTAAATATTTCATGCATTGGGGAGTAGCGAAAGGGAAAAAGTTTTCATGGAAGTTTATCGCCTCATGGGAGATGGAGGTCAATGGTGGTCATTGATTCAAAACACCAAGGAAGATGATGAAGTATCAAATATCGAATGGAGGGAGTTTAAAGAGATTTTCCTTGAAAAATACATTCCTCAAGACCATCGAGCAGATATTGAAATGCAATTTCTGAGTCTGAGGCTAAAAGAGGATGAGAATGTCACAAAGTATAAGGCTAGCATTAAAAAGTAATCAAGGAATGAAGCAGACTATAAACGTAACCTAAGGAGTATTATTGATTGATCCTTTGATGGGTTAAAACCATTTCCCTATAGAGCAGTAGTCTCAAAAATATTATTATCATACAAATAGAAGAAGATATCTATTTAACACTCTAAAAATGGAAATAAGGGGAAGAAGGGAAAGGTTGAATATCCATCCTATAGTAAATGTTGGAAGAAACACTGAAATACTATCCTGAAGGGAATGAGATTCTATTTCAAGTGTGGTGAAAAAGGCTACCAAGCTCATGATTGCATGGTGAATAAAGAGGTTGTCAATGTTGAATGCTACAATTGTATATAAAGGGGGAATTATGAAAATAAATGTCTTAAGCACCAAGGAAACTTAACTCAGAAAAGGCCAAGGGATCAAGGCCATGATTATGCTATCACTACTGCTGAAGATGAAGCTCCGAAAGATGTGGTGGAAAGGAATTTAATGGTTTCCTCATGTTTAGAGAATTCTTTATTTGATTATAGATCATCACATTGTTTTATATTATCCCAGTTTTCTAACAAAATTAGATATTTCTAATTTGGCTTAACAAGGGAGTTGTCAGTCCAAGAACCTAAGGGATGTATCATTACATCAATGTTTTGTGAATAAGTTATCATTAGGGCATATAAATGTTCTTTATTTGCTGATAACATCATCATACCCATGATTGAATTTGATATGATCATTGGTATGAATTGGGTTTCAGACCATGATGCGAAAACATATTGTATGAATAAAGAGGTTACAATTCTAGATGATGATAAGGAGTACCTTATCATTAGATCAGAAAAATCACCACCAAATTCTTATCTAGATCCACCCCTAGTAGCTCAACTAAATTCAATTTTTTGGAGGAATAGAATTAAATAACTGTGGTTGTGGAAAGGAATGTTCAAATAGAGGATGTACCTATTGTGCAAGAATATGTTGATGTGTTTCCAGAAGATTTACCTGGACATCCTCCAGAACGAGAAATGAATTTTTTACATTGATTTAATTCATGTTTTAAGGCCCATATCGAAGACCCCATATTGAATAGCCACTGTGGAATTAGTGGAACTAAATAAACAACTATAGAAATTGAGTAATAAGGGATTTAATCACTCTAGGGTTTCTCTATGGTAAGCCCCTATTATTTTTGTTAAGATGAAATATAGATCTATGAGGTTGTGCATGGACTACAAGGAGATAAATGATATAACAATAAAGAAAAAATATCTCCTACATCGCATTGATGATTTATTCAACCAACTTTATGGTGATAAATATTTTTCAAAGATTTACATTTGATCGGGATATCATCATTTGTGTGTGTAAAAGGATGAAATTCCTAAAAAAGTATTTTGAACATGGTATGTGCATTACATGTTTATAGTAATGCCTTTTGGATTGACTAATTCAACCTCTATATTAATATATCTAATGAATAGAGTTTTCAAGTAATATCTTTATGAAATTGTAGTGGTATTTATTGATGATATCTTGTTATAATCCAAAAGATATGAAGAACATGAAAATCATAGGCGTGTTATTCTAAAGACTCTTAGGAGAAATGAATTGTATGGGAAATTTAGCATGTGTGAATTCTGGCTTCAGGAGATTTCTTTTCTTGTCCATATTGTCTCTAAGGATGAAGTCTCTATTGATCCTTAAAAGACGAAGGAAATCCAGAAATGGACATCACATACAAGTATAACTGAGGTATGTAGTTTTATTAGTTTAGGAGGTTATTATCAATGACTCATCCAGAATTTTTTCCTCTTGGCTAACCCATTAATAAAGGTCACATGTAAAGGGGTTAAATTTTTTTGGACAAAAGAGTGTGAAGAATGTTTTCAAGAACTATTTATTAGATTTTTCAATTCTCTCATATTGACTCTACCATCAGGGAATGATGGGTTTTTTTATTTATAGTGATGCTTCCAAGAATGGACTTGGGTGTGTCCTCATGAAGAATGATAGAGTTATTTCCTATACATCACGACAGCTAAAAATTCATGAGGAAAACTGCCCTACTCAGAATCATGTGTTAGAAGCTGTAATCCTTTCCATGAAGATATAGGGAGATTATTTATATGGTAAAAAACGTGAAATATATATTGATCACAAGAGTTTGAAGTATATTTTATCACAGAAATTATTGAACATAATGAAACTGAGATGGATTGAACTACTCATGGATTATGATTCCCCAATACACTACCACCTGGGTAAGGAAAATAAGGTGGAAGATGCTTTAAGAAAAAAATATCATGGAGTTTTGAACAAGATGAGAGTTGAAAGGGGTCCTATTTTCATGGATCTAGTGAAATGGATATGGGAATAATTATGCAAGGTGAAACATCAATACTCTTTCAAATGGTTTCCAAACCTTCTTCAATATAATGGATAAAAAGTTCTTAGGCTGATAATGAGGAGTTTTAAAAGAAAATCAATGATGTGAACAATGGGAGATTTAGTGACTTCTTATATGAAGGTGGAATTTTGAAATTTTGGAAGTGACTTTGTGTTTGTAACATACCTAATCTAGAATGGTAATTGTTTGATGATTCTCATAGCTCCAATTTTTCTATACACCCATGTAGCATTAAGATGTATATAGTGTTGAAGGAACATTTTTTGTGGGACAACATGAAGAGGGAGATTGCTGATTTTGGGTCACGATGTATGGTTTGTTAACAAGTGAAATATTAAAGGAAAAAACCTAGAGGGGTCCTAAAAAATCATCCCATACCTGAGTGGAAATGGGATAATATTGTGATGGACTTTGTCATGGGGACACCTAAGACACATAGATGAAATGATGCAATATGGGTCATTATTGTTCGTCTTACAAAGTCAGCACATTTTCTTGCTATAAGAGAAGATTTACCACTTGAACATCTAGAAATACTATATATTAATGAAGTTTTAATACACCATGGAGTACCCCTATCAATTGTTTCTAATCATTATCCCCGTTTGACATCAATATTCGGGAAAAGTCTTCAGAAATCCTTGGATACAGATCTTCATTTGAGCACTACCTACCACCCTCAAGCTGATGGATAATCAAAACGGACTATTCAATTCTTAGAAGACATGTTGAGATCTTTCTCACTTGAATTTCATGGTATGTGTGATCAATATTTACCTCTTGATTATTTTCCTACAACAATAGCTTCCATTCAAGTATTCAAATAGCCCCATATGAAGCATTATATGGCAAGAGATGTCGCACACAAACTTGTTTGGATGATATTGTTGAAAGATTACTCATAGGACTAGAACTTGTTGAGGAAATGATGGAATAGTTTAAGGCTATCAAAACCCATATAAAAACGGCAAAAAGCAGGCAGAAGAGCTATGTCAATAACTGAAGGAAGGATATGGAGTTTCAGGTAGGAGGTCATGTTTTCTTCAATGTATCTCCATGGAAGGGAGTAATATGATTCAGTAACAAGGGTAAACTATGTCCCAGTTACATCAGACCTTTCAAAATTCTAGAATGAATTGGGGTAGTAACTTACCAGTTGGAAATGCTACCAAGTCTCTCCAATGTTCTGAGAAACCAGATGAATCGTCTGGTAAATTTTCTATGGAGAAACCATAAGAAGGACAAGGAAATGTGGGAAACCGAGGGACTTATGATGAAGAACCACCCGAATATTTTCATGCAGAAATATTCTAGAAATTTCAAAGACAAAATTATTTGAAGTATGGAATAATGTAACACCGCAATATTTCGTGGTACGTTTCCTTTTGAATTATGCAATAGCTTGCATTGTACGCAACTTCGAGATTCTAACACACCGCAACCAATCAAACTAGCCATTATGATTAGTAATATCCACTTTTTGAGATTTTATAAACTTTATCATTCTTAAATGAATTAATTTTTGGATTTGGAATATCAAATTTCGTTTAGGGTGAAATTTTGGTATTTTTATGAAAATGTTCAATTTTTGATGAATAGTAAAAAACACTACAATATTGTTTAAAACCCATTTTTTCATAAATAATTATTTATTATATTTAGATTTATTTTAAGTCAAAATAGATATATAATAACAATATTAGTGAAAATTTAATTCATTGGAATCATTTTTATAATAAAATTAGATGTATAAAATGTTATTGAACTTTTTACCGTCTTTTACCCCCTTTTGGGAGCATTTGAAATTTTTTATAAAAATAATTTTATGACTTCATGAAGTTGAATTTTAAAAAATACGAGAGACATAGTCAAAGTCAATAAGTAAAATATGGTTCAATAAGATGAAAATAATTTTTGGGGAATGGTATCTATTGACTTTTATTTACCACAGTTAAAATTAAAGAGAATAATTAACGGTAAAAATGATATTATAATTACCGTAACACATGTCATAATTCTCTTTTATATGTGTAATTAGACAAAAAATAACCTCAGTAATAAAATATGATGACCCTTTAGGTCCACTTGGATTTGATTATGACATTTATTATTTAATTTAAAAAGAGTTAAAAGTGTTAAATTCAATTTTTCATAACTAAAACATATTAATATAGATTTATAAAAAATATATATTCGACTATAAATGTTAATTAGAAAGTTAAAATAATTTCCTACATAATGGTATTTTATTTATAATTTTTAGACATTAAGAAATTTAATTTATTTATGACAGAATGATGATGATGTAATTACCTTATTAATGAATGATTAAAATAATTGATATTATAAATATTTGAATAAATGTAATTCGAAACTTTTAATTAATTAATCTAATTTTATAGGTTAATATGACATGTTAGGGTAAATTATATAAATTTTTTCGAAGTGATAAGGTTTATATGACTTTCACCAAAACAAAATATCAAATAGTGTCAAAATTGACATAAATTAATTTTTGAAACAAATACTATATTATTGGTTGATATAATATTCATAAAAATATAAGGTTTGGACAAATGGATTAAATAATACTATACATGTCATTAATGAACCACTTGAGGTTCTTTTGGATTTTTATAGTATGATTATTATCCATATAGTGTAAGAATACAAGAAGACATGTTAAAAGTTAAATAATTTAACTTAGAGTTAAATCTAACAGATAAGGATAAAATGGTAACCTAAACTTACCTAAAACATATTGGTTGAGTGTATTTAGACAAATCACCAAATTATAATAAAAATAAATCAATTTGGAACAATTATAAACTAAATATGATATTATTATAAAATAATATATCAATCTTTTCTTAAGGTGACCCTCACCCCTCTTATAAAAGGGCACTACCCCTTCTCTCAAATTCAAAGCTTCAAAGACATTTTTCTAAACCAACCCCTTCCCAAATATCCTCCCAAATATCCTCACTATATTCTAGAGGCCTTCCTTTAGTCATAATTCCAACCTAATGATCCCCTTTGATCAAATCAAAAGGAAGAACCTGAAGAAGAGGTAAATATTTCATCACCTCATTCAAGATCATTTCTTCATCCACTTCTTCTATCTGTGTTGTGTCCATTATAAAATAATAACTCCAGTATCATATATATACTATTATTTTATTATAAATATGTTACAACCATATTCATTAGTCTATCCATCCTTTGAATGGCATGTCATCATACGTGCGTACATACAGCTTACTCTCTCCATGTCTTGGTGTAATTGTTATTCAATATATTATTTATTGGATGGGTATAATAATGATTTATAATTGATATAAATATTAAATATTACATGACAATGATTCTTTATAAATGATATAAAATCAAATTATATGCGATTTTAATATCTGAAGAATGATATTTTTTCTCGTGCGTACGTACGAATTATAGTCTCCAAGAACGTGATGAGATTCATTCTCCATCATAACCATTCTAGAATAATTTTTAATTTATGATTAAAAAATGTTTAATGACTTGATATTATTATGGATATGAATAAAAAAAATCCCATCCATAACAAACATGACTCATGTAACAATGAATATAATGGAAAACGAATTAGTTATTACCTGAAATAATGATAATACTAAAATATCATTCACAAAACATTATTAAGACATCATATATGATATCATAATTATGTATATGGTTATTGTATAATTTAATAACAGTTATTTAAAAATTATACATGATTTTAACATACCATCGACCAATGAATTGTACATGTAAGGGTTAATTTCATAATCTCTTTATTATCCGAGGTAGTTTTTATGTAAGTATCTACTGGGACCTCTTTATCATCCACATACATGTTTCTTAAAAATGTATTCCAAAACATTATTACTAATTACTAGACTATGGGATTAATTCATTTATACACTTGTTTGAAATTTTATAAAATGGTTTGAAAGGAATCGTTCCATCGTTTTCCAAACAAGGTACCTAATGAACTTTTAGGCCAAATTAAGGTAGGATTTTTTTTTTTAAAATTATAGAGCCACTGCAACTATTTTTTTTCATTATAACATCGTCAAATCATCCCTTACAAGCTTATAAGAATATTTTCAAAATAAAGGTTTTCTATTATAATTATATTACTTTTAAATGAATTCAAACTATAATGATATATTTCTCTAAAAAGGTTTTGATTTCATCAATGTAAACATCCTTTGATGGATTTTCAACATAATTGATGTTGATTTATTATGATACAAAACATCCATATTGTATTGAAGGTTTTGTGATATTTTTTACTGTGGATGTGTTATTTTCACACCATTCATTGTTTATGGATAAAGTTTTAAAATTGTGTATGCTAGTTTTAATCCAAATATTTATGTTATGTTTGAACCTTTTCATATGAGAAATGCATTGGACTTAGTAATTGACAGGTGGAGACCGATATATATCATCGATGCATCAGTAGGTCTCAAAAGACAAACTAGTGTCTTGGAACAATGCCTTGACAAACTCATATTTGTAGTCTTGGAACAAGTCCTTAACTATGTGGTTATAAAGTCTGGCCTTATGCATTCCATCATTATGAAAGTTGCTATTGATATTGCATGTGATTATTTGACTATTATAATATCCATGTGTATAAGTAAATGGAATTATTTGATTTTATCTTTGCTATATTATTTTGATGTTCAATTTTAAAAGGAGTTTGTTCTAGTATTACATTGCCTTAAATGTTTAAGCTTATTTATAAATGTTTCCGCTATATTGTTATCGTTACTGAGCATCTGATCTCACCTCTTTCTATGTTTTATTCTTTCATGGATGCGAAGAATTATATTATAACTGACATGTAGGGGTAGTCTATGGGATATGAGTGTGGCCTATGGAGACTATGTTGCTGTATTTTTTTATTTAATAATGTAATGTAAAACTTATGAATGTATCTAGTATTTCTAAGGCTACAAAAATAATAGGTCTTTCAAGACTTGATCTATTGTGATCATGCCAATGTTATGTAAAATTGCACTGACTATGGGTAACTGGGGTTGAGGCATTACAATCTCACCAATCATTGACATTTTGATCTCGCTTTTCATGAATTCTGAAAACTGTCAGCATTATGCTTCATTGGATACAACAAAGATTGTGTCATCGACATAAACTAGGACTATCAACCTTTGAATACTATCATTATTGAAATATAGTTTTTAATAAACTCCACCATGTTAGAAATTGTGAATCTTTAGAAACTGATCAAGCCTTGAATAACATGATTTCAGTGCTTGATTCATAACATATAAATCTTTTTTAACTGGAAAACTCTATTATCATCTTCAGGAATGAGAAAACCATCTAGTTACTCAATTTAAAAATATTCTTCTAGAACTCCATTCAAAAATTATAACTTGACATCTATCTGGAAAACAATATGATTCATGTTCCTTGCAAAGGACAAGAATAATATGATTGTGTCTAATCTTAAAACAGGTGAAAATGTATCATCCACATCAATACCCTCTATCTATAAGAACCCATTTCACATCAATCATGATTTTTTTGAATCACAACACCATACAAATAAATTTTGTTATGAAAGACCCATTTACCCAATGAAATTCTTGTCTACTAGTCTCAAAATAATTTCCCACATCAGAATCTTCTCAATTTGGTCAATCTACTCATTAATTTCCAAAACCAAATTTTCAACTCTAGCTACTTCATCAAAGAATATCGGGTCCTCTTGTGATAAGTATTATTCTTGTTGTAGAGAATTCATCCTCTTTGTCTGCACTGGTGCAGTTTGATCACCAATTATGTTCTGCATGTCAATTTCAGCTCGTTTCACTAATCTATGTCTATAGAGTAATTTATTCTCATCATTTGAGTCTTCTTCTAAATCATCCTCTTGATCCGGATCATATCTTGGACTTCTCATATCTTATTCAATATCTTTTTGATTATGTTCATGTATTTGATGAATATTTAGTTAATTCTCTACTATAGTCACGTCATGAATTTTAGCTATCATTCCTGGATTAGTATTGAATAATTTATATGATTTTATTTTAATAGAGTATCCAAGGAATATCCTTTCATCCCCACAAGATTCAAACCTCCTATGTCTCTCCTTTCTGATAATGAAACATTTTCTTCTGAAGACTCGAATGTACATTAATGACGGATTATTTCCATACAATTACTTGTATGGAGTCTTAGACTCTTTCAGACAATGTAATTCTCTATTTAATGGGTAGAATACTATTATCACTACTTCTTTCCCAAAATTATTTGGAATTCCTTTCTCAATTATAATTCTTCAAACCATTTTTTCAAAACTTGATTTCTTCTCTCAACTACACCATTCTTCTAAGGAGTTTTTACTACTGAAACTTGTTGCCTTACCCCATGTTTCTGGAGATAAACCTTCACATGGTTTTTTGTGAACTGTGTTCCATTATCTGTCCGAATCATACAAATCTTCTGACCAAGAATATTTCACATGCTCATAGATATCTTGTAATACAATTGAACACTTCATATTTGTTTGTGATTATTAAAACCCATTCCATTATTCTATAATAATCAAAGAAGAGAACTTAATTTCTCCTCTAATCCATGTCCCTTTGTGAAATTGGCCAACGCACATCAATATACACCAACTCAAGAAATCGTATATAATTTTTCTCCTCTGTATTATATGACTTTCAAATGATATTCCCTTGTTTGTAGGCATCACTGATAATTTAGGAATATTTTGATCATCATCATATTTAAACAATTATTGAAAGGGTGATTGGATAATGTAGCCAAGATGCTTATTCCATAACCTATTATCATCATACTTGAACAGAAAGCACATATGTTATTCTCCACTCACAAGGTAGAGATTCTATTTCATAAGGATCCATTGCAACAAAACAACATCAGTATTTTCCAGGATGACACCAAATTTCTTGGAAAAGTATATGGTATGCCCTAAGTCACACAACTGACTAACACTAAGAATGTTAGGACTAAGCCACTCCATAACCAAGACAACTTATTATCTATTATCATTTCCTCCAAACATGTATTTTCCTAAACCAATGATTTTTAATCCCTCATCATTACCAAATATGACGACACCTTCTTTTCCATACATGATTCCAGTCACTATATCCTTATTTTCCTTCACATGGGATGAGCATCCACAGTCAATGATTTGTATCCCAGTTTTATTTGATTCCTTGAATTCTATATCTACAACCACTTCTATATTGATCATTTTATTTGTGACCCAAGTATTTGTATTCATACCAGACCTGGAAAAATAATCTTGATCTTCCACATCATATAATGGACTTGCATCGTCATGAAGAGCATCAAATTGATTTTCAATGTTCATATCTCTTGATGATACATTTTTTTTCTTCTTATGAACAAATTCAGTATACCATTGTAGATTCATCCCCATTGCTAGTGTGAAATAAAATTTCACATGTCAGGATCGTTTACACCATAAACTTTAACCATCAAATGGTGACCTTGAATTTGATGGTCTATACAACCACCTTGGTTGTTATGGTTCCCTTTGATACCTATTTTCTATAGAGCATAAATTTTTAGAGTGTCCCATCTTAGAACAATAATAACATCTTATGTGAGGTACAATCCTTTGTGGAAATGATTCCCACTAGTTGTGGCTTGGGTTTTTTAAATCATTTGATTCTTCTTTATACCCAAGTCAATCATCAATCATGGAGTGGGTGCTTTTGGTCTGACATAAACGATGACTACATTCTATTTTATATCAAAACCCATACCGAGCTTATTATTTAGAGTCAATTTTTGATTCTTTTTTTCTAAAACAATCTTCCTAAATTTCAACTTCTATGTTTCCTTTATACACATCATTCCTAATATCTAACTTAGTGTAAAAAACATCTCATGATCATTAAAAAAAATTCACATACCAACAACTTACACTTCTAGTTCTTGGATTTGTTTGTTTTGATCTTTTTAGTTTCATTAAAACTATCAATTTCTATTTTCTATTAATCAATTCGTAGTTTTCACATAACCACCTTACTTTAGATTTTTGGAAATGGGGACCTCAAATTTTCAATTTAAAATTTCATCATAGGATTATCTTCTTCCTGCTACTGCATATAGAGTTTGGCCTCACAAACAAAATTTTTAGCTTTCTTTTTCTGGGTCTCAAAATATCTCCCTCTTCAAGGGTTTCTTCTAATTAATCCTAAAGATCATATCTCCCTTAAATTTCTCCTTATTCACTGTCACATTCTTCCCATGTCAATGAATTTCCCCCAACTACCACAAAAGCATCTATTCGATGATCCTTGCATTCCTCCATCACTTTTTGATCTGATTCATCTGAACTTTCATCCTCTTTTGAAAGCATATTCTTCCTTTTGAATAACTTTCTCTTAGTACTTATCCTCCCATTATAATTTTATAAATACTTGTTTTGGGGAATTTCATCATTTTATTCAATTTCATAATCAAACTTCTTAGGAAACTTTGTTTCAAAATTCCATATATATTCGCATCGAAATCATAGAAATGGATGTTTACCTTCGATTTTTTCTTTTACTAATTGCATATTTGAGGAGAAAATGCCATGAAATCATCCATATTTTTTCCTCATGACTATCTTCAACAGAGATATTTTTTACGATCTTGAATTCTAATTTTTTAGACTTCCACTTTTCTACTATAAAATTATCATCATTTCTTATTTCATATGATATAAGGGTACTCTGTAGGTTATCTAGTGTCAGCTCTTTTGAGGCATTGTCTTCCAACACAGAAACATTAGGATTGAATCGAAGTGAAACATTCCTCAAGATACATTTCACAATCATTATATCATCAATGACTTCTCCATGACCAAGAATGTCTTCAACAATAATATTTATTGAATCATAGAATGCATCAACAGTCTCATAGGGATTCATTATGAGATCCCTATACTAGTTCCATAGAACCTATTTCTTTTTTTCTCAGACTTGTGTGTCACCCTCATAAATGTTCAATAGTTTTCCATACATTTAATGTATTTTTTAATAGGACATCAAATTCATATAAATTTTATTTGATAGGGCTCCCCATATAGAATTTTCCCCTTTAGAATCAACATCCAATTACTTTCTATAATCTTATGACAAAGAACCACTATTAATATAAACTAATATTCCATGCATTTTTGTTGTGAAGTCAATCGTCCCTACTAATCAGATGTAGTGATGCATCTAAATAGTCCATAGCTAAACAATTATTTCCATAAAATATCTGAATTATTTTATGATTTACCACCTATATTTATTCTTCTTGAGATAGAATCACTAAATTTCAACCATTCCCTCTGATACCAACTATTAGGTCTACAAGGTTGAATACCCAGATCTTGGAGGTGAATCGGGGTATGATAGATTAAAACTTATGCCCCATTGGATCTTGTTTTTTGTTAAAAACACTCAATTATCTCATCCTCTCATTGAAATAAAACTAAAGATATAAAAACATGCATAGGACAAATCAATTTTTTCTTGTTTACCCTCACTGGGCTACGTCCAAGGAGCAATCAACGGTGATGTGTCGATGTATCAAATTATCTATGGCTCACTATGAATAATGAGAACAATGTACATACTAGATCATCAATGTATGGGATCAATGCCTTTACCAGGTTTAGGGTCTATGCACTGAATTCCCAAGGGTCACTCCCTATTCATCTTTTGTTATCTCACTACCGCTGGAAAGGGTCATCGTCTTCCTCTTCCTTCACTCAGAGCTCTTGGAAAGGAATCCACTCACTATTTATGGGCATGTAGGTAAAACACAGTTTAAGTACATGTTTTTCCCTTCAAATGAATGAATACAGAATCCTCAACTGTAGGTGGATTTTTTATTGTAGTATTATTTCAATCACAGATGAAGTCCACCTTCCCGTGTATATCTAGGTATTGGAAAATAATTTCGCAATCTAATTTAAATCATTTTCAATCTTCATTGAGTGTTCCAAAAACCAAATTATCCTCCCGCATACTATGTTTTGGGTATAGTACATGGAACACCTCCTCCATGTAACACAACCACTTCTTTGAACCTCCCTTCATATGTAGACTACCTCCAACTTCATTATAAGGTTCCACCCCATATACCGACTTCACATAACACCTTTATGAATCACACCCTATCAATGAGTTTTTCTATGTTTTAGGACATACTTCTCTATCCACATGTATACTTCACATTCTTCCTTTGAGTACTATCATCATTGTGGGATATACTTTCTCAGAAAATCCTTCGGCATAATTTCTTCCCCACGAACCACTTCATCCTTTGCGGAATTCTCCCTTGCAAGCTTCCTTCTAACATCACTAAATTCTCAGACCAAAGGTATATTATCTAATGATATTCAGTCTCCCCATATAATCAGTTGTGTTAGAGCTCCTTATATAGGAAATTATATATTCAAAATCCATTAATCCAAGATTTATGAAACCTTTGATTCAGTACAGCGTCCACCGCATACTGATCCTCCTACCGCTAACCACCAAAACGCTGAAAACCAATTTTCTATGGCAGTATGTGTACATCCTTTTCTCTTATTCAGTCGATCAAATCTACCCACGAGAATTCATCTGTGTACCACACTACTAGATTCCACAAACAAATTCATTTCATGAACTACTCATGCGTATCATTCCTGCTGCCTAGTACGTGACCTCGTACCCTTCCCAGATATGGTACGTAGTCTGTACCCCAGACTCCTTATTTCACTTTCTTTTCTAATTTAATTCATTGTTCTTCACACCATCCAGTCTTATGAATAAAAACCTTAAATTTCCAAAATTATTCTATATTTTGAGGCCCAAAATGTTTGTAGACACTGGGAAGCTGCACCACCAAAAAAACATGTCTTCGACAAACACCAATTAAAATAATTTTCGGTCATTAGGCCCTGTCAACAAACACAATAACACCCAAAAACTACTAAGAGAACACATTCTTGTATTTTTTCCCCAATACATTAATTAGAGGATCGAATATTATATCACATTTTCACATTTTATTTTTACATAACCCAATTCATTTTTGGATTCATCACATTAGATAACAAATTATTCCTTTTGTGTCGGTAGTACTCACTCATGTTAAGTGATTAGTATATTCAAAAAAAATTACATCTTTCATCACATTCATCATTACAGAAAAACATCACCACCATCTACATTATCTAGATCAATATTCACGAATATCATGATTAGTTTCTCAGAAATTGAAAATAATACCTAACTAATCCAAATAATGAATAGTATTATTTCATTGAGCCTCTTCTGGGCCATCATTTAATTAAATTTGTTTTTTATTAATCTATAGATATCCCAATTTTAGTAATAATGTAACATATTAATTTTACATTCTCTATCTAAAAGATGAATTTAATATATATTTTTTAAATATTTTATTTCCACATGGTATTTTGTAAAACATTAAAATAATCATCATGTTTCTCCTTTATTTTATAGTAGCTAAGAATAACTTCATAATGAATTCGGGAAATTTTTAATATTAATCCATAAAGTCTATATTCATTAATCTGAAGAAATTTTTTATATATTTAGTTATTATAAATGTAATAATTAGGAACTCATAATTCCCATACCTAATATGAAAGTAAATATTGGGGATAGCCTCGTCTATCACTATTACGTGATAATACATTGACATAAAATTCACCTTAGAAAAGTGTTGGAATCCACGTAGTTGATTAAACAGTTCATTCATATGTTGAATAGTATAATTTTTCTTTTTCATGGTTTAATTGATTTCAAGATAATCAATATTGATGTGCATTGACCCATCCTTCTACTTGATGAAGTGTATCGATGCACCACAGTTTGAATCACATAGTCATATAAACCATTTACCATGATTTTCCAAGTGTGTTTTCTTCAGCTCCTCAAGTTCAATAATGACCATTTTATATGGAGTCATATATATTGTAAAAACTATTGGTATGAGATTGATTTATTAAAAAAAATCAAATCTACAAGGAGGACTAAGAAATTATTAGTGAAACATGTTATTGAATTGCCTTAAAATTTACATGACATTAGGGATGGTCTTTTCATTAGTGTTAGTGAATTGATCTAGATATGATTTATTGAATAGAATTTTTATCCATGATTGAGATTATTATACCATAGAAGAATCATTATTCTTATTTAACTTGTATAAAATTGTAGGCTGATTAGTAATATGGAGGGTTATTTCCTTCTATTGAAAATTAAAATTAAATATGTATAATGAAAGGAAATCCATAACCTTAATGGAATGAACTCCCACAAATGGGAGTATCATGTGGTTTTATGGGAACTTCATCACACAAATTTTATAATGGAAGAGTTATATACTTGGTATAAACTAAATTACTCATAATTAATTATCATAATTGTATATAATTCAATATTTTTTTATAGAGTTTGAATATTTCCACAAATAATTCTTATTATAAATGAATTCAAAAAACCATAGATACTAAAAAATTATTTCACTATTTGATCCTGATTCTAATAATTTTTATAATCCATACTATACATAAGGATGGTAATTTTTTCAAAAATTTAACATCTATAGGTGAAATTATGAACTTCATAGAGATAACTCAGATATGAAAGACAATACATAACTAATTATTTTCTAGGATTCAAACTATGCTAGCCATGGTATTTTTCCTAACATAAAATTTTATGAAAAAATTTATTCCATTAATAATGGTTTGTAATGTGCTTGTGAAATTAACAAATCATATCCCAGAGAAGTGTCAAACTAAGTGTATGATAAGGCCAATCTATTTTTCACTAGGTGACAAACAAGTCCTTCTCAATGAACCCTATCTGTGGTTATTATTTATTGGTAAAAATATTCCAAATAAACATCAATTTTTTGTATAGAAATATGTGTTTATATTCTTGGACACAATTAATATATACAATTTCAAAATTTTGGTACGTTTTTCAATGTTTAGTATTATCCCTAGAGATTTCACTAGATTTTTCTAATCATAATCCCAATAAATTACAATAATTTTATCTAATACTAATTATGAAAACCCATATCTTTTATACATAGTAATTTTTTATTCATTTCATAAATACAAAATTTATAAAACCCCATATGATTTTGATCCATAATATATTTCGGTAACTAGGTACATAGCATAACAACAATAAATAAAATATACAATTACATTATCCAAAACTCAATGACATGCCCATAAATTCCATTGACTTTCTAAACCTTTTGGGACAACCTATGGTCATCCATTAGAAATTGGCGAGACCTAAATTCTAGTAAGGGAAAAATTAAATAAAAACATTATTAAAGTAATACTAGTTAGATAATTTTCATATCAAGGAAATATAAGTGTGTTGGTAACCAAATACGTGAAAATAAAACCATGATATAAGATTATAACATTAAGAAAACATTATAATGTGGAAACAACATAAAACATATAATCAAAAGAATAATTCAAGGTTAACTGTAAATACATAATAACATAGTTTTCCTATGATAACATCTCATGCACCATATGAGGAATCACCTGAGCTAAAAACAATACACAGTGCATTAGTGGTCAATAAATTTCTAGTCCCTCCCATTATATTAATATCATTTACATTCCTAAGTGATCCGCATAGACCATTCAGAAAAAGTATTTATTTTTTCAATTTTAATACCATTATTATGGAGTGTTGGACACAAACACGGAGTTACCAAATCAACGATGATATGTACAACTGTTTGAATACCCTTGAGTAAAAATGATGAAAATTTTTGAACATAAAACTGTTTTATATAGAATGTCATAGGATTCATTAAATAGCGTAATAGGGGTAGATTATGTTTAAATAAATGGAATAATGAGAGATAATGTGGTTTATAATAACATTTAAATCACAACTATAGTAATTTTAATGTTTATGAACATATACTAGCATGAATAATTTGGAAAATTCAGGAACAATACAAATAATCTGATTGAATAAAGGGAATATGGAGGGAATCCCTTGACATGAGAGGCAACTTCTAAAAGCCTAATAAGAGGAGAATGAGAGCCTCATAACAACATGTCATACATATAAAGAGGTAAGGTATGAGTAAATTTCCACTCCAATTATTTTTATTGATGAATAATGAGAGGATGAGTGGGATTTTTTTGAATGTGGTAGGGGAATTGTTTTTTAATTTCCAATAAAAGTTTTTGGACTCTATGTGAAAAATTAATCATTTATAAAATACATCCCACACTTCTTCCTTATATTTAGTCCAAATAGGAGTTAGTATTTTTTTTATTAATTATAAAAACCTATTGCATCAAATTAATACTATTGGTGACGCAGAAGTGAGAAATGTTTATAAATAATTTATTTGAGAACCTAAAAAATATAATATCTATTTTGGAGGTTCATTAAGGGTTTTTAAAATTAATCATATACCTTCAAAAAAAATTAAATGGGGAATTTGTTTCTTGGATTCTCTTTATAGTATTTACTAATTTACATTTGGGGTTCTATGATGTCATAATACATATCATATAGTCATGTCGTATTTAATTTTCAGCAAAAGCTTCAAATATTTCAAAAAATTAAGAAAAAGATACCATTGGAAACTTTTTAAGAGATGATTTAAAGAATAATATTTATCTTTTCAAAATATACATATAAATAATTTAATTTTCAATATCTAATAAAAAATCCCCATTTATTGAAAAATTCAAGTTTTTTTAATAATTGTTTTCTAACCATTATAAAAAATATATATCAATTTTTAAAATTATATTATAATTTATATTTCATAAATATTATTTTATAATATTATTTTATAAAAAAATAAATATTTTCGACATTTTCTAAAATTCATCAAAATGATTTATTTGAATGAAACTATACATATCTCAAAATTACAATTTATGTCCCCTCAAATCAAAATTTAATTTTACGTAATCATATAATTTTGTCCTTATAAAGTAATAAAAGAAAGATCTAATAATTAATTTGAATAAAACATGTAGAAAAATGCATTCTATTAGGTTCTAGATATGTATACCTTTGTTACAATAGTGAATTCCCTAAGGGCTGGGTGTAACATGCTGAGATTTTATTAGGGTTGTTCGAAAAATACAGGTTGGGGTTTGATATCAATAATATTATAATTCTACCATAAATGAATTTACTCATACTAAAGTCAGTGAATCTCACCATGGGTTTGGTCAAGGGTAAAGACCATTGATTCTATATCAATTGAAATCTCTGATAAATGGTATCCATAGTGTATAATCATACTAGCCGAGGCCATTTCAGCCTTTCTCTACATGAATTGGATGTATGAAAACCCTATGTATGTATATATAGATATATAGATATATATATTAATCATATGATCATTTTATAATAGCTATACTATTATCATTTATGATTAATAATGGAATTTTAAATCTGAAATTATATAACATAAATGGTCAAATAATAAAAGTAGTTAATGTGTTTTCTAAAATATCATTTCATAATAAGGAATTTAGTCTATTAAAAAAGAATTTTAATTGTTAAATGTTTTCATAATTAAAATATTAAAACCAATCTCACTCATGCCCACTTTACTGGTCAAACATTCATACCCTGAACCTATCATTTTCACTATGGATCCTCTAGATGCGGTGTGAGTCTTCAAGGAAATCATAATTCTATGTCATCTCATCCAGATATCTAGGTTCACATGACTATTCAAAGATGGTGAATTAGATAGACATGTAATAGGAATCACAATGGGGATCCTCACTAGAAATTGAATGTTCTTTTATCATTCCATATCATTCAAAGTTCACATCTCACCCTCCCCTAAGATCTATTAAAGTGAATAATCCCATTATCAGCACCCATAAATAGGATGAATAAGTAATATTTAAGTAATAATATGATGTTATCACAAGAGATAATTTTCTTAAAGTGTTAAATATGATAAAAAACTTCATTAATTTCTAATAAATATTTTTAATACACATCAAACATCCAAAGGGAAATCACACACACATCCTTTTACATAGTAATATCAAAATTAAAAATGGGACTTGAACACAAGTATTTCTTTCCAAAAAGACCCAAGGAAATAAAACGATGTTTGAAAATTAAAAAAATCATGATGTCATTTCAAAACATTGGCAGAAACAATTATATTTTTACCTATTGAACAAATACTTTATTTAAAACCACCCAAGAATGCCCAATTTGTTTGAGAGAGAATAATCATTCAAAAGGGTTCTTGGTCATTACAAAATTATAAATCATTTGAGACCATGTGTAAAAAACTTCTTAAATCAACAACTTTTATTTTATTTCAGGAATTTCATATTAGAAAAAAAATATCCAAATACATTACATTCTCCAATATTTCATCCAAATCAAATTGAAAAGGATTTATGACCAACATGGAATTCATCAATTCAAATTTTAGTTAGGTAAAATAAAAATAATATCAAAGTAATTCCATGTTAAAATAATATTTTCCACACTATGATCACTATATTAGGAAGAGGATTAAAAACATTTTAAAAGGTTTTCATTATAAATATTAATAAGAACTTTTTAGGTAATTATAAACACATATATTAAAATTCTCAAGTAGCTAGGAATTACAATGTGAAGAAAACTATATAGAAACTACTATCTATAAATTATGGGAACTCAAAATAAAAGAGAATGAAATTCCAACCAATGTGAGAGGAAAATATATATATATGGTTCACACATATTAAGAGATTAGATACCACCATTAACAAACTCCATTTAATCAACAAGAAACCAAATTCTTGAGACTCCATAAAATTAAATCCAAAAATTAAAACAAAACAATGTTGGTATGTTTAAATATAAAATATTGGTATTTGTAGAAATAAAATACAAGAATAAGAAAAATGATTTAATTTTTCATTTCATTAAAATAATTCATTAAATTGTTCTAAAATGTTTATATAAGAGATTTAAAATATGAAATGTTTTAAATAATTTATTTCCAATTTAAGGAGTTTAAATAGGTTCAAATAAGATTATTGGTCGATCATAGGATAGATGTACAATAGAATAATATTAAATTTTTTTTTACTAAAATATATACTATGAAAGTGAAATAGGATTTCACTCTTACAAATACTGTTGGTTTTGGTCAAGGTTAAGAATAAATACCATTACATGGGCCATATTTCTTGTATTACCCTTACACATAGATGATGTACCATTACGTTGCCTTTAGATAAGAGGGGTCACCCTTACACATCACCGTAGATACAATTATGAATCCATTAAAAAAGATTATATACTTTTACATATCAGAATATTATCTTTACATGGTGTAATATGATTGGGTTTATCCTTATGTATGAAAATTAACTCATCCTTTACAATTAAATATTGCATCATAAATTCATCCTAACCTTACACAATAGCTTTTTACCTTTTTTGAACAATTATTTTTAAGAATATTCCCACACATAAGAAAAATAAAACCAATTTTTCCCATATATAAAACCATAAAACCCAATTTAGAATAAATTTAAGAATAAATTAAGTATTTTTTATAAAAAAATAATTACAAAATAAAACCAAATAAATGAATGTAATTTATTTAAAAATGAGATTCTTATGATTCTTTACATTATTATGATTTCATCCCCTAGAAAACATCCAAAATGAATTATAGAAAAATATAAGACTAAAAGAACTCCCACAGGTAATCCATTAGGTGGAAATTCCATGAAACTGAAGAATTAATCACCAAAATAGTTAATAGTATGACCAACTCTATGATCAAAAAAAGTCACAAAATAAAACTCAACTAAAAAAAGTGGAACAAAAAATAGTTTAAATAAACTAAGAACATGTATAGGTCTCTCCACCATTTAATGGTTCTTCCAAAATGTTATAACCTGATGATAAGATCCACCAAAAAAATATTATTCAACTCAAATAAGGGAATATTTATATATACTATAATGACACATCCTAGAGTCAAAAATAAATACATAACAAATGGTTTATTTAAAGCACCTAAATGATTTCCAAAAGTGAAAACAATCACAATATCCATAAATGATTTAATCATGCACATGTGAGTCATAAAACTAGAATGGATTTTTATCATTAGAATGTACTCAATGGAAACCATGTATGTTCAACAAAGAGCATCACCCCTCGAAGAACTCAAAAAATCATCCACCAATAACTCTGAGTGCCTGGTCCATCATGAATCCATGTAATTTTAGTTATATTAGTATAACCCAAATTAATATCCAAATATAATTGGAATTTGATAAAAAGAACAATTTTAATTCACAATCAGGGAACTACACATTATTAAGAGAGATTTTCCTTCATATCAATGATGATCTCTAACCGTGAAGGTAAAAACATTATAATTCCAATTTACCAAAACCAATAAAAATAGTAACCAACACAAACCATAATAATACGTATATTGAAGATGGTAAAATGGTGTAATTTTAATGATAACAACCTCAATCAAGTATAGGTACTAAACTAAATATTTCAAAACATCTCCAAGATTCTAATAAACCTCATGGGAGTGAAAAAGTTCAAGATTAAGGCGGACCAATAAAAAGTGAACATACATACGAAAAAAATAGTTATATAAATAATATAAAACCATCCTCATGATCACAACTATGCTCAATATGAGAACATCCCTGAAGGACTCAATGATAGGAATATTGTATTCCAAAATTACGAAGATCAAAAAAAAACTAGGAAAATAAAATAATTAAAACTTACATGTTTTGACACAAATATAGAAAAACGCTAGTTGAATAAACACTAATGACACCTAGGAGCTCATCTACTACATGTAAAGTTTCTCTTGAATTTATATGGATGGGTACCTAATATCAATAATCAACCATTTTACCATCATTAGGATATGGTGATCACTATATGAAACAACCCAATTTGGTATCTCAATATAGATAAACAATTTGGGTGTCCCACATAATCACACAAATAAAAAAAAATCTATGATTTCAAACACAACTTATTTTAATTAACAGATTATCCAACCTAAAATAACACAAAAGTACTCTTATTTCCCAAAGAAACCTTTTTTTTCTCAACCAATTCACATGGTCGACCATATGATAAATAATCTCTAAATCTGGCTATGAACTTGGAAATATCAATAGTTTTTCACACTTGTAGCTCTATCCTACCTAAGAAGTACCTATAAGGATCTATAATATTTGAGGTCGATTGGGCCACTAAAATGAAAATTCTATGATCTGGGAGATGATCTTTTTGTAAATATGTACCTTAAGTGAGTCATTACTAAATACGTCAACTAATAAAATTAAAATTATTGATAATTTATTAGAATACTCTATTACCAATATATTATCTAGTAAAAATTACAAGAGAATATAATCATTTTTATTATTCACTTCCATGAGATATTAACTCTAATTGAGGACTAAATTAATGGGCCACTAAGAAATTATTTTAGGTCGGCAGGAGGGAATCATGAATATTCACCACTCTAGACTAGGTACCTCAAACAAGGCGTTGATAGTTGTGAACATCATAACATCATATCTCTTTAGAGAATCAATGATTCCTTTATTTTATTCACAGTGTATCACTATATCATGAAAACATCATTAGACTTCATGAAAATATGAATGCTGATCATGGAAAATATGAATTTTATCCATTGACTAGAAATGATACAGCTCCAACCCCTAATTTGTAGTTTGGGTAAATTCATAAAATATAGTATCAATTTCTAAATAATGTTTTGCACTACTCTAATGAACATATGACTGAAAAAACATTATATATTTCAATGGCTGCTTTTAATAGGACATCAAGAAACACATTCTTTTTAACTATGTAATAAGAAACATAAAACTAAATAAAAATATTTCGTAAACCATTTTAATTAAATAAAAATGTGTTCTATTAAACACAATATTCCTTCATTTATAAAACCATATAACTTTCTTGGAAATTTGAAATCATTAAAAAATACATTATACATTAATAAATCGTTTACGAATCCTTGGATAATCATTCAATGTTTCAAAACAAAAATCCAATTTTAAAATTATAAAAACATTTCCAATATTAACTCATTAAAAATATTCTTATTAAAATATTACATTATCATATGATATAGGATTCATTGAAAATCATTTTTCCAAACTATGCTTTCCAAAAAGAATCACATTTCGAGAATTGAAATAATTTTTCAATGAAATGAAATAATATTATTTCAATTTAAAAATATTTTTCATTCAACGTATTTAAAGGCGTCAAACAATGGTTTAATGTTAATATAGTAAAAAAGATCATGGAAAAAACAACACCCATAACCCACCGAACTAAACTCACACAAATGAAATTACATGGATGTTAAAAAATAAATTGTAATTCTTAGAATTATAATAGATCATTACAAGGGTTGGTCACATGGGATAGTAAACCACACACTATCCTCAAAATATTTCTTGAATTGATTCCTAGTTTAGTCATACTGATTTATAAAAGTTTAAAAAACATTGAATGAATAGTGTAGATCTATTAATCTTAATATTCCTATTAAAAAATTAATAAAAATTTACAAAAGCAATTGTTAGTCTCATCATGAATCTAATTATAATTTATTATATAGAATCCAATAATTGAATATATATACTATATTCCCCCATCTCTATGGAAAACTAAGTTTCATTATGAAGAGGTGGTGATCATGTACCCTCTCCCAAACTACCTATTGATTCATAGTAGATTCAAAATCTCCTTTCCACCATGAATCAACCCAAATAAGATATTGTATTTTGATGAAAAGTAATTTATTTTAATTAAATTCCAATAATAACATTTATAATTAAGCAACATTGAGTACCTTATACACATGTATCAGACCATATTTTACATTGACTAAAAAAGTGTTATCGATCCCCAAGGGATGACAACAAGTACCTTGTAATCTAGAAACTAACATTGGGAATAATTTCTCCCATAAAATAAGATGACATTAATCAATGTTACCCTGAGAAATCATCACTATATTAATAAATATATGTGATCCAAGGGTACATGATCACATACTATAATAACATAATGGATTTAAAAAAAATGTTACAAGTATAGTGTCATATATATATCCCGATAGGATTTTAACAAAGAGTCAATGAAGTTTCTTTATAAAGTAATCCAAATAAGAAAAAGGTGGAGAACAATAAAGAGACTAAAAATCACTACAGTTTTTATTGAAAACTAAATATATAATTATTATACTATGAAAAAATATATTTCTATTTTTTTTAACATTTCAATGAAATTTATGAAACTAATACTAGAACAGTTCATTTCTTCATCTGAAAACAAAACATTTCATGAAATTTTTTGGAAGCCATTTCAGAATCTAAAAGCATATAACAAATAATAAGTTAGAACATGGACTTAATATTAGGAAGCTACCAAAAAATAAATATAATATTTCAAAGGTTATCAATATCAATAAGTATATATACTTATAATGATAATCAAACAAGAAATGAACCACCGATTCTATGTGGTAGAAATTAAAACTGTTATGTATATCATGTATCAAGTGTAAAGATACAATATGAATGACCTACATATTGTAGTGATTATACTATATTGAATGAAATAAATACATCATGATTTATCATTAATCTTAAATAATGTCTAAAATTTTCTTGAGTGAACCATGTTCATGACCACCCACTTTCCTAGACACATGTATTTATCCGAAAAATATCTTGTTCTCTAATGATCCACTTGATTGGGTGTGAAAATTCATGAAAATAATAAATCTATATAATTCCATACAATCATCAAAGTTCCCATGTATTACCAAAGTAGGGTAGTGATATAAAAATGTGTCATGGATCATAATGGAGATCCCCATTAGAAACAACATGTACATCTACCTTCAATAAAACTAAATGTTTATATCTCACCCACATGCCCATGATCCCCAAATATGAATAATATTTTAATCAACATGCATTATTGTGACTAAAAAAATCATGTACATCATAATATGAAATTATCACAAGATATAATCACCATAAAATCCAACTAGGATGCCAAGAATCATCAATTCGAAGTCAATCCAATATTTCCTATTCATCATTAAAATGGGTAATTACACAATCTTCAATTTACATGATAATATCAAAATTTTAAATGGGCCTCTAATAAAACAATTTCATTCTAAAAACAACTGTGTCATTCATAGTATTTCATTCAATTTAAAAGGATATAAGTCATTTTAAAACATGGGTCCACAAACTTTTCCTTTTTCTAGATGATAAATAATTTATTTAAAATCACCCATGAATGAAAATTTCACAGACTAATATAATTATCATTCAATAGGGTTCTTAGACATTTGAAAATTATAATTAATTTGAAACCATGTAGAAAAACTTACATAAATGAAATATTTTTATTTCAATCAAGGAATTTTACATTGGGAAAAAATAGTATCCAAACTAATTACATTGATAAACATTTTTTTGAAATATTGTTTCAAATTATATAAAACCAACAATGAAAAAATAAATTTATAAAAAACTTATGGGATATCATTATTATAATAAATGAAATAAAAATTATAATAATATTGTCCACACAATTTTAAATTAATAGTGAAGAGGATAAAATAATTTTTTACAATATATTTCAAGATAATTCTTTTAAAAATATGTTTTTGATAATTAGAAACACATATTTAATCATTATTATTTAGTAGTGAATTACAAGGTGAAGAAATTTCATAGAAATACTTACCTTTAAATACTAAAAAATCTCAACACTAGGAGTAAATTCAAGTGACATAGAGAATAAAAAATTTGACAGTGTTCATAGATAGTGAGAAAGGAGAGACTATATGTAACACACCCTATTTGATCACTCTATAGATAGATTATCGGGACACTACAAAAGCACATAACAAAAAAACTCAATGATTTTGAAATTTTAATTTGAAAAAATTGGGCAACCATTATACTAAACCGATGAATTAAAATCACAACTTACTTTGTTTTCTTTCACATGAATATTTATTATCGAGGTTTTAAAACATTTAAAATAATAATTAAATATATTAAAATTAGTTAACGAATAATTTTACACAATTTCTAGTATATAATGTTGTTAAAGTGACATACAGGTCCAGATGAATTATTATGAAACAAAATATGGATTTAAACAAATACTCAATAATTGTGTTATTTGAGTGTTACGTGGTTTTAAACTTTGGTATTTCATAGTGATGCACTGGGGTATGAATATTTACCCTTACTCAGGCCAAAAAACATGACATACACTTACATAGAGATGATATATCATTATAAAACATTTATATATGAGGTATTACCCTTACCTAACACCAAGACTTCCCTTATATATCCTAAAATAGGAGATACACTTACATTGTGATGGATTACCCTTACACAATGTAGGTAAATTAGTTTACCCTATATCAATTTGGTGAATTCCACCATTACCCTTACATAGTGCTTGGTAACTTCATTCAACCCATACACAATGAAATTTTACCCTTATATAAATCTTATATTTATGGATTTACCTGAACAAAATTTAATGAATACCCATTTAACTCATATATACAACAAAACCATTGTAAGGATGACTTTTATAAAAAATAAAAAAATTTCATGTAAAATTCATAGAAGACAACCAACTAAAGGACTCTTATTTAACTATAAATAGGGAATGTTACTATTATTGTAGGTGATGATTTACTAGAGTTACATAAAGGTAATTTAAGGTTTGAAAACCCTATATTATGGTATGTTAAACCATTATGAATTGTGCAATGTTAACATTGTGATTAAATTTTTTTTCATAAATATAAAACTATTATTTAAAATACTATGTAAAGGAAAAACATTGTATTTTGGCTAGATAAGGGTAAGGGATTGTGTTAGGTACAACATAAAGGTAACTCTAGATATAGATATTGTTAACCAATTATCTTTAAAGAATGTTATTAAGTAGTCCACTACTCCATCCAGGGAACAAAAAAATCTCTTGGTTTTGTAAAGGTAGTTGTAGATTCATATGACTATCATAAACATCAATCTGAGCTTAATTAATGGTATATTGGGGTGTCCATTAACCATGTATGGGTATACTAAAATAAATTTATGTGTACTACTGAGATCCCATAACTAATTTAATGGTGGTTATAAGGTAAATATGGGTAGATCAATCCATTTGAAAACATTTTATTGGTAACCCACATCTCACATAAAATGTTTTTCATGTTTCTAAATATACCAAAAGTTTAAAACTTGGTTACCCTTTAACAACATGTTTGAGTTGCGTGGTGGTAGTAACATTTTCCTATAATCCCAATTTTTCATTTCAATTTGGTCTTTTTAGTCGTTTTCAATCAAATAAAACATTAAAATCCATAAATTAAATCCAATCGATTTTTTTATTCGAAGGAAGTATTTATGAACAATTAAAACTCATCGCAATGATTATTAGGTTTAATATGAATTATAGGTGAACTAATTAAATATTCAATTTATATCCACATAAACATGTATCTATGTATATATAAAAATCCATTTTACCACAATCTAGTGTTCTTACATTATCGATTCTCCATGATATGCATTCTTCTCCTGGTGTATTTAAAATCCATCTAGATTTGATCATAGTTTCTTCCTCACACGCTAAACCTATATTATCAGGATTAAGGGATATCATTTATCATATATACTCTTAGTGTAGTATGATACCATTTTCGTCCCCATGTATAGGATTGTAGTTTACTATTTTTTTTCTATTCATGTGGGATATTAAATGTATTTTTCCCTTTGTGTGGATGGTAAGGATTTTCTTCACGATGTAAATTATATTGATTTAATTAAATTGGAGGGGATAGGGAAAAATAACATGTTCTTTAATTATTTTAAATTTATTTCTTTACCATGATTGTGTAATAGGTGTGGTTTCCTATGAAGTGTGTAATATTATTTTAATATGTTCATTTTTACTAAAATATAACAATGTAATAATTTCACACCTGAAAATTTTAATTCCCATTAGGACAGAAATTGAACCAACTATGCATAAATAAAAAAAATTTAATTTCCACATGCTTATGTAGTTATTTTATATGTTTATATGTGTATTGGCTGGAGTTATGGAAATGTATAGTGATAGAAATAAATTAATGGTAAATGGAATAATTATGTTAAAATTGAATATGGAAGGATGATAAGTTCCTATGAAAAATGTTGGTAATTGATGTGGTTAAATGTTAACTATTAAATTGATGAGTGGTAAATTTGTGTAAATTAATTAATAAATAAACAAATGAGTTTTTATGAAAAGAAATATAATGAAATAATGAATTAGAGTTGGTAAAATTTGAATATATTCTATAAATAGTGGTGAATTTAATTTAAAGTGGTATTATATGGTCATTGTGTGGAGGTAGAATGGTATGATGCATTAGTTCTAGGAGTGAAGTGACCATGTGATAGTAGTGATGCATTGGTTGTGGTGGTTGGGTGGTATTAGTTGTTTGAACCCTTATGTTGGATTTTAGTGTAACTATAATAATTTTTTTTCCATGTGATATATATGTATATATATATATTCCAACTTCATTTATCACAATGTGATAACACCCCATTTTTTTGAGGGGTTGTTTTTTTCCAATATCCAAGATCATAAGGATGGATGGATTGTGACCCCATCATCCCTAGTCCTGGTTCAATGTGTGGTTCTTATGATTAGGTTGTGATGTCTTTAATATATATTCATCTTATAGTATTGTTGACCATATTGACGAGGAAAGTCATGGTTGGGGTCATGAATGGTTGGCGGACATGAGGTTGATATCATTCATGTTCACAACACCTTAGTATACTTTATATATGATAGTTGTTATGAGTGGATTTAGTTACCCAAGATTCTCTAGATGGTATTTTATGTCTTGTATCACATGGTCAACTTGGTATGATGTACTTTCCTTATTTTAATTGGGAAGGATTCAATGAAATGGAATAGAAAACTAAAATGTATAATTTTAGGGCGTGAGACTAGAAAATTAGTTATAAAGTAATGTAATTTAACATTTTATTGATATTATAATTCTTATATTCTTATAAATTGATTTTTTATATTGTGATTGGTCCATGTATTCGAGAAGAACCAGTTGACCCCTTTGGTACTTGTTGATTCTATTTATTATTGACTAGGTCATTATTAATATTTTATCTCATTTTATTGAGAGTCCATGTGTATGATCCTATTGAGTACACATGATAATCTCACATTAAATACATATTCACTATTTTCATGTATCTAGGGTGACTTATAAAATTAAAATAGAGATATCTATCTTGGGAATTGGAGATATTTTTGAGTTTCTACCATAGGAATATTTTTTTCCAATTTACATGATTGTGTTTATATTTATTTGCCTAAAATTGCATTCATGATGAGATATTGTGTATTTTACATTCTATTATGTTATATAGTTGTTTTTTGTTTATATCTTATATGCCAGTCATACTATTCTTTCTATAGATGGTAGTGTGTCCTATATGAGTGACCTTCATTATATCCTCAATGCTATTTTCAAACTCGTGTCCTACTAGAGTTGAGACCTGAAGGGTTATTATATCCCTTTAACTTTCCATTCCAAGGATCGGTACCTTTTGAGGTTTGGGTTCCGGAAAAAGTGGTTTCAAAGGTTTAACTTGAGTATATGATGGATCATTGAGTTCGGTACCACATGTATTATTTGGTTCGGTAGGGATATGTTTCAATTTAACCCTAGTGCAAGAAATATGTAAGAGAGATCAGCTATGAAATGGGATTTTGGGGATCCCTATTGTCCGATACAAGGACTCTGAGCAAGTTGAATGACCATGTGATTTGGTGATTCTTAAAGGTTAGATATCTAGGAGATATAGAAGAATCGGGATTTATTTCACATGTTATTGACTGAGAAGAGAATAAAAATATAATTTAATAAAATAAAATTTAATGATTTTTATAAGTTTCTCAAAATTTTCCCCTGATGTGGTTGAAAATGAACTAGTATTGTTTATTAAAGTTTTCAAATAACCAGAAAGTAAAGAGTAAAATTGTGATTAACTGGCATGAGATGATCATTTCAATCATTTTTGGAACATGAATTCAATTTTTCCATTCCTATTATAATATGATTATTTATAAATTATTTTTTTCCATTATTAGAATAAAAAAATGACAACCACTTTTCCAAATGTATAAAATTTTAATGAAAAATGTGTGTTTAAATTTTCTATGAATAGCCATTGAAACTTAAAGAACCTATATAATGAAAGTTACCATGCATATATTTCATTCTACCCTACAGAAATGGATATTTTTAAAACAATGATTTGAAGTATTCTAGGTTTTTGTGTGAGTAAGTATTTCATTGACCATTTTCCCTTCATAATTTATTATGCGCAACTGTTTTGGAATTATAGTAAAACACAGTGAATTATATTATGATATCAAAATATTGAAAAAAATGAAAAAAATGATAATTGATAATTAAATTAAAATTTTATTGTTTCAAAGAAATAAAATTCCACTTCTATTTTGGAAAGATTAAAGTCCAATTTTATTAATATAATCATTTTTTTCAAGCGTGTGATTAGAATTTTTTATAAATATATATATATGTTTATAAATTTCTATTTTCAAAATTAGAAAATTTATAATAATACATTTTGATAATATTTTATAATATTATGAGTTTCTAATTTAATAAATTTATCTTCTTTCTATAGATTTGTTAAAATCCCTGTTAAGATGGATTTTATTATTGATCAACAAAATATGAAATTTCATTCCCTTTGATTCCTCTCTTCAAATAATGTGTACCTCGAATGTGTTGGAAATTTATGTTAAGTATAGATTTTGATTATTTATTTACAATTTTTATAAAATGAAAGCATTGTTCATTGAGTGATTTTTATGATATCTTCTAGTAATTTATTAAAATGTAATGCATGTGTCGTTCATCTCATTAAATATTAGGTTTTGTGGTTAATGAGTGCTTAGATGAGGATAGAAGAAATTTATTGGTGGTTGGAGTTGTATCCGAACTACAATAGTTTTTTTACTTTGTAAAATTAGGGTTTACAGTGTAAGTTGGTGATTTAAAGATTGTGTTGCTGTAAATTTATATCTTCTGTGTGTTTGAGGTGAATAATGTAAAAAAAAATTATATAATAAGAAGATGGTTTATATTGTAACATTATTAAACCACATGTGGTATATTTTCTAGAGGAATTTGAGGAATCGATGGGTTTATAACGTAAATGTTTGCTTTACAATGTATGCTTTTAGATCCATATATTTTGCCCAAAAAATATGGTTTTTACAAGGTAAATTGGGTGACATACAACTTGTTTATATCTCTTTTTGGCCAATTATTTTATCATTCTCCCCCACAATCCCACATTTTAGGGAAAACCCCTAGGTGGTTTGGGGATGTATTAATTCCATATATTTTATGCTTTGATCTTTGGGTTCCAATTGATGGTCATTTATGATAAATGGTTAGTTATGCTTCCTTACCTCATTTTCATCCCCATTTCTTCTCTAAGGGATTCTTTGTGGAGTTGTTTGTATTATTTGAGATATGTTGGGGAACATTTTTGGCAAACTGTTGGTGTGTTTCAAGTTGACCTTGTGTTCTCTTATGTGGTTTTTTTAATGGGATATATATTATTCACCTTATGTTTCTTAGTGAGATATAGATGATTCTTTAGGGTAGGGGATCCTCTTTCTCACATATTAATGTGCTATGTGTTGGTATTTTATGATATTACATTCTATTAAGTGATGAGTAAGGGTTATCGTAATGAAGAAAATTATTTCTGATAACTGAAATTAACAGGTATATGATACTATTCATGATATTTATTGCTTCGAAATATGTTATTAATGATATTCCACATGCTTATGGCCAATATTTAAAATAAAGGCTATTAATTTTTTTCACATTAGATGAAATATACTAAGACTCTTGTTATGTTGTAGTGTGATGACAGCATTAAGAAATTTATAATGAATTTATAGATGGAATATAAATTTAAAGACCATGGTAATCGGGTTTTTGTGATAATATGATGGTAAATACATAAGTAATGTGATGAAATACCTTTAATAAATATAGAAGTTGGTCTGTGTTTATTTGGTACATGATTGGGATTATTGTGTTTCCCTATGTGCATTGGGTGAGTTCTTACGTGATGATTGAGGTGACTAGAGGGGAAGTTTTATGAGTGAGGAAATGATGTGATGAAGTGGTTTGTTAGAGTTCACATGGTAGGAGGAATTGTTTCATTTGGTATGGAGTGTTTTTGGTATTCATAGGTTGTGGTGCGCAATGGTGATTACGTTGTGTGCCTTATGTGGTGGTGGTGTGTCATGCTATGTATTTTGGTGGCAGTGGTTGTGAAGGTAGATGTCGGGAATGGTAGTGGTGATGAGGAGTATTCTGGTGCATTTGTTGTGATCCCATTAGTTTTTTAATGGGTTCTACTTATATATCATGTATATTTCTTCAATTTCTATTCACACCCCACCCGAGTTGGATAAACTTACCAACAATCTTTGGATATGGGTTTTTCGTGTTTTTTTAATAACCTGGTTGTTAGTGACACATATTGGATTGCTAACCCCTATTACCCATTGTTATTTAAGAATTTATAGACTATGTATCATTAGGTGACATATTCAGTTATAGCCTAAGTGTATTCAGGAGAGTTTGGTACTTATAAACTCGGTCATTTTGGGAATGATGTGTAGTGATTTCCCATGTGTCTTTGGCTGAGATGTTCATGTTATGGTTGTGATGAGATGTGAGGTATGGGTCTACCAGTCTGTGGGAGAGATGTGATGTGATAATTCCTAAGTTAAGAAATTGATTTTTGACCTTGCATGCGTAGTGTTGGTAAGGATGGATTCCAATCAAAATAAGATATGTCCTAGGTTTTTTAGGTGATTTGTGATTGTGTCTTGATGTGATAATATCTACCAAATGGTATGGGAGTAAAAATGTTTGACTTTGCGGTGTAAGACTGTAAAAGTTTCATGGATTATATAGTGGGTGAACTTTATTTTTTATTACCCTGATGCTATATTGTTATATTGGATTCAAAATTTGGTGAACGAGCAATAGCAAGGAAAGGGTTGGTTGTTTGTCAAATTTAGGTGCCTATGGGTTCTGCTATTATTCCACATGCGCATTAGCATGCTCTTTTCGCATGTTCACTTAAGAACTTTGTTATACCCCAATTGGGTATACTTTTATTCCCATCATATAAATAAACTATGTTTCTAGTTTCAAAGGGGACTTTGTGGACTGAGCTAAAGATTGATATCATGGTGGGATTTATCATTGAGTTACATCCATACACCAATCAGTTTGAATATATATAAAACATTTAAATGTACCATTTTAAATTATTCATGAATTTCTGGATGAATATTGGTATATTTTATATTATTAGTAGGTTTTTTGGTTGTTTTTTTATCATATATCCCAGATTTGTTTTATATGATAGAGGTTAATGCCCCCCATTTGTGATATTATATCCACATTGAAACTAGGTACAAATTTAGGGCCTACAGAAGGTGATACATGGGGGTTGATTATCTTTCTCCCATTACTACAATATATTTTGTTGTAGGGGGTCATTATTGAGTGGTATCCTAGATTTTTTTGAGACAAGATGAATTTGTAGTTAGGAACTACGAGGATTTCATCAATGGGTAGATAAATAGTGCTAGATGACCTTGGTTCTTGACATATTCTAGGAGACCAGCTAAGACATGAGATATTAGGCCAAAATGATCCAGGTCACAGACTCTAACCCTATTGAATGAGCAAGCACAGAGGACCTATTAGTTGGGTATAGACCTAGTTGTGGTAGATTTGTCCTGGTTGGGTTTTTCGTCTCTAAATTGGGTAAATGATGAAAAATAAATTTATTTAAATAAACACACATGATAAAATTCTATTCAATATGGATTAGGATGTTATAAATGATTTTAAGGAATAACACAAATTCATTTTCCCTGAGTGGCTAAAGAAGATTAGATTTCAAAGGCTGGTCTGGTTGATCATCATAGGATTAACTAAATAGTGAAGGATAACATTTTCTAGTGGGATGTGCATTCCATTTGTAACATCCTAACTCCTGTTCCACATAAGCAGTACCCCATGATGGTGTCTCACATGGCCTCAAGCGTGCATCCCCTCACTCCAAAGGATGCCAACTAGGAATAAGGTTTTAATTATGGTGTAGTGGGAAAACAAGAACCCCTTATATAAATGGATGAGAAGAAATAATCATAATAATTAAATAGTAGTTGAAGCATATAATAACATTCAAAATAACCACATATGTATGGAAGTATAAATAACTAAAAAAATGATAGTAATATCAAATGCCACCAAAGTATTTTAAAAACATGAATGAATGGAATAATGATATTAAAAAAAGTGAATAAGTTATAGGCATATAAAGAAACTACCAAAAAAAGAAAAAAAATTATCTCTAGAAGAATCTCAATAATGTACATGGTCCCCTACTTCTATGTTCTATCAATAAGAGTGTGTATCAACAACCCATAAGAGGGCCCACTAAGTTGTTTGAACTGGTAACAATATAATATTGTTGGGTACCCAAGGCATCCCGAGTAGGGTTTGAGATAAAAAAACCCAATATGCCACCACCAATGGTGTTTATAGATAATCCAAACAATGAAAAAAACAAAAAAAATTACATGTATAAACTTTATAAAAAAATAATTTTTGAAATAAATAACCTTATTTCCCAGGTTCTAATCAGGCACATGGCGGGTCTCACTACATCCGAACATGGATGAAATCAGTGTCTAAGTAGTTGTTCTTTCTATATGGTTAATATATATATAAATAAATATATATATTTGTCATATATTGAATCGACCTATATGGGCCAAGGGTGTGTGGGTGATAGTGTCCATATACATAGAATACTAATTACTAGTTGTGCTAGGTCATAACACAGACATCCAAAACCATTATAACCAGACTATAAGTTCATGAAATAGGGTATATGACCTATATTTCATAATTACTATGATATTTCATGCTCCAAACTTGATTTTATGAGTGTGATATCATTTAAACACTCTAACAATATACATGGCATAAAAAACCCTAACACCCAACTCCTGTCAATGGTGTGAGATGTCATACACAATACCCGATGTAAGGAAACAAGATATTTTCATGATCAACTGAACCCTTACCATTATACCACAAGACATATGAATGTTTCATTACATTTATTACATAATATATGGTGAAATTCCTATCATGTTTCTTATTATACATGTTTTGTTACATATAGGGGAATTGAAATCTAAATAAGCATTTGATAAGGCATAATCAATAGGTGTTCCCTTATCACCTGTAAAACCCATTTAATTTAATTCTATTAACTCATTTAAGGAAAATAAATCAAACATGTATAGTCCATCCATTTTAATTAATTCTTTAAAATAACCAATGCATGGAAATTTCATTAATAGGGTCAAATTTTTCAAATAAAATGACACATAGTCATCATGTAAAATGCCTATTGGGGAAATTACATGGGCATGGGGGCCAAGAACTTAAAAGGTGAATTTTTCTTAATTAATCATTCATATAATGGAGAAATTTTCATTTTAAAATATAGTTGAATGATTATAAGTTCATTCAAGCATACAAACATTTAATCATAAGAGAAAATTTATCTTGTCACACCCAAGGGGTGCCCATAAATTATATCTACAACCCAAATTTCCCCATAAAAGGAGCAATAAACTTGTATCAAGATTCATGGAAAATTTTGGTATGAAGAACTCCATAAAAAGGGCCAGTAGAAAAAATTTGGTGAGTAGCATAATTAAATAGGAATAATCATCAACTGTCAAGGGGAAAATGATAAGGCCACTAATATCATGGGCATAGATGAATCCTTGCTCGATATCGGCCTCGAATTCTGAGTAGGTTGGATGAGATCTATGAAATGGTATAATTCACTAAAAATAGGGGAAAAGTTCTTGAACCTAAATAGAATTAGTAATTCAATGAAAACATTAAATAAGATGGTATATGATTCTAGATAATACCTTAAGTAGTCCAATTCAGTCAACTAATCTACAATAGGAATGTAGAGAAAGGATATACCTCAAATATTTGATTGTGATATTATTTGATCTACATGATAAGAAATACCAGAAAACTTAGTGGAAGAAGATAAGAGAAAATAAAATGGGTTATATTAATTAGTTAGGGGGAAATGAAATTTGCACCCTTAATATAAGGGTCCCACTATTGGCCACACGGTTGGGCCAAACCATGCACAATACATACTCTAGTTATTTCATATGGAATTAACAAACATGGTTAAGACACACAATTTCACAGAATATGTTAAACCCATTCAAAACACAACATAAAAAAATTAGATGGTTCACATCGCCATGTGCCTAGAGTCACACGGTTTCAAAAAATTCATGCCACTCCTACTGCACCTCTATTTTCTCCACATAGTTGGATGGAACCATGTGGGATGGGCTGAAAAGTTTACACTAAGAATGTAACTCTATTTTTTTCCTATTTTTTAGAAATACATGCTCCAAACAACCCCCATACACTCGTCAGACCTTCCATTTTATGTAATAAAAAAATACCAGGATTAAACCAATGTTTTAAATAAAACAATGAGATGTATATTCATGGAAAAAATGTCATTATAAAATTTTATCCGTTGTGTTTGGAATATATAATGGTTTTGTATAAGATCTAATGATAGGGTACTGGTTGGCAGATCTGAAGATCACTTTCCTTTTGATTTGGAATGATCTTATTTTTAGGTGGCATTTGAAGTTATTAAAATGTTCCAAGATACATGTTCATGTTGGATTTAGTTTCATATTGAATATTTGGATGATGATGTGCTGTATCCTGATGTTAATAAGAATTTATGGGAATATTTCATATCATAGATGATAATATAATCCAAGATACTGTAGAATACCACACTAACATTGTATAGAATGAGTGTTGAATAGTTTGGGATTAGGTTCACAGACCACTTACACTTTGATTGAGATGTTATTTTTAGAGGAGGATCCCTATGTGGGGTGACATGAAGAGTCCTTCTTCCCAATTATTATGTATGAGGTCACTCTTTTTACACTCCCAAAGTATCATGTGGTTTATAAAATAATGTTTTTATTAATTTTATGTAATGCACTGACACCAAAAGCCCCATGCTAGAGCATTATTTTAATACAATAGCATAATTTCAAGGAATCAAATCCTAATGGACTAATCAATATAGAGGTCTTGGAAAATATATAGCATACAAGTATTTTACTATAAGATTCATAGAATAAAATGAAATATAGATAATTTATAGGAACACCATTATTCTCTTAGCTTAACCATGTATATCAGTTATAAAATAATTCTCGGCATACTGGGAAAAATAAAACATATGAATGGGGTGAGCTCAGTTTCACAATAAGGGTAAAAAAATATTATAATCTTTATTAAATAACAATAATCATTAAAGGAAGGGTTTAAAATTAAATCACAATACATAAAAACAAATATTGTGCATAATATTGAGAGATTAAGTCAAATAATGCCACATAATCATTCCCATTGATATTCTACTAGTATAATAATCACATGTAATAGTAATAACTAATATCCTACCAAGGTAATTCATTATTCAAGACATCATTACCATATAGTCAAGTTCTCATGAAAAGTCCTTACATAAATAGGAAAAAAACCTAAAATAGTTTGTCTTTCGAGAACTATTGAATCATCGTGGGGCATTCAATAATTAATCCCCAAAACACAGGGCTTTCAAAAACTGGTCCCCAACCCATATTTCTTTCATTAACCAGTCTCCAGCCAGTAAATTTCTACTTCCAATGAATTCATCATAAAAAAATGTGAAACATTAAAAATATAAACAATTGTTTTAAAACTGAAATACGGAATGTTAACGCATTAACCATAAACCAAGAATGGTTTCAAAATATCACATCCAAAGTCAAACATATAATTAAACATTTAATATAATAACTTATATTGTATCATCAAAAAATATCAACAATTAAATGTGATACGAAATTCCCTTAAAATTTCATATAATTAGAGAGCGGATAAATCAATGAAATAATTATGTCAAAAATATAAATAAACCAAATTTATGTGGATATTAAATATAAAACAATAATATTTCATCCACACATATTCTTGTATGAATATAACCAATAACATATATGTTTTACTCAGTGAATGGAAATTGAGTTATGATTTCTCTAACCTTAGGTTTGATACTATCCGTACGTATCTGAAACCCTTGTATAATGATTTTAAAGAAAATTATAAAATATAACAGAATATTAATAACAATAATGATATCATATATGATTCATTTATTATTGTATATTACCCATTTATTAATAACATCCATGTTAAAGAAACATTTCTTGGAATACTCACTTTGTTTATCATGTGTGTTGTGACATGTTAATCTTGATATTATTAGTTAGATCATTATTTACTAACTTCCAAAAGGTAAAAAAATTATTTATATATCACATATATATATTAATTATATAAAATTTTATAGTCATTTTTAAATGGTTGTAATGGAGGATAAATCACATAGCGTCGTGGACACGGTAGGCCGTAATTACGCATGAGTGACAATATCATTTATATAATCGTCAATGGTATAGAATTGTATGGTATATTAATTATACATAACCATTATCATATCATGTTCATTATTTATACCCATTATATTTATTATTACACACATCATAATAAATTATAGATGAAAAAAGTGTACACCGTGGCGTGGAGACGATAACCCATACGTACACATGCATGGTGATAATATTTTTCATATGATGGTAAAATGAGGAATATGGTTTTCCAATAATCACAGAAAAATATAATAATATATAAGATTATGGATTTATTACATTAGTATGAAAACAACATGGGAATAATAAGTAGAATAATAAAGTAACTTTGAATTAGTTGGTAAAACAACTATCTCTTCTTCATGTGTCTACATTTGATTTGCCCAAAAGAACTCCTATGGTTGGATCTATGACCATTTAAAAGAATCTAAGATTATCATATGTAATTTGGGATTATAAATGGGAATATTTTGGTAGAAATAAAGGTATTTAGATGTTTTAATATAATAGAAGGAGAGGTTCCCTTTAATAAGAGAGGGGTGGAGACCTTTAAAAAACTCCATAACTATTAATTTATTATAAATTGACATTAAATTTCAAATAAATACCAAGTGATTTATTTCTAGGATTATCTGATTCCAGTTTATATCCTCACAAAAAAATATTTCTCAACAATTTTATGCCAAAATATTAACCTTATTCTTTATATTTATCATTATTGAAATTTTATAACTCTTACCATGTCTAATTGTCTTTTTATACTCTAAGGTTTATATAGCTACATTAAAATGAAAAAAAGACTCCCAATTGGATAATTTATGACATATCTAACACTATCCAAGTTATTTGGATTTCCTATATATTTTTATGACTTTTATATCATTAAATTAAATATAATTCATTTTAAAGTATCATTTATGTCAATTTTGATACTATTCAATAATTGAAATTTTTGAAATATCAAACCAATGGGAAAACATCTAACCGATACATGTAATATATCAATTACATATTTGAGTTATCTATAAAATTATTGGATGTCATTAATTACATAAAATTTTATTTATATTATTTATATTAATAATTTTATTATTATTTATTTGATATCTAAATTAAATTAAAAATTATTACATCGTTATTATACAAGACTTTAATTAATTAATTTATTACCTAAAAATAAAAAACAAATTATTATGATGAATATAAATTTTTAATATTTCGAATGAATAATTATTGTCAAATTTATATTATGTATGACCCCATATTAAAAATAATTAATTTATTAAAATTTCAAAATGTCATTTTAAAATCTTCTTTAAATAAAATATAACTAATGTTATAATGTATAAAAAGTGTCTTAAAATGTATCATATTTTTTTACTAAGGTTTACATTGTTCTATATTTACTTATAAAATGAGATTAGGACAAAATTTAGGTTAATTTTTAATATTGTAATATTATTTTTATATTTAATTACAGTATATACCATTCACCGTGCTAAATAATATCCAAAAGTTACTCTTCAAAAAATGTTATTTTTATCCTATTAGATCACATTATTCATACTAGTTACAACCATGTATTTCTATTTTTTAAAATTAAATTCATAGAACTGGTAAAATTACATTTAATGTTAATCTTATAAATGCGGTAAGAAGGTGGGTAAAAGTGACTTTCAAAAGGTCAATAAATTTTTATATCTAATTATATTATAAAAATGATTCCAATGACCTTCAATGGATTAATAAATTTATTCTTCATATATTGTTACATTAAAATCAATTTAATGTAAAATAGTTTTTTAAATGAAAATGTTTTGTTTTAACAATAATACAGAAATTTTGACTATTCATTAAAAATTGAAACTTATGAGAGAAATATTAAAATTTTACCCTAAGATAAACTTAATATTCCAAATTAAAAATAGAATCTTATTTGGAAAAATAATATTTTATACATTTAAAAATGTGTTTAATACTATTCATAACTATATTTTTAAACGACTTGTTTAGTATACTATGATATGCTTGAACTCGCTGATGCGCACAAAGAAATCATTTGAAAAAACTGAATTTTTTTAAGATGGTATATTATGTAAAATCATGGGTGTTAAATTGGATCCTTTTCATGATATTTGAGCCTCAATAGAGATTCCATTAGGGTTTTTTTAGGAGTAGTGCTTTATGAAGTGGGTCTTGGGTGTTCCAAAAATTACATTTAGGGATAGTGGGTAGATGTCCTTGGATGATCTCCTTTAATTATATATGTGTAGTTGGATCCTTGTCAGCTGTTATATTATTTTTTGTTATAATGTTATTTTTGTAGAGGAAATGGGAGTTTTTTGTTTTAGTGTCTCACAACTCAAGGATGATAGTATCAAGTTGCTAATTAGAATGCCTGTCAAATGTAGCATCAGATACCTTCGAGCCTATTTCAGCAGTAGGGATAGAAGAATTAACTTCAACAAATAGGGAAGGAAAATTTGTAAGAGGATATCCTCTTGGTGATCCCACTTCATTGGTACCTAGGTAATATCATGGTCATAGAGTAAAATAATAAAGAGGAAGAAAAGCTAGGCATGGATAGAATCATGTGGTGGAGGATGGAAAACTAGAAGATACATAAGTGTTTTGAGGTATGATTGACATATCATATACATTTATGGGTTATTTTTTGTTTTAGGATCCTATCACCCTTTTGTTTATTGTGATTTGAACTATATTATGGGACTAGATGTAGAGAGATTTGTAGTTCCCTGGATTTTATCAATGCCATTTTGAGGCGAGACCGATTTTTTGGGGTGTTCATGGGATGTTGACTTATGATAGGGTTGAAAAAGTTAGTGGGAGACTTATTCTTATTTCATATGAAACCATTAAATTTATCCTCATTAGGTATTAAATGTATTCTACGTTTGCAATTATAAGTTTATTTTATAAGATAGTTTTATTTTATGATATGGATGTCCATTGAGTGGCATTCGTTGGTGAGAGAGGTTATCAAAAGGGTTGTAGGAATATAGATCCTCTTTTGTCTTATTTGGTGGAGTTTGTTGTGGAATATCATGTGAGGAAAGTTTCTAGAGTTGGGGGGAGTTCCTAGTTTTTTTAGATATTGTTATGAAACTACTTCGTCAACATGATGTTAGGTTTGGGATAGAGCTAAAGTCTAGGGATTCTCTAATTTTAATGGATCTTAATTAAATAGAGCCTATAGAGATACAAAAGATAAGATTATAGGTGGATAATATAATACATAGGGGATTTATCTGTCCCAATTTGTCTCTTTGGGGTGTTTTAGTATTGTTATCAAATAAGGAAGTTGATAATATAAGGTTCTATATCGACTACTAGTGGCTGAGTCAATTTGTTACCAATAACTCTTACCCACGTTTTCTGATTTATGAGTCATTATACAAGTGGATATGGTCTTTTTTGTTCTTAAGGTTGATTTATGTTCAAGGATCTCACCAGATGAAGGATAACTATGATTATAATTAGAAGTCTACCATCATATGTAGGTATAGGAACTTTTATTTTATGTTCATGTGGTACGATGTTATGAATTCACTAATTGTTTTTAATAGAGCTTATAAAATCATTATATTGTGCGTTCAAGGACCAGTTCATTGTCATATTCATTTTTTATATCTCACTCTAATAATGGTAATAGAAGAAGAATACAGAGCATCACCAAGATATGTTTTATGTCATTCAACACCCCTAGATCATTGTAATGTTGTTAAAGTGAATGATAAAGATTCATGTGATGAGATTACATGGACATGTGGTGTATCAGTATGGTGTGGAAGGGTACCCATCAAAGGATGAGAAATTTATTTCTTGGGAATAACCCAAAAAGATGGAATGGATTTATAGTCTCTATGATTTTACTGGATTTTATAAAAGGTCTGTTCCTAATCTCTATGGATATTTAATCACATTTATATCATTTACTTGGAAGTATCAAGAGTTTGTGTGGAGTAATTAGTGTAATTCAGTGTTTGGTTACCCTAAAGAGAAGTTAGTAAGCGCTCGAGTACATTGGTTATATGAGGAGGGAGTGTTTTGGGGTCTTCTGCAATGCATCTCTTCAATGTTTTTTATTCTTATTGATGAAACAGAGAGGGGTAGAATGATTTTAATCTACACCAATTTAGGGTAATTATGTTTCCTTGTGATTATGATTTTAATATCTCCTACACTACGAGAAAGGATAATTAGATTGCTCATGTGTTTATTTGAAATTACATGTGATATTTATTTTTCAAGTGAGTTAATATTTAAAAGGTATGAAGGAGATGAAAATAATTCTCCTCGACATTAGGTAGAGTATTTACCATGGTTTTCTTTTTTGATGATTTTGGGGTCATCCTTGATGTAGCAAGTGGAGGAGACCTATTTTGGAAACATTTTGGTAGAGTTGATGTCTGGTTGTGTTGCCTATGATGATTATTTAGTAGGATGGTCGAATGATGTTTAGGACCAGATATTATTCATGTACATTAGTTCATTCTATATGCGATGAATGAGAGGATTTTTGATGAGTTTCATTGGTCATATTTAGTGGTAGATCCTAGTGTGAAAAATATGTATAATTAGTTCATGAGATATCTTGGTGTTTGAACTAGGAAATGTTGGTGGTAATGTTTGTGGGGAGGTGTATTTCTTTTCTACAAGTGAAAAAACCATGTTACTATAGATTTATTAGATTACATAGATGTTCCAAAGATTAAATTTTAAGAGACAAAAATGGATATCATCATAGGTTTATCATGATATTAGGGAGGTTGTGATGCGATTTGGGTGATAGTGGTCCAACTGAAAACGTCATCTCATTTTTTGGTGATCTGTGAGGTAAATTTTTCAGATTTTTGGAAATGTGGTATATTGGATGATGTATTTTAGTTTCATGGGGTACTAAATACCATCATAACTTTTATGATACTCATTTTAAATCATGTGTCTAGAGGGAATTACATCATGTTTTTTGAACCCAGTTGTGCCTTAACCTAGATTTCCACCCTTAGATGGATGACAAGACATGGATAACCATACATACACTAAAGGAAATGATGTGGGAAAACATATTTGACACTAGAAGATTATTTGTATGTAAAATTCAATTAAAATGGTTTTCATAAAACAAAAAATATCACTACCCTATTGGAAATCCCCCATTTTAGTTTTTTTATGAGTGAACCTGTCATTATCCATTATTCTAGATAAAGGATGATAAGTTATATATTCTAGGTCCTAATGTAGTGTAGAGAATGGCTGAGAAGATTTTGTTATTCCAAGAGATTATTCGGTTACTGTAGGACCATCCTAAGGCCTATTCCTTTTATAGGTATAGGCCCTTGAAATTTGAGGTTTTGAGTCCATGTGTTCTTGATATTATCCTCTCAATGTGAATGGTAGAGGTTTGTTATGGAATGTAAGCTTTCTCCCTAGTTTTTTGTCCCCTTTGTGTTGTTAGGGTGAGTTTTTGATGTAGGGTATCTATTGGAATTTCCACAATAGTTAGAAAGCAACCAAAATGTTTTCCATGTTTCCTATCTTTATCTGTATCTACATTATTACTATTTCATAATTTACTGAAGAGAGTAGGATATCAAGTATGATGGGGAATTTTTGGAGCGGCCAGTAGAGATCCAAGATCATCAATAGAAGGTGTTTCATAGATGATACATTGCCTTGGTTCACATATTGTGGATTCATGGTGGCCTAAAGGAGGGTAGGTGGGAGTGGGAGAAGGAAGTTCATAACCAGTACCTGGAATTAATTTGAGATCTAGTTTTCCCAATTTTATTTCAATTATTTTCTAATTTGATCCATGTATTTTATGAGATATGATATTTCTTTTGTTATTTTTGATATGTATTCAAACTTATAAATAGGATATGACATGAATCCAAATCAAGGAATGTTATAATATGATGTAATTAGAATCATGTGGGGGAGATAGTGATTCCAAAAGTATATAATATTATAAGAAGGAATATGGACATCCCAGATTTATGTACTTTGGGATGTTTTGTGTGTTGGTTGTAGGAATGGTTAGTTTGGCCTATGTGAAGGATGATATGTTGATATGGATGGACATGTTGAATGTGGTGGAAAGTGGATAGTATCATTTGTATGGTGTTATCCCTAGTGATAGGTTGTTGATTGTCTATGTGTTTATGTTTTTACATGGGTTGCTTCATGGGTGTTTTGTTTAGAATGTTTGGATAGTGGAATTTGAGGTTTAACGAGACCATTAAGAGGTGTCTTTGGGGGTTATTTTCCAAATTCATTTCCTTTTCATTTTTTGTATTGATTTGAGAGGGTGAGAATCATAGTAGGGGAATATAATTAAATGGTTAATGCCTTAATAAGAAATTAGATATTCAGGTTTGGGGTTCAAATGTTCTCCTAGGATGCTTGAGGAATTTTGGTTGAGGTTGGAGCTGAAACATGACTAAAGAAAAAATTTTATTCCATAAAAGAGGGTTTTATGGTGTAATCTAGTGGTGTAAAACTTATGTGTTTGGTGGTTTATATATTTCAATTGGTTTAGTTGAATAGCATAAAATGGGTTTACAACATAAAAATGTGGTTTACACCCTATGTTAATAAGGTCATAGAATCTATATTTTTAAAAGGCTATTGGGGTTTAAATGTTTTAATTTTATATAAGATGATTTTATATTGTAATTTTTCCAATAGAAATATTTTACAATTTAAATATTGGTTTTACACCATAATATAGGGAAATTATAGAAATTTTTTCTCTTGTTCATCCAATTTTTTTATTGTTTGGTGTTTTCTCTCTTTGTTGTCTTATAAGAAAAACCTAGGTGGTTTTGTGACATCTTCCAACACTCTTCTCCTATTTTTTATCTTCAGGTATCACTTGTTTTTCATTGGTTATCAATGGTGAGTTATCCTCCTTTCCCAGATTATTTTACCCTATTCGTATTTTTAGAATTCCCTACTATGGTATTGGCTTCTTAGGTATATTTGGATTCATTTTTTAAAACACTTTTTTTTGTAGGTATATCCAGGTTTTCTTTTGTGTTTTTGGTTTTTCGGCTATTTATTTTCTGGCATGTGGTGAATAATAATATTGAGAAGGTTTTCAAAGGTAGGGGATCATTTTTCTTACATTTTTATGTGAAATGTGTATGGATTTCATGATTAGTACATCCAATGAGAAGATATTATGTGTTGGAGTTATGAATATAATAAATTTTCATAATTTAAATTGATTAGAATGGGGGATTAATCACGTTCTTCTCAACATTTATATATATTGTGGGTAATGTTGTGAATGATTGTTTCCAATACTAAAAAAAGGTCTATTGAAAGCCTTTTTTCACAATAATGTATATATATACATGCCATTACATTGTTTTTATGTGATACCAACTTGAATAAATTGAAAAAGATTGTATATATGGAAGATAAATTGGTTTCTCATGGAAACCTACTTTGTGAATTAATAAACCTGATAAAAAGTAATGTAATTTAATTAAATACTATGAAAAAAATGTGGATTTTGGTGTGTGTTTTTAATGTGATTGATTATGTGTGTTGTGTTTCCCAATATGTTTGAGTGAATTATGATGTGAAGGAAGTGGCCGGATGAGCTATGTGATGAGTAGAGATGTGATGATATATTGTTTTTTGTTGGTATTGATATGGTGTGGGGAGTTGTACAGTGTGTTGTGCATATTTTGGGGTTCACAGAGGTTTTTCCGCATAGTGGAGAAGATTTTGTGTGGCTTTAGTAGTGGTGGTGTGGTGTTTTGCATATAGAGGTCACATCAATTATTAGGGTTAATGTGTGGTACCATGGTGGTGATGCGGTGTATCTCGGTGTTGCTATTTTGGAACCATATGATTCGTTATATGATTTATCCTTATATCATGTATGTTTATGATATTTATATATATTTTCCACTCATGATTAATAATATTACAAATGCTAATAGGTTTTGGGATCTAGGTGTTATCCCTAAATTTTAGTATGGTGATGATATGGATAGATGGATACCACTTCTCCCCCACTATTCTTCAACAATTATGGACCATTTTTTTTGGTAAAGATGTGTAGTCACAAACATGAATATTTGGGAGAGATGTGATGTTACAACTAGTTATCTTTAAGAATTTTGTGTAAATATGTACTTGGTGTCTTTAGGTGAGATGTGGTTGTTGTTATTGTGATGGTATGTGATGTGTGGTACCAGGTATCTATAGGTGAGGCATGATGTAATGGTACCTGATGTAAGCATCAGTTTTTGGACCATTAAAGGGTGTGGTAGGTGGGGATTCATCCCAACATACATTATAAATTACCTAGTGTCTTTTGGTGTGGTGTTATGAGTGGTGATATGTTGCGATATGTACAAAAGAGATGGGAGCATATGGCGTTTGATAGTGGGGTGTGTTGGAGAAAATAAGTGGTTAAGTTGGAGTGGGGGCCTTCCTTCATTATGATCTAGATTTTTTATCATTATATTGGATGCGTGATTTGGTTATAAACCCATAGTGTGACTGATATTAGATAATTGACCTTTTAATGTCCTTATGGGTTCCGTAATTTTTTCACGGATGCATTAGCATTTTTTTTCACATGTTCACAATATAGAATGGCTATCCACATTCATAGTATATTTTTATTATCAACATTCATATACGAACTATTTTTTTTGGGTTTCAGGAAGACTTGTATAGATCTAGATATTACTGGATCAGTCAAAGAATCTGTTTAGTCCCTATCATAGAATATTTTTTCTATATGTTATAAAGAATTACATATGTATTTGTTTACATTATTAAAGTGTTGTGGGATGTATTGGAGTTTAGTTTTTTTTATCTATTGTTGTTTTAGTAGTTTTTATCCTATATCCCAATCCAGTTTTATATTGTAGTGTTTAATGCCTCCCATTTGTTTGACATGAAAACAATCGGTTCTAGTCTCCAACCTATGGCCAATTTGAGGTAGGACACATTGTTCATTCTCTCACCACCTTCATTATAGTTTCCATGGTGGGATAGGGTCGTGAATATTACATTAATAATATAATGGATAATTTGAATATGTAAACTGTTCCAAACGTACCTTTTATGATTCATGTTATGTGTATATCTAATTTTTATAGTTTTTTAGTTATAGATATTGATATTCACTTAACAAAATTATTTGTATAATTTTTTGATGCATTTGGTTAAAATTATTATTACTGGATTTGTGATTTTATTCAAATCATGATGGGATTGTTTATTTTCAATTGGAGTTAAGTTCTATTTTAATAATGGTTATCATTATTTTGAAATTGATCATAAATCATGTTTCAATATTTTTTTTAAAAAATGGGTGTTTTGTATGACCCATTATTGGGATGAAAAGCTAAGAGTTTGTTTTAAGATTATTCTGAATAATTATTTTAGAGTTACTTCTAAAAATTATTATGTTCTCTAAAAAATCTTAAAATACATTGGGTTTAATGTATAATTTAAATTTTGTAAAAACTTATGATTTGTTTTAATTTCCTCTAACAATATTTTAAGTGAACAATATTATAGAAAGTGTAGTGCACATTTCTTTATGTGTACATGGATCATGGAAATAATTGAATTTATGATTGAATTGATGAATTTATTTAATATATTTATTTATGTTAAAAAAATAATTAATTTGAATTTTTCCATGTAAATATTATATATTCATTTTATATAGAATCATTCTAATTAAAATATGCATTTTTCTATATCATGAAATTTTGATATATTTATTTTTCATTAAAAATCCATGATTTTTTAAAATATGAAAGTTAAAGAGTGTAAATTAAAAAATGTGAAGGATTATGTTACAAATTCAAAACATTATTGAATACATGAATTGGAAGATTGTTAATTTCATCTCAATAATTAATAATAATGCTTAAATTTCATAAATTATCTTATATTGAATTAGATATATTGATAATTTTTATGGTGAAATTTTATATATTTTTTTATATTTTTTTTTGATATGTCATAATAAAAACATGTTTTCAAATTATAAAATGAATTTATAAAGGCTACTTAAATAAATATTCTATTATTATGTTTAATCTATAAACCCTTTATCACATTAAATGGAAAATTGTGTGATCTTTGATATAATGTTTCTTACTATAGAAAACATTTATCATTACTTTGACTATGGGTCATATTAATGGAATAAAAAACCTCTTATAAAAGGATTAATCACATAAAATCTATAATAGCAGGAAAGGATTGTCTGGAAAAATCATGAAATTGGTTAAGGTGATCAAGCTTCCCATATATAAATTATAATGAATGAAGTTAGGAATGTGATGGAAATAGAGGATCGAGAGGAATGGAATATCCTGAAAGGGGGTTGGAATTATTTTTAAGATTCTCTATTGTTCATAGAGATTCCACACATTTTGGGATGTAATATTTCTCCCTATTATGGCATTACACCTATGTATCATAATTTTACATTATCATCTAGTTGTGAGAATCCTTCATCCATTTTTGTCCCTAAATATGGTGTGTTTGTAGTTCCCCATCCTGTTAATGTCATGATACAGGATATGGGTAGCAAGGAACTCGGTAGATGCATGATTAGCATCAACAAGACTTAGTTGCGAGGTGACAATAGTGGCTTTAAATGCCAAAGTGGTTTTTCAAATTTTCATGACCCTCAACCTTCCATTTATCCGAATCAAAGTCCTTGAGAATATGTCTCTATTATAGTTTTAAACATGATGGAAACAATAGTTTTCAACCCATCAAATTTAGATATGGGGAATGTGTTAGCTGGGTATTAATCTCATCCTGTTGCCGCTTCCAAGGATTTAATGGTTGGAAGGACTATCAAGAAGGGCTTGATGACTCAGGTCATTTTAATTTAAAATACTTTTAATGAAATATTGTGAATTTTCAAAAATTATCTTATGTTCAGATTAATTCTTCCATTGGGGGAGAAGACCTGGAGATAAAACAATCTTGTTAATCATATTTCCTCTGTTATTGTGTTTTCTAAGAAGATGTGTGTCTAACATTTCAAGGGATATTATCATTCCCTTCTTCATTATATAATCTGATGTTGTTTTCCCAGAGTAATGGTGCATTATATCTGAAACCTAGTGTTTATTGAGTTCATGGATGGTTAATAAATTTGGATACATCAGACATGAGAATCTTTTTTTCTATGGTTTGGAATCATTTGTATGGTATTAACTAGGAATTATAGAATTGTAAAATCCAATATAACATTTTTAATTCTATTTGTGTTCCTATTCATCCTGAGAGAGTCTACAAATTATTTGTTCCGATAATTTATAAGGATTTTGGTAGAAGTTAACCTTATCGAGGTTCTCATTAATAATGTTATTATTTTTTCACCAAATGATGAGATTAATTTACATGTTATCATTCAAAATCTCATAGATTTTTTGTTGAGTAAAAATTCATTGGACATCGAGAAAAATAGTGAAAGGATGAGTGTTTGTGGGATCTATGGCTAAAATGAGAATTTGAAATATGCATGCATTCCATCCATCACTGTTATTGTTAAATAAAATATTCACTCCAAGAATTAAACCATGTTTGGTAGAAAAGGAGTGATTATGATTGTTCAGATTTAGGGAAACAAAAGGGTTCCCTAGATAATAATGCTAGATTATCTGTGGATAATCATTCTAGATGAAAGAAAATACTAACCCTGCAAATATTGGTGGTGAAATATACTATGATTCTGGGATCACACATGATACTCTTAAGGGGTATGGAGACACTAGAGATGTTATTAGTTCTGCTATAGTGTTGTCTTAGTAGATAATGTTACTAGTGAGCATGCTACTTGAAATGATGAGTCAGACTGCATGAGATATGATGGTGTTTGTATGGATGTTAAATTGATCTGGAAAGGATTTTTATTTGAACCTAATCAAAAGGATGTAAACTCTATTACGATTATCATAAAACTCACTCATTTGGATGGGAAGAATACTCATGATGTGGGATAGTCTGAAGATGGGGTTATTATTTCTCTTCCCGGTTATTCTACTTCACAGAATAATGAGAAAGGATTTATTGTCCATCCATTGTCTCTGTACTTTTTGGAAAATACCCCATATTAATATGGGTTTAAGTAATATTATGTTCATTAGAGTGTTGATTATATTGATAATATTCACAATATATTCTGTTCTTCCATAATCTTGAGAAAATGGGGTTATGTTTCAGATGATTGATGTGATATCAAGAGGTAGATGGTTTTTTGAAACCACTCATCTTTAATCTACAAGTAGTGGTGAGCATTTAAATTTTATGTCTATTTTATTAAATGGTAATGGAAATATGGTCATTAATGAAGTTGTATCTCCATTTCAATAAAATAGAAAAAATAATAAAAATTATTCTAATATTTTATGATATGTGTCTACTAGGTCACCATCCTAGGTATTAAAGTACTGGATCACTATAGAGCAGGAAAATTCTAAGGAGAGGATCCTTGGGATCCTAAATCAATTTAATTATAAATCAGTGTGGGAAGCTATATTTGTTAATGATGATTTTCATTTTGATTTTGGAAATGACCCATTTTTTATTGATCAGTAGTTTTCTTTTATAGAATATTGTTTGTCTCATTGTGTGCCCCCCTTATATTTTATTTCTGTCTTATTATCTATTTTATTCGACTTTAATAAATGGTTACGATATTTAGCTTCTAGAGAGACCTTTTTTTATCATGACGGAATCAATGAATGTTGTTTATTATTACCATACTGGTTTGGTTTGTTGTGATGAATCTAATGTTGGAGTAATAAGTTATAGTTTGAAGCACAAATGGAGAGGGAAACACATTCCCACAACAAAAAAATTGAAATTATTACATATTTTAAAACCATGTGTGAGTGTCCATTATTCCCAAAGATGACAATATTAGGGTGTGGTTGATGGATTAAGTGGATTTTTATGCTTTTGGAAGATCTTTCTATATTGATGTATGTTATTGTATTGGTTGAGAAATTATTTTTAAAAATATTCGATGTAATGGAATTCAGTAATGGAAAATAGAAACTAGAACATTGAATACATTAAATTTTTTTCATGGTGTGCTCTAGGTAAATAAATTTTTGTTATCATACAAAATAAATTATACAACTGAATAAAGTGTATTTTTTGAACATCATGTTTTATTTCAAAATCACATCATACATCAAATGGGGTCCCATATTTTTATGTTATGTGTTGATATTATCATTGTAAATAGAATGGTATATTTTTTGTAGATGAATAATATTTATTTTATGAAATTTATAACCATTATTTGTTTATGTATTTTTTTGGGAGAAATCTTTAATATGAAAGGTTAGATATAATTATGGTAGTGTTTTACATATATTATAATTATCTATGTGGTGTATTCGGAAACATGTATTAATTTTAAATAACAAAGTGGATGGATAACCTAAATCTCTGGTTTATTGGGGAATTAAATTAATTTGTACTCTTGGACAGATTATGTATTTAATTTTCATTGAAATATTATTTGATACAATTTTTTTGAGTATATTTCCCTTGGTAGTCACGTTCATTCTATGTAGTTCTATTTAGTGAGACCTCATGGAAATATTTTCTTTTTTAGAAACAAAATATTATAAATAACTTTTAATGATTATTATATAAAACATTCAAGTATTTAAAAATATGTTCTGAAATATATGATAAATGTAATTTCAAATAAAATTATTTTTATAAATACATTCTGGGAAGTATAAAAATGTCATTTATTTAAAAAAAATCATAAAATTCTTTATTTTAAAAATAGGATATTTGATGAATGGTTTTTATCAAAAATCTTTTGTAAACAATATGTTTTAATATGAAATGGTGTGATACATGTCAATGAAGTAAATAATAATTTGGAATAAATGATTATGTTCTGAACATTTTAACTATAAGTATTTAATGAATTTTTCTTTGATTCATATATCATATTTTCAATAAATTGTTATACAAGCCTGAAAATCTACATTGTTCATGAAATTTTAAGAATAAATAGTTTTTAATATTATGAATAAAAGATGAAATAATGATAAATGAAAATAATTCTAGTATCGATCTTTATTTTAGGGCATGGATATGTAAAAGTTTCTATAAACTAAATAAAATAATGTATCCTCCTAAATTCAGTTATATCATTTCTCTTTAAAATAAAATTATGATTTTAATTGGGAAGGTGTTCCTTGTTAAGTTTAGTTTTAGTTTAAAAATTATTTAATTGATTTTTTTATGGTATTTCTATATCCATCAATATTACATTAATTGGAAATGATATTCAATGATGGGTACCAAATATCAAATATATTTTAATACTTTTTTATTTATGATAATGTGTACAACATCAGGATAATATATAAGATTCATTATCTTCGTAGATAAAATGTATTATTAATTATATAACTATTGTGTGAGAGGTATCTCCATCAAGATATTATATTGATATGTGTTTTTATGTGATGTATAAAATTATGATTTTCTTTTCTATATTTTTTAATATGATAAAAATATATAAGGATCTTTGAGTGATACATTATGGGGTTGTCAAATTGTCACTATGTCCTATTATCTCCCTCTCATTCTAGTATTAATTCATGGTAATGTGAGTTGATTAAGTGGTATTAAATTTAATGGTCCATATTTTCTCGGTAACCAATTTTTGTATTCGAGGGCTTTCAATGGTTCAGATCCAAATCATAAATTTTAGAATTTTTTTTAAAATTATTTAAATTAATTTTTAGAAATAGTTTATTAGAATAATATTATTTATTCATTTTTGAAAATTATTTTGATGTTTTTCAAATGAATCAATTATTTTTAGATGTTTTTTGAAATTTTAAATATAAAGATATTTCCTTTTATTAATTATTTTAATTAAAAATGTTGTATTTTAAATATTATATTTAATCATATGCATTGAATTACTGATTTATAATAGTTTGAGACATTTTTATTTATTTGTGTAAGCGTATGTAATGATTACCTTCAGTTTCATAATGGTAAAATATGGTTTTTAAACAATTCTCAATTGAAAGTGATGTCCATATATTCTACAAAAAGGTAACCATGATATTTTATATCACAGATAAAGGTAAATAATTTTTTAGCTACTAAATAATGGTTATCCATGGTTTCCTTAGGTTCAATAGGGGTAAAATATCTTGTTTTCTTATTTATAAGGGTTCCTTCTAACCTGTGCATGGGTAACCCAAATGTTCTAAAGCTCTTACAAAGGTTTCCCCCAAATCATGTAATTGTACAATAAAGCCTCATAGTTTGTTAAAATTTGGATGTTTTTTTAATGAATTGAATATTGTTCTTTCCCAACTCGTGTAAGTGTAGTCCTGGCTTTTGATTAACTGTTTAAGTGTAAATAGATAATGTGGTAAGAGAATATCATAGTTTCCACATCTAACAATACGGTGGTTCTGAGCTATGTAATATTATCTCAATCCTTTATAAAACTCTTGTAATATTAACACTAGTTTATGTATAGGTTAATCCATTTTTCTAAATCATAAATAAGGGTAAAGTTTTATTTACTATTTTTTAGTGTGTGTGAGTTCCATATGGTAGTTAATTTTTGGTAAAACCCTAGTTTTTAATTTCCTTTCATTCTATAAACACTTCTTAAGTGGATTATAAACATAAAAGTAAAGAATTAAATCATTTTAAATCATTTTTATTTAAATAAAATCAATATGAAGATTGAATAATCATCAAAATAACAATTTTAGATAAAACATTTATATGGGAACTAATTAAATGCAACTTAATATCTCCATTAACTAGAATATATTTATTTATAAATTCCTTGATTTTCAATTAATCGAGTATTTTGTCCTCTCATGAGTGTAGATGATCTCAATCCCCCCTTAGTATCATACAAAGGAATCTATTTTTAATCCTATATTCTTCCCCAAAAACCAAAACTATGTAATCTAGTTGAAGAAATATCATATCTTCTATATCATCTCTATATAGATCGAGTCTAATATCATAACCATGATGGGGATCCATGTTATTTTTTTTATATTCTATCGATGTGTTTATTAAGAAATGTTTTTTCTTTTGGGTGGGTGGTAAATGTTTTTTAAGTAAAATATTTAATGTGATGTAATGAAATTATTGGAGAAGGTGAAATATCATAGGTTCTTTACATATAGGAATGATATTTCTTCTCTATGATTGGGTTTTAGATGTTGTTGATTATAAATATTGTTTTCCACTTTGAAAATGTTATTATTTACTAAAATATAATTGTTATAATCTTTCAAACATTAAAATGGTAAATAATTTAAATATGGAAATTGAATCGGCTATGTGAAAATGATAAATTGCTATGTTTCCATTTCTAGTAGTGAATATTGATGTATTGGTTTGAGAAATATTTATAATTATGGAAATTTTTAGGTTTTGAAATAAATAAATGGAATATTTGAAAAAAAAATTAAATTTCATATGGATGGATGATTAGTGCATGTGAAGATGGTCAATAATTAATTTTGTTAACTGAGAACAATTTAATTGGTGTGTGGTAGAATAGAATAGATGAATTGAAGGATTAAAAATGATGTTTGATGAAAATAATTTGAATGGATTAGTAAGTTGGAGTTAGTTAATAAATAATAAATTCTAGTAAAATTGTAACTTGTAATTGATAGTGGGATTGAAAAATTATTCAATAAAAGTGTGAAAAATGTGATGAAAACAATTTTCTTGAAAATAAATTTTTTAACATGAAACTATATTTATTCCTATCCTATTGATATAAAATAAATTAGATGAGATTAAAAATATTTAATTTAATATATCATAAAAAAATTCATTGAAATTTCTCTCCAATTGTTATAAAATTAATTTATTAAAATAAAAACACACTTTTTGAATAAATATAGATTTTCAAAAGAACAACTTCAACATTATCATATTATTTTTATTTTCATTTCCATTTAATTAATAAGTAATGAATTAATATTACAAATATGTAAACCATAATTTTTTCATAATTTTATTTTTAATATTCAGACCCACCAATATAATATCCATGTTATAAGGGTATAATATATTGTGGTTCATTTAAAATGGAGGTTTCATGTATCACAAGGTAACAATGAATTTTTTATTTAAAGTGAAATATTTCATAAAATATTGGGGTGGTACACCCATAACAGAATGAAAAGAATGATTAGGAGATAAGATATCAACCAAAAACCATCTCTATAACATAATAAAAATTAAAATCCCCAATATCTCACCATGAATGTAATCTCTTATGAATACACTTGAATGTATCCATGTAATGCACAAAAAATCCTATAGTAGAGAACCACCAATAGATGCAACACACAATTTAGTAGCGTCAATATCGGTTTATGAAGTCTCCTAGGATACCATAAAAATAGATTATATTTATTTATTGTGGTAATAACTTCTATAATCTATAATCTCATTCCCAAGGACTCGAATTAAAATGTGAGAAAAGCATACTAATATCCATGTGAACAAATATCTAAATAAACAAGAACCAAATAGGTCCCCTGGTTCTCAACCTTTTCTTGATTCACTCACCAAATAAATCATATAATTAAAATAATATAAGAATAATCATATCGATAAAAGGTTTCCTTGCATTGTTGTCCCACTAATTTTTTTCTCCCACTGTGTAGCATCATACAACTTAGTGCTCTATTACATTCCATATAATCCTTCTAGAAACACTTGCGAAATGATACGACACCAAACAACTCATGTTTAACTTATCATCACAACCCACTTGAAGACTCATTGGATACTATATCCTCTCATAACTAGGACTATATTTATATTATTGTAATGTATCATGAATAGAGAGTACATGAACCTCATACCCTGCTCCAACCTTGCATGACCCTCCCTATGTCTCACCTCATCAACCTCGTAAACCAAAACAAAAGTTATATTTATGTATAATCCACCACAACCTTTGTGTAAGAACCTTTCCTAGATTGGGTACTAAGTAAATAGGGGTATCAAAATCTCCATACTCACTATTTCGGATGTTAGAAAAAACACACGCCCAATCATTTAGGTATCGGCACATAGTACACAATGTGGGTGGGTTTTGTATAGAAATCAAAAGGAAAATACATTAATATCATTTACAAACATACTCTACCTAAGGGTTAACTAAACCAAAATCACCCAACCACCTTGTCCTCCACATCACTACTATAGTTTTTTCCATATCACTACCACAACTAATACATCACACCATAAAATAACAACAAACAAACCACATAAAACCAATGTTAATTTACATGTTCCAATGTTACATTATTTTATTATGTTTTCAATAACCCCCATTTAATAATTGATTCATTTTTTTCAAACCCCTTTTTTATACTTAAATTCATTTCATCCAATGTACCACACATCAATTTCATTGTTCTCAATTAACCCAATTAATAACTGATCATCTTCAAATGAACATATCATCCTTCGGTATTTTGTTTAAACAAAATTTTCTCATTTACCATTAATTTATTTATAGACCAAATATTTTTAATAATTATAACAATCTATCATAACAATACAAATATATACTCTAAAAAATATGATACACAACAGTTTCTTATTTTCACATAGAGGATTGAATTTCCATCTTTAAGGGATTTCCCATTTTGGTTTGAGAAATAATTCAAAAAATTATATTTCAGTAAATAATAATATATATAGTAGAAAGAAATATTCAAAATAAAAAACATTTATAACTCAATTATGGAGAATAATTATCATTAAAATATGTAAAGAACCTATGTTATTTCACATTCCATAGGAATTTAATTAGATCAAATTAATTATTTTAATTAATAAAACTATTAAAATCCATGAAAAAATGAAAAAGACTTTGTAATATCCCACATATATATAAAATAAATAATTTACATGTATCCTGAACCTAGTTATCGTACTACACTCAAAAAACTCATAGAGGATATAGGAGCCAAAATATTTCCTCAACTCGGTAACATAGTTTTGTTGTGTGGGGAAGAATATGTGAAAAAAATTAGATGACTCTATAAAACTCTAGGGGATGCATTAAGATCATACATGCTCATTAAGGAATAAATACTGGACTAATTTAAATACTACTATTTTTTAAATAAATTAATACAAGTTAGTAAACATATTAACATTTAATTTAATTAGTTCCCATATAATTTTTATTTATCCTAAATCAAAATTTTGAAGAATTTTGAATCTTATTAAATACTCTATTAAAATAAATTCATGGAAGATTATTTAATTCGGTGTTTCTATTATTTTAATCCACTAAAGATATGTTTAATGGTCGATTTGAAATGAGAATCTAGTATTTTATGGATTTTACCTACCCCCATAGAATGCACATGTACTGAATAAGAGAAATGTTTTAATCGTTATGTAAGATTTAGAAATATGGGTGAACCTATACATGAACTAGAGTTACACTTACATGGGTTTAATAAATGTTTGTGAAAACAATACATATATTATATCGCCACTCACTTGAGATGTGGAAACTAAGTTATACCCTTATGTAGGGATCAGTTTATCCTTACATAGTTATTCGAAAACCTAGACTACCCTTACATGGATTTTGATTAACCATTGTAAAATTAATTGGAAAAAACATATAACTTTACACAACTGAGAGACCTTATGTACCATTATGTGTGTTGGGGACAACCTTTATATGAGACTGAGAATATGTGGGACACACTTTCAAAGGTTGGTAGGCACCATTATAAATAAAAAAACACCATATTTTACCCTTAATAAACATAAGGAACCCATGTCTAACCATTATAATGTTCTTCAAATACTATTTTACCTTTATCTCTGATAATAAATTTAAGGGATACCTTTACACAGAATATATGAACATATCATTCCATTAATATTTTTTTGGAAACCATATTTTACCATTATGAGAATTATTTAAATCATCATATACACTTGAAAAAGTAAATAAAAATATCACATAACCTTATGAAACATCAATTTCATATATAATATTAAATATAATATTGAAAATATGAAATTTTTAATTAAAAAAACAATAATAAATGGGATTATTTTAACTTATAATATTCTAAAAGACTTCCAAAAAATTTATTCATTTTAAAAACATCTATTGTAATATCACAAATATAAATAATCAAATTATTCCCACAATTGTTAAAACTAATTTAAATCATTTAAAAAGTATAAAATTTATAAAATGGATCATGAACCATCTGACACCTTAGAATTTCAAAATAGGTGTTGGGAAAATCTGGACACTTACATTAAATACATCTCATAAAATTATGATCCAAAAGAATTAATATTACAATTAGAGGGAGTAGATAGAAGGAGAGAATATTTGACCAGCCCAAAATGTATCACTCAAGGATACTTATATATTTGGATCATAGTAAAAACAATAGTGAAGAAAAGTATAAATTTATCCATCACTCTAAAAAACTTATAAATATATTATATTGAGTGAGATACATCTCAAATAAGAGTAATGTAATCGATAAGAAATTTCATCAATGAGGAGAATCGATCTCATATATCAATATGTGATTGGACACAAAATCCTAAACAAAAAATAATTAAACAAATTGGGATATTGGGTACCCATATTAGATTCTCATTCCAAATTAATGTAATATGCCTATAATAATACCATAAAAATCACTTGAATAATTCATTATTTACATTAAAACAACACAACAAAACAAACACCATCACAACTACACACTTCATATTATTTTAAATAGAAAGTTTTAAATTGTGTTTAAGTTGAAATATTATTTTATTTATCAGTTAGACACTTTTTCATATCGATTCCCTCCAATGAATATTGATACATGATTTATTCTCTTCTTTTATTCATGAAGTCTTAATTAATAACATTCTAAACTCATCATTCATAAAATTTGATGAACAAGGTAGATTTATATGCTTTTCTAATAATTTATTGATAATATTGGATGTGAAACAGAAACAAATAATTAAATCCTATATTTAACAAGTTTAAAAAATAATCATTATTTTAAAATGATTATTTACATAGCATACATGTATCACACTATTTTATATGAAAACATGTGGTTTCTAACATCATGCTTATAAATGTTTTTTACCAAATATCTTGTATTAAAAATCATACATTTTAAGAAATCCCAATTTGAAAGAAAAAAAATTTAAATCCATCTCAAAATGTATTTATGAAAATAATATTTTGTGAAATTACTTTCATTATATATTTCAAAACCAAAATTATGTTATTTATTTTTTATAAAACAATTATTATACGTTATTTATGGAATCATGTTTCTAAAAGATCAAATATATCACCGATTGTTATCAATAAATTATAATTAAAAATAATTATGGGAACTTTTATGGATAAAAAACTCAAATATAATTTATATAACACAATAATTGATAATTATAATAAATATAAAACACTACAATAATTATATATATCCTTTCATATCAAACAAACTTCACAAAATAATATCTTTCAAATGAATGGTTACATTTTTTATTCAAATTCATTCTATTGAACTATCAATTCCATTATATTTTCTTTAATAAGATAATAGTAACTCATACCATCAAAATTTTGGTACCTAGTTTAACATACCTTTTGATTGAGAAACATAACATGATAATAATAAAATCTACTTTATTCAGTCTTAAAGTTTCATATGGTTGAAAGGAAAACATTATATACCCAGATCACACCCATGAAAAAATTGAATATTAATTAATGTTCCAATTTCCATTTTCCATATGTGAATGAAATTACATTAAATAATTTTACACAACATTTATCAACAAGATCAAGAACATATATTAACATAGAAAGAGGTTCCCATGCAAAAAAGACAATGTAATCCATAAAACACACTGTGATATTGATATCTTTAGGTTGTACTAACTCTCCCACATGGTTTTCAAATATATTGATATATAAGAATTTTTATGGGAAAGGGATTAATTCTCCCTATATTATTGAACCCATTACAAATTCCACCATTATTAGATTAATCACGAAGAATCAAATATTAGGATAGTAGTAAAGGAAAATAATTAATTCCTTAATTATAAAAAAAGGAATATCTAAAATCCAATTATTCTGACCATTTATTAAAGGAGAAAGATAATGATAACACACAAAAACAGAAAGAGATAAGTTAATACAAAGGGAAATAGCTTCATCTAGAAAAGAAAACAATATATTAAAAAAAGATGGATCATTTTAATGCTCATAATAATAACCATCATAAAAAATATCATTTTCCCACTCTAATTGTTATTTACGTTGAGGGATGATACCAAGGATCCACTCATTGGACCTTTCCCACTACAAAGTGAGACAATTCTTTGATTCATTGGATGATGACTTTATATACACATTTCTGTTACGATTGGAATAACCCTTATTCATAATTATTTGTAATGGGACTAGAGATATACCTTCATTACTGACAACCTCCCCCTTTCCATTTAAAACAACATCCTTAAAAAACAAGGCATACCCTACCCATAGATCGGAGTTGAGTGGTGTCCAAAAAAATTATATTCTTCTCCATTTAATGTAAACATCTAAAAAATTACCCCATTTTATAATAATTCATGAAGAAATTAACATATTCTAAAACTCATTAACATATTTAGCACTCTAATGAACATCAAAAATTTTAGACCCATATTTACATGGTGTAGGACACGAAAATCCCATAGCCAATGATTCCACAATACAACCACGATCATTTTTTGTGAAAGACAATACCTGGGAACAACACTAACAATAACATCTTCAAACTATCCCACATCACTAGCATGCTTCCCATCATAATGAGTGAGTTTCATTACTATAATATTAGAGGTACTGACCTGCTGAATAGGCTCAAATATAACTTTAAGATGAACAAATTTAACACATATATAAACACAATCATTATGCCTGAAACTAGGGTGAACATTTAAAGTAGAAGGATCACTGATAAAATTGTCTACTAGAGTCTACTCTATACTAGACCCCACACCATCAATAGTTAGTCCATACCCCCAGGAGTGTCATGCTAGAGCATGATAGCATAATATATTTCATCACTAATATATATAAGGGTTGTTTTGTATTCCATCCAAGATGATTATCCTCAGATAAACTAGATTTCTTACTTGGGGAACCCTATATTGGCTTTAAATCTAATTGATCATAATCATTACTTTCCTCTCTAAATTGGAAAACCATGGAGTGAATATTTTCATTAATATTAATAGACATTAAGTCCTTGAAAGAATCATTAAAATGCCATTTCAAAACATAGAGCCCATAAAAAATCAACCTTTGAGTCATTTTTAGATGAACAATTGAATTTCATTCTTCAAAAAAATTCAGCAGCATTTCAACGACAACATGTAAATTAATCTCATCATATGGTGTAAAAAGGAAAACATTGTTACTGATCACCTCACTAAAGTTAACCTCCACCAAAACCAGTAAAAACTATCTGAACCTAGAATTTTTTTTCTCTTTTTCCAAAACAATAGGATCACCAAACAAAATTAACAATGTTATATGAAATTTTAGGATGTCATAATTCCCAATTAAGACTATAGAAACGAATACAAACCTAAAAATATTCATGTTTCATATGGATAAAATTTAATTGATCATTCTTGAAATACAAAACGGCATGTTTCAAATATATCAAACCATTAATCCATGAAAACCCATTATATAATATAATGAAAAAATAATGATAATATCCACTGAAATTAGAGACCAAAACCCATTTGGAAAACCCCCAAACACATGAAACATGACTGACTAGATCATCTTGTCACCAAGGGTTCTCCCCTTGTAAGAATGAATCTGACCATAAGATATTTTTTGATCAACCAATAAATTTCATTGAATCTATATGTCTTTTAAATGACATGATTCATCAAACCCTTCCTGAGATTCCTTCTAACCATTGAATACATGGAATCCTCAAAAGGACTAGATTCATACCAGGCTGTCATATTCTATGCTTCTGAGGTTTGCGGGTTGAAAACCCATGTTTCCATCATGATTATAGCTACATCTGATACATCAATGAGGAGTCTTTAATTTGGATCCATGTATGGATGAGGATCATGTAAATTAAACGATCCACTATAGCTTCTGAATCCGCTAATGTTTCCTTGTTACTATGCTTGGTTGAAGGTAATCATGCATTTTTTGAGTTCATAATAATCCATACCCTTGATCACATCATTGACAGGATGATTCAACACATAAAAAACATCATGATTCAATATGATGGGATGTGGATTCTCACGAGTATCCGATTATGTAATAGTAAGAGACACTAAAGTAGTTCTATCGTGGGAAATAAGATTTAATTCCAAAACAATATAATATCATCGATTAATAGGAAACCTAAAAACTGTTTGGAATGCCATTCATGATCTCCCATTTCAATTGAACCACTCTTCCCATTACCTGTCACACATCCTTAAATTTAATTTATCTGTGGGAAGAATGTTCATCTTCATATCGTTCATGGTTTTTAAAACAACCTTTTCATTTTATTATTGAGTTTATGTTACTAATCATTTCATGGGAGGCGGGTGACTCCACCATCAACACACATAGTCAATGTAATGATAAGTGTCATATACAATAAGAAACATCAACTCATAGATTGAAAAACATTCCATTTATTGAACAAAAAAGTTTTTATATCTTAAAAATAAATATGTAATATCTACATAATTGTCTTTAAAACGTCTTTTTATAATATAACAATATTTTTTTAGAAATAAATAATAAAACATCAGTGTAGAAATCCATATAATATTCGACGATAAAAATACCCAATATGTCTGATTCATTTAAAGATAAATTATGATATTTTAATCATTATTATTTATTATCAAGAAAATATTAACATAATAATCATTAAAGTATTCAATAATATGTTTAATTTTTAATATCATCCTGTAGATTTGTTAGTTGGCACTCATATTTTTACCAGTATTATTCTATCTAAAATGAATATATCATAATTACAATGACTAATCCATATTAAAAAATTTCTAACATAAATAAATTTTCTAAATAGATAAAAAATTATATAAAAAATTCAATTATGTCTATGATCCATGTACACTTGAAAGAATGTCCAATGCAATTTATATAATATTAACCACTTCATATATGCTTAAGACGACCATAAAACATAACATTATTTTTTAAAAAATATAAATATTCTTCACTATAACCCTTGTATTATAAAAGCATTTAACCAAATATAATAATTTTAACGAGTAACTCTACATTCACTATTGAAAAAAATAAAATATACTCTTAGGTTTTCATCCAAATAATGGGGAAATCAAAACCCTCTTTTTATAAAAAAATTATTTAAGAATATTATATGATCACATCGAAAATCATGATAACTATTATTAAAAAAAACATAACACCAATTGAAAATAAATGATCAAATCATGGTTTGAACAATGTCAAGAATTCAGTAATAATTATTTTATCCAAAATCATCAAAACATATTAGCTAATTCAATATCAATATCTATAACTTCAAAATAATGATGCATAGATATACCGATAAAATGAATTATTAAATTATGGTTGAAACATTTTACCAATTATTATAATACATTATGTTATTAATGTATTATTTATAACCCCATCCCAACAAGGATGGTGTTATAAAGGGATATACAGAATGTACCATTTTTCATACCTGTAGTAGGCCCTAGATTAGAGGCCAACGCTGAGGATGTACAAATCACTCAAATGGGTGGAATTACCCACTGTAATATAAAATAGGATTATGTGATAGGGTAAAAACCTCTAAAAATCCAATGGATTGTATAATATAAACTCAAATGAATCACACAAGACTTGAACAATGTACACTGGTACTTATGGAATTCTTCAATATATATCAAAACAAAAGTTTACGGATGTGACTCAAAAACAACTCTATAGCATTCATTAATAATAAAAACAGTCACCAATGAAATTGGGAAACCCAAAAAATAATTTATATACATAGGGTGGGAATATATGTGTACTCAAAAGGTTCATAACCAAGGTAACAATTGTTATGAAAAAATTATTCTAATGTACTGATGGTGAAATAACCAAACCCACAATCATATAAAAATCAAAATTAACAAATACTAGACACACCATGGCTTGTTCTCAAATTCACGCATCTAATATAATAATGTTGAAATAATATCATAACAATGTAAGTCCCCCCACTGCCACTTCCCCGCTATTTTTCCCTCACACCCCACTGTCAAACATTATAGTCTCTCATATTTTGTCTCCATATCGCATTATTTCACAACACGTATCACCACACCCAAATACAACTATGTCACTTCTAATTTGAGATGGAGTAAATCCTTATCTACCCTACCGTTGAATGGTACATAATAAGGTGAAAAAATCAAGCACCATCACATCATGCCTTACTAATAGATACATGGGCCCATACATTACATCACATCATAACCACAATAACTACATCTCATATGAGGAAACCTAGTCCCTGACTAATAATAACGCCCAAATACACCTGGTCTATAATTTCACATCTCTCCCAATTATCCCTATCCCATATCTATATACATTTCCAAAACAAAATGGGTCCATAATAGTTAAAGGAACGATGTGGAATAGGGGGTATCTATCCATCCATATCATCACCATCATAGATGTTGGGGAGAACATCGTGTTTCCAAAACCTATAATTATTAGCATGATTATTCAACACAGTTGGGTAACATATATAAATAACATAAAAATACATTATATAAGGATAAACACATTAACCAACCTCTTGATTCAAAATAGTTTCATCGATTCACACTACATCACCACCTTAGTACCACACATTAACCCTGAAAATTGATGTGGCCACAATATACAACAAACTACACCACCACCACATAAGACAAAAAAACATCATCTCCACCTAGTATAAAATACTCTATGCACCCACAACATCTACACACTACACTATACAACTTCGTACATCAAATTTGTAAAATCTAAAAACCGCATAACATCACAACCCCACTCATCAAAAATCCCAGCCAACCAGCTCCTTCACTGCATAACTCGATCATACTTTATTAGGAAACACATCATAGAAAGTCAGTCACAATAGAAACACACACCCACTTCTACATTTATTCATGGGTTTTAATAAAATTACTTCTTTTTTAGCATGTTTATTAATTAATTATGTATATTTCCATAGACAACCAATTTATTTTCAATATATATATTTTTTATACTTTTATTAATGTTCCGATCAAACAAAAACATTCTAAGGGTCTCTATATACACCATCTATGGTGAATCTAATGCTTCCATTATACATTATTTTCTATATTGGAAATAATAATTGAAAATATCTAAAATATGTATATCAAATAAGTAAATAATGTGATCAAACCCTCATAATGAATAATTTTTATCTGGAAAATTAATTATATCCATCACTCCAACCCTTAATATCTATCCAACAAAAATTACAATCATGAAATCCTCATTAATACACATAAAAATTTTATAACAAGGATCACATATGTCAAAGAACCATCCCAATATCATTGTTCACCACAGGGTAGAGAAGAAATAGACCACAAACCACAACCACATAAGAAATCCCTAGAAAAACATAAACCACAACTTATTTGTCAAATGATATCCAAATATATATAGAAACAGATAACACTATAGTGAATCCTCAAGAGAATAAAGGGGGATAAATACATTTTTTGTACATTATCCTTTAATGTTCCCTTCATTCTATGTAATTGAATTTGGTTAGTCAATGTGAAAATATTTCATTTTTCAGAAACCAATGATCATAAATAATGTATACTAATTGTTTTATAAAAAATTCCTTTATTTAAAAAGTAGTTTTCTAATATATTATGTATGTAACTTCCCAAAATGGATTTTGATAAATAAATTTTAATAAGTACAAAAGAGTATTTTCATTCTAGTTGTGTTTTCATAAAAAAATTTATTTTAAAAACAATATATTTTTCAAAATTCTATAATCAAAATTATTTTGAAAATAATATGTTTTAATATGAAATAGTGTAACACATTTCAAGTAATTAAATAACAATTTCAAAAGTATCGCTATATTTTTAAACTTATTAACAATATGAATTTAATAAATTTTTTATTTCAAAAATCTAATATTATCATTTAATTTTAAAGAAAGATAGAAATATAAATTCTACAGAAAATGTTATGAATGGTGAGTTTTGAATATTACGGTTTAAAACTACCTGAATGATAAATGATATTAAATAATTTTTTGATCTTCAATTGAGGGAATGGATATGTGAACGTGTATAACTAGTAAAAAAATAACATTTCATATTAAAATAGTGGTAGCTTTTCTATTTAAAATAATATGAAGTTTTTAATTGTGATGTTTTACCATGGGATTTGTTGTTTTAATGTAATCAGTGTTTGATTGATGTAATTTTTATCATAGTTTTATAGACATTTATATTACCTTAATTGGGAATGAGATTCCAAAATCGGTACCCAATGCCCCAAGTTGTTTAATTATTGATTTTCTTTAGGAAAAATTATTCAATCTCATATTGATATATGAGTTCGATTCTCCCATTTGATGAAAATTATTATTAATTACATTTCTCTTATTTGATAGGTATCTTCAGCAGGATATTGTATTAAGATGTGTTTTAGACTGATGCATAGATTTATGCTTTGATAATATATATATTTTACTATGATCCTAATATATATAATGATTATTGAGTGATGCCTTATGGGGTGGTCAAATTATCTCGACATCATCTTATCTCCCTACCATTCACGAATAAATTCAGGGGGATCAAAATTATTTTAGGGGTACATAATGTAATTGTATATATTTTTGTGAGCACTTATTTTTCCATTCAAGGGTGTCTGATAGTTCGAGAGCCATTTCATAAATTTTATAAGTTTTTAAAAAAATTTATACTATTTTTTAAAATTAAGGAATTTATTTAATATATTTTTTTGAAATTAATTTAGATGTTTTTTAAATTAATCAGTAATTTTTTGAAGTGTTGTTGAATTCTAAATGTCAAAATATTCCCCCTTGATATTTTTTTAATTAAAAATGTTTTATTTTAAATATTATAATTATCATTATGAATGAAATTGAATATTTTATAAGGGCATGTTATGTTTTTACTGTGTTGTATAACTGTATGTCATGAATTCCATATGTATAATAGTGGAAAAATAAGGATTTTAAACCCTTATAAATGGAATGTTAACTGCATATACTCTACATAAATGTAACCATGATATTTCTGGTCACACATAATGGTGATACCAATTATAAAACAACATTGAAATGGTTATCCATGGTTTATATGGATTTAAAAATGGTAAAAGATGGTGTTATGTTGTTTATAAAGGTTCCTCACTACATGTGAAATGGTAATCCACATGTTCTAAAGCTCATGTAATGGTAATCACTAACTAACATGAGGGTACAAAAAATCCTCTCAATTGTGTAAAAGTATTTGTTTTTTTCCAATAACTTGAATTAAAGTCAATCCGAGCTCATGTAATGGTAGTTTGGGTTTTCCATCAATTGTTTAAGGGTAAAATTATACCTTTATAAAGGTATATATTAGTTTCTACAGCTCAAATTAGGGTGGTTCTGAGCTATGTAATGTTAGGTAAAAAATTTCTAAATCCAAGTGTGGGTAACTCTTGTTCATGAAAATGTTAATCCTTGTTTATAATTGTTACATAAGGGTAAGAAGATTTACCAGCATTCATCTTGTGTGAGGACTATATGGGTAGTAATTTTTTCATAAAATACTAATTTATAATTTCAGTTCGATCAATAACATGTCATCAGTGGATTAAATTTATAAAATCATGGAATGAATTCATTTTTGTCATTTCTCTTTAAATAAATCATTTTTAAGACTCAAATTTATTTAAAATGATTATTGGAGTTCAAAAAATATTATATTGAAAATAATAAAATAAATAATTAATGTCTATATTAAAATATATCTATTTATTTTTTAAATTATATGATATCAATTAATAATGAAATTATTCCTTTTATGTATATAGATGATGTCAATTACTTCCATTGGGTCATATTAAGGGAACTTTTTTATCCAAGATTCATCCTCGCACACCAAAACTATGTTACCAAGCTGATGAAATATGTTATCTTTACAATCCTCCATGTGTTGTTCTAGTCCATTACCTTATCCAAGTTGGGAATCCATGGTATTTATTTATTTTCTATTTATTTGTGATATTATAAAGGGTTTTTCCTCTTGGGTATATGGAAAGAGTTTTGTTAATTAATATAGTTAATTCGATGTTATAAAATTGATGGGAAATGTGAAATATAACATGTTCATTTTTTATTTTAATGTTATTTCTTCTCAATGAGTGGGTTCTATATGTTATTTATTATAAAGATTATTTTCTAGTAGGAATATATTATTATTTACTCTAATAAAATTCTTTAAATATTTATCACATGAATATGGGAAATCCCTGAAAGACTGAAAATGAATATTCTATGTGTAAATAAGATTTTTTTGTAGTTCCCCTTTCTTATATAGTAGATTGATGTATTGGTATGGGAAATGGTTATAATTATGAAAATTTCATGGTTTATAAATAAATTAATGGTAAAGGTAGAAATGATGTTTAAATTTAATATAAAATGATTATAAGTGCATGTAATGATAGTAGATAATTAATGTTCTAATTGAGAACAATGAAATTGATATGTGGTATATTATAATGAAGTAATTGAAGGATAAAAAATTTCGTTTGATGAAAATAATGTGATTGGATTATTAAATGGGAGTTATTGAAACATAATAAAACTTTGTAACAATAGAAAATGTAATTGAATGTGGGGTTATATAGATTGGTTGTGGTCATTGTGTGGTGTGATGTATTAGTTGTGGTAGTGATATGTACATATGATAGTAGTGTTGTGGAGTTCAAGGATGTTGGGTGATTTTGAGTGATTTAAGCTTGATGTGGTGTTTTTTTAAATTCTATTAATTTATTTTTCTTGGGATTTCAATACACATCCAAACCACATTGTGTACTATATGATGATACCCAAATGTTTTGGAGAGTGTTTTCGTACCATCCAGAGTAGATGGGAAAGAGGATTGGCTACCCCTATTTGTCTAGTATCAATTCTAGGTGAGATTCTTACACATAGGATGTTATAACACCCCGCCCCTACCTCATTAGCATGAAGAGGCGTTGAGGGTTACTTGGCCTTAAGTGACATTCCCAAGGTGCCAAAGGCTGGAAATAAATGTCGAGGTCTCCGATAACAATTGGGGAACGATTTTCCCTTGAGACAAAACCAACCAAACAAACACAACTATACGATGCATGTCAAAAAAGAAAAACTCATACATTACCAAGAAAACCATATAATCCATACTCATCTATGCCAACCCAAACCAATACCACATCAGAGTACAATGCGGAAGACTCAACAAGAAACACCACCACTGCTCCACACCATGCTCCAAGATCCAAGCTCCACCAAGACAACACAATGCACCACTAAAGGAGGGAGATGCCTTACCTTTTCCCACATCGTGGTACACAACATCTGCAAAGACACCATAGTTCCAAATCAGGGGGTGATAACTAATACTCAGTAGGTTTTCCCCAAATGACTTCCCTACACACACCACTTGGATTAAACCATTAACACATTTATATAAAATGTTATATATAAATTAAAACACAAGTGCAACCATTTCCATCAACCAAACATGCCCTTACCAGGACATCACATCCAAACCAAGCAACCAAGGGACAACCAACAAACAAGGCACAACCATTACAACATTTACCCATTAGCACAAAAATTCCATCTTGCAAAGCAGTACACAGCAAAACAATCATAACGGTGGCACTTCTGTCCAACCTGTTTCATCCATTTACAACTATTGTCTCTTCCCATACACTTATCATTAATGGTGGCCTTTCCATCCACTATACATCCCCATTTATTATATTGGTACTTCCCATCCACTTCCACACAACAATTCAACCAATCACAACCAATAATATAGTCCATCATAGTTACAACAACATCATGTAATCAACCAATTCCATTACATGTCAACTCACTTCAATAAATCACCAATTTATTGAAAGCCATTTTCCATGCCAAACCCCATTTCAATAAAACCCCATTTTTATTTAAAACAATTTCTATCAATCATTTTCATTAATCAACCATAGAATCCCATTTTAAAATCTTTATTTTAAAATCCACAACAAAATCATTACACACAAAACCATCTTTTTCCCAAAAATCCACAAAACATCACCCAAGGGATTTTCCACCAATTTCTCACATCAAAACACAATTAATTTCAAGAACAACAAATTAATTGCAATAAGGAACCACTATTTCTAACCATGTGGATTCGAGAGAGAATCCACCTACCATTAGGGTTCCCGAGGAAATGACCCACAAGCCACCACACCTCAAAACCAATGAACGCACCACCGAAACCTCTCTATATCCCTTTCCCTAAAATTCACAAGCCTTAATATTAACATCCAAGGAAACCCCAACCCTGGATCCACTCACATAATGTGTAGATCTAGAAAACCAAGAAAGAGAGGGATGTAGATCTAGAGGAAAACACAAGAGAAACAAGAGGAGAGACTTACCCAGGAGAAATCACCTTGAATCCACCATGAAACCCCTTCGAATCACTTCCAAAACGTGTGGGAGAGCCCCTCCAACCACTGAGAACTGAAAAATACTAAGTGAGTCTATAGTGGGAGGAAGAGAGGAGTGAAATGAGGCAATCCCGAGTGAGCTCGGGTTTTAAAACCCTAACTTTAAGTTGATGCATGGTTAGCCCACACAGTTTGGAAAACCGTGCGCTAACCGTGCGCACGCCACTGACTCGAGAGACAGTGTCTACATGGTTTCCTCACACGGTTTGGAAAACCGTGCATAGGCCATTCAGAGCCAACTATCTCCCCCCTGCACGGTTTCCTAGAGAATCTGCACTGTTTACACTAATCGTTATCAAACCATGCACCCCTTTAAAATCCTTCGAACTCATCCAAAACCATTCGAAACTCTCCCAACCTCTTCCCAACTCATCCCATGAACTTTAAACACATAAAATGGGTAAAAAAGCAGCATAACTCAAACTTGGGGTGCTAAATTCTCCCCACCATTGGACTTTCCATCCCCGGAAAGTAGTGAACCTGCCCTTTGCCAAAAGAGCTCGGGCCACTGTTTGATCATCTCTTTCTCCCGCTCCCAAGTCTCCTCTTGAATCTGACCACGTTTCCACACAACCCAAAATAAACAGATGATTTTACCATGAAAGACTTTCTCTTGACTATCCACAACCCGCACTGGCACATGAACCAACGAAGCATCCAGTTCTTGCTCAACATGATCCCATCGAATCACATGGTCACGATCAGGCTGATTGCTTTTCAACTATACCACATGAATCATATTGTACACTGCACTAAATCGTGTTGGAAAATCCAAACAATAAGCCACCTTAACAACCCGCTCAAGAATCTCAAAAGTCCCCATATACCTCAGATATAACTTTCCCTTCTTCCCAAATTGACGATGTCCCAACATAGGACAGATCCTCAAGAACACATGATCACTCATCTTGAATGACAATGGTCATCAAAGATGATCCACATATGATTTCTGATGACTCTGAGCCATCTCCATTCTTTTCCTGGTCAACTTGATCTTCTCTGTGGTCTCCTAGACATGGCTCGGTCCAACCATCAAGGACTCACCCATTTCCACCAAACATAGTGGAGAATGACACGGTCTCCCATACAATGCTTCAAACGGAGCCATATGTATGGATACCTGAAAACTAATATTGTACGAGAACTCAAACAACGTCAAGTGCTTATACCATGAGCCACCAAAATCCATAATACTAGCCCACAACATATCCTCCAGAGTTTGTATCATCCTCTCGGATTGACCATTTGTCCGAGGGTGATACATCGTGCTCATAGTCAGATGTGTCCAAAGGGCTTGCTACAAGGATTTTCCGAAACGATACGTAAATATCGGATCTCTATCTGATACAATCGAAACTGGAACACCATGCCTCTTTACCACCTCCCGGATGTAGATTTTGGACAGGTCCTCCATCGTATGAGATTCACGAATCGGGATTAAATGGGCGGATTTCGTTAGTCGATCCACTATCACCCAAATGGTATTGTGATTCTTGACCCTTATTGGGAGACCTGTGAAAAAATCCATCGCTATCTTCTACCACTTCGAAACAGGGATTGTTAAAGAATACAGCATTCCTACTGGCCTCTGATGCTCTGCCTTGACCTGCTGACAAGTCATGCATATCGAAACAAACTCAGCCACACTACTTTTCATATCCGCCCACCAGAACTGTGCTTTCAACACTTTATACATTTTTTGAATTCCAGGATGAATATCCCAATAGTAATGATGATACGCACTAAGAATATCCTCTTGACAAGCAACTGGTACAACTATACAATTCCGAAAACACAAAACTAAATCTTTATTCAGTTGCCAACTGTCAATGGCCTCCCCACCATTGAGCCTTGATCCCACGATCACACACTCAGAATCGGATATCTGTGCCCCTCTAACCTGGCCAACCAAGTCAAGAACCTACAAAACTGGAAAGAAGACTGCTCTATCACCCTGGTCCTCATATTCCAACCGCATATAAGCTATAACCGACATCAACTACCAGTGGTCTGATGCCTGTTTCACCATCTGAGCATATGATTTTCTACTTAATGTATCAGCCAGAAAATTTCCCTTACCTGGTGTGTAAATCTAGTGAAAATCAAACAACTAGAGATATTCCATCCAACTCCTTTGCCTCAAGTTCAAATACCTTTGTGAGAAAATATTTTTCAAGCTCTTATGATCTGTATATACCATGAATTTCTCAACGAAGAGATCATGATGCCGTACTTTCAAAGCATGAACCACTGTTGCCAAATCCAAATCCTGAGTTGGTTAGTTCTTCTCATGCACTCTCAACTGTCATGAGCCATATGCAACCACATTATTTTCTTCCATGAGAACGCACCCCAACCCTAATCCCGATGCATCGGAATACACCATGTACCATTTTCTTGGTTTTGGAAAAACCATGATTCGTGATAATGTAAGAAGACCCTTTAACTCTTCAAAACACTACTGGAACTGTTCATTCCACTTGAATGGAGAATTTTGTCTTGTCAATGCTATCATCGGTGAAGCCAAACATGAAAAATCACGAACAAAACGCCGATAATACCCAGCTAGACCAAGGAATCTTCGTATCTCAAACACATTCCTTGCAGGTTGCCATGATACAATAACCTATATCGTTTCTGGATCCACTGAAACACCCCTTATAGAAATCACATGGCCATGAAAATTAACTTCATGTATCCAAAACTCACACTTTGAAAACCTGGCATACAACCGATGATCCCTCAAGATCCTCAGAACTATCACCAAGTGCTACTTTTGCTCCACCCTTGTCTTTGAATACAACGGAATATCATCAACAAACACCACCACGAATGAATCCATATATCTTTGAAATATCTGATTCATCAATTCCATAAACACCAATGGCGCATTCGTTAGACCAAAGGGCATAACCACGTATTCATAAAGGCCATATCTACTTTTGAAAGCATTTTTAGTAATGTCCTCCTTCCTCACCCGCAATTGATGATATCCTGACCTCAGTTCGTTCTTGGAGAACCACTAGGATCCCCTAAACTAGTCAAAAAAAATCATCAATTCGTGGAAGTGGGTATCAATTCTTTATCGTAACTTGGTTAAGTCTACGATAATCAACACATAGCCTCAGGGTTACATCTGCCTTTTTCAAAAACAACACTGGAGCTGCCCATAGAGATGTGCTAGACCTGATAAAACCTTTCTTTTCTAAATCTTCCAACTAGATTTTCAATTCCCACAATTCGGACGGTGCCATTCGATAAGACAGAAGTGAGATAGAACTAGTCTCCGGAAGGATATCAATCGTAAACTCCACTTCTCTTATGGGAGGTAACCCATGGAATTAATCAGGAAAAACATCCATGAACTGATCCACCACTGGTAGAGGAACACTTTTCTCAACACCCCCTACTGATTCCAATGACAACACTGCCAACTGATATGATAATGTACCCACTGATGCTGCCAAAAAACTCGTTGCACCCTGCCTTTCGGGTTTCTCTCCTTAAAGAGATGTCTAACACCATCGTGTGTCGTAAAATCCAATGTACGCACATCATAGTTGATGTGGGCCTTAAAATCCACCAGCCAATCCATTCCCAGGATTACATCATACCCATCCATCTCAAGCATTGAGAAATTCCACACTATCTTAACCTCGCCCACACTGATATAATGTTCTCTACACAAGAAGGCTCCACACTCTCTTCGACCCAGAAGTGTTTGAAGGTTAAAAACCAAGGGCATCATTTCTACCTTTAAACCCAACAAATCAACTGCACGTGCAGCAATAAAAGAGTGTGAAGCACCCATATCAAACAACACTTACATTAAGGTAGAATTTAAAATAATAGTACCTCGCACCGTGGATGGTCCCAAATGATCATCCACTACAACTTGCTCATCTCCGAACACATGTTTTCTTTCCACACTCTTCTCATTGTTTCTCTATTGAGGTGTCGTGTTATTCTAAGAATCACCATGACCCACATTACTCTACTATAGAGGGTTATGCTGCTACCCCCATCCCATCGAATCATACGATGTCTGTGATCCCTGAGGAGTGTCACGTGCACCCGACCTTGGAGTATTCCGACAATAAAGCTGCAGATGCCCTATCTGCTTACAATTATGGCATTCTCGAGGTTGTGTCATACAATCCCGCTTGATGTGGCCTGTAGAACCACACTTAAAACATCTGATCTTTCTCTGGGGCTTCGGAGGAAGATTTATCGACCCTTTCATCAGATTATATGTCATGTTCTCGCACTGAGAATAAGTGTCCCTCATTTTCTTGAACCCAGCATTAGAGTTCCCACTATTCCCCATGGGTACCACCATGCTTCCCCCGCCCGAAGTTCCCAACAGATCCCGCTCAGCCACCGAGGCTCTATTCACCTTATCCATGTAATCATCTAAACACAAAACCGCTATCTTATAACATATTTCTTTCCTCAACCCCGCTTCAAAGATCCTTTCCTTCAATGACATGCTACCTACCACCTCGGGTGAAAACCGCACTGAGTTCATAAACATAGCTGCATACTCTATCACAGACATCAAGTCTTGCTTCAAATTGATTAAATCCATCATACGCTGAATTCTAAACATATGTGGGTAGAATTGTTTGTTAAACAATTCCTCAAATCCTTCCCACGTCATTCCCTGGTCCGTCCCATCTTGGACTACCAACTACCACCACTGAAGGGCATGATCTTCCAACATATATGTGGCCAACATCACTTTTAGCTCTACCAACATTCCCAAGAACTCAAAGATCTTGTTCATTTTATTCAACCATGCTTATTCCCTTTTTGGATCTGAATCACCCCTGAATATTGGTGGATTGCGCCTCTGAAACTGAACCACATGATCTATATTCCTTGCTTCATTTGTTTTATTCCCACTTCGCACAGCATGGAAAGCTTGCACTATAATTTTCACTAGCTGCTGGTTCACCTGAGGCTCAGGTGTAGCCACATTCTCAGCAGCCTCCTCTGGTTGGTCTCTACGACGCCTACCTAGATCCATTTCTATAAATAGAAAAAAAAAACAATCATGAGTCTCACTTTCGTAGACATCACGAAATCCCATTTCAAATCACATTACACAACACTATCACAACAAGGCTTTCCACCAGTTCACATTTTTTCACATGTGCCAAGTTTCACCATTTTGAAAACCAAACCATTTTCAAAATACCAATTTATTCACATTACAATTTCACATATTCTTATCACATCATAAATCATTATACCCCAATGAAATATTAATCCTAGAGGGAAGTCGTTTCTACCATGCATGTCGTGCTCATCTCATTGGCTACACCCACGAAAATGAGATATCCAATGCCTATAAGTGTCTCCAAAACACATATGTACCCAACTCCCTAGTAACTTTATTTTCAGCATAAAAGGGTTTTCTATGCTATACATTCCATGTTCCAACATTCCTACACCTTGCTACCTTCCCGACTCAAGGAATGTACCACAACAAATGTCAACACCAAATCTGAGAATCAACTCCAAAGGACCGAACAAACTAATACCACTTGTAACACCCCACCACTACCTCATTGGCTTGAGGAGGCGGTGAGGGTTACTTGGCCTTATGCGATGTTCCTAAGGTGCAAAAGGCTGGAAATAAATTCTGAGGTCTCCGAGAACAATTGGGGAATGATTTTCCCTTGATACAAAACAAACCAAACAACCACAACTATATGATGCATGTCAACAAAGCCAAACTCATACATTACCAAGACAACCAGATAATCCATACACATCTATGCCAACCCAACCCAATACAACATTAGAGTACAATGTGGAAGACTCAACAAGAAACACTACGAGCCATGACACCACCATAGCTCCACACCAAGCTCCAAGCTCCAAGCTCCAAGCTCCACCAAGACATCACAATACACCACTAAAGGAGGGAGAGGCCTTACCTTTTCCCACATCGCGGTACAAAACATATGCAAAGACACTACAGTGCCAAAGCAGGGGGTGAGTACTAAAACTCAGTAGGTTTTCCCCAAATGACTTCCCTACACACGTCACTAGGATAAAACCGTTAGCACATTCATATAAACAGTCTATATAAAATAAAACACAAGTGCAACCATTTCCATAATCCAAATGTGCCCTTACCAGGCCATCACATCCAAACCAATCAACCATGGGACATCCAACTGACAAGACACAACCATTCCAACATTTACCCATTAGCACAAAAATTCCATCTTGCAATGCAGTACACAACAAAACAATCATAACGGTGGCGCTTTCGTCCAACCTGTTTCATCCATTCACAACTAGTGGCTCTTCCCGTCCACTTATCATTAATGGTGGCCCTTCCATCCACTATCAATCCCCCTTTATTATAGTGGTACTTCCCTCCCACTTTCACACAATAATTCAACCAATCACAACCAATCATATAATCCATCACGGTCACAACAACATTATGTAATAAACCAATTCCATTACATGTCAATTCACTTCAATAAATCATCCATTTATTGAAAACCATTTTCCATTCCAAACCCAGTTTCAATAAAACACCCTTATTTATTGAAAACCATTTCTATCAATCATTTTTATAAATCAACCATATCATCCCATTTTAAAATCTTCATTTTAAAATCCATAACAAAATCATTACAAACAAAACCCTCTTTTCCCAAAAATCCACAAAACATCACCCAAGGGATTTTCCACCAATTTATCACATCAAAACACAATTACTTTCAAGCACAAAAAATTAATTTCAACAAGGAACCACTAGTTCTAACCATGTGGAGTCGAGAGTGAATCCACCTACCTTTACAGTTCCCGAGAAAATGACCCACAAGCCACCTCACCTCAAAACAGGCGAACGCACCACCGAAACATCTCTATATCTCTTTCCCTAACATTCACAAGCCTTAATATTAACATCCAAGGAAACCCCAACCCTATATCTACACTCAAAAATTGTAGATCTAGAAAACCAAGAAAGAGAGGGATGTAGATCTAGAGGAAAACACAAGAGAAACAAGGGGAGAGACTTACCCTGGAGAAATCACCTTGAATCCACCTTGAAACCCCTTCGAATCGCTTCTAAATCATGTGGGAGAGACCCTTCAACCCTTGAGAATAGAACATCCCTAGTGAGGCTCGAGTGGGAGGAATAGAGGAGTAAAATGAGGTCATCCCAAGTGAGCCCGGGTTTTAAAACCCTAACTTTAAGTGGTCGCACGGTTAGCCCGCACGGTTTGGAAAACCGTGCGCACGCCACTACCTCGAGAGACAGAGTCTGCACGGTTTCCTCGCACGGTTTGGCAAACCGTGCGCAAGCCATGTAGAGCCTACTATCTCTCCCTGTACAGTTTCCTGGAGCATCTTCATGGTTTACACTAACCATGCTCAAACCGTGCACCCCTTTAAAATCCTCCAAACTCATCCAAAACCATTAAAAACTCTCCCAACCTCTTCCCAACTCATCCCATGATCATTAAACACATAAAAATGTGTAAGAAAAGCTACATACCTCAAAATGGGGGGTTCTATAATGTGATGGTCCATAGATATAGGGAACATATGTTTGGGTTTACAAGGCTATTGAGGTGAATCATATTGTGGGTCGTGCATGGTTGCAGTAGGGAATGTGGTTGATGTCCACCATGTTCATGATACCTTACCACACTGGTTAATATTGTAGTGGGTATCTGAAGATATGGTTTCCCGAAAGTCTTTAGGATGGATTTGTTGACTAGTTTCACGTGGTGGGTTCTGTATAAGTTCATTGCCTATGTGTCTTCTGGATGGATTCTATGGAAGTTATTGGAGCACCAAGACATATGGTGTTGCGTAGTGGGAGAGGAAAATTAGTGGGAATGTAGTTCAAGGTAACCTGTTTCTGATATGATTCTTCTTATATTATTATACTTGGATGTGTTTTTTTGTGAGTGAATCATGATAAGGTTGAGAACCAGTTGTCCTATATGGTGGTTGTTGACTTAGATGTCTGTTCACTAGGATATTAGTATGCATTTATAAAAATTTTATAATAGTAATTATGTATAATATTTCGAATTATACGTGTTATTCAAACGCTATATACATAAAAAATATTTTTCAGGTATCCTGGAAGACATGAATAACTGAGATTGGAAAAACTTACTAGTGCGTTAGAGTTATTGGATGGTTGATACTATAGTATTTTTTGTTATTTACATGGATAATTTAATTTTCATTAATATAATATTACGTGAATGATGAGATATTGGGAATGTTAACATTTATTATTTTGTGGGGTTATTTTTGGATTATATTCTATTTCCCAATCCTATATTTCTTTTATGGTGTGATTCTATGATATTTTAGGAGATATTTCACTTCAAATTAAAATATCACTGTTACCTGTGATACACGCAACACCAATTGTAAATGAATTGCAATATATTATATGATTATTACAAGGAAAATATATTTTTGGGATTGAATATTAATAATGATATTTCAAAAAATTTATAGCATGCATATTTTACAATTATTTCATTACGTATCAATTAACAAGATTAGAAGAGAAAATTCATATGAAAGTAATAGATATTTTTTTTTGGAAAAGCTGTTTTTATTAATGGAATGTGTTTTTATCATTATAAATTAAATTTCAACCAACTTGTGAGAAATTTCAATGAAATTTAAATATTATTTATTCAATCAAATATTTTTAAAATCATATAATATTTTATTTATAAATTGGATATGAAAAAATCCAATTCCATGATAATTTTTTTTCTTCTAGAAACCAATTTCATCCAATTTTCCACATTTATATTAGTGTGAATTTATGAAAATTATTAAAATTTACTTGTAAAAAACTAATTAAATATTCCTTTTCGGTGGTAAAATTATATACATAATTCCATTATAATTTCACTTTCAATTTTATGTGAAAAATCATAGATAATGGTTTCTTATAATAATAATAATAATACAATTCAATTTTCATCACCATATTTTTTTGGATGGTAATTATAAAGGATTTAAATTTTATATATGATATTCATGCATAATTAATCTACAATAATGATAATTTTATATCTACCTTATTACCTTAAAATACATTGGAAAATGATAACATCATTATTGATGTCCCCAAATGAGCATCCGTAAAATCACAATAGACGAAATACATGAACATGGGTATTGTTTTTCTTATAATTAAAATATAGAGGACGATCTCAATGATCACAAGGATCATATGAACCCCAATTTGACATGTGATCACATGACCTACTTTTGTTCTAGAAGATGGAACATGCAGTACATTCCTTATAGAAGCTCTTATGGAGACCCTTCAATAAGTCATTATTCCCTTATTATGGTTCCCCATACAGTCAGTGATAATGTGATGACTACTAAACGTTCACCCTCAGACCATGATAATTTTCAGGTAGATGGATCTAGAAAAACCATCCAAAAATCATTGGTACATTGGGGAAAAGATCTTATATTTGAGAACCTATTTCAGTCGTAAATTCCACATGATGCATCAATGATAGTTAGAGTGATTGTCTATAAAAAAATTCTTATATCCTTATACAGTAAAAAAATAAGGAAAACAATGAAATGAAATAAAAATGGTAATGTTATGATCCCCTTTCCATCATAAACCTCACATGAATCACTGATGCAGTCTACGAGACACTGTAGATGCCCTACTGACATGCCATCTTTATCGTGAAGTATCCTACTGGATTTTCACAACCGACACATGAAAGGATCATATGTGTTAATTATGTCTCTTGTTACCCATTTGGATCCAAATATAAGAAGAATGAGTTATCCATAAACTACTCGCACATCATCACATGACCTTCTATTGGTTACATGGGGCATCACCAATAGGGAATGTGATTGTCTTTGACATCACTCATTCATGCTTGTAAGATCACTAATCAATTATAAAATAATTAATGGGAATAAAAAAATGTGGGAGCCAATTCAGTCCTAAAAATTATGTGACACATCATCACATTATCCGAATAACCCTTGAAAATTCGGTTTGATTTCAAAAATGCACCCTAGAAATCCATCATTGTCACATAGAATATCTGCAATACGGCATTGAAGATCACATGAAATCCTTTAAATAGGACTCCTGATCTCACGAGAATACTTACAAACTTCATCCTATCAAATATGAAATACCCTAGCCATAGTCACATGATTCATCATGACACTGTAAATGGGCCATAATATAATAAATGGGGCATTGATGGGATGATATTTTTGTTGCTAAAAATCATTTGACACCATTGCAATGGCCTATGATAGGATCTAAGCAAATAGATGACATCAAATCCCCCCACATACTTTGTCCTAGATATATGTGATATGTGCAACATAATGAGGAGAATAAATAGGTTTTAAAGGCATGTACATCACATAACCCATCATAAAAAATAAATAGACTTCTTGTTGGAACCTCACACCGTCACACCAGGCAGTTGAGTGGATTTTTTAGAGAGGTTAATCTCACAACTTGAAGAGGCTTACTATCAAGTAATATATGAGGAACAAGCAATGTGATCTTACAAGATGTATAGAAACCTAACTTGGTTTTTCAAAGGACACGTGAAGGACTTATATTGGTTATGAAAATAACATTAAACATATTTTTTGAAACAAAATAGACGTAAAACATGCTGAAACTAGAAAAATATAATGCAGATGCAATAATGATTTGAATAAAGATGGAGATATGGAAGAATTCTATGAAGAACATATATGTTGATCCTCATGTTCTTCACATGAACAATATGACTCATATAATGAAACATGAAAATTTCGACCAAGTCACATGACTCTCCTTTGGTATACAATATGGATCACAAGAAGTACCCTATACACATTAGAGAAAGTCAAATGGCGCACCTCGGGAATTCCCCAAAAATCACATGAAACCATCATAGATCGACATCTAGACATCACAACGACTTATTGACATGTAACCTATATCATATACAGACATCAATACAAGTTAGTTATGTCTCACAAGAGCACCAATGATTGTCAAATGGATCTCATGACAACCTCCGGTTATTCCATCCCAAACTCTCAATGTCCTATAGAAATAAGTGCATTGATCTTGTGTCACCCACGTAACATGTCACATTGACTCTGGTGACACCCAAGTGTGTTAGGTAGATTTCAAAAAGACACCAATGCAAGTCGGATAAATCATGTGATGCACCGTAAGAATATTATCTAGGATCATGTGATGGAATATTGGATTAGCTGGATCTGACTCGCAATTTCCTATGGACAAGTCAGATTTGATCATGCAATATCATTTATAAATTACATCCAGGTTATGCAAAAAACCTTTGAATAGTAAACTGTATTTTGAAATTATTTTTGGAAATATCAGGAATACACCCTATGGCATGTCATGTTTACAATCTAGGCATGTCAAGTAGACAATCAACACATGTCAGAAATTCAAGAAGGCTAGGTCAAATGGGTAACCCAAGACATCATAAACTCATCCTTCCTATGTCTGTAATCTCCAAAAGAATGTGATTAATAAATGTGTATACCCCAATCATGTGAAAATAATGAATCTAATTCCTACCATAACGAGGATACATAGGATTCTCCCTAAGGATTGAGAACTATTTTAAGCATCCATAGTGCAGTCCCACCACATTTATTGTGCATTCACAACGTATTGAGAATGATTGTTTTCCATCTATTGTTTCCCACACTGATAATATCACATATGGTTTTAGAGAGTTTTAATGATCATAAAATTCATATATGTGAACTTCACTATGTAAGACCTGATATACTAACATTTTATGACTCTGATTCCTACCATAACGAAGATATATAGGATTCCTCCCTATGGACTGTGATCAATATGAAAGCCTCCCATGTGTAGTCCCAGAATAAATTCCCCATATCTACATAAAATGATTATTATTATTTTCTATCCCTTGTTTCTCAAACTGAGCATACCTGACATGGGATTAGGGAGGTGAAACAATCATATCAATAACATTGTGAATCTCCAACAGTGATGGAAATATCAGCATATATTCCATGATGAGTGGAATGATATAAAAACCACCACCCATATATGATGGATAAACCTATGGGCCAGTCACAGGGGAATTATCGAACTATTATAGCTATGATTCCCACAATAACTAAGAGACTTAAGATATGAATTCAATAATTGAGCTCAAATACATTGTGAATATGTTCCCAAACAAATTTCATTTCAACAATAGATTAAACTACAAGGGTTTAACAAAGTAATTATGTTTTTATTCTTAAATAAATATGATATATAGGATGCCGCAAAATGTATCTATCCCCTATTTAGGATACTAACCACCCCCGCATGGAAAAAAATGTAGATGTTTCTGGTTATAATTTTTTAGCATTTAAGAAGATATTCATTAATAAGAAATGAATAAACACCTCTGATACATATAGATGGATTCACAAAACTTATCAACATCTTCTTCAAATACAATATGATAAAATATGATCATATTTAGGGTTACTGGTCCTATATTGGGAATTGTAAGAGATTCATGAACATATCTTAAATCTGAAAAAGAGTCCCATAGTAGAGAAAACTTTCCCCCAAACAATGGTTGTAATGAGCTGGACCTCCTATCTTGTCAACATATGTGAGTCGCAATTTGTCATCGGTTCTGAAATACCAACTTACCTACAACTATTAGAGAGAATATATATTTAACGTTATGTATGGGGAAACTATTTGCGGTTTCAGTTTAGGGAGAAAATGGTGGGTTGATGTTAGATATTGTCAAAGAAATTAAACCCCTCATATTCAATTAGTATGCAAAACCAAATTCACCTCAATTATGCTCTTTTCAATTGAACCAAAAATGGTGAACCTGATGTGAATCTCTCAATTAATATAATGATTAATTAATCATGCATCAGATCAACTTTTTATTTCATATCCTACACAAAAAACAGATGATAATCGTGAAAAAAATTCTTATATCCCATTCTCTATAACTAGGGTTCCCATGAAATAAGTCTATCCTTGCATTGATAAGTCCACATGAGTATAATGTTTAGATACTCAATACAAGGGAAAAAAATTAACCATGCATATCTGATTTATTACACATCATTCCTTTGATATTTCACTAATTGGTGATGTTATTCCAGGTTTTCAACATGACATTGGACACTACTCTCATCAAGAGAACCTCAATATGAGATAATTTTGTCATCCAGTTACCATTCTAGAAATCTAGTTGTGGGTCCAACCCCCATAGGTCACAAAATGATATAATCTATTAAAAAATTTTAATATCACACTGTGAACACAATGTTATGGGAGTTCTATCAATGTGGTACAGTCCCAAAAATTGATGTTACCTATTAGGAACTGTATATATTGAAGATGACAAGTGAAAATCGTCTAATAAAGAATCATCTAAGTCGGTATCCATGGTTTCCACAACCAAAAAATTCAGGAACTTATCCCTGGAGTGAAACAATCACCACCTTCAATAACTTATGTGGGTGACCCAGGGGTAAACTATGGTTCCTTTATGGTTAAAGATACATTGATGCGGTATCTTGTCAACCATTGTCACCATCACCATCCCATTGGTACCCATAAATATATTTCATTGGGTACCACCCAACTCATTGTGACCTCAGATTCCCAAGCATAGGAAATAAGGAAGACTCGTCTGGAGAGGAAGGCACTAGATATCTGGAGAGGCCTCATATACACACTCTCAATGATGATGTATTCTCGTATATTCTTTCATTAACCAGCTATCAAGATCATATCTCCGCTCACTTGGAACAAGTCTGGGGGAATATTCAAGCCGTAGGCATGGGGGAGACATATATCCCTACCCCCTTGAATTATATCCATCATAATATTCTAGTGGAGATGAAGGATAAGTGTGGGATCATATCCCTAATTAAATTAATTATATCTACAAGTATATAGTCGAGATGAAAAATTTACTAGATTTTATCCCTATAATCAGTTTTCTAAAATTCCATTACATCATAGTAATTACTGAAGAACTCCATTGTCTTATTCCAGCACTGGTACCAAAACAGGTACATGCATATCTTCATATCCCCATATCCATGTTATCTCAACACATTGATCATTATAAACAAGTGGTTTCACCCAAATATAAAAATATTCTTGGAATCGCCTAGGATGATTATAGGCATACTCTAGTTAGATAAGGCATCATTCTAGGTTCATATTCCAATTCCAACTGGTCTCATTAGGTGAATGCAGATAATTCCTTAGGACAAGGACCCATAGTTGTCTAAAAAGAATGTCAGCCTCTTTGAAAATCACAAGATCATTCTCATATCCCCATTATTTATAGGTCAAACCATGTGAGAGTCAAATACATCTTGTGGAAGTCTCATATTCCAATCAATGAATACTAGAGGCATACTATAATGGCCCCGAATTGGATTCAAATCCATGTTCTTGCTGAGGATCACCAATAGAGAATAGGAGATGCCTCATGATAGTCCCATATTCCTATCAGTCAATCATCATGGTATATCCGTGTGGATCTAGAAAGTCAAATTAATATTCCTATATTGGCTGAAAAAAAACTAAAACATCATCATTTTGATGAAATATAGGAGTATGAACTAGTCCATTCTCCCATTTTGGATGTTTGTCAGCATATTCCATGGGGAATTAATATTTAGGATTAACTCATATTCTCACTATAACTGGGGCTCACCATGTGAGAGGAACACACACCTTCTGTAAAGATCATATAACAACATTGGATAAGAAATGTTATATTCTAAAGGCTCTATATTGGGATCATATTTCCTTCCTGGTCGAGGCCCACCAAGGGAAAATGAAACATGCCTCAGTACATTATCATATTCATGTCAATAATGAGGAATAGTCGTGGAATATTATAGAAGCATCTCAATATAATATTCATACTCTCAAAACACCATATTATTTTCAAAATGATGAGGAAATCATCATATAGTCAGATCATATCCCAGTATAATTCTAAAATATAGGTAGACATATTTTCACCATGACATAAAATGAGACCCATATCCTTAATCTTTCTAATTATAGTGTCATTTATATTCTCTAAAACACATTAACAACAACTCAATGTTCTTCCATCTCTTTATCCAAATTTGAAGATGATCCTTACATTGATTGTCCTCCTCTTAGAAATGCAAAGATGGATCTTAGGCACTCCACTCTTGAAACCTGTCATGGTCAAAATTACCAATGTGATATCTCCCATGCACAATAAAATAATCCCTATTCCTAGACCAAATTTTATAGAGAGGTGTTAAAAACTCATACACCTTCATATAGATAGTTTCACAAAACATCAGGATCAAATTTATATTGTTCCCCAACAACTTTTAGTATCACTGTACTATAGTTAGTAGGAAACACCAAGAAACATCCTCTGTGGTTTGACCTGATGGAGGAATGTATGTATTTTTAAGAGTATTTTAACATTTTTATATGGAGATATTTTTTATGAATAAACATCCCACCTTTTTTAATTCCCACACCACATCACACATTGAGTCCACAAATTTTCTAGAAAAGGATCTCATTTCTTATCTACAGAAAAATATGTTTTCTATTGATCAAAAAATTAACGCTTATACATCTCCTTTATCAATGATACGATAATAACCTTCATCTCATCAAATAAAACTATTGTTCTCTAGATATTGGTTCCTTTTCCATAGCCTAAAACTCAGGATTTTTTAATCATGAAAAAATCCTACATTGTTTTTTTCTCCAATTTGAGACAACACTCTACCGAATTATTTCCATATCATCACCACACATAATTTTCTAAGTATTGGGAAAAAATATAGCATTGTAAGTCATTATGTAACAAAAAAAATAGAACCCTTAAGATATGGTGCCTTATTATTTTATAGACTCCAGTAAAATCAGGAGACCAAGTAACACCTGAGATAGTTGGTCACTAAAATAGAATTCACTAACTATAATGTTTCACATACATCATAAACATAGAGAGAGGATAGTTGGAAGATCTATAAACATGGCCCCTCAAAGAAATGACAATTCATTTCATACACGGAATCCACTATTGTGATCAACATGAAAAATTCATTTAAAGAATGATTCCTATCATTGGAATCCATCACACCCAACTCTAAGAGAGAATAGACCTAAATAATCAAATGGTCCATAGTATCAACTTTCATAATAGACATACAGAAGAAGACCCATCTCACGTGGAACAGGAAGTATCTACCACTTCCTATAACTCTCGGATCATAAACTCATATGAGAATTATTAAAATATCATAAGAAAACAAAAATAATACTCTCCCTAATTAACTAGAAGAATTTATATATCAATTACCATCTACAATTTCACCATCCTCTGAGGGTGTATAAGGTAAATAAATTGTGATTCTAGATCAACCATATACCACTGAGATGTTGGAATTAATATCTCAATCACTATCACTAGGTCCATCATCCCCTAATAGAGTCCTGGGGGAAATCAATAATGAATCAAGATCATCCCTATCCCACTGGGATGAGGGAATTGGTATCTCAATGACTATCCTAGGAATCACCAAATCCCCACCTGAAATCATTAAATCCTCAATAATAGTATTAATCAATGAAAATTGTGGCCCTTATTAACCCCCATCCCATATGGATAACTGTATTTTCCTTATCTTTATCAATATAGATGGGATTTTTTTCTCCATGTGCGGAGGTAAATATCGATGGTTTCCATACCATGCATTCCTCACATCACAAGACCAAACTCTACTATTTGGGGCTCATTCGGAAATCACGACTGGAACCTCCCTCAAAGTCATTTTTTATAGACTCAGACTAGAGTAATATATGAAAAAGGCATTCATACATCTCTATATTTTCAAGAAATAATGCCCCAACATTGCTCAGGGTTCAATAAAGGTTCTTGATGAATGCAGCAAAGAATCATCTTGTTCCCTTGAAATAAATAGGGAAACCCCCATTTCCTAATACACTTATGTGAATATTGTTAGAGTAAATCCTAGAGTGCCCCACTCTGTGGATTCAAACCAACATTATGATAATAAATGACTAAAGAGTTTAAAATACATTCAGAAAAGGGTATCATTAATATATAACGTTGGAAAAATATAGATATATCTATCAATGAATTGCATTAGACAGATACATATTATTCAAAATTACATATTTGATAATAATTGATTGATAATTAAAGGATGAATTGAAAAAATGGTTATTAATGATGGATTCAGGAATATGTCATAAATCATTAAGAGAGAACTAGTGCTAGAAATAATTCCATGTAAAAGGATTTACTGATACCAAAATCTCATCCTATTAATGAATTTCACTCCCTAATCAATGTAGGACCATTTCAAAATAACCCCCATACTTTAGATAATATTATCACAAAACAAGTCTAATAAGGAAACCATTTTGTGTTTATGGCTCCACAACTAAATCCTGTTGGAATCCATTTGAAAATGGAAATCCTAAAATGGAATATTGTGCAACATTAATACCCCCAAAATTAAATTATCGATGGAATTAATATTTTTATCATAGATAATAATAAAATCCTTTTATCATATGATATTTGAAAAAGGACACATAGTTGTGTCGTCATCCTTCTCTTAGTTTTTTAATTTTTGATCATAATTGAATTGGTTTGATATTGAACACCATGGAAATGGATTTAATGCATGTATTACCATCCTAATCAACTATTCCTATGATATAACTTCCTCAACTAAAAAGTAAAAAAATATATCTTGATAATTTAACTAATTCCATTCTAATAATGACCCATCTGTTAAAAGCTTCAATTACATGAATTCATTGTCCTACTTTTTCCCTTAAATAAAATTATATGATTGACTGACACACATTGATAATGATCTCAAGAAAGAATACCATTACACATGTTCATAGATATTAACAACCAATGAGACCCAAAATAGGTTGTGTTTTTATTGTTAGCTATGTCTACATTATCTCATATACTTGAGATAACCATGACATAAATACATGAGAAGATGTCTCAATGATTATAATCTAGAAAAAGATGATTTTCACACTTTTTATGTTTAATGTCTATAGGATGAATAAGGACCACTTAAAATTTCATTAAGATTACTATCATGGAATATCTAGGTTCTCATTATACCATCTAAACTATTACATCCTTTTGATATGACAATTAATCTAAAGAAATTTTCATAAAAATTTTGTATTTATAAGTATCAGTACAATTATAGTGACATAAAAACATGTATATATAAAATAGTATATATGTAATGGTAATAAAAGTACATATTAATGTTGGGTCTAGGTCACACACATTGAACACTCCATCTTTAACTGAATCCAACTACTAACAACTCTCAAACTAATCACTCTCACTTGAGAGTCATGGTTTTTGTGAGATATGGATTTATTCATAGAATATACCTTTTTATTTTCAATGTATAATCTATTAACTATGAGTTCATATATTTTAGTAAAATCCTAGAAGATATTAATCTTATGTATAATATAATTTAATCATTGGTGTGACCAAATATTCTTGGTAAGAACCACTTCTATAGTAATATAAAAATAATATGTAATAAAGTATGAACATATAGACACAACCCAATATTTGAGGTAATGCTTCATATCAAGAACACCTCGATAACTCTATCGAATGACTTAATATAGTCATTTGTTAAATAGAATTGGGGAATTTTTTTTTGAGATTCACCATCACACTACAGCACCATTAAAGGAATACATATTCTGACTATCACTTCAGATCATCTATATCAATCTATAAATAATAATCATTGCATCATATCACTAATTTTTCTTCATTAACTATCAAAACTAGTAACATATCCTTTGTATGCTTGAAGTTCATCAGGATATGTTTCACAATTAAAAAATTAATCTCTCTTAGATTATTTTTGTATCTTCCCACTATTAATAAAGAAAATGAAAAATCAAAACTATTATATAGCATGAAATACATGATAGATCCAAATCCAGAGGCATAATGCATTATAGTCATTCATTCAATCTCCTCAAGTGATTGGGGGAAAAATTTCATTGATAGATTGATACCATGTGACATGGAAAATAACCCACTCTGGGATACATCCATACTAAAATTTTTATGTAACATTTCAATAAATATACATTGAATTAGCCCAAAAAACTCAAACACCTCTCTCGATAGATTTTCATTCCTAGAATGTGGAGTTGATGAACTAATAATTTTAGGGAGAAATATTTATTTAACCATGTAATTACTGAATATAATAATTTCATGTCATTTAAAAAATTAAAATATCATTCACATATAATTATAGCAAAAGGATGGAATTATCATTAACCTCTTTTTACCCACATGAGTTTTTTTATTAATTAAAAAAATCCAAATTCAATTATGGTCCCATCAAAATAAACCATTTGTGATCATGATGCTTTATTTAACCCATTAATGGATATCTTCATCTTTCAAATATTGTTGTAAATATTAAAAAATCCATTAGGACGAGTCAAATAGAATACTCAAACCAAATTCACATTTAGAAAAGCAGTTTTGATATCCCTTTTCCAATTTTCATAATCATGGAAAGATTCTATTTCTAGTAATATGATGATTGATTTTTAAATTTATACATGTGAGAAAGTTTTTTAATAGTCTATGCCTTGATGTTTCCTCAAACCATTTTCTACTAGTATTACTTTGGAGGTATTGGAATTACAATCCATGTTTAGATTTTTTAGAATATCCATTTTCATCCAATGTGTCATACATCAGCTCAAGGGTCTACCAAAATCCTACCTTGTTTTTGATACATGGCCATAATCTCAAAATTCGTATCATGGTTATATTTAATAACATATTAGAATTATACTGATTTATTGTAGGTCAGAGGTTCATCGGCCTCATGGAGTAATGTTTCACTTAAATAGGATTCGAAAAAACTACAACATTGCGGTTCTCTAACCTATCAAGTTCACTTCTACTGTACTTTTCCTTATCAGAGAATATATATCTTTATATCTATTGTACTAAATGTTCCCAAATTAACTCATTTTTTATTATGATAATCAACACCATTGATAACAATATTTCACAAAGTTTATCCATTTTAAATTATTTCCCTTTTTGAAATATGGATTTTCTATCTATAATCACTTTTTTATCATAAGGGGTATAAAGGTACTGACATTTAGTTTATTTTTGTCTGCCTATAAATATATTCACTTCATGATTTTGGATGGTAATTTTTATTAGTTTTAGTTTGAATAAATTATCACAGTGTTATACCCGTAACTATGTTATATTTGGTTTCTTTTCACACAAAAAACAGACATGGAATCCTATCGGTCTATTTACCTAGTATTCATTTAGGATTATATACCACTATTTGTAAGGTGTCTCCCAAAACAGATAGTGGAAGTGTTTCATAAATCATCATTGATCTAAAAATGTCTATAATGGTCTAATTCAACCCTTCACTAACAGTAGTCCACTATGTAGTATATATATGATTGAGTTTTGAAAAAATCCAACACATCATTAAGTGATCAATGAAATATTAGATAATATACTCTCCACATTGGTATGGTAGAAATTCTATAATATTCATACCAAATGTTTCTAATACTTCATGTTGATATTTATTAAACACAAAAAAGAATCAAACTTATACCACATTTTTTAGATAAAATCATACCTTCTATATCCATAATTAAAAGTAATTAAGAAAGAAAACATACCCCTTGATTCTACTAAAATTTGACCATAATAATCAATAATAAATCATTCCACTAGTTTAATGGATTTTACTCTATTCCCAGAAAATGATTCTCTAGTAATTTTCCCTTATAAACTAGCATCACGTACATGAAGGGGTTTTAACATAGTTGAATCTAAATACCCCTATTATTTTAATTTCTATAATCACTACTCATTTACATAACTAATCCTATTGTTACATAGGAAGGTGTTATATGAGTGATGTTCAATTATATTTTCATTAATTCCCATCATAGGGTTTTTTGAGTTCATGTATGTATAATCCATTAATAATATGTGTCATAACATAACATTTTCTATCTATATAAAAGAGACAAAATACTTGGAAATTTATAGGGATAAAATCACTCTTCCAGGGATGCTAGAATCAAACCATTTTAAAACCAATGATCCACTTCACCTTTTGAAATATTCTTGAATCTACTTGTCTACTATATATGAATAAATATATGTGTGTCCTATGCTTTATCTAATTCCCAACATTTATGTCATGATATATTTCCATCAATGAAAAAATTACATAATGTAAAAGTTTATTTTTTCTTTTTTTTCTAGTTGTGTAGTTATTCTTCTAATGTCCTTTCATTCCACATAAAAATAAGAAATATTTCTTCACATTGACTTCCCTCAATATCATTAGATATTTCAAAGGGAATTTTTTAGGTGTCTTCAACCTAGATTCAAACATAAATCACTTATCCATTCCCTTCCTCCTATTTTTCCACATAAGTAAGCGTGATTTTTTAATCATTATATCCCCAAAACATAATGAACTAAATCCAAATGATCTTAATGTGATTCTCCATGTTATTCATATTATAACCAATAATAAAAGTATATAAGATCTTTGAAAATCTACATAATTGATATCAATTTCTAGTTGTAGTTTTAGTTTGAAAAAAAAGTCTTCATGTCTCTAAATATACCATATCATCATCAGTAAATGAGGTTATTATTTATTCCCTTATTCTACAATACAATAATATAGTACACTAGATATATCATAACTTTCATTCTTTTATTTCTATTGATAATGTTATTGGAGACGAGTGAGCATCTTATAGGCATCTTAATCCTCAATAATTTTCATAAATTTACATGAAATTGATGAAAACATAAAACAAATTACATATAGTGGATAATCTACATTATTATGTATTTTTCATTATCCCTTTCTTACTATCTAAGGTGGTTCAGTAAAAATTTGTGACTCCAACACATAAATCTTACTCTGTTAGAATAGTATTATATGCAAGCCCCTATACCAATCCTAAATGTGAAGGTTAGTTATGAAATTTTCATTATCCAGTATTTATCATAGTGATAATGTACTAGTGGTGTTAGTGATTTCAATTTTTCCTAAAAAACATTAGTAGTAAGAAATTTATCTTGATTACCTTTGTAGATACACTTGAGTAAATATTTTTTTAATCATTTAATTTCACCCATTATTTTATCAAACTCTAATATCCCTCACTATTATATTTGGAATATTATATTTTTTTTATTAATCTAGTGTAAAGGATCCATGTAACCTCTTCTCAGAATAAAATATATATTTCTACTCTGCTAATCGAATAATTTATGGTTGGTATTTGACTAGATAGCCAAATTAACTCATAGATCCATGATATGTTGAGTGAAGAACCAACCTAAAAAATATTAACATGATTTACTAAATACTAGACTTTAATGATATAATAAGATATCATTAAATCATTTTTACAATCACTTGTTATATCTTCTAATAAACCTCATAAAAATCTCTAGTAGTTTGAAGTGCCCTAAATATTAGATGATAATTACCCTATAATCCTGATTTTGTTAAAAATTTATTGATATAAGGTTTTTTGTGTGATAATATATATTTTAGGGGTTTTAATGTTATTAATTGAATATAATATTTTTTTTCTTAATTTTTTTATAAAATGTTGTCACTATAACACGTGAACATGCCTTTAAAAGAATTCATTTATCACATATTTACGCATTTTATATGCTTTTCCTTTATTTTTTTCTCACATTAAACTTGTATATGCATAGAATATTAAACAATTCATAAAGGATAAGGATTGCCTTATTTCCCATTATCATCTAATATTGGTTGATCCATTTAACCACATTTGGTCAACGATTACCTAGTGTTATCAAAACATAATCTACTCATAACACATAACATATCATTCCCCAATCTTGTTGATTAACTTTTCAAATGAGATATCACCTCTTCATGGAGGGGACCACACATTACAACACTATCATCAAATATACATGTGATTCTCACACACAGAAGATGGGTTCTAGGGAATAATAATGTATATATACATAAATTGTAATTTCAGACCCTTATAAATAGTTAATTGAAAGAAGATGATGTGAATACCTTTATAAAATTATCTACATATTAAAAACATCATATGTAGTTGTAATAAATATTTAAATAAATTAAAACCTATACAGGTTCAGTCAATTTCTCAAGACTTTTTGATATGAAAAGTATATATGAAAAAATTAAATTTTAATAAATTCAATGTAATGGGATATAAAATAAATTAAACGAAGTATACAATTCATATAATTTATTTTCATTGGGCGACATTTAAATTTATTTTATTACAAAAATAAATTAAAACATTAATTTAATATAATACCAAAAATAAAATTATTATTTTAAATAATAATTTATAGTTATTTTTTATAAAAATTAATACATTAAATTTACATTTAATAAAAATTAATCTGTACCCGAAATTTCAGCCAAACCTATTGTGGCTTAGGAATAACACTCATAGTCCAATTAGGGGATGGTAGATTCCTCCCAGGGACTTAACAGTTTTGGAAAACCCCATTTAAGGCTATTCTAGGCCAGGAATACTGGCCTTAACCCATTTTATATCACATTGATCAATCCATATCAATTGGATGGTGGGTCAAATCCAACAGAACCCATTGAGCCCATAGAAACTGGGTCAAGGAGTCAACTCATTAATGGAGAGATGGTGTAATGTCTAGGTAAAGCATAGAAAATGGTCATATAGGAATCCTGGTCTCAATGGTCTCAACCAGGGCGTAAGTGGTGGTTGAGGGTTAGTGGTAGACGAAGGTCAAACCTGATTTGGGGTGGCTACAGGATGGGCGATGGAAATGGTCATTCCTGGTGAGCAAGATGGTTTCTTTGGTGAGTAGTCGACTACAAATAGTGGTGATAAATGAGGTAGGTTGTTCAAATGGTCCATCTATGTAAGGGGTATAGAGGATTAAGTCAATCCGAATAGTATTTGAGGTATGCTAGGATCTGGAAACACAAGTGGCCGCAACAGAGGTACGAGCACCTCATGGTGGTGGGTAGAGATCAGTTGGAAATATTTGGGTGGGGAAAGATATCTAGACTGTGGAGAAGGAAAAGGATTCATATATGGAGGGGTCTAGGATGGAGTCTTTTTGAGAATCTATCCAATGGGGGATTAGGTATTACCTTGTCCCTCTATATTTATTTTAATTATTATTAATAAGTTTGCCTAGTGCTTCTAAGAGAAGAAATCAAATTTTCTGCCCCTATTTTCCATTTTATTATCTTCCCAAAAAATCTATCCTGCCCCTAATGTTTTTTTTCAAAAAATATAAAATATAAATTAAATGAAAATTTATATATTTATATATATATATATATATATTTGGAAAATCATACCTAGGAATGTTTGTGTCACTATGTAAAAACGGTTCCAATTAGTATTGGAATAGTTATTAAATATCATTCATAATTATGTAAGAAATTATTTGATCAAAGGAACTCAATAAAAAAATAAATAGGAAAAATATAAATATATATTTTAATTAAATTTTAAATATATATAGCTATATTTTTTTCAATACAAAAACTTTTGATGGCAATAACAAGGCAACCTGGAATTAGATTAATGTAGATTATGTTCCACTGGGATTAATTTAGAAACCTCAAAAAAATTAAGTTAAAATTTAATTTTTATTGGCTTCAAAAATTCACATTATCCATTGATACAAATTAAAGGTAACATGGATTTTAGTATATTTCAGTGGGATGATAATGTTATTTTTTAATCTCTAGAGTTTTGTATGTTCATTGACTTTCGTGTTTTATTCCTCAATAGAGTTTAAGGACCCCTCATGAATATATCGAATTACATTATTTAAGAAATGGTTACCCTATTTTATTTGAGTCACATTTTTCTACATCTCATTACCAGTTACCATTACACAATGGATTAAATGTAAATCCCTTAAATATCATCCACACATTCTTCATGAATCCATAAATATGTTGTTTTTCAAAATCTATGTGCTAGCACAGAGCTCCATTAAACAATTTTTTGTTGCGATAATCCCCTTAATCATGCTAAATTGACCTGTAGAGGTGTTATTGTATCACATTATTAGATATATTGTTTTTCTACCTAGAATGAAAGATGAGAGGGGATCTCTCGATATGTTGGAAAAAATCAATCAACTAAAATTAAGATCCTCGTCTACTTATATAGTGGATGTTTAAAATACCCGGTTGGGGTTCCCTGGCCCCTGTATATTTGACCTCCATTAAATAAGTAATAATTATATTTTTATGAAAAAATAAATGAATCCTGAATATTATTTATATTTGGTCAAATAATTGTAATATATATTTAATATAGTAACTTATGAACTTGAGTCATTAACAAGACAGATAATTTCATCTAATATTAAATCAACGTTGTGAATTAAAATCATATTACTTTGTATAATTATATTGAATGTATTTACTTAAGCACTTATTAATGACTTTAATTAATAAATTCAACCAATTTATTCTATAGATAACAATAATTAATTTATTTTTTGAATATCATTATTATTTGTTCAACACTCCAACCAAGTGGCGGTCCCATCATGTCCAACATACATATCACCATAATGTGAAATAATATTCAATGCACTATTGAATGTGACCCTCTCAGCCCCTATATAAATAGTTGTGAAAAAAACTAATACTCAAAGAGTGGAGTTTAGAAACCCATCAAGGCCCCTCTAGAGAAATAAAATAGTCAAATCAATGAAACCAATCCTAAAAACATGCACTATTAAATATAATCTCTTTGTCATATGATATCTAATAAATTTGGACACATAATTGTGTCATTATTCCATTAATTAATTATTATTACTTTATCATAACCGGTTTAAATTACTTTTGACTACCATGGATATGGATTTAATTAAGGTACAACCATACCAATCATCATGAAAAGAAATATAACTTTCTCAACCCCAAATCAAAAAATTATAGAATTATTATTCAACCAATGACATACAACCAATGTTGTACCCTACATAATCTAACTCAAAATGTATAACAACCCTGCTCTTTATTAAAATCTTTTCCTTGATTTTTTGGAAGTAGGTGCCTCGGTCAAATACCAAGGATAAATTTATTAAAGAGGAAAAAAAGCATATTACATGAGTCTGAAATATGGGATATTATTACAATCTTTTTAAAAAATCGGGAGAAAATCCCAAAGCAAAACATCCATAAATGTAATGTTTTGGTTTACCCCCTTGTTGGAAAGACCATCAATAACAATGTTATCTTCATGAAAGGCATGATTCAAAATCTAGATGATATCCATGAGAGAAGCAAGGATATTCATCAAACGAGATGTGAGAAGCTAGGCGAGGTGCACCGCCCCTTTCCAAATAGCATTGATAATAGTGGTTGTATCACTTTCAATACAAATATTGTTCCAATCCTTTTGTTTATAAAATTCAATATGAAGTAATACCCCCGCCATTTCTTATTATAGATATGATGTCGTACCACAATCGCCAAAGAAACAACCATAACACCTTCCAAGATAGTCGATGAAAATAACACCACATCCTGTAGGTCCCCGACATCCTTTAAAGGAACCATAAATATTCAAATTGATCTATCATATATGTAGAGAATATCAAAATAACTCAAATTTGTGTCTAGTATTTCTGTATAAACCGTCAATCCTACGCTGGTGAAGGATCTCAATGTCACTAACAGTGTTTTCACAACAAGTTTTCTGAATCAAGGAATCATCATGGTTGGCGTTGAGAATCTCTTCCATACCTGGGTTGAGCCTGAATTGGAAATTGTTATAAATAATATTATTTCTATCATACCAGATCACATGGAGGATCTCAATAATAGTAGTCAAGAAGAGGTTTTTGATTTTTTGAGAAGATTAAAAATTTCCACAACATTGCAACTGTAATGTGATAGAATCAAGAAGTAACCATCTACAACTAAAAATTTCAAGAATGTAATTACAATGAGTTGTAGCTATGGAACAAGACAGAAACAAATTATTAGCATTCTCTCTATTTTGGTTCCACATGTGACACCTAGAACAAAGCGGAATCCCAAAATATTGAAGACAAATATCAGTATGGACTCTTTTATAAGAAATATTCCAAAGAAGAGTATGTATCGAGGGATTAATCCAAGGACTACTAAAATATTTCAACGAACATAATCTATAATCATAATTTATGTAATTTTAATGGTAGAATCATTTGTAATTAAGGACACCATTATCAGGGTGCACCGTTCGTAATCATTTCATTTCATGCATAAGTGTTTCACATTGATCATATAACATGTATTCATAAAACAACATCATTTATTCCATGATAAAGGAATTTGAAATTAATACATGAAACTATATAAAAAACAAATAAATTTTCATAATGATGAATACCTTTTATAGAGAAATAATCATGGTATTCACTACAAAATGACTTTGGCTTAGAAAATTGTAGTGTAATTTTGGCAGCATAATGGTATGAAAGAAGAATTCATAAAAATGGTTGATGATAGAGAAATGGTAGTCTCATAATATTTACATGAAATTTATAGTAAATGGGTCATATATATACATGTCCCAATAAATTTAATGGAATTTAGAATTATAATACAAAATAATTTCATGAATGTAAATGAGAAGAGAAAAATTCCTTACAGAATTTTGGCTTGGTAATAGGTGTGCATGGGAGGAATTAATGAAATAGAAAGTGGTCTATCATCATTAAAAATTAGGAGTAAGTATGGGGGAGGTTCAAAATCATACCCCATCTTTATCAAATGTAAATAAAAGGGTATAACAACATATGGAAATTTGGACAAAAATGAGAAAGGATAAAATCTATTACAAAAAATCTTGCATGGTAACGAATGTAAACAAAAGGAATTAATGAGAGAGAAAATGTTATCTCATCATTAAAACATAAGTTGGGAAGTGTGGGGAAGGTGAGAAATAATAACCTAACAATTTTAATTGAAAATAAATTGTCCTAACAATATAAATAATCTTGTACATAAAAAAGGAAAGAAGGAATGTGAGGATCCCTTACATGGATGTGGGAACCGAATGGCTTCAGAGAGGCCTTAGAGGGGATTTTTGGAAGAATGGGGCACCTTAGAAAAATTATAGAGAATTTAGGGAAGATGTTTTTATAGCTACAACTGTTTTGAGTGAGGAGGAAGTGGGATCCTGGGTGGGTTTATATAGGAAATGTGAGGAAATTCTTTATTATTTAGGTTTCGGACACTACACATAAAGTTAATAAAAATATCAAAATAAAAACCATGGTTTTTGCCCACGGTTTTTGAAAAATGGTATTGGAAAACATTATTTTATAATGAAAATGGCCAATATTTTTAAAACATTAGGCATTATTATGTGGAGGTGAGTCACACTCTGAAGGAAATTATTTTAATATTTTAAAATGATTTATATGGTCTGAAGGGACCACTAAGGCATTCTAAAATATAAAAAACAAACAACAAATATCATTATTTTAATGGTAAAACATATATTTGCTAAAAATCTCATTTATAGTATTTTATTAAATCACTATTGGGTTATTATTATGTCATAAAACAAATTATATAATAAAATGGTATAAAAGTTTTTCTAAGAAATTCAACTATGTCATAAAATTATGAAAAATTAACCACTGAGTTATTTTAATTTTCTGATTACAAAAAATATTCTTTTTATCTAAATTTTTTTCTAAATATGTAAATTTTTTATTTTTAAAATAAAAACCAACATTTATCCAAAATTCATATATTTTGACAAAAAACAGCTTTCAAACCATAATAAAAAATACAATTTTATTCATAAAAATTATATGATCATTTATATGTAATAAAGAGAAATTTAGTAATAATATTTTTTGAAAATAATATTTATTTTAAAAATCCATTAATTCAATAAAATAGATCTTTTAGTTTAATATTAACTACAAATAATATTTTTTCTTTAAAAACTATTTAAAAACTAACAATGATAAAATAAATGTATATTCTTTAATCTATACAAAAATAATACATGGAATAATTGTGGTAGGGTCTTCTAAAATAACCCCTTATAACACCTGCATCTGACCTAATGGTAAGGTGTGTGATGGTGATAGACTCTTGGGGGGGGGCTCGAATAACATTGCTTGGGTGGGAATTGCTATCACCTTTCCCTTATACAGTAGGCGGTTCCGTTAAAGCTTAACGTATTGAAGCTCGACTTGGGCTTGGTCAAGAGAGAAGACCATTGAAAATACCTCTTTTTGAGTTTTAACAAATTGTCTTAGAATGGATCAATTATACTGGATGATGCCAACACATCCATTGAAAGATTTAATTGGATTTGTTAAAGCCCTATATTTATAATAATAATTTTCTAAAAGTTCAATGGCTATATTAGCAATGGTATCAATTATTAAATTCATTTTAAAATCAAAAAACATGAAAACAAAGAATTTAATATGTTTTATATAACTGTTCTACATAATAATACATTTAATTAGATCAAGAAGAATATTAATCAACAAAATTTTGGGTCATTACAATCTTCCCCCTTAATAAATTTGACCCTAGATATTTCCTTTTTCCACACTAAAATAGATGATGATAACTATAATTCATCACTTCTTCTAATTCCCACATTTCTTCTTCAAATTTTTGATTTCTCCACAATACCTTGACAAGGGGCATTGTCGTATTTCACAGATATTTTTTCCCTACATTCTAATATATTCACCATCATCTCTTCACAGGAGACGTCATTATCCAATGTTACCACCTCTAGATTGAGTACAAACGATGGGTCAGGTATATGCTCACTCAAGGGTGATACATGGAATACATGATGTACTTGCGATATGTTTGGTTGGATTTCTAGTCGATAGGCCACTGTTCCAATGGGATCAACGATCTCAAAAGGGATGATATACCTTGAACTAAGATTTTCCTTCTTCCTAAATCTCGTAACTCTATTCTACAGTTATATTCAAAGTAATAACATGTCTCTAACATAAAACTCTTGGTCTCATAAATGATTATCATCATAGCTCTATTTTCAACTATTAGTAGCTTTAATGTGTTGCTGGATGGTCTCAACATTCTCCCAAATTTATTTGACCATTTATGGACTCGGGAGATTTCTCTCCACAACATCATCTCAACATACTAGGGTTCTACACCTATTCCCATAATGGTCTTCATAAGGATCCATTCAGAATCATGAGTGTAAAATGTTGTTGTAAGATAACTCAACATGAATAAGATGTTGATCACTTCCTCCTGTGCAGTCAATTGTACATTCTCTCAACATGTCCTTAATTTTTGGCTAGTCTGCTCAAATTTGGCCATTAGTTTGAGGTAGATATGTCATACATAAGTGAAACTCTGTATTCAGAGTATTTTGAAGAATATTTCAGAACATAAAGGTGAATCTTGTATCTCGATCGGATACAATCGATAGTGGTACTCCATGGAGCCTTACCACTTCTCTAATGTATATCTATTCTAGTTTATCCAATGAAAAACCCACTCTAATTGAAATGATTTGTGTAGTCTTTTCAAGATGTTCCACAACAACACATATTGATTTTTTTCCTTTGGATGTCTTCAGAAGTCTGGTGGCAATGTCCATGGTGATGCTCTCACATTTCTATGTAGGTATAGGTAATGGTTTCATCATCCCCATAGGATTCTACCTCTCATACTTTACTTGTTGACATACAAGGCACTTTGAGGTATACTCATTGATCTCATTCTACACGTTATCCCACACATAATTATCTCAGAGATCTTGATACATATTTGTGTTTCCTTGGTGAATGGAGAAATTCAAACTATGTGTTTCATCCAAACATTCAATCTAAATTTAAAATTGATGGAAGATAACATCTTAACCAAAATCACACAATCCCATCTTTATTATCATTTAATTCAAAGGATTTCCATTTTCTGATTATTTCCACATTATTTTGAATTCCCACATCACCCTTTTGGGCATCCTTCAACCTTTCAAAATGAGATGGTTGAGAAATCATTTTTGAAAGGATTGAGGATGTTCCCTTGTTTTTGATTCCCATGTCCATCTTCATCAAATCTAAGAGGATTATATCCTTTTGAATTCTCATCAATGATATAATTGATGGGTCCTTTATACTTAGATCATCCTATTCCTTGTTTTCTTTCCCAGGGTGGTAATGGATTGATCATTCATAGTCATTGATTAGCTCTAACCATATTCATTGGAACATATTAGTCTCTTTTTGTGTGAATATTTATTTGAGGATTTTGTGATCTGTATATATTTTATACTTCTCTCTCAAATGGTAATTCATCAAAATATTCAAAGAGAAGATTACTGCAGCCAACTCCAGATCCTATGTTGGATAGTATTTTCATGTTCCTTCAATAGCCTTGAACCATAGGCAATGAATTTTTCATTTTCTTTAACAAACTACCCAGAACCTTCTTCAAAGAAAAACCGGATACCACAAAAAGGTATCCACTTGTGGGTTGTGTGAGAACATGAGTAGTGATAATCCTCCTTTTAAATTCTTTGAAGCTATCTTCTCCTTCATAACTCGATGAAAACTTTACTCCCTTCCAATTTATCTTGGTAAGAGGGTTTGAAAATTGTGATAAATTTTTCACAAATCATCGATAGTATCCACCTAACCTCAGGAAGCTAAGAATATAATTCCCTAATTATGGCCTCTATCATTTCTCAATTGTATCTATCTTGGAGAGATCCATAGATATCCCATTGCTTGTGCTAATATGACCCATGTATGAGAAATCCTTTAACTTGGAATCATACTTTTTTTACTTTTCATAAATCTTATCCCTTTCATGGTCTCTAGTATAGTTGTTAGATACTCCTCTTGATCCTACTTGGTTTTGGAGTATATTAGAATATCAACTATAAAAACTACCACATATTTGTCGAGCTAATCTATAAAGATTATATTAATCAAGTCTATAAATATTATTGGATCATTAGTGAGTCTGAAATGAATCACTAGGAATTCATAATGCCCATACATTGTACAAAAAAGTAGTATTAGGGATAGCCTTCTTCATCACCGTTACATGTTAATATCCCGACCGAAAATCTTTCTTGTATAAGTATTGTTCTCTAAGTAGATGATGGAACAATTCATCAATTCGAGGTAAAGGATACATGTTATTTATTGTGATTTTTTTGAGCTCATGATAATCAATGGAAAAAAGCATTGACCCATTCTTGTTCTTCATGAAGAGGACTGGTTCACCCCATGGTGATGCATTTGGGTGTATAAACCCTTTATCTATATTCTCATGTAGTTGATTCCTCATCTCCTCAAGCTCCACAACTACCATTATATATGGAGTATTAAATATTTTAAACACACAAGGTATAAGATAAATCGAGAATTAAACGTCTCTTCTAAGATAACGACAATGAAATTCCTCAAGAAACATTTTAGAGAATTCCATCGCAATAGAAATGTATTAAAATATGGATGATTACATATACTCTATAATCTCAATATTATACTTATGCCCATAGGGTGGTAATATTCATGCTTTACAAGATGGTTCTAAATAAGATTCATCCTCATCCTTGTACTTTTACAAAATCGAGGGTGGATTCATCATATAAAGAGTGATTTCTCACTCATGACAATTTATTTTGGATCTATATAGGTATATCCAATCCATTCCAAGAATTTCAAAAAATTACACCATTGGGAGTATGAAGAGGTTCAAGTGGAAGCTAAAACCTCAAATTGTGACATGGGAGGAGTTATATTAATGGGTTGCAATGATTTCCCCATTTTTGGTTCTCACCGACATCTTTACTTCCATGATTTATGGTGGTGTTGAGATTGTTCTACTAAACTTTCGGGATATTAAAGGATGTGTAGAACACGAATTAAAAAGAATTTTCTCTATTCATGAATGAATAACTAGCGTACTAGTAACCACATTATTTTCGAGGTTCTCTTTGGTTATATTGATGGAACAATATCGCCCTTGCTTCAATGGAAGTTGTTGGCTGCCATAAAAAACCCTTGGATTATGGAACTGGTTTGCAAAGTGCCCCAGTTCATTGTAGGTGAATCAATGAATAATGTGTTGATGGTCAAATGTAGTGCTCATCACCTCTATTGTAGTAGTGTGTTTTTCTTGCCAGCATTTAATAGCCATGTTCCCTTCACTACCACACCTAAAAAAAATTCTCATCCCCTTCAGGAAAATTCTAAGGTGATTATTTCCTCACCTTTGCAGAGTGGGGTACTATAATTTCATAGCACAATTGGATTTACCCATCGGAATGCTAAAATTAAAGTCCACATTATGATTCTTATCCCCATGATACCCCTAAGATTATTTGATCTCCATTTCAACTTTGAGGGAACATCAAAAAATTTCCTCATAGTTATCACAGTCACGGATCACTAGGGATATTCATAGGCTAGGTTTTAGCCCACCAAAGAAGTGTCCATCCTTGTATTCAGGGGTAACGACAAAGCCGAAGGCATATCATGAATGCTTTCGAATGTTTACCTCATATTCCCCAATAGAATCTTCATCTTTTTTTTGTTTGAGGGAATGGAAGTCCCTTTCCATCTTAAGTTGGATGATGCATGGAAATAATTTATCGATTTTTTTAGAAATCCATCCATTCCAATGCCTTGATCTCATACTCAAGATTTTTATTTTTTTATCAATTTCCAACATTGATCAGCTTCAACCTCCATATGATAAGCTTCCAGATGTTCCATATATTTTTTAGAACATTAAAGGATAGAGAATAAATTCTCAATGATGTTGATCCATTTTTCCATTATTAAGGGATCATATGATCCATTAAAAGTAGGATTCCATTATCTCCTGAATCTGTCGATTGTGACATGTTATTTCATGAGGGGGGGGGAATTATCCACTATAGAAATGTTTTTTATTAAAACATGAGTTAACTGAATGATTATTTTAATAGAGTTTGTGATTACCGATCTAATCGGATTGGGCATCTAAGTAGAACAGTCATCACATTGATATTCTCATCAATTGTTTCCCTGAGTCCTGTTATTTCTAGAAATTGTCTAGAATAAAATTAATGTTAGGGCTAACACATAAAGGGGAATCAAAAGACAAAAATGGATAACCTATAAATTACTTTTATTTCCTTAACTTACAAATTTATTGGCTTCAATCAATGTTATTCATGATCTACTTCCAATCATATATTAATTAGGGAATTTTTTTATTCCATTCACAGTGGTTCATACTAAGCTCAAGAATTTACCAAAGCATATCCCCTATGAGTGGTTAAACTGAGAGTGCAGTAAGGCCTATTGTTGTGCACCAGTTCCCATTTGAGTCTAGCTCAAAGTGGTGTTTTTCAAATTCTACCCCTACATAAATCTGTTCTAGAGCCGCCTATACCTACTTGAATCTAGATAGGGATTTATTTTCTTGATAAAACAATTAATCATTACACACCAGAATTTTGGGACGTTTTTATTATACATAATATTATCCCAAAGGGTTTGACTAGGGTTTTCTAATCCTAAACTGAAAAATAACTAAATCTATGATCCCATACCAGCTATAACAACCCTGATTTTTTATTACACACCTAAACATGATTTACTACAAAACATTTCACATAATACAACTCTAAGGATCAAGACTTATAGTGTTTTGAGAAATTAGGAACATTAAATAACAACATATATCAAAAAACACAATATCTTAATTGAAAACTTCTTTTACATGCCAAGAACATTCCTTCGTACTTAGCAATGCATGAGATAACTTGAGGACATGCATAAGAAAACGGTGAGCTATATAGCCCAATAAGGGAGTAAAAAACCAATAAAATGAATAATATAGTACATGTTAATAAATAGTAATATCAATAGAGCATAAGAAAAACATGAAAATAAAGGCATGATATAACATGATGATCATAACACGGAAATGTGGCAACGAAATTTACCATGATATTGGCCTAAGACAGGGCTCATTTCACATGTATCATGAGTAGTAAATTATTTCACTTCAATTAGAATTGGTAAACCTTCATTTCACTTGATGTTTCATGATACTAATCATTACGCATTGCATTGAAGTGTTGTCAAGGCACACCATTTTTAATCATTTTATTTCATGCCTAAGTGTGCCACATTGGTCATATAACATGGATTCATTAAACATCATCATTTATTCCATGATATATGAATGTATAATTCATACATGAAACTCTATAATAAATAAGTAAATTTTCATAAAGGGGAATACCATTGAAAGAGAAATGGGTATGGTATTCATTACCCAATGACTTTGGCATGTAAAATCATGGTGAAATTTCGGTATCATAATGGCGTAACATAAGAATTTAAAAAAATGGTTGATGAGAGATAAAGGGTTTTCTAATGATATTTACATGAAATGGATAGTAAGGGGGTCGTATAGATACATGTCCCAAAATATTTAATGTAATTTATATTCATAATACAAAAACAATTCTTGAATGTAAATGAGAAGAGAGAAATTTCTTTATAGAATTTCAGCATAGTAACATGTGTAAATTGGAGGCATTAATTGGGGAGAAAGAGGTATATCATCATTAAAACATAAAGTGGAAATTATGGGGAGGTTTTAAACAATACCACATAATTTTTTATTTGATGTTAAATTAGTATAACAGGATAAATAAATTTGGACAAAAATGAGAACAGAAGAAATACCTTAACAAAATTCTGTATTGTAATAGGTGTGCAAAGAATGAATTAATGGTATAGAAAGAGGTCTCTCATAATTCAAAAATAAATAGGAAAGTATGGGGGAGGTTTGAAGTAATACCCCAATATTTTTAATTATAAATAAAAGGGAATATCAATATATATAATCTAGGCCATAAATAAAGAAGTAAGGAAAGAGAGGATCCCTTACATGGAATGGTGATCCCAAAGGCTTGGGAGAGGCATGAGAGTATATTCTTTAGAGATTGGGGAACCTTGAGATGATTATATAGTTAGAAGGGTAGAGTTTGGGGGAGCTCCAATGGTTTTCAGTGAAGAGGAAGTGGGATCTTGGGCGTGTTTATATATAAAAAGTGACGGAATTCTTTATTATTTAGGTTTTGGATACTACATATAAAACTAATCAAAACCACAAACCAACCCATGGTTTTGACCATGGTTTTTTTAAAAGGGTAGTAGAAAACATTATTTTGTAAGGAAAGTGGCCAAAATTCTTAAAATATTTTTATTTCTTATGTGGAGGTGAGTCACACACTCAAGGAAATCATTTTAAAACGACCTAATGTTTTATAAGCCTTTGAGGGTCCACTATTGCTTTATAAAATAAACAAAAATACTAAGATCACATTATTTTAAAGGTAACATATATATTATCTGAACATCCCATTTATACTATTTTATGAAATCACTATTGTTTCATTATTTTGTCATACAACATATTATCTATTTTAATGATATTTAATTTTTATACAAAAATTCGAATGTCTCAGAAAATTATAAAAAATTCACCATTGGATAATTTTCATGCCCTGATTCCAAAAATAATATTCATTTTATCTAAATAATTTTCTACATTTGTAAATTCAAACATTTCAAATAAAAACTATCATTTATAAAAAATTTATGGGTTTTGTCAAAAGAGCTTTCAATCCTTAATAAAAATTACAATTGTATTCATAAGAATTATACTATAATTTAAATTTAAAAAATAGTAATTAAGTAATAATATTTTAGTAAAATAATATTTAATTTAAAAATCCATTAATTTATCAAAATAGATCTCTTAATTGAATATTAATTAAAAATAATATCTGAGCTTTAAAAACTTTTTACAAAGTAAAAATAATAAAATGAATGTATATTATTTATTCTATAAAAAAATAATTCACAAAATAATAGTGCTAGGTTACTATTACATAACCCCTTATAGCAGCCACATATGTCCTAAGGGTAAGGAGTGAGATGGTGACAGACTATTCGGGTGGATCAAATAACATCACTCAGTTTTCTATCTCTATCTACTTCTACTTCACTTGTATAAGGTTCCTTCAAGAATAATGTGTTTAAAATCATCTTGGGATTAGTACATAGAAAAAAATAGTGATGCTACCTCTTTTCTGAGCTCTAAAAAATGACCTTCGTAAGGAGAAATTCAAATGGATTAGGTCATCGCTTCCTTTGTCTGAGTAAATTGGTTTTGTCAAAGACCTTTATTTATACTAATTATGTGGTCAGTGTATGTCTATATTAGATAAAGTGAAAATTATTAATGGTATTTTAAAATAAAAAAAATATAAAACCAATGTACTGCATATGTTTTATATAACCATTTTACATAATAATACATTTAATTAGATCAAGAAGAATTTTCATTAATAATGGTTTGGGTCATGACAATATTCCCCTCTTAAGTAATTTCTCCCTTGAAACCCCCTTTTCCCACACCAAAATAGATGAGGGTAACTCTTCTTCATCACTTATTATAATTCCCACTTTGCTTCTTTAAATATGTGGTTTTGCTACAACACCATGACGAGGGGAATCGACTTATTTCATAGAACATTTTCCCTAAGATCTAATATCTTCACCATTTTCTCTTCATATGAGAGGTCCTTCTCCAATGGTACCACCTATGGATTGAGTACATGCTATGGGTCAGGTATGTACTTCCTCGAGAGTGCTACATGTTATATATCATTTACTTGAGATAGGTTCTGTGGGAATTTTAGTAGATAGGTCACTGCTCTAATTCAATCAAGGATTGCAAAAGGGAAGATGTACCATTGAATAAGAATTTACTTCTTCCCAAATCTCATAACTCTTCCATAGTGATTTGTGGAATAATACCATGTCTCCAATATCAATTTTTAGGTCTCGTTGATGATTATCAACATATTTCTTTTGTCAACTCAGAGCAGCTTTAATGTGATGCGGGATAGTCATAACATTCTCCACCATTTCATCAACCATTTCTCAACCTTGGAGTTTTCTATCCCACACATTTTCCCAACATGATGGTGTTCTTAACCTTTTCCCATAAAGGGAATCATAAGGAGTCCTTTAGATATTTGAGTAGATACTACTGTTTTAAGTGAACTCAACCAGTGGCAGATGTTGATCCAATCATCATTTGATGTCCATTGAGCATGATCTAAAAATATCATCATGTGTTTTGATAGTCTTCCAGGATTGACCATTTGTTTGAGTATGATAAGACGTACTAAAGTTCATTATAGTATTCATAGAATGATGAAGACACTTCCAGAACATAGAGGTGAATATTGGATCTCGATCAGATAAAATCGATAGTGGTACTCCAGGTAGCCTTACAACTTATCTAATTTATATCCATGCTATTTGATCCAATGTGAAATCCTCTCAATTTTCAATGAAGTGTCTAATATTTTTAGTTAGATTAAAAAAATATTAGATAGAATTGTTTTCTTTTTATGTTTTTTTATGTTTGATGAAAAATTCCATTGTGATGTTCTCCCATTTCCATTTTGGTATAGGTTATGGTATCATCGACCCATTATACTTATACCTCTCAACCTTCACGTGCTGGAATACCAAGATATTTGATGTATACTCAGTGATCTCCTTCATCATGTAATCCCACCAATAATTCTCTTTGAGTTCTAGATACATATTTATTCCTAGGTAAATAGAGAAATTCTAACTATGTGAATCATCAAAAATTTCATTCATTAACTACAGATTTGATTGAATACATATTCTTCACACAAATCACACAATTCCTTCTTCAACAAAAATGAACTCCGAGGATTTCTCTTTTCCGATTGTATCTACTTTCTTCTAAATTTCCACATCATCCTTTTGAGAATATTTTATCTATTTTGAAATAGATGGTGGAGTAATCATTTGTGAAATGATGGATCATTTTCCCTTCTTTATGATTCCCATTTCAATCTTCATCAAATGTAAGAATATTGGATCCTTTTTAATTCTTATCAAAGATAGAATTTTTGGGTCCTTTTTATATATAGAATCTTCTACATAGTTCTCATTCTTAAGATAGTAATGGATTGAGAATTCATCTTCTTTGATCATCTCTAACCATCTTCATCGGTGCATATTCAAATATTTCTGTATGAATATCTGATTGAGGCTTTTGTGATCTATATATATTTCACATTTCACCCCAAAGATGTAATGCTGCCAAATTTTTCAAGCAAAAAATATTGAATCCAACTCCAGAACTAGTGTTGGATAGTTTTTCTCATGAAATTTCAATTTCCTTGAATCATAGTTTAAAGACCTATAAATTTCAAGGAAATTTTTTTTTCATAATTTATTTTGAATTTTACGAGTCTATGGCTTCTGAAGGCACTTGATTACCAGGCTCGGTGTGCCCGGAATCAATTTCCGAAGATTAGCTCAGGTACGTTCAGTGAACGAACGAGCGGGTTTTTCTATCTTTTGAATTGGTGCTCAGAATTGAAATCTGAGGGCACCGTTGAACTCGCAGCGTGGGTTTTCACTTAAGAAGACTTTCACCTCGACAACAAATGATCGGGTATGAAAGTTAAATTTTGTGGTTTTATGTGGGTTAACAAAATAAAATAAGTGAACAATTTATTTTGTTTTGTTAAACACGTGCCATGCAGATAAAGTGGTTTGAAGCTCCACTTGTTATTTTGTGGTGGGACCGCTACAACCTAACCGCCCATGAGAGGTTATAGTGGTGGGGCCCACCGAGATCCAACCTCCCATGTGAGGTTGATTGTGGTGGAAACCACACGAGGCCTCCCATTAATGGGAGGGGAATCATAACTCCTTGATTCCATCTCATTTATGAGGGAGAGCCTCTAGGTTTAAATCCCCCTCTTAATTTAGAAGGATGAAACCTCCCTTTTTAATAAGGGGACCACCCAAGCATTAACCACCTCCCTTTTCCTTTTTGAGGTTAATTAATGGTGGGGCCCGCCAGGAAATGTCCCCCCTTTGAAGGATATTCTTCTATGGGGACAACCCAGGCAAGTAACCCCCTTTTTGAATTCCTCCCCATTTTTAATGGACCACTGCAGCAGATTACTTGGGTGGAGCTCTCTGTCATAAATCCTCCATTTCTGACTTGTGTGCCAATGGCGAACACCCCAACTCCTTTATAAAAGAGGCTAGGGGAAGCAGTTCTAGACTGTTTCTTCAAGCGGCGGAATGCTAGCAGCGAAGCACGACGCCCATCACATGGAGAGTTTTCATCTTCCTCCAATGAAGAACGAAGAACGTCGACGCCACCCTCGGATCCTTTTTCCCGATGTTGACGGAATGGAGCATGTCTTCCACGATGCCCATCTTCCGCAACTCGCCATCGTTTAAATCCATTTTTCAAGGTAGGGGTTTATTTTGAGTATGTTTATATTCCCATGATTCTTCCCTTCTAAAATAAAGAACGCAGGTCAACTCATTGTTAAGTTGATCTGAGAATGACATTATTTGCGGTTTGGGATTATTTTTTTACGGGGGAATTGTTGGGAATTAAGTTCAATTTTATTTGATTAAAATTGTACATTGTTTTTCGTTGAACATCATTGTTGTCTGACTTATTGCTACCGACTAATGCGGAGGGCACCGGTCGAACAAACACGACCCGACGACCCTCCGCTGATTGTTTTTCTATGTGTGGATTGACGGGCGATGATGAAATGGGATAGAAACAGCATTTGGAAGTAGTCGCAGTGGAGAACGGGTCCCAGGAAATCCATAGGCGCAAGCGACGGGCAAATCGGACCACCGGAGCGCGTTCGGTGGTCCGCGGAAGCCACAGCCGGTGCACTATGCCGGAACAGCGGCACCGGCATCCGGCGGCGGCAGCGCACCGCCGGAGGAAACGCGTTGCGGAAACAGACGCGGTAGCGGTGCGACGGATCTCGCGGCCTCGCGGGATCCGAGAGGTGGCGCGGAGCCAGCGGGCGCCTCCGGTATCAATCATCCCCCCCCCCCCCCCGCTCTGCACAACACGCTCGGCTGACTTGCCAAGCCAGCCTCCCTCGGTCGGGCCGTGTCCTATCGGGCTGGACCCAAACCCGAGTCGGGTCGACCCGGTTCGGGCAGACCCAAGGGGTGTTGGGCCGGGTCGGACCAGGCCCAGACCCCCTATTTTCGGACCGTTTTCGGTTAAACAGACATATCATGAGCTACAGACCTCCGATCAATGCACCGTCAGTTGAGTAGGATTACTTGGATCGAGACGGTTGATTAGGTATATTACACTCAATGTTTTGGTGATGTTTGGGTATAGCCAGGTTGGGTCAAACCCAAAACCAACCGGGCCCTCGGAGCGGAAACACTAAAACTTAAGGACCGGACATCTGATTGACGAGTCGTTGACTATGTTAGATTCCACTTGATGAGACAGTTCTTTTGGATTACTCTACTTGAGGTTAGGACGCAGTTGGGGTATGGCCGAGTTGGTTTTAGCTTAAAAACCAACCAGGCTCGTGGAACGGAAAAGCCAATAACTCTTAGACCGGACGTCCGATGGAAAAACCATCAGTGGCATTGGTAATCACGTTAAAAAATTGTTCCTTTGAGTATACCTAATGGGAGTTCGGGGTACAGTTGAGTAATGGATGGGTTGGTTCGTACACGAAACCAACCGGGCTTCTGGGACTAAAAGGCTAATAACTCACAGACCGGGCGTCCGATAGATGCGTCGTCTATTGCGTTGAGATCCCACTGACGAGGCAGACCATTGAGACACTTATTCATGGGAATTTTTGATACTTGGAGTATCTAATAGTAGCTCGTGGAGCGGATCCTCCCAGAGACGAGCATACGCAGTATGGGGACCTTGTAGCTGGCTCAAACATGATGACTTCTTGACCGATTCGACTCGGAGTGATTCGATTAAGCCAGTGGACAGAGCGCCCAGTATTTGGCGGCAGAACCATGGTGGACGAAGCGCCTGGTAGTTGGCAGCAGACCCGTGGTACTCGACAGGAGGAGTACCTCTGCAGGCTTTTGGAGAGATCTCCATGTATCTGGCGACAGACCCTCAGCGGACGGAGCACCTGGTAGTTGGCAGAAGACCCGTAGTACTCGACAAGAGGAGTACCTCAGCAGTCTAAGGTTAGTGAGCAGCGCCTTAGAGTCATGACAGGATCACTGTACTCTACAGAGGAGGAGCTCTTCATCAGTTGTGGTTTTGATATCATTAATAAAAATCCGGGTTTGAGCTGAGTCATTGACCATAGTGTTTTCCTCATGATTGAGATGGGTTACTTGATAACTTAGGTATATGTATGGGCATATACCTATGTAAAGGTTATATGTTGAGATATTTCTTTTTAGTTTATCCTTGTTTTTTTAATGAGACCTTGAGGGTCTTGGCGTCCATACTGAGTAACAGTATACTCACCCCTGTACGGGCTATGCTCACACTTCATTGTGTTGGATGCAGACGACGGACAACACTGGTCGTGTTTGAGGCTTATAGAGCTAGACGGTACCTGGTGGTGTACTTCACAACAAGATGGTACCCAGAGGTGACAGACAGACTTGGAGAGCTGAGGTGGCTATCTGTACTTACCTTTCAGGTGGGAATTTCGGAGGACAATCCAAGAGTATCTTGACACATTCCTGTAGTTTTGAATTTTCCTTGTACTTTACTATTGGGCATGTATTTCTGGCCCCTTTGTACTTTCATCACACTTGTTATACTACTTTACATAGTGTTTTCTTCCTCTTGTACTCTGGTTATGTGTTTTTATGTATCATAAAGGCAATGCCTTCCCTTTTTATCGGGATTTATGCCTTTAGTGATAGTCGCCAGCACCTATCCTATAGAAGGCGGTCTTGGGGTAGTTAGGGAATGGGCCCCGAGGACGGGTCCTGACAAATTGGTATCAGAGGAGTCGATTCTACCGCAGAACATAGAACTCTGATATTTTCTTTCTATTAATCAATATTGTTAAAGGTACTAAGTGTAGTTTTTAGTTCACGGAGTCCAGTGTTGGTGCTGGCGGCCGACGTATCTATACCCCAGTACTTTGACTTATGATTTCCGACTCAGTGCACGAAAACACTAATTGCGTGTGTGTTTCAAAAGTTTCCTTTAAGTTAGATCAAACTAGGTCAGCTCACTAGGTATAGTCTTTTGATCGTGTCGCATTTGTCCTTTTAGGATGCCTCCCTGTGGATGATCAGCTTGAGCCCCGACAGTTGTACGTACTGACAGGTCATTGAGCGAAGAGGCCTCAGTATAGGGCCCTCTTCTAAATCAAACACCAGCAGTTAGTGTATGCCACTTGATCTTGGTGCACGAGTTCCGGCATCAGAGGCCTCTGAGGTTTCCTGGCAAGTCGAATTTTCAGACAGCTAGGCACTGGATGGAGTTTGTAGCACGAGCTTTCCACATAGTTGGTACACCTGCTAACTTGATGGTGTTCCTAGATATTAGACTTTTTCAGGGAGCAGCTGAGAGGTGGTGGATCCATATGCTCTAGTTTTGCGATGAGAAGACCTTCACCTTGGGAGTCTTCAAGAATTTCTTCCTGGTGGAGTTTATACCAATGAATCTACACTCTGATCATGCTTAGAAGTTGCTGCCTTTGTTGTAGGGTTTTCCGTCAATAGTCGGGTCATCTGTAGGCAGTAGATGGATGATGCAGAGGTCCAAGAGGGCCAGGACAAAAAGTGGGTGACCTCGGGTTATAGGTTTGGTTGTGTGAGTCAAACGAAACCGAGCCAGCCATACGAGGAGCAGGAAGTGCAATGCAAGCGGCAAGCAGGGTCACCAGGCTTGAGAGAGCCCAACCTATCTAGAAAATGAACAGCAGGCAGTGGAGGAACCTACCAGACCAGGGCAGAGGAGCTGGCCCTACAGCCGGTGGTGTACGGCGATTCAAAGAGTTACCACCGCCACTAGGAAGTCCACCCCGAGCGCAGGAAATGGGTGGATATGGTAGAGCTCTGCTTCAAGCAACTGAAGCATATGAAAATGGAGCTTCGGAAGCTGGTGGACAGGATCAAGACTAGTTCTAGGCACCGAGGCCTTTGTTATTGGTGATTCTAGATTCCTTTTTGTTGATTTTGTCGTTGTTGTGTTTGCTTTGTGTCTTTGTACTACGAGCTACAGTATAATAAGACACTTATCTTTGTGACATTTGCTATCCTATCCTTTTTTTGTGGTAGATACTAAGAGGTTCTGGTTAAAACTGTTGACTTGACCCTCACTTGTGAGTTTTCTAGTGGAGGGGACCCAGTAACCACGCACTGATTCCGACAGTGTGACTCAACCCTTGAAGGCAAGAGTAACGGTTGGATCTCTTGGTAGTAGCGTCGAGGACTTACGGCGTCGTCTATGGCATGAAATAGTATCGTTCATGTCAGGATTGACTATATTAGGTGATGAACATAGTTCATCCAGGGGATCAGACCAGATTTCTCTTTTCGATAGAGGAGAAATCTCAGCAGCTCTTTGGTAGAACGTAGACGAAGAAGGGTGGAGAAGAGTTATTACAGTTGGCTAGTCTCACCCACTGTTCGTTGAGCGAATAGTTTACGGTTCTCTCCAACTCAATAGTATCAGGTGTCTCTTCTCTCAGAAGGACATGAACCTGAGACAACGGTGACGGCTGGAATTCTTCCAGGACTAAGACATTAAGATTTCTTATACTCCTAGGGAGGGGAACATTATAGAAGATTCTCTTAGTATGAGATTGAGCTTTCAGCTGTTAGGAGTGGTGAGACACCTACTGGATGTGTTTCATATATCCTTTGTTGATAGTGATGGAGTCAGCATGTGTAGAACCAGAGATGGTTCAGGTTATGATGAAGAAGGTGCACACCATCCAGGAGCGGATGAAGACTACATAGAGAAGATAGAAGTCTTATGCGGACAGCAGACGAGACCACTGGAGTTTGAGGGTGATGACCACATATTTTTATGGGTCTCACCTGGACAGGGTCTATGGAGATTTGGTCAGGGAGGCAAGTTATCTCGGTATTTCATCTAGACTTTCCACCTTAGATGCACAGGGTGCACGACATCATCCACATATCTCAGCGGAGGAGATGTGTGAATGACGTATCTGTCATCATCATCCATGGGGATCTGGACATCGATGACGGGGCGACCTTCACAGGGTTCCAGTAGAGGTTGAGGATCGACAAGGGCGGTTCCTACGAGGGTGGTCGATTCCTCTTGTGCACTTCCGTTGGAATCATGGGAACCTCTAGGAGAGCACATGGGAGAGGGAGGCTCAGATACGTGCTTGGTACCTCCATTAGTTTCCCTAGTTTTTTTGTAGCTTTACGGGGATGTAAATCCCTAAGGTGGGAGTAATGTAAAGACTGAGAAATTTCAATGATTTTTTTTCTTAATTTCTTTGGAATTTTACGATCATGTGGCTTTTGAAGGCACTTGATTTTGAGGCCCAGTGTTCCCGGAATCAATTTACGAAGTTTAGCTCAGGTACATTCAGTGAACGGAAGAGCAGGATTTTCTATCTTTTGAACCGGTGATCTGAATTGGAATCTGAGGGCGCCGTTGAACTCGAAGTGCGAGTTTTCGCATAAGAAGACTCTCACCTCGACGGCAAATGATCGGGTATGAAAGTTAGTTTTTGGGGTATTACATGGGTTAAAAAATAAAATAAGTGAATAATTTATTTTATTTTGTTAAACACATGTCGTGCCGATAAAGTGGTTAAAAGCTCCACTTGGAAGTTGGTGGTGGGGACGCCACACCCTAACCTCCCATGAGAGGTTATGGTGGTGGGTCCCACAGAGATCCAACCTCCCATGTGGGGTTAATTGTGGTGGAAACCACACGAGTCCTACCATTAATGGGAGAGGATTCATAACTCCTTGATTCCCGCTCATTTATGAGGGAGAGCCAATAGGTTTAAATCCCCCTCTTAATTGTGGAGGATGAAACCTCCCTTTTTAATGATGGGACCACCCAAGCATTAACCACCCCCTTATCATTTTTGTGTTTAATTAATGGTGGGTCCCACCAGGAAATATCCTCCCTTTATAGGATATTCTTCTTTGGGGACCACCTGGGCCAATAACCCCCTATTTGACTTCCTCCCCATTTTTAATGCGCCACCACAGTGGATTAATTGGGTGGAGCCCTCTGTAATAAATCCTCCATTTATGACATTCATTCCAACAACGAAACCCCCCACTCCTATATAAAGGAGGCTAGGGGAAGGAGTTCTGGATGGTTTTTTCAAGCCGTGGAATGCTAGACGCGAAGTACGGCGCTCAGCACTTGGAGAGTTTCCCTCTTCCTCCAACAAAGAACGAAGAACGAAGAACGTAGATGCCACCCTCGGCTCCTTTCTTCCCAATGTTGACGGAACGACACCTGTCTTCCGAGACGCCTGTATTCCGCGACTCTCCATCGTTTGACTCTGTTTTTCGAGGTAGGGGTTTATTTTGAGTATGTTTATATTCCCATGAATCTCCACTTCTAAAACAAAGAACGCGGATCAACTCATTATCAAGTTGAACTGCGAATGATTTTATTTGCGGGTTGGGAGTAATTGTTTGCGGGGGAATTGTTGGGAATTAAGTTCAATTTTATTTGATTCAAATTGTACATTGTTTGTCGTTGAACATCATTGTGGTCCGACCTATTTCTACCGACTAACACTGAGGGCACGGGCTGAACAAACACGACCCAAAGACCCTCTGTAGATTGTTAGTCTATGTGTGGATTGATGGGTGATGATGAAACGGGACCGCAATGGCGTTTGGAAGTCGTCGCAGTGATGAACGGGTCCCGGGAGAGGCATAGGCGCAAGCGGCGGGAAAATCGGACCACCAGAGCGCGTTCGGTGGTCCGTGGAAGCCGCCGCCGGAGGAAACCCACCGCAGAAATAGTCGTGGTGGCGGTGCGACGGATCCCGGGCCGTGCGGGATCCGGGAGGCGGGGCAGCGCCAGCGAGCACCACCGGTATCAATCTGCGAAGCCCCCCCCCCCCCCCCTTGCTCGGCGCAACACGCTCGACCGACTAGCTAAGTCGGTCTCCCCCGGACGGGCTAGGGTAGGCCATGCAGACCGGGCCATGCCGGTCGGGCCGAACCACGCCGGTCGGGCCGGGCCATGCCAGCCAGGCCGGGCCACACCCTACTAGGCTGGACCCAGACCTGAGTCAGGTCAATCCAGTTCAGGCTGACCCAGGGGGTGTTGGGTCGGGTCGGACCAGGCCCAAACTCCGTATTTTCAGACTATTTTAAGTTAAATGGACATATAATGTGCTACAAACCTCTGATCAATGCACTGTTAGTTGCGTATGATTCCATGGATCGAGACTGTCGATTCGGTATATTACAATCAACGTTTCAGAGACGTTTTTTTATTGCCAGGTTGGTTCGAACCAAAAACCAACCGGGCCCACAGAGCGGAAACGCTTATAACATAAGGACCAGACTTCCAATTGACATGTCGTTGACTATGCTTGTTTCCTCTTGATGATACGGTTCTTTTGGAATACTCCACTTGAGGTTTGGACACAATTGGAGTATGGCCAGGTTGGTTTTAGCTTTAAAACCAACCGGGCCCCTTGAACGGAAAACCCATAACTCTTAGACCAGACGTCCGACTGAAGAACCTTCGGTGGCATTGGTAATCACGTTGAGAAATGTTTCCTTTGAGTATACCCCATGGGTGTTCTGGATACATTTGATATACGTCTGGGTTGGTTCGTACACAAAACCAATCGGGCACCCGGGACTAAAAGGCTAATAAATCACAGACCGAGCGTCCGATAGACGCACCGTCTGTTGCGTTGAGATCCCATTGACAAGGTGGACCTTTGAGACACTTCTTCGTGGGACTTTGTGATTCTTGTAGTATCAACCAGTAGATTTTGGAGCAGATCCTATCGGAGACGAGTGTATGGAGTACAGAGACCTTGTAGCTGGCTGAGACCTGATTACTGCTTGACTGATTCGACTGGGAGTGATTAGATTAGCCCATTGGATGGAGCGCCTGGTATTTGGTGGCAGACACATGGGGGATGGAGCTTCTGGTAGTTGGCAGCAGACCCGTGGTAATCGACAGGAGGAGTACCTCTGTAGGCTATTAGGGATAGCGCCCGGTATTTGGATGTAGACCCTCAGCGGACGGAGCACCTTGTAGTTGGAAGCAGACCTATAATACTCTATAGGAGGAGTACCTTAGCAGTATAAAGTTATTGAGAAATTCCTCGGAGTCGTGACAGGATCACTGTACTCGACAGAGGAGGAAGTCTTCAGCAGTTGTGGTTTCGATATCATTAATAAAAATCCTGGTTTGAGCTGAGGCATTGAACATATTATTTTTATCATGATTGAGATGGGTTACATGATAACTTAGGTATAAGTATGGGCATATAACATAGAAAAGCTTATCTATTGAGATCTTTTTTGTGGTTTATCCTTGTTGGTTTTAGTTAGACCTTGAGGGTCTTGATGTCCCTACTGAGTATCATTATACTCACCCCTGCACGGGCTATGCCCGCACTTCATTGTGTTGTATGCAGACGACGGTCATCACTGATCATGGTTGAGGCATTTAGAGTTGGACGGTTCCCAGAGGTGGACTTCACGATGAGACGGTACCTGGATGTGATAGAAAGGCATGGAGGGATGAGGTGGAAATCTATACAAACCCTTCATGTGGGAATTCCGGAGGACGATCCAAGAGCATCTTGACACCTTCCTGCTATTTTGACTTTTCCTTGTACATTACTGTTGGGCTTGTATTTTCGGCCCCTTTGTACTTTCAGCACACTTTTTATACTACTTTACTTAGTGTTTTCTTCCTCTTGTACTCTGGTTGTTTGTGTTTACATTTCATAAAGGAAATGCCTTCCCTTTTTATCAAGATTTGCGCCTTTGGTGCTAGTCTCCAGCCCCTGGCCTATAGAAGGCGGGCTTGGGGTAGTCTAGACATAGGCCCCAAGGATGGTTCATGACACATAGGCTATGAATTTGTCATTTTTCATCAAAACACATCCATGGCCCTTCTTCGAAGCATGACTAAATACAATAAACTGTTATCCACTTGTAGATTGTGTGAGCACAGGCATATTGATAAGTATCCTTTTAAACTTCTTGAATCTATATTTGAATTCAACAATCCATGAAAACTTGACTCCCTTCTGAGTTATCATGGTAAGAGTGTTTAACAATCGTGAGAAATTTCTCACAAATCATCAACAATATCCAACTAACCATAGGAATCTACGGATAACGGTCACTGAGGTAAGCCTCATACACCCCTAAATTGCTACTATCTTGGAGGGATCCAAAGATATCACATTTTATATGATGATATGACCTATTAATGAGACTACCTTCAACCATAACTCACGCTTTTTTTACTTTTCATAGATATTCTCCATTCTCATGGTCTTTAGTAAAATTCTTAGATTCCCCTCATGCTCCTCCTTGTTTTTTGATTATATTATAATATCATCAATAAAGACTATCAAAAATTTGTAGGGGTAATCTTTATAGACTCTATTAATCTTGACCATGAATATTACTAGAGAATTAAATATTTTTAAACACATTACTATGAATTCATAGTGCCCGTGCCTTGTACGAAAAGAAGCCTAGGGGATATCCTCATTTTCCCTTACTCAGTAATATCCCAACCACAAATCCAACTTGGATAACTATTTTTCTCCACAAAGTTGATCAAAAAAGTCATCAAATTAAGGTAGAGGATATATTATATTTATCATGATTTTTTTGATCTCACAATAATCAATGAAAAGGAACATTAACCCATTCTTCTTCTTGACGAAGAGGACTTGTGAACTCCATGGTGAAGCACTTGGGTGTATAATCCCTTTTACAGATTCTTCTATAGTTTTCTTCAACACCTCAAGCTCCAAAATAGCCATTCTATATGGTGTATTAGATATTGGAAACACACATAGTATAAGATCAATCATGAATTCAAAATCTATTCTAGGGGGAAGACCCATAAATTCCTCGGGAAATGCTTCAGCGAATTGCCACACAATAGGCATGTCATCATGGTTGGATGCTTCCTTAGAATCAGTCATCTAAGCATGATATATGTGCTCATAGGACATTAATATCCACAATAGAGATGATGGTGATAAAAAATATCCATCCTTCTCCTTGTAATTGAAGAGAATCGGGTGTCGATTCACCATATGAAGAGTGATTTCCCTCTCCCAGTAATTTATGTTGGCTCTATATGAGTAAAGCCAATCCATGAAAATAATTTCATCAAATCCCACCATAGGGAGTATGATGAGGTTCTTTGGGAAGTTCAAACCACAAATTGTGATAGGGGGAATTATATTCATGGGTTTCAATGATTTCCCCATTTTTCATTATCACTAACATATTTACATCCATGATTTGTGGTGGGGTAGGGATTGTTCTACAAAAAAATTTGGATATTAAAGAATGTGTAAAAATAAAATCAAAAATTATGTTATTTATTCTTTAATGAATAAAAAATGTACCTATCACCACATTGTTGTTGGTGTTATCTTTGGCGGCAGTGATGGAAAATGATCACCCTTGCGGCGTTGGAGGTTGTTTGTTGCCTTAAAAAACAATTGGCATAGTGACCTAGTTTTGAATAGTGCCTAGATTCATTTTAGTTGAAGAAGTGAACAATTAATTGAGGTTCGAACATATAATTCCTATCATATGTCACAATACTGGGTTTTTCTCGTCATTAGTTAATAGCTATGTGACCTTATCTTCCACACCTAAAGCATTTCCTCGTTCCCTTTAGTAAAATTCTAGGGTGCTTCTGTCTGCACCTTTGGAAAATGGGGTACTAGAATTTCTTAACACCGTTGGATTTATCAATCAGGGACCAAGAATTAAATTCCACCTTATGATTCTTATCCCCATGATACCCATGATATTCACCAATCTTCATTTCAACATTGAGGGAACATCTGAAAATTATCTCATAACTCTCGAAGTCACAGATCACTTGGTATATTTTTAGTCTAGGTTTTAGCCCATAAAAAATGTTATAAACCTTGAATTCGAGGGTAACAACAAAACCATAGGCATATTGTGAAAGCCTTCTGATGTTTTTCTCATATGATCCAATGTATTCATTGTTTTTTTTCATGAGGTCAAGGAAGTCTCTTTCCATCTTAAATCGGAGTTGCACGAAAAATATTTATCATAAAACATTTTCTATAAATCCTTTTATTCCAATTCATTGATCTCCACCTCACGCTTCATATTTTATATCAATTTCCACCATTGATCAACATCACCCTTTATACGATAATCAGCAAGAGGAACCTACTCCGGATCAGAACATTGAAGGATTGATAAGATCTTCACAATGTAGTTGATTAATTGTTTGGTGATTGATAGATCATATGATCCATTAAATGTTGGTGGTCTATATATTAGGAAGCTCTCGATTGCAAAATTTTCTTTCTTATGGGGGTTGAAACTTGCTCTTGACCCATGTTTCTATTCAAAACATGAGTTAACTGAAAATGTATCATGATAAAGTTTGTGATTCCTGCTCCCATTGGATTGTGAATCTCATTAGAACAATCATCATATTTATCTTCACATTAGTGGTTATCCGGTGTCCTCTTTTTACTTGCAATTGGATGGAATAAAAGGAATGTTAGGGGTATCACAATAAGGTGAATCCAAATACAAAAGGGATAACTTATAAATTACATTTATTTCCTTAAATTATGAATTTATATGCTTTAATCTATGTTATCAATGATCTAATTCGAAAAATATATTCATAGGGTTATATTTTTATTCCCTTCACAATAGTTCATACTAAGATAATGAAATTACCAAATATTATCTCTTGAGGGTGTCATAACCAAGAGTGCAGCAATTCCCATTGTCATGCACCAGAACCTATTCAAGTATAGTAAAAGTGGTGTTTTCTGTTTTTACCCCTACATTTATATATACCAGATCCACATCTAACAACTCATATCTAGGCAGGGAATTATTTTCTTGATAAAACACTTACTCAATACTAAAAAAAATTAGGGATGTTTTTATAATACATAATATTACCCCTTAGGCTTTCACTAGGTTTTTCTCATCCTAAATCCAAAAGTAACTAAACCTACCCTCTGATATCTACTGTAAAAACCCTGATCTTTATTACACACTTAAAAATGATTTATTACATTAACTTGAACTTCATACAACTCTGCAAATAAATATTTATAATGATTGATACATTGGGAATGTTACATAACTACATAGAACATAAAACAAAACATCTTTGTTGAAAACTTCTTTTACATGATGACACCATTCTTTTGTACACACATTGCATGGGATAACATGAGGACATGAATAAGAAAGGTTGAGATATAAATCCCAATAAGGGAGTAAAGAAAGCTTAACATGTACAATATAGTACATTTTAGTAAATAGGCATATCAATAGAGCACAAGAAAAACATGAACATAAAGGCATGATATAGCATGGTTGTCATAAAATGAAAATGTGGAAACAACATTTAACATGATATTTTCCTGAGCCCAGGCTCATTAGAAATGGATCATGAGTAATCCCTCATTGAACGTGAATTATCAAGAGTGAATCCACATTGCACATGACATATCATGGTAATAATCTTTACCTAACGCATTGCAGTTCTTTCAGGGCACACCCTTCTTAATCCTTTCATTTCATGCATAAGTGTGCAACATTGATCATATAACATGGATTCATTCATCATCATAATATATTACACAAAAAATGAATGTGGAATTAATACATGAAACTATATAATCAATATTTAAATTTTAATAAAGTTGGATACCCTTGGTAGCGATGTGGGTATGGAATCCACTACACAGTGACTTTGGTTTGGAAAATCACGGTGCAATTTCAGCAGTATAACGTTGTGACATAAGAATTCATAAAAATGGTTGATGAGAGAGAAATGGTTGTATCATCATATGTAATTGAAATTAATATTCATTTATTCATATAGATACATGTCCAGATATATTTAGTGGAATTTAGATTCAAAATAAAAAATAATTCTTTGAATGTAAATGAGAAGAGAGAAATTCTATATAGAATTACGGCATGGTAACAAGTGTACATGGGATGAATTAATGAAAGATAAATATGTATAACATAATTAAAATATAAGTATGGATTTAGGAGTGAGGTTAAAAATCATACCCCAACATTTTTATTTGAAAATAAAATGGTATAACAACATAATGAAATTAGGGGAAAATTTTAAATGTATGAAATCCCTTAAGAAAATTCAGCATGGTAATGGGTGTACACCGACTGAATTAATGAGAGAGAAATAGGTATATCGTCAATAAGACATGAGTAATGTTTGGGGGATTTAAAAATTTATAACCCAACATTTGTAATGAATAATAAAAGGTCATATTAATATAAAGAATCTTGGACATAAATAAGAAAGGAAAGTGAGAATCCCTTACTTCAAAGTGTGAAACCAATGGATTGGAATGGGCTTGAGAGGGAATTCTGGGGAGTTGGGGGCACCTTGGGAGGATTATATGGAGAGGAGGTAATTGTTTGGTTGAGATATAAATTTTTTAGTGAAGAGGAAGTGGGAGATTGGGTGGGTTTATATTGGAAAAGAGAGGGAATTCTTTGTTATTTAGGTTTTGGATACTACTCATTAAACTAATCAAAACCACAAACCAAACCATGGTTTTTTTCCAATGTTTTATCCAAATAGGAATGTAAAAAATGAATTCATAATACAAATATCTGAACTTTTAAAATATTAGGTTTGTTTATGTGGAGCAGATTCAGACTCTCAAGAAAATCATTTTAAAATGTTAAAATGTCTCAGAAGTATTGGAGGGTCCACTAAGGTTTTTTAAAATAAATCAAACAAACCTAAAATCGCATTATTTGTAAGATAAAACATATAATGTCCAAAAATCCCAATTATTGTAATTTATTAAATCATAATTGGGTAATATTGAGGTCATAAAATACATTATATATTAAAATGGTATTCAATTTTTACCCAAAAATTTGAATGGCTCAAAAAATTATTAAATATTCACCATTGGATAAATTATAAATAATGATTACAATAATAATATTCATTTTATCTAAATAATTTTCTATATGTTTACTTTTTTACTTTTAATATAAAAACCAACATTTATCAAAAAATCAATGGGTTTTAATAAAAACAGCTTGCAAACATTAATAAAAATTAAAATTGAATTCCTAAAAATTAAACGATCATTTATATTTAATAAAAATTAATTTAGTAATAATTTTTATTTAAAATAATATTTAATTTAAAAATAAATTAATTCATAAAAATTTTCTCTTAATTTAATATTAAATAAAACTATTAATCATGCTTTAAATACTATTTACAATGTAACAATAATAAAATGAATGTATATTTTATTTTATTTTTTTAGGTTGGAGCCAAAGCCTCATTTATTATTAACACAAAGAAAAGTCCTCTTTAACATGGTAGAGGGAGACGCATTACATATCCTGAAGGTCCAGTGCCATTACCTCCTTTTTGAGCTCTAAAAAATGGGCTTTATATGGAGCAATTCTACTGGATGAGGCCATCACTTCATTTTTCTGAGTAAATTGGATGTGTTAATTCCCAATATTTATACTAATCATGTGGTCACTATTTAAAGCATAATTTAACAATGGTTACAATTAATAATGGTATTTTAAAATCCAAAAACATAAAACCAATGAAGTGCATATGCTTTATATCACTATTTTACCTAATAATATGTTTAATTAGATCATGTGGAATTCGCATTGATAAAACTTTGGGTCATTACAACATGACTGAATTTTGATGGATTTCATTTGTATTAATGTATGAGATGAAATTGATAACACTGATAATGATATCAAGTTTGGTGACTGATACATAAGTTCATTGAGGGGAATAACCAATGACACCCGAACCATGTTGATTTAAAATTGATAGGCATTTACTCATTATCTCTTCTAATCAAGATCGCCATGTGTGAACATCATGATAATAATTCATAATACTTATGATCCCCTAGAACTTGTTCGTGGAAAATCATATGTTCCATTTATATACGAGGAATTTGGACCATTTGAAATATCACGATGATTGATCTTATGGTATCTCTTTGATATAGTTATAGCATGTTAATAGATATAACCATTTGATGATGGAACACATAATCTAATAAAATAACCATAAAAAAGTTGATTAAGATTTATCATAATGATTCTATTAAGTTAAAAAATGTAAATATTAAATAGAATACATTTAATAGTAATCAATGTATATAATAATGTTTTGTATATAAAACCTACTTTAAACATCATGTTCCCGGTCAATTCCACCAATGTGTTATAAAACAAAAAATGTGTACAAGTCAAAGTGTTTGAATATGATGATATTTATAATCTCTATTGGTATGGTTTCCCTTTTATGTATATCAATAAATTCTATATGGGAATAAAATTATTTAACTAAAGATAAAGAAAATGTCTTACCATTATCCTTAAAAACATTCATTCCAACCTTAAATTTTAATCGATTTCCAAGCTAATTATTTTCCACACATTAGCTAGTCAGTATCGATATCCTTTTTGTCATAGATTCAATGGTCCAAAATATTATGGTTGTTAGGCTCAACCCAACACTTTTACAATCTCAATTTTTATTTGATCTCTTTTAGGGAGGTGATCCAAAAAGTGATACAAATCTGCAAAAAAAATCCATGAATTTGTTTTTTACTAAAAATTAATACTCTGATGGTTTTGTTTATCTTATAGAGAATGGAATGGGATTTGGGAAAAGGGATAGAGAAAGAGATAGTGTGTACATAAAAAATAGGAATGATTTTAAAATTAATATGTGATAAATAATTTAGATAGAAAATTTAAAATGATTAAATAATTTAATATAAAATCTTATAATAAACTCCATGAAATTCATCAAAAAATAAATTAATAATTTAGGGGGATAATAGTAATGATTGGTATACTAACAATACAATCATGGTAGCATAGATTAGGCATCATAGGTATATTTAATGCACAAACAATCATTAATGGTATGTATACTAGTAGTGTGGAAAAAAACTCAGGGTCACTTAACTATCATCAGGAAAGATGATTAATGGCTACATGATAGAATGTTTAATAAAATGAAACATTAACCACTTATAAAATAATTTAATATAAGAATAAAAAATATACCATAATTTAAACTAATGATCAAATTTTAAGAAAATTTATCATTCCTAATTCATATTTTATATAGGTAAATCTATTTACACTCAGAGGGTTTAAGAAAATATTTGCATGTTTTTGTTATGCGATACTGATCTGAAGAGTAATATCTATTTCTTGAAATTTATTAGTCAAAAAGTGAGGTGTTATATAAATACATTATGTCCTATAATGAATGACTATCTTCCTAGAAATGTATATTAAAGTTGTTCTATCACATTATATAGGTAAATTCCTTAATTAATATCCATAATATTATAATATGTGTTTCTCTCATAAAATTAGTTCACAATAACTACATGCAGTTATGTCAATAGATTCTAATGTACATATTGAAACTGAGTTATGCTTCTAAATACACCATGAAACTAGACAATTTCCTAAAATGTGACCTATTCAAGGTGTTATTTTTTTCCATAACATTTAGCCACCAAAATATAAATCTAAATAAGTAATAAATTTGAAATCAATGAATGTGAAATATAAAAACCACACATTAATTGTACTTTTTAGTTATTTGGAATTTCAATTTCCACATTTAAATGTGGTTCTTTTGGATTTTCTTGAAAATGAGAAAACTTTATTATACTAAAAGTAATATATTCTTAGTTCATAGTTATATATAGTTAACATATAATAATACCTATATAAGTTATTTTCACTTCTAACCTTATTTTTTAATCTATATCATACAAACATGTCATAATTTATTGAGTATCACTGCCTTTTATATATATATTAAAAAAACAAACGATCATTTTTGAATTATCATTGAATTGAAGTTATTACCTCTTAGTTTTTTAAAAATTTAAATCTAATAAAGACATTTTTATCACCATTAAACTCATTTCAAATTAATTTTTCATCATTTTCTAAAATTCAAAACACAATAAGTATTTTGACTATCAAAAAATAATTTCAAATACATAAATTTTAACTACCAAGACATCTAGGGAAACTAGTTTTATAAATAATTTTGGTAAATCTATACCATTTGGAAAACATCTAGAAATCAAAAATAACATGATCCAATCATACCGAGACCATAGTGAGTTTTTAAATGATAATTAGTTATGCTAATTTGAATGCATGTTTGGAAAACAAGGGTTTTTAATTCCATGTATTTTTTAATTAAAAAATTCCTAAATAAAATTACTATTAATAAAATTTCCATTGAAATATAGTTCTTGTAGTTTTAAATTTTAAGGTTTTGTATCTTCTGTTGTTACATTTTTAACGGTTCTATCATAACATTCAAATTCTTCTTGACAATGAAATATACTAACCACTCAAGATTTATCTCTAATTATTTTTCCAAACATATAAATATTGATTTTAAACAACCATTTAATGATATTGTCTAGGAAGTAATTATATATTTATATCATAAACACCATTTCATTCAAACTTATTCAACTCTTCTTGCATATCAATTACCCAAAATTAAACTTTTATAGTGTTTGTGATGTTTTTAACTTCAATCTAAGACAACAAGGATTGAGATTATACATGGTTTGTATGAGAATATGAAGTTTGAGTAAGTCTATGAGGATCTCATAAAATATAATATAATAAATGGTATCTAATAGTTATAATGGATCATGGGATATAATTACACGGAACATCATTTTATTCTTTGAGGTCCAGCTGAAATAATTTCATCATCATTGGGTGATTCTTGTATAGATATATTTATAGAATAGTCAGTACAGCTAGTTTTGGTATTGATATAAAACATGAATGATCACCATAAAGGTTATATAAATATTTTTTTTGGATCATTTTTACTGGTTTCATTGAAATTAACATGTAAAAAAACTTTCCCATGTGTGTTTATTTTCTAAAATCCCTAATATGATTTACTGTTGGATGAATAACCAAAGAATATTAATTTATCATATCTATATAAAAATTTATAAAATCTATAATTTTTTATGGACAAAGTCCTTTTATAAAAAACAATAAAGTAATTAACTATTTTTCTTGCATTCAATAACTCAATTTTAGATTTATATAAATGATTTTTAATAAAAAAAACCTATTTATAATATAACAAGTTTTCATGATATCTTCTTATAAAGAGTAAATACATAGGTAATTCACATTAGGTGTTGTTGGGAAAATTTGTTAATAGGTATTAACAACTGGGTTTGCAATAGCATTCTTATGGGGAATCCTCGTAGTAGAAAAGTTATCTGTGTGTCCATGTTGTTACTATAAAATTATGTTTTTTTCAAACTCTTGTACATGATCACTGATTGTGTTCTCAATATTATTCCCACTTATATTTATTTATAATTTGCATGTTTTGTAAAATACAAACAACATTAATTTTTTATATTTAAATTGTAATGAAGAATATCAACAGTATCCATCGAGGAGAACATATGCATATTCCTTCCCATTTAAGCACAAATACATTAAAAAGTCCAAAAAAATCCATGTTATCATAGTCCTGGGTCTATGAAGTTTAAATTTAGTTCTTCAAAATGAATGATACCCTATGTTTATTAATTTTTATCATGTGTATATAAATTATCTTTTAGGAATTACTATATAGGATGATCCATAACTAGAAATTTAATAGTTTGTTTATGATATTGATGGTTTTAGTGGCCATGTATCCTATTCCATATCCATTATTTATTGTGAATGGAAGTTAATATTGAAAAACATTGCTAAAATAAATAATCCATTTCCACAATATATACACTATCATTATGCTATGCAGTAAAAACTAAATCAAAATTATAATTATATATTTTAAATCACTATTTTTAATCATGAATTAATAACAATCATCACCTAATTAAGAGATTTTAATCAGATTATACATTAACCAGAAAAACAAATATGTCTATAGAAATTAAAATTGAATTTGAGTTATTTATTTGATAATGTATTATTATTTTCCAATATCATTTTCACCAAAAGTAACATGAATGTCATCAATTTTTATATACCTCTTAATTTGTGAGTAGTATCTAGTTATTTTTAAGGTGTATCCATAATTTAGAAACACTAATTTTTTGTGATAATCTTCTAGTGTGTTTTATACACACATTAAAATAAGAAATGACTTTTTACACATTGTTTATTTTGTCTAGAGAAGTTAAAAATAATTGGCTTTATGATCCCAATTTGTTTAATAAGTATTCTATAAGAATACATAAGAATGTTAGAAATTAAAATCTTATTAGATAGACAATAATATGATCTATTTACATAAATGGAAAATCAGGATATAAGAATAAATTTATTCTTATTAATTCTACTATGATTGGGTTTGAATCTAATCCTAGTTGTGTATATGGGTGAGGTATGATTAAAATATATCCCTTTAAATATTTACCTCACATTTTTAAACAAATTAGTATCCATTTTATGTTACATATTTATAATTTTAATATCATTCTCTACTATTAATTAATGATCTTTCTTCCCCATTCATACTACATAAATAGACTTAATATAAATTGATAAATAATGATGTTTCAATAATTTTTTATAATTATAATTATGTTCATTTAATTTTTCTTCGAGTATTTTTCAATATTAAAATAGAACTTCATGAGTTTTATTTTAATAATTGTTTTAATTTTTTATGTATTATTAATATTAGTATGAGATGTAGAGGTAGTATTTATTTTCATATCTGTTTTTATCAAAAAAACACATTTTTTCAATATCATCAATTTTTTCTCTACTCAATTGATAATTAATAGAACTATACATAGAGGAATTACTAGTTGTATTAATTGATTAATTAAATATTTTTCGATTTTAGATATAAATGTAATTATAGTAAAATTTATTGTATACTTCATTGATTTCCCATTTTCTATTCCATACTTATCGTGTCACTTCCCCTAGTTGATTTTCCTTTTTCCCATTTTTTATTTGGCCATAAATTCCTCTATAATTTGTTTTTTTATGAATTTATTATTCATATAGAACATATTAAATATCCTATCATAGTGTTTTATCTCCTCATCATTGTAAATGGGTTGTTATTCATCACATGAATAGTCATATTTTATTTATTTCCTCAATGATTTACATATATGTTATGAATTTAATTTTTTTATTTATATTCATTATATTCTTTGTTTATATTAAAAATATTTAAAAATGAGTTTTATGATGATATCTTTACAAGAAGGTTTATTATATTATATGATTATCGAATGGAGATAGAGGTTTCTCTAAATCATTAGCGAATGAACTATTGTATAATCATCACCAGATATCTATCTTAAATTTTCTTTTTATGTGTATGTATCCTGATGAAAATAGTTTTAAAACTATGATACATTTTAGAAATTGATTCATTAGGTACTATATTAAAATTATCATATTTAATAGTATAGGTATTAAGATTTATTGTTTAATATTTTAAGGTTCAGTCATGTAACAAAACAATTGTTTGTAAATCTTCATATGAATTCAAAATTGAATAAATTACATTTAATTCATCATCAACAAATAAAAATATAAATAATTCAAGTTTTTAAAAATAAAATCACAAGAATACTTAGTGTAATCTGTTCAATAATCTCTAAAAGATTTAGGTTTTTTATATTTTATTTAATATTATAATAAAAATATCAAATCCTATTCCTTATATAAGTATTTTAATCATAATCATTCATATAGAATAATTATCCACGATGAAATATGGTTATTGTTTTAGTATCAGTCCCCTAAAGGCTAATTTTATGATTTGAAATGATATATATTGAAATGAAATATACCATTTTAATTTTTTTATAGAAATATATTCATATTTAAAATGTATTAAAAGAATTGATACCTTACTTTGTTAGGAGTGTAAAATTTAACATGGGGTTGAAATGATTTCATAATAAATATTTCAATTTAATAATATTTAAAATTAATTCCATAGAATTATAAAACTTCCTAGATATATTATATAGTATAAATATTTAATTCAGTGTTTTCAAAATACTTCTGAAATGCAGTATCACATATCAATTAATATAATTTTGAGATAACATTCTCATTTGCAATAAATATAATTACTTTAATCATGGTATATAAAACAAAAAAGCAAGATATATATAGATTTAGTTTTTTAATATTGTTTTTGAATAAAATTATTTGTTATATGTAGGGTAAGAAATAAATAAAATATGCATATAAATAAAGTAAAGAATACTATTTGAAATCCCATACTTGGTCCTCACCAATTAAAAATCTATTGATGCCAAGGTGTTTATTAAAAACATAAACGGATACACATACATGGTCAAATTTTATCTAAAACAATTACCAATAGGATTTATATGATACACATATAATCATCCATGGCTATACATACTGTAAGTATGTAAAATATAGATAAAGTGTTTATCAAGAACTCACCAATATAGAACATGACCATGTGTCAATGAATATATATAGTAAAAAAACTCAAAAAAATGTAATATAAAATAGAGGGAGAATGTTTATGAGTTATGGTGGGTTGATACTACTCAATCTAATCTGCATTAGTTGATCAATTTCAATTAAATCTCACCATGAAATGCATAAACCATGTGTTGGAATGCATGGTCTTAAAATTCAGTTTTGTATAGGTATAGTATTCAAGATAGTTAGAATATGAATTTCATCTCTCCTAATATAGCTCACAGATCCACCCTAATATCTCTGAGAGGTTTTACTACATAAAAAAATAATTATATTTAATTATCCCTTGATGGATATTCATAATTTAATCCTTTTACTTGTTACTATGACTTTCCATCCTTCAATTCAAATCACTACAAGTAATTATATAAAATATATTAATTTTATATCTTATTATACCTTTATTTTTATGTTAGTCATATTCACTTCCCTTAATAATTGATACATAAGATATTTCAGTTTTATATAGTCACTTATTTTCGTAACACAATAACATTGCTTATTTTCACAATAACTTCTTTTCTTCACATATTCAATTATTTTATTCATATAATAATTAATATTGTTATGTTGTTAGGATAAATTCTTCAAGCGATCAATTTATTTTTTTATCATGGTTAATTAATTTCTTCATGAATTAATTTCATTACAAATATAATTAATTTAATACTATGAGAAATGTTTCTTACATTTCACATGTTAACATCATTATTCATGTGGTATGTTGAATCCATCAGGATTTCACTTGATCCTCTACCTGTTGTTGGATTAGTATAATTTTGAACACTTCATTTTTTCTTTTTGTAACATTGAATTCAACATATTGTCCTTTGTACAACATCACATATCCAGTATATGTAGTATAAAATTAGCAAGATATAGGTTTACCATACCACTTCATGGTATTTTCATTTTTACATTCATTTTCAAGAAAAATATTTTTCTATCATAAAACATGAAGGACATTACAATCATAAGAAACATATCTTGTGATAATTAAACAATGTCGGTTTTAGACTAATCTATGTTTTTTTTCATTCACACTTTTCAATTAGAACTCCAAAATGTATACTGATGTAAGGATATAATGATTCCTAAATGCATCTATATGTTTCCTTTTAGTGAAATTTATCTCAGCCATATTGTTAACATTTTAATTAATCCACTAAATGAAATATTTTTCATTCGATATATTTTGTGATGATGCATGATTCCTTAACCCATGATTCTATATATGTTATTCCCCTGATTAATAATGAATTATTTTTCATTACAATCCCCAAAAAAATTAATATTTTTCATTGATACATTATCTTTATTATACTTCGATATCATTCACTTAATTTAAACCCAATGCATTTTTTTTGTAATGACCATAAGGGGTTAAATTTTCATTAATAATACATAAAATAGACATAACACCGATTTACATGAATGGGTTTGGTTTTTAGTTTCCCACAGACATCAATATACCCCTACATCTGGAACTTTGTTTATTTTCTCTCATTTGAAAGGTTTTTCAATCTGATAATCTTCTGTTATTGGAAACATCACATTATTTACTATGATCACATGATTAAATCCATATATCATGTTCCAAATCACTCTTCATTATGCCCATCAATGTTTTTTTCCTAAATTGGTATTCGATTGGTAAAGAAACTCATTTTCTTATCCCATTAATCGATACAACCACTATTATTTATCATCAATGAGATATAGATTCCAATTTAAGTACTTAAACACTATTTATAATTTTTATTCACTAAAATTGATTAATTATATCTACTTTTTAAACTAATCACGTGAGATAATTCTCTAATTTCACTAAAACATATTAAATAGTAACCACTATGTTAAAAATCCAATAGAATTGTGTGCCTTAGAAATTTAACCAAAACAATTATTTATTTGATGAAAATAATTTTGAACCCTCAATTGTTCCATTATGTAAGATACCATATTTATAATAAGTTGTTAAGGTGTTAATATCATTATTTCTCATTATATAAGAAATGAAAATATTATCTTCAAACCTAACTATAGCTCTATCAATCTCTTTCAATGAAATTTCATTGATATTAGTCATATCAAATATTACATCCTTGATCTATGTTTCCATGCCTCTATCAAATGGTGGTTAGTGAAATTATTCAACATTTGGATCAATTTGGTCATCCTCAAATTGAAATAAAAAAAATATATCTATTTTTATCTTTTATGATAATGCTTTTAACTTCTGATACAGCTTTCTATATGTCCCCCTTAGTGTTAGGGCACTAACACTTGATAGGAAATACATGTATTTTTCTCTGAATCCATCAAAAAATATAAATAGACAATAATATAATTACATATATAGAAAAGAATAATTTTTTATTTGGGTCTCACTTTTGATTTATAATAGATATTTTATTATAGACATCATATATTGTATAGTTGGTGACATTCAAAAATAATACCACCATATATGTTTTATAGTATTTTGTTTCATCACTACTCCCTTTTGTGTCTATATTCAGTGTTCTATAAGTCACTCAAAATAACCTTCTTCTGATTCATGGGTGATGGTAGTTTAGAATCACCCACTAATATTATTTTTAGGAAGTCAGTATCTATAATGAATTAATGATTATTCTTAAACCTAATTGTGTATAGGTAGGAACTTTTCCAATGACCGTATTTGTTCCACCTTATCTAATAATGTGTCTAGTTCATATGATTTTTTTGAAGCTATGTAAGACATATGAATTAACATTAAATAATCTTACATTAATTGAATCATAACTATATACACCATGATGATGTAAATTTTTGGACATGATCAACAAATAATCCAGTCAATCTTTCCAAAATCAAGGAATAATATAAAAATTTGAAGTTATGAACAATTTAATTATTTTAATTTTAAAAATTTGATGATATCACATAGTGAATCCCAGTATTTACCTCTATCGTCTAATATTAGTTTCAATATTTAAAAATTAAATGGCCACATTCAACTCCACATTCATTCAATGACATGTCCCTCTAAATATTAATTTACTAAGGAGAAAAATATAGTTATTCTTTGATGTCAATTATCTACATGATTCTAATACTAGAATGATCATTGTTATATACATGTGGTTTTTCCAGAATATCCACATGATTATCCTCACTAAGGTAATTAAAGTTTTTTAATTTTCCACACATCAATATAATATGTTCCATCATTTTTATGGGAAATAATTTTACTTATTTAAATGAATATGATTTGGAATTACCTTTTCTCTTAACCATATATGCCTTGTACAGGGGTTCTTCTCCATCATCATCATTTTATAATTTCATTGGATCTAGTGCAATGTGGTTCCCATTTATTCCCCAATAAACAAAATCTTCTCAATGAGTTCTTTTAAATATTTTGTTTCCTATTCTAATATATGATGAGTGAAAATAAATCAACTCATATGTATCTATATCTTCAATATAAAACTCAATTATTGGATTCATGTAAACATGTAATGCGTCTTCCACAAAAAATCCACTATCATATATTTATTGTTATTATTTTAAATCTTATATACAACGAGTGTGATTTTAACATTATCTCTAGTAATAACCTTTGGACTTTAACATTTATTATCGTGACATTCATGTTTGTAAATCGAGGTATTAATATAAATATATTAATTTTATATTTATATACCATCAATCAATTGACTAAGTAAATAAAAGTCGTTACCTAGGATATTCTCAAAGACAAATAATGCATAAAATTAATTTTCATGTGTATTATGAACCTATAAAAAATTTTCTATTGTGAACATCATAACTTCACTTACCAATACTTTCTTTCCTAAATAGTTTTACTTTTCCTAAAATATAATGTTTAGATATAATAAATTTATTATATTTTTGTATAAAATTAGATAAAAATACTACAAAAAAATTTCCAACTTTTAACAAGGCTACAAAACCCCTGATTTTTATTTGGATCAATAACAACATTCTATAATACCTGATTTCCCATTCATGGAAGATGTGTTGTCATACATTCACAATTATTTTAAATAATTTGTTATCTTGTTTTTATATATTAAAATATTTTTTCCATTTAAAAAATAGAATCCCCAATTGGTGAAAAAAATTAATATCTTTTTGGGGAGATATAAAAAAACATTACCACATACCTTTCTCAATGATACAAATTTTTTACAAAATATGTTTAATACCCATAGAGGGGGGATGTAGTGCATCATGTTAATATAAATCTTTTAGTGTACCATTAAAAATTATTTTCCCTTGTTTTAATAATAACACACCCCACTATCCATCGTACAAACATATAGAAATAATGACTTAAATAAGATAAGTTAAATAATTTTCATGGTTCAGTCAAACTAATCTAATCTTAATAATATTTGAATTCAATGAAAAAAAATTAATAGAAATAGTAAACACGTTTATATTTATTTCAATAATATATTTTGGTTTCACTAAACATCAATGAATCAAAATTTTAAAAATAATAAAAAATAAGGTTTAAAAGTTATTTTAAGATAGGACACACTATTTCTCCTGTGTGTATTTACATATTCCCTAAATAACTATATAAATTATAGTAGAGTAGATGTTGAAATCAATATATCATTTTCCAAGATCCATTGAGATACCACTTGGATCAACATATCTTTATAAAACTCAAATTTATTTCATTAAAAAAACTCATTTTTTAATTTCTATTAGTATAATCTTTGAATATTTATACTTTCCGAAAATTTTTATTCTTTTTAAATTGAAACACGGCTCCCATAAATCTGTATAGAGAGGTTTTTGGTTCATATGTAGATATATTATTTAACATAAATTTTATATAAATTTAATGAATAAGTAGTTTCATATGTTAATTTGGATACACCTACAGTTAATTGAAACACATTATCCAATATCGAATGCCATAAATCCTAGTAGTTATTTTGAAAACAAATAAACTGCTTATTTCAAGATGGATACATATGTTTAAATTTAATCTAAAATAAATTTAATAATGAAATTTAATTATTTACATCAGTTTAATGTATAATTTGGTGAAAAATAAATCAACAAAAAAACAACCATCAACTCAAAACATTTAATATAGATAAAATAAAAACACTTTATTTTACAAATGATTTTCTCCACTCATAGTAAGAATAATCATTAATAACATATATATTATTAATAAAAAATAATAAATACTAATGGAGGCCAATATATTAAAAATTGGATAAGAAAATAATGTTATTGAATTAACTAGTGTCATATGTTGACTCATATGTAGTGATTTAAATGACCATTTAAAAAAATCTATAGCTGAAACTTACGGAATTTGAAAAGTACTCTTATGGAGATCTTAATGGTTATTAATAATGATTCACATTTCATGAAAAGTGACTCATAGAGTGTAATAATTGATATTATTTAATTTACCATTTTTATCAAAATTATTATTGAGAAAATATTCATATTAATGAAACATTTTCAATACATGATCACATTATAGAACCCTAAAGACAATATGAATTAGATAACCCAACCATTACTACAATTCCTATATACCCCTAGATAATACTTATACAAATATGTATGACTCTTATGATATATAAATAATAAAATTTGTAATATTTGGTAAATACCGAATTCCTCTATTATAACACCAAAATTCCTCTAGAAATCACAACATGAGTTTCCTAAGACAGAATTATTCTGTTATGTTTATCAAATGATGATAATAAAAAAATTAAACAATAGATGTAATCCACAAGTATTTATTTAAAATAATATGTTATATAGTCTATTAATAATTCTTTCATTGTTTAGAGGTTTTGATTGACTATAATTTCATTTTTATATAAGATTAAAATATTTCAATGATGTGTAATATTTAAGAATATATATTGAATTAATCTTATGTATTTATTTATATTTTCTAATAGACATTTGGTTTCTATGTAATGTTTTTTCAGTCTATTTGATTTGTTAAAACTTCGTTTAGATTAATTAATATATCTTTTAATTACAAGGTTTCAATTTAAAATTATATAAAGATTTTATATGTCTATCCATTAGGGTTTATCTATATTCAAATATATAACATAGTATAAAAGTATCTAAAAAACTGATAAACCCATATTTGTTCCCCATTATGGTATTATTCATTTATGATTTAAAAAATTGGGGAATTTTTGTGATCATTTTTTTATATTTATGATAATCATAAGTGGATATTTATTAATGTTTTATTTGAGGCGGGATCATGATAATATATATATTTTCTCATAGTCTATGTTATAATATGTGAAATATTTCATCACCAAGAATTTTCAAGCATGGTTGGGACCCTCGTTATCGTGGAGACTGGTTAATAAAATAAATCCATAAATTTTCTAATTCATCTCTAATTAAAACCCACTTGAATATTATATTGATAATCAATGGGTATTTACATATAATGATAAATTTATGAGTATGGAAGATTTATATTATTACAAATTCACTAATATGGTCAATGATGGTTCCACTCAAGAATATATAGTATTACATACCTAAAAGAATTGTGTTTCCTATGATAATAGGGATCTGATATTGTTTTCTCCGCTATTGAGTATTAATAAAATTAATTTTATTACTATTATTGTTACATTATTTTTTATTAATCTCATTATATATATTATTATTTTTAATTTGATTATTGATTTTCCTCACCATTTTTATTTTCATTATTTTTCTGAAATTGTATACATTTTTTCATTTATAACTCATTAATTATTTTATATTAATATTAAATCATTACCAAATTCTTGATCTTGGTGTATATTTTCTACTTCTTTTTTAGTTAAATGTCATTTTTCTTATCAATAAGACTTTAAAAGGGACCATTTAATGAAATTTCAATGTCAATGGGTGATAATTCATATTTCATTTTCATGAAATAATGATTAATTTGTTTACATGTACATTGATTAATTATTTAATACTCAAATATAAAAATTTTATCATTTTTATAATAAGTATTTTCCATGTAGGATCATGTTTTTTGTTTTATATAATTACACAATATATCATGAAAAATTTTTTGATTTATTTTTATCAATAATGAAGGTATAAAATAAAATGTAAATTTAATGCTAGAGAATACTTACTAGATTCCTAAAAGAAACTTTCTACTTAATCCCGATTACACACTCTAGTGTTTATGTATCTCTAATTCCTTATTAAGGTGTAAATGATATGTTTTTATGATAATAACATATTATTTTACATAGGTTTATGCATGTTAATGAGACACATAGTTAAATTCAAGTTACTTGGAGATAATCTCATTGTACTCTTATATGTAATATTTTTTGTGACGTTCATATACTAATAATGATATCCTTATTTATTCCTTCCATTAATTTCATAAAATTTTAAATATCCTTTCTTTTTTATTTATATTTTTATCATAGTTTTATATATTGATATGTTTTTATACAATGTTTATTTCATATTTTTATATCCAATTTTTAAGTGATGTTGTCTAATTTATTAGAGGGTTGTCATTGATTCATAGTAAGATTACATAGTTTTTTATATAATTTTTGTTAAAATTATATCCATATTTATGAATTTGATACCATACCCATATTTTTGAGAATGGTGTGATTGAAAATAATACAGAATCTTTGTCATGTAATAGATCACATGAAGTGTATGTTTAACATTGATTTATTAATAATAATATGGAATCACATAATTAATATTATTTTAAGTTTAATTGAAATTTTAAAATAGAAAAATCATTAATTAGGATGTAAGGGGTTGTTATATTTATGATCAATAGTTTTCCTAATGTAATATTATTTTCCATTGGTAGTCAATGATTCACCTTTCTATTACCGTTTATATTTAAGTATCATTTGTGTAAGCCAGTGTGAATACTTAATATTTTTATATTTATTATGATTATAAAATTTAAATAGTTAATTTAAAATTTTTTAGAGATAAATTAATGAATTTTTAGTGGATAATGATTGAAACAAATTCCGAAAAATCGTACGCAAATCGTATTTTTGATTTTGTAAAAATTCCACTGGTGATGACATAGTTCTCACTTGGTCTGTAAAATTTTTCATTGAAAATGGATTTGATCATAAAATATATTTAACATATTTATTTAAAATCCCATTATATATATTAGTGATCAATTTATTTTTCATTTCAATAACACTTATTGTGCTTATTATTATTTTTTTTAATATTATTTTGTTGGGATGTGATTTAATTATTACATGTTGTTTTCTATGAAGATAATAATTCATTTATTGACATGTTTTTTTAAAATGATTTTTTTTATAATAATGATTTATAATGTGTACAATCAAATTATACATATCTATATATTTTATTTAAATTATATAATATTAAATATTGTTGACTTACCATAGTTTTATAAAAAAATCATGAATAATTATGATTATATATTCTTATTTTATGAAAATAAATTTTACTTAAATGAAAGGATTATTTAGTGTTAAACTATTTTTTATAATAATGAATATATAATGGTATTTTTTTAATTTATTATTTATATATAGTACTTTATTATATTTTTTCATTTTGGGTTTAATTATTGAATTTATTTTTATTATATTTCCAATTTATTGATATACAGAGTAAGACACCAATAAAGGTGTATACCAATTTTAGAAATTCCATTTAAGGGGATATATTTTATAATATTATATATCATTTCCAATATTTTACCTTTCTAGTGGTTGAATCTTCTAGAATCTAGAAATAGTAGTACATTCATGTTTCATTACACTCTTATACTTCATCCATAATATTCTGAATCAAAATCTACTTATTATAATAAGAGATAAAATTTATAATGATTTATTGTAGTTCATCATGATGATCAATAAAATATTTTAAAATTTTAAAAAATTTCAATAATCCAAAATAAATTCCATTATAGGAATTAATTATGGTGGTAAAATATCAATTATTTTTATCCATGAGATGAATTTATACTTTAATATATCAATAATTGTTAATTTTCAATCATTATCCCAAAAATTAAAATTGGGTAAGAGAAATTGTATATATAAATATGCACTACTGTGATTTTAATGTAAATTAAAATTATTTTTTTAGATATATATACACACTATGAATTAAGTGTTTAATTATAAATATTTTTTAATTCCATGAATGAGTAATCCAACCAGGCCTTATTATTTTTTATTTGGATCATGGAATAACCAAATATTATGACGCATTCAATATATCCATGATTTTGGATTATCAAAAGTATGGAAAACCTAGAGAATTATTCCTACGATCTTCCTATATATGAACATATACCCAGTAATTGAGGAAGAAAAATCATGATGAACCATAGTGAGAATAAGTGTTTGAAGCTGTTCTACCATCTCAATCGCCTACTATTTCATCATAGATGAAGAAAATTTTTTGATTGATTCAAATATAAAAAAATTACTCATTCCAAACCAAGAATCCAGTAATACTATAGACACTTCAATTTATATTGTAATATAGGTCAATATTAGATGTCTAATAAAATAACATATTTGAAACACTTAATGAAGTCAATGAATTAGTATGAATGTGTATAACTGTTTTCCATAGGGTAATTTAATAATGATATATAATTTTAAATTATTTTCTATGTGAAATGTTAGAGGTATTTGTAAAAATATTTTCATAAAATATTATTGAGCCATTAGACCTAGTATTATTTATTCATTAATGATTTGTATTATGATGGATTCTATTTTATTATATATATGGCCTTTTCATAGTTGTGTATAAAAGTTATATAGTTCATAATTATATCATTGATATTTATCCCAGGATAGTTTCTTTTATCCTATTTCACCATATTAATATGATACCATACTTATTGGGGGTGTATTTTAGTAGTTATTAGCATTTTTAAGGAATCAATTTTAATGTATAGTCTTTATCACTTAATATCAGCAATTAGTGGTTTAATATTTCACCCTCTATATTGGGATGAAATAATTTATTCCAACATATAATTTCATCATTCACATCAACTAGGAACATGATATAGTTTTTTTGATTAAATATCTCATTTAACGATTAATGAAATTATTACTAAAATATTGATTGAATGTCTATATTGTGGTAATTAAGTGAATTTAACCACTTTTTTTATCATATATTTACTTTTATTAATTGGGTTATGACAGAGTTGTGACATAGTTTTTAAAAGTAGTAATTTTGATATGAAATAAGCATAATATAATATGATGATGTCATTGAAATGAGATGTTTTTAATGTGTAATCTGAATAGATAATCATGTTGGATCCAAATCCTATAATCTTTAAAAATCATTGATGTGTTTTTATGGGTAGTAAGTGGAATGGTGGGGATAATTTTTACATCCAATATTAATTTTTGAATACTATATAATTTTATTGTAAAATTTATTAATATTATTAAATTATATATTTTATTTAATAAAATATGAATAAAATTCAGGTCACATAGTTCACATATCATTGGTAGTAACAATTTAGTATAAGTAATAAAAAATACAAAATTTTATTCTAGGGTGTTTCTCATGGATTAATGATATATCAAGGAACTATACATAGGAATCCATAATATAAATATTCTAATACACTGTAAAAAAATAATTATAAATCTATGTGGCTTATCAATTTTATTTTTTAGGAATGAAATATTTATGTTTTTCAATCATTCCCTAGCTAAATTTTATTACAATTTGTACTCTTTTAAAATCTCATTCAAATGAATCATCCTTAAAAATCCCAAGAGAAAATTCCTTCAAATACTTTGAAGTTTAATTCCTAATAATCCTAATTTATTCATGGTTTCTCGGGTAAAATTCTTATATTAATATTTTCTCCCTCCATAGTCACTATCAAAAACATATTCTGATACATTTAAAAATACTTGATTAAATAGTGGATATATTTTGATATATTATTTGTTTAACCACATGATTCATAATATTTATTATTGGTTAACACTCTTCCCATATTATTTTAGTTATATTCCTTGAATACTATATGTTTTTTTCTCTTTCAGGTAGTTTTTTTAATTTTATTTTATTTAATATGGCATTTAAGGATAGCGTCTTCAAAAAAATATTATAAATAAATCACGTATCCATTATATGTTGAAAAAATTATATTCATTTTATTCTTAATATTTAATTTTTCATCATGTGGGCCCCATGATTCAAGTAATTTTTCTCCCTAAACAATTATAAATGCTCGAAATGTATTTATAAAAACATTTATGAATCATTTTTAAGGGAATTAATAACTCAATGTATTTTTTAGATAAAAAATGTTAAGATAATAAACCATTTATATTTAATATTTGAATAATTATTTAAATTTATGGCCTCGTTGGAATAAAATATTTAACTGAACCATGCTATATTTCATTGGTGAATTATTATAAAATATATACATTGAATTGTGTTATGATAATTATTTATGTTCATTAATTTATGTTTAGTTTATATATATAAAATACCAGTTTTGTTGAATAAACATCGTAGGTTTTAATTGTTTAAATGGAATTTCATGTTATTGTTTTGTATTATATATTTTCTGTATGATAGTATAATGTTTTCATCCATTAGGATTAATAAAAAGGACCAATTTACAAATTATATAATTTTTTAAATGATACATGAAGTAACCATCCTTGATCCACATTATGTTATTCATTATATAAGCCAATATTTAATTTGAGACAAATTTAATTACTATTTTATTTTTCTATAAATTGAAAGTGAATGTTTCATATATGGTGATTGGATGATGGATGAGGATTATACATTGTGGTTTTTATTTGGTATTATGGTGTATTATGTTACACTCTTCATCACCTTTATTAGATTTATTTTGATGAACAATGGGTTCCATGGTGAGAAGATGCGAATTTTTTTAACTATATATTATTTCCCATTGAAATATATCCCCTTGTATATTATATTGTATTACAGATAGTAGAGAGCATCATTGAATTATAGAATGGTAAATATGTAGTGATATTTTTTATTATGTTAATTATTTTATTATGTATATATATATGAATTTAAATTCATGATTTAATAACTAGAATTTATGGTGTTTCCTTCAATATATATTATTTTTTATATTTTCCATTATTTATGAGTCTTCATTAAATTATTGGTTTAATTATTATTTTATTTTATATTATTTGTTTTATTAAGTTTCATTAAATGTATTATTACAGTAAAATTTAATATTCATCATCATGTTTTATTTAATTGTCCCCATACAAAATTCATTATGAAATTTTTTCCCATTGATAGTAATTATTTATATTAAAATTATTTTTATTTGTAAATTATCATGTATTCTATTTGAAATTTCATTTTTCTAACAAGTAATATCATCTGTTAAACTAGTTTTAATAAGGTCTTATTTTAAATAATGATAATGGGTATAATGAAAGTAAAATATTCATTACTTTTTGTTGCGATGGGTATATTAATTTAAAATTTTTAATAAGAATTTTTCAAAAGAAATATTTATATTAAAAATAAAACCATTAGTTGATGATATTTTTTCCTTCAAGGATATGTTTCTATTATTTATTTACATTATAAACCCTCATATTATATGTAATGTCTTTATTTGTTTTTAAAACCAAAATCTAGGAAATTCACTACAAAATGAATTTTGTATACTCTTAGGTTGAATATTATAGATGAAATATAGATCTCACCCTACATATATAGTTTGGTGTGTATATATCTCTCACACTGTTGCAAGTGTATAATATATGTTATCATGTCAATATAATACTCCATTAAAAAATTTTATAGGTGCATTTGAGATATTTTTGTGACCTCAAGTCTCATAAATATGGTTTAATAGTGGTTAAAATATTATAATATACCTTCATAAACATCCATTTAACATTACTCTCATTATACTAGTTTTCATTTTTTATTCATATGATTATTTAAAATAATAATTTAGGATTTTAATTAATATGTGGTAATGAATATTTTAATTGGACTTTTTTATTTTAATCAAATTTTGTTTTTTATTTATTGTAGTGCAACATATAGCCTAACCATTATTAATTCTTAGTAATCATATATAATAGGTTTTTTTGTATCTAAGTGTAAAATAATCCAAAAAGTGAATTTTTGATATAATTTCATATTGTTTGTATCTCATGTTAATTTATTTTGTAGTACAAAGTCTTATAGAGAGCTGAAAATTGAGACAACGAATGTTGACTAAGGACGGTTTAATATATGGGTTCTCTGTTAGTGGAATTTAACATTAACTTCTAAATTGGGAAACATTATCCTTTTTAATAATAAAATACCCTATAATTCAAAGATAAATATAAATTATTATATTATTATTCTTATTATTATATAAAATTTCAAATTTTAATTGAAAAATCCAGTATATAAAATCATTTTCATTTTAGTCTAGTTTATGTAAATTAACATTATAATTAAATAGATTAATTAACTAAAAACATAAATTATATCTATTATTTTAAAAAAATATAAATTAAAATTAATTAAAAAAACTATATTTTATATTTCAAAATATGGTAATTATGATACTAGTAAAAAAATTATCGTGTTAATTGTAATTTTTTATTTAATCTAATTCAGGAAATATTTTTATATATAAGAAAATGGTCATTTTTTGGGGTATTATCTAGTCTTAGTTGATTTTAGAATGATGTTATGATTTAAATCTCTCACCACGGGGGCTTCCTGAAATAACATGATAGAGGTGGTGGGGTTGTTTGTATGCCCATGTTTTTATATTCATATATATTATTTTCATTTGTTATATATTTATAGATACAAACAAATTTACAATTTCATTACACTATGATTTTAGAATTTATTCTATTTATATAAGACTACATTCAACAGTGTGTGGTATATGCAACACAAAGATTAAAAAATTGTGATATACCAAAAAATCAGATTATTTAAATTTGGAAGATATGACATAGTGATCAGTTAGGTGGATACATATTGAAATTACAATAATATGAATTCATGTTGAATATTTTTCATTAAAAAAATTATTAAACATTAATAAATTTATGTTCAATTGGATATAAATGATTATAAAATACTTTTATGGAAAATGATATATGTTTTATAAAATATTTTTCATGTCATATTTTTATTGTTTTCTTAAGAGATTAAATTAATTATTATCTATAAATTATTATACTGTGAACTGTTATATTTTTTATAAAGGTATATTATATCATAAATAGTCATTTTTAATATTCCTCATATGATTTTTTGATATTTTTCTAAACAGTATGATTTTTGAGTGAATAGTGAATAATTTCACTTTGTTCACAAATTTCATTTCATTTCCTCAAATCAACTAATTTTAAACAATAATTATATTTATTATTTGAATTAAAAGTAACATAATATCTAATTGATTAAAAATAATATCAAAAAATATATATGAATTTGAACTATTTTTTATTTTTTATATGTTCATTTTTATGGTTAATTTTTTAAAAAGAAGTTATTTTTCATTATGACTTTCACCCTCATATTAAAAGTAATTTCATCCTATTATAGAATTTGAACCTAGAAAAAAAACTTTATTTTTCTTATTTAGTGGTTTCAATTTATAAATAAAGTCAAAGTATTTTTTCATTATGAATATTTACATAAGTAAAAATATTTTCTCAATACTAAATTGTTTAGAAATTTTATATTTTGTTAAAACTATTTGATGAGGTCACAAAATATTTTCTAAATTCTTATTGTAGTACTTTATATCAAATAATTTCATATTATTTTACAATTTTAATTATTAGGGTGACATTTTTATTTTATGATTACATTTATATTATTTTTATTAAAGGATAATTACAAAATTTCACTCGTGTCCTTTTATTATTTTTAATATAATTAAATTGGGATAAAAAGAACCAATGACTAGTTACTATTTTTATGTGTAATATAAAAAAATATCAAGGTAATTCTATTAATCTTAGTGATGATATAATTACATTAAACAGTTATGAAATATTGATACATGGATATGGACGAAAGTAGTAAAATCAATGTAAATGATTTAAAAAATATTCTCATATTTATGATGAATTTTATAATTTAATATTATTTAATTGGTAATAATAAATTAAATTTAATGTTCATTTTTTTATAATTGAATTAAATTTCTCAATAGTTACCTTTAAATTTAAATTTTATGAGTATTCCTAAACTTGAATTTAATTATATGTTATAATAAATAATATATAAATAAATTATAGAAAAACAATTAAATTAGTTAATGACGAAAGGTGGGATATGAAATTCCATAAATTTCTTCCATTTATCCATTTACATAATATTTCAACATTAAGCTAAATTTATAACAACTAATGAATGAGAAATGTGTTAACACAATTATGAGAAACAATGGTTATTGAGGGTGTTAAAAAAAGATAGGGTATACAATTGAATGCTAAATTGTCAAAATTTTATTGTATGAGGTAATTTCAAAATTATCATGCAGTAAGTTTTATATTATGAAAATTTCATCAACATTAAAAGATAATTGTATATATTATATTTTCATGTACACACAATATACAATTATAAAATTACCATGAATTATAAATGGGAAACCTCTCTCATCTCTTTATTACACCTTTTTACTAATTAATCATGATATAAATATACCATATTCCCTTCCAAGTCATCATACCCCTTACCTAGATAATTTTGAATAAAAAAAATCTGACCATGTAGGGTTAATTTGAATGGTAATGAAGGTTTTACAAATAAGTTATATAACTATTAAATGAGTTGTTTCATTTTATTTCATCATCTACCTCCATCAATAATATCATAATTATGTTGATGAAATAACATAAGTAAAATTCATATACATAAATTTTATTACAATGATGGATAAATGTAGTGACCCTCCTTATTTAATGTATGACATTGAAATATTTTTAAAGTATTTTCAGAGCTAGGTCCCTAGAAGACATGATATTTTGAGGCCCAAAGATATTGGAAATGATATTAATATAATATAAATTATATTTTTATCTAGTGCATGAATTTTTTGAGGTTTTCATTTAATATAACATAAATGGAGTCTCGTATTGAAAATCAAAGACCACCATTTTCTCTGGAATATTGGGTTCACCCTCAACAGGAACTAAGGCTGGTCAGCACCAAACGTCTTGTTAAGGAAGTCATTGGTGGAGAATTAAATTAAAATTAATAATAAAATCTATTTATTTTATTTTAAACACCCTTGACCTAAAATCCACTATATATACCTCATTACAATAATTCTCCACTATTAGTAGATCACACTCTAGGATAATTTATAGGATATCTGATGATACTTATTGGTGGATCAAAAACAGGGGATTATGGTTGATAGGATTGAGGTCAATCAATGTGAACCAAACAAAACAAATCTTTTCATTCACTATATAATCAGTTAATCACTATGCATTGACCAATTTTTTAGGTAGGGCGCATTATGTTTGGTTTCTACCCTTGATTAAAATTTGTAGAGTTGTTTTTTCTACTATTTTTTAATTTGTTATCTACATATATTCACTTGATCCAATTCCATATATTATAGTAGTTTAAATAAATTTATATATCATATTCTGTGATTTATCCCATGAAAATACCAAATATTAAATTATGGGAAAATAACTCTTGTAAAATTAAGTATTAATTCATTCTTGTGTATTCATAACCAGGGTTCTTCTCTTTCTTTTCATTGGCCTATGTGTTAATGGATATACATAGTCGATGAGGTTTTGAGAAAGATCAAACCCATATATTCATGATGGGTTATAAAATACAATATAGGCGATTATTTGTAGATATATTGGGAGGGGTTGTGGGATGTCAAGGAGAACTATATAAATTGGGATCTATAGTGATGATGGTATGTAAAGAGAGATTCATGGGGGATTCAGTGTCAAATGTGAATGTGGTCGAATTATAATTTTAGTTCACTTTAGTTAGGTAAATTAAATGATTATATTTATACCCTTGAATACAGATTATTTTGAGTGGTCAATGAATGAATGTAATTGAGAGCGATGTAGATCTCGAATCCAAAAAAATCCATATATTATTTTCAAAATCCAAACTACACTCAACATACTTTTAATATAATAATCTATGTATTAACCCATGGTAGTAGGGAAAGGGTATTAGGTTTAGTCAAGGATCACATGTAATGTGGCAAGCCCACATGCTAGGAAACCCTCCCCAATTGGCCATGCCATATTTCATCTGAGACACTCGCAAGACCCTCTCCTGGAGGAGATGTTGTCTATAAGAGTTCATTAGAATGAGTAGGAATACACAAGTACATGTTGAGTTACACAACTAAGCCACTAGGTGGTCATAAAAATTTTGTATCCTAGAGGACACAACATGTAAAAATACATTAATTTTAGATCCATGCATGAGGAAATCATGATCATGGAAAAAATTGGGGACACATTCCATGAGGTGTAAAGACCCGTAAAATTCAATGGAAATTTTTTCTTAATTTTCTTTGGAATTTTACAAGAGTGCGGTTTCTGACGGCACCTGATTCCAAGGCCCGGTGTGCCCGGAATAAATTTTTGAAGTTTGGCTCGGGTACGTTCAGTGAACGAAGGAGTGGGAATTTCGAACTTTTGATCTGGTGCTCGGAATTGAAATCCGAGGAAACCGATGAACTCGCAGCGCCGATATTCGCTTAAGGAGACCTTTTCCGAGGTTGCGTTTTATGCGGAATGAAAGTTAGTTTTGGGAAAAATTAAAAGAAGTTAAATAAAATGTGGAAACACATTTTATTTTTAACTTGTTGGTTAACTTCTCCCAAAGGGAGTTAGGGGTGGGACCCACATCCACTTAACCTCCCTTGAAAGGATTAAGTGTGGTGGGACCCACACGAACCCTAACTCTTCATCTTCTCTTTTTAAACTCCCAATAACCCCTCTTTAATTAACTTGACAACTTGGTTAAATTAATGGAGTTGAGTTGTTTGAATTTCAAACCTTTGAAATTCAAATTGTTAATTGTGTGAATAAAATAAGCCTTAGCTTATTTTATTTTGGTTGGTCCCCTTAGCCATCTTGAGAGGTTTTGAAGAATTCTCTCCATCTTCTTCAAACTTCGACGAAGAACGCGAAGAACATTCAGACATCAATGAAGAATTCCACGTTCTCGAGAACCGTCTTCTGCGACACCATACCCGCGACACCGACGATGTCTCCTTCCACGTCATCTCTTCCGCTACGGTTTTCCGTGACGAAATAGCCGTCAAAGAGCTTCAAATCCTCGCTTCACGACATCGACGTCCTTTTTCCACGACGCCGACCACCGCGACGCTCGTCTTCCGTGGGTCGTTGATGAACATCATTCTTGAAACCGAGGTAGGGGTTTGTTGTTGTTTAATTTATTTATTCTCGTTCTTGGTTCTAGCATGACAATCTTGAGGATAAATGTTTATGTGTTATCGTTTAACGAGAGGGGGGTCCGGACCGCACAAACACGGCCAAACCCCACTCCTTTGTTCTTGAATGTTTCTTGCGGATGAAACGTGATGGTGTGGTGTCGTCGCACCACGCAGATATCATTCTACAATTATTTTGCGATGCCGTCACACCGCGCCGTGGAAAGATTATCATGAACGCGACGCCGTCGCGCCACGTCGAAGGAAACCGAAGGCGCCGCGGCCGGAGCGGGGCCGCGGCGGAGGGGCGTGGTGCCATCGCATCGCGCCGGACGACGAAGACTGCGGACAATTTTGGGCCGCAGTGGGACGTGATGACCGGAGGCCAGCCGGGCCACCGGTGTCAGAAGACGGAAGAGGACCGGCCCCTGCCGGTCCTGTTGAGAAGAAGCCGGCCGGCCAGGTCGGGCCGGCCGGGATGGTGGAAACCGGGGGAATTTAATTCCCCCGGGCGGTTAGTTTGGCCCCCCATAATGTGGGGGGGCTGGTTTCACAAAGGGGGGGCAGGCACCCCCCCCCCCCCCCCCCCCGTTTTTTTCAAAGGAAGGCTCCCACGTGAGGGGGGCCGTTTAATCCAAGGCGCGGCAGCTTGCCGCGCCGCCAGCAGAGGAAGGCGGGGGCTTTGCTCCCCGCGCGTGGCACCCGAGCGACGCCCAGGTCGCGCCGCCACGCTGGGCTGCGCCACCGTGTCGGACCGCGCCGCCGCACTGGACCGCGCCGCCGGCCGGGCCGGGTCGGACCCGCGTCGGGTCGACCCGGTTCGGGCCGACGCAGGGGGGGTCGGCCCGGACCCGGACCCCCCGTTTTCGAATCGACTTTGGTCTTTTGCCCATAACTTGAGCTACGGACCTCCGATTGACGAACCGTCAGTGGCGATGCGATCTTTGTATCGAGACGGTCGATTAGGTATATCGCACTCAAAGTTTCGAAATAATTTGAGTTCGGTCGGGTTGGTTCGTACACGAAACCAATCGGGCCCTCGGAGCGGAAACACTCATATCTTGAGCTACGGACGTCCGATTGACGTGCCGTCAGCTTTTTTGAGTTTCCTCTAAGTGAGACGGATATTTTGGCATACTCCGCCCGAGGTTTGGACATAGGTGGAGTACGGTCGGGTTGGTTCGTACACGAAACCAACCGGGCCTTCGGAGCGGAAACGCTCATATCTTGAGCTACGGACGTCCGATTGACGCGCCGTCAACTTTGTTGAGTTCATCTAAGTGAGACGGATCTTTTGGCTCACTCCACCCGAGGTTTGGATGCAGGTGGAGTATGGTCGGGTTGGTTTTTCCTTAAAAACCAACCGGGACCCTGGGACGAAAAAGCCAATAACTCTTAGACCGGGCGTCCGATTGACGCGCCATCTGCGATGTTGAGTTCCAGTTGACGATACGGAACTTTTGGATACATCAACTTCGGACTTTGTGACAGTTGATTTATCGGCCTCTCGGCTCGTGGAGCGGACCCTCCCGAACGAGCTTGCTGTGTGCGGGAACCCTAGTGCTGGCTGCGACTTCGACGACGGTGTAGAGATCCTCAGTGGACCGCGACGACAGTTGTGCAGAAATCCTCAGTGGACTGCGACGGTGAAGACAGCTGGTCTTGTATCCTATGTGGGTCCTAGCTGTGCTGGTCTTGTATCCTATGTGGGTCCCAGCTTAGATGATTCAATATTGGTCTTGTATCGTATGTGGGTCCTAGTATAGTTGAATCAATGAATACAGCTGGTCTTGTATCCTATGTGGGTCCTAGCTGTGTTGGTCTTGTATCCTATGTGGGTCCCAGCTTAGATGATTCAATACTGGTCTTGTATCCTATGTGGGTCCCAGTATAGATGAATCAATGAAGACAGCTGGTCTTGTATCCTATGTGGGTCCTAATTGTGCTGGTCTTGTATCCTATATGGGTCCTAGCTTAGATGATTTAATACTGGTCTTGTATCGTATGTGGGTCCCAGTATAGATGAATCAATGAAGAGTGCTGGTCTTGTATCCTATGTGGGTCCCATATTAGATGACTCAGTGCTGGTCTTGTATCCTATGTGGGTCCCAGCCGTGCTGGTCTTGTATCCTATGTGGGTCCCATCTTAGATGATTCAGTATCTATGTCTGGTCAGCTCTTTCACCTTTTCGATGATGTATTCTTGTGTGAGCTGAATCTTCTGTTTACTCTCCTTTGTGGATTGTGTTGAGCTATCCTATGTGGATTTACTATTTACTCTCCTTGTGGATTGTGTTGTGCTATCCTGTGTGGGTTTACGTTTTGCCTTCCTGTGTGGACTGGGTTGTGCTTGGGCTCGGACGTTGGAGCCGAACGGGAATTGATGACTTAGGTATATGTATGGGCATATACCTAAGCCGTGTCGGATGTTGCTTCGTGATTGTACCTTCCCTTTGTGGATTATCCTTTTTGGATTTCGGGAGACCTTCGGGGGTCTCGGGGTCCCTACTGAGTAGCTTATACTCACCCCTGCATGGGCTATGCCTGCACTACGTTGTGTTGGTTGCAGACGACGGACAACGCTGATCGTGGTGGAGGCTTGCGGAGCAGGATGGTACCTGGAGGTGGACCACTGGGCGGGACGTACTCGGAGCGGTCAGGTGGACCCGAGGAGTTGTGGAGGCTATCTGTACCCACCCTTCAGGTGGGACTTCCAGAGGGAAGCTCGACGCTGCGGCTTTTCTTTTCAGTTACTGTTTTTCCTTTCAGTTGTACTTTACAGTTGGGCTTGTATTTCCGGCCCCTTTTACTTTCAGCACAGCTTGTACAGTTTTTACTTAGTGTCTACTTTTCTGCTTGCTTACTCTGTGGTGCTTGTTTACTTTTCAAAGGAAATGCCTTCCCTTTTGTTGGGATTTACGCCTTGGTGCTAGTCGCCAACCCCTAGCCTATGGAAGGCGGGCTTGGGGTAGTCACGGCACGGGCCCCGAGGGCGGGTCGTGACAAATTGGTATCAAAGGTGTTCGGTTCTACCGGAGACTCTGATCTTTCTTCTTTGTGAAGCAATAGTGTTTAGTGTATTGGGTGTGGTTATTAGTCCAGGGAGTCCAGTGTTGGTGCGGCGGCCGACGTATCCGTACACCAGGACCCTGACTTCTGATTTCCGACTTAATGCACGAAAACATTGATTGCATGTGTGTTCAAGTTTTCTTTGTGATTACTTGTGTCAGCTCACCAGGTATACAGTTCTGACCGTGGCGCACCTGCTTCTTTCAGGATGGCCCCACGACGGCAGCCAGCTAGGGTTCCGAGAGTGGAGCATGATGACAGCCCACCGAGCGATGAGGCCTCGGTGCAGGGCTCCTTGTCAGCAGAGGCACCGGCGGTACCTTTACCCGCCGAGCCACTGATGCTACCAGCCCCAGCCGCTGACGATGCACGTTGCCTTAGCGCGCTGCACGAGTTCCAACGTCAGTGACCGCCCAGGTTCCACGGGGAGATGGACCCCCAGGCAGCCGAGGACTGGCTGGAGGCAGTGGTGCGAGTTTTTCGGCTAGTGAGGACACCAGCAGACCTCATGGTGATCCTCGTAGCGAGCCTCCTGCACGCGGAAGTAGGCAGATGGTGGAGTTTGATGCTCCAGGTGCATGACGAGACATCTCTCCTCTGGACGGACTTTGAGAGCACCTTCCGCTCTGAGTTCTTCCCAGCCACCCTCCATGCGGTATGCATACAGGAGCTTCTTCAGCTGCGGAAGGGCAGCCTGACAGTGGCCCAGTACTCCGCGAGATTTACTGATCTCTCGCGCTACTCCACAGATATGGTACGGGACCCGTTCTTCCGATCCCGGACCTTCGAGCAGGGACTGAGGCACGAGATCAGGGCTTCGATGATCTCCCTCAACATTCCGACATAGATAGAGGTGTTGGAGAGAGCCCTTCTAGTGGAGAGTTTTCTCGCCGAGCAGGCTCCAGTGACAGGGCCCTCCGCAGGATGGCCCGTAGTAGGGTCTTCTACAGTTGGCAGTAGACAGGTGATGCAGAGGTTCAAACGGGCCAGACCATCAGATGGGCAGTCTCAGGATGAAGATTCGGTTGTGCGGGGCACCCGAAGGAGAGCCAGCTACGCGAGGGGAAAACATTGCTACGCATGCAGTGGGCGAGGTCACATGGATCGAGACTGCCCGACTCGTCTTACAGATGAGAAGCATACGGTAGTGGGACCTCCCAGACAGAGGTTCAGCCACGGTGGTTCGCAGGGTGCAGGCGGACGAGGCAGGGGAGCTGGCCGAGTAGCCGATGGTGGGAGACACTTCGAGGTGTTTCCACCACCACCACCAGGAGGTCCACCCCGACCACAGGGAGTAGGTGGACATGCGAGAGCTCAGCTTCAGGCTGCCAAGGCCTTCGATCATGGAGCTCTGGGAGCAGATGGACAGGAGCGGAACTAGTGGATACATCCTTTTTACTTCTAGTTCCTTGTTGCTATTGTGTAGCGTCTTTGTATTATGAGATGCAATAATAAAAGACGCATACCTTTGTGATGTTTTCATTCCTGCCCTCTTTTGTGTTGTTACAAAGAGGTTCCAGTTTTGACTGTTGACTTGACCCTCACTTGTGAGACATCTACTGGAGGCGACCCAGTTACCACACACTGATGTCGATAGTGTGACTCAACCCTTGGAGGCGAGAGTAACGGTTGGATCTCTTGGTAGTAGCGTCGAGGCCTTACGACGTCATCCTTGGTATGGATTAGTATCATCCATGTTGGGATTGACTGTATTAGGCAAAGAATGTGGTTCATCTAGGGGATGAGACCAGATTTCTCTTATCGGCAAAGAAGAAATCTTAGCAGCTCTTGTGGGGCCGGAGATGGTCCAGGCCACGGCTGAGATGGTCCAGGTCATCTAGGGGTGGATGAGTACAGCTCAGAGCCGGCAGAAGTCTTATGCTGAGAGGAGGCGGAGGCCACTAGAGTTCGAGGATGGTGACGACGTCTTCTTGCGTGTCTCACCTCGACGTGGTTTGCGGAGTTTTGGCCGAGGCGGCAAGTTGTCTCCATGCTTCATCGGACCCTTCCAAGTCCTCAGCAGGATTGGCGAGGTGGCTTATCGCCTGGCTCTACCACCTCAGTTGCACCGGGTGCACGACGTCTTCCACGTATCTCAGCTGAGGAGATACGTGCACGACCCGACGCACATCATTGACCATGGAAAGATTGACGTTGACGATGGGGCGACTTTTACGGGGGTTCCGGTGGAGATAGAGGATCGACAGGATCGGGTCCTACGTCGACGGTCGATTCCTCTAGTGCGCATTAGATGGCAGTACGGGAATCTTCAGGAGAGCACTTGGGAGCGGGAGGCTCAGATGTGTGCTCAGTACCCTCATTTGTTTCCCTAGTTTTTGATGTATATTTACGGGGACGTAAATCCCTGAGGTGGGAGTAATGTAAAGACCCGTAAAATTCAAGGGAAATTTTTTCTTAATTTTCTTTGGAATTTTACAAGAGCGCGGTTTCTGACGGCACCTGATTCCGAGGCCCGGTGTGCCCGGAATAAATTTCCGAAGTTTGGCTTGGGTACGTTCAGTGAACGAACGAGCGGGAATTTCTAACTTTTGATCTGGTGCTCGGAATTGAAATCTGAGGACACCGATGAACTCACAGCACCGATATTCACTTAAGGAGACCTTTTCCGAGGTTGCGTTTTATGCGGAATGAAAGTTAGTTTTGGGAAAAATTAAAAGAAGTTAAATAAAATGTGGAAACACATTTTATTTTTAACTTGTTGGTTAACTTCTCCCAAAGGGAGTTAGGGGTGGGACCCACATCCACTTAACCTCCCTTGAGAGCATTAAGTGTGGTGGGACCCACACGAACCCTAACTCTTCATCTTCTCTTTTTAAACTCCCAATAACCCCTCTTTAATTAACTTGACAACTTGGTTAAATTAATGGAGTTGAGTTGTTTGAATTTCAAACATTTGAAATTCAAATTGTTAATTGTGTGAATAAAATAAGCCTTAGCTTATTTTATTTTGGTTGGTCTCCTTATCCATCTTGAGAGGTTTTCAATAATTCTCTCCATATTCTTCAAACTTCGACGAAGAACGCGAAGAACATTCGGACATCGACGAAGAATGCCACGTTCTCGGGAACCGTCTTCCGCGACGCCATACCCGCGACACCGACGACATCTCCTTCCGCGTCATCTCTTCCGCGACGGTTTTCCGTGACGAAATAGCCGTCAAAGAGCTTTGAATCCTCACTTCACGACATAAACGTCCTTTTTCCGCGACGCCGACCACCGCGACGCTCGTCTTCCACGGGTTGTTGACGAACATCGTTCTTGAAACCGAGGTAGGGGTTTGTTGTTGTTTAATTTATTTATTCTCGTTATTGGTTCTAGCATGAAAATCTTGAGGATAAATGTTTATGTGTTATCGTTTATCGAGAGGGGGGGGGGACCGCAGAAACACGGCCGAACCCCCCTCCTTTGTTCTTGAATGTTTCTTGCGGATGAAACGTGATGGCGTGGTGTCGTCGCACCATGCTGATATCATTCGACAATTATTGCGCTGCGCCATCGCGCCGCGTCGTGGAAAGATTATCATGAACGCGATTTCGTCGCGCCGCGTCGAAGGAAACCGAAGGCACCGCGGCCGGAGCGGGGCCGCGGCGGAGGTGCGCGGTGTCGTCGCACCGCGCCGGACGACGAAGACCGCGGCCGGTTCCGGGCCGCGGTGGGAAGTGATGACCGGCGGCCAGCCGGGCCGCCGGTGTAGGAAGACGGAAGAGGACAGGCCCCTACCGGTCCGGTTGAGAAGAAGCCAGGTCGGGCCGGCCGAGATGGTGGAAACCGGGGGAATTTAATTCCCCCGGGCGGTTAGTTTGGCTCCCCATAATGTGGGGGGGGGGGGGGCGGTTTCACAAAGGGGGGGCAGGCGCCCCCCCCCCCCCCCCCGTTTTTCTCAATGGAAGGACCCCACGGGAGGGGGGGCCATTTAATCCAAGGGGCGGCAGCTTGTCGCGCCGCTAGCAGAGGAAGGCGGGGGCTTTGCCCCCCGCACGTGGCACCCGAGGGATGCCCAGGCCGCGCCGCCGCGCTGGGTCGCGCCGCCGCGCCGGACCGCGCCGGCGGCCGGGCCGGGTCGGACCCGGGTTGGGTCGACCCAGTTCAGGTTGACCCGGTTCGGGCCGATCCAGGGGGGGTCGGGCCGGGTCGGCCCGGACCTGGACCCCCCGTTTTCGAATCAACTTCGGTCTTTTGCCCATAACTTGAGCTACGGACCTCTGATTGACGAACCGTCAGCGGAGATGCGATCTTTGGATCTAGACGGTCGATTTGGTATATTGAACTCAAGGTTTCGGAATACTTTGAGTTCTGCCGGGTTGGTTCGTACACGAAACCAACCGGGCCCTCGGAGCGGAAACGCTCATATCTTGAGCTACGGACGTCCGATTGACGTGCTGTCAGCTTTGTTGAGTTTCCTATAAGTGAGACGGATCTTTTGGCATACTCCGCCCGAGGTTTGGACACAGGTGGAGTACGGTCGGGTTGGTTCGTACACGAAACCAACCGGGCCTTCGGAGCAGAAACACTCATATCTTGAGCTACGGATGTCCGATTGACGCGCCGTCAGCTTTGTTGAGTTCCTCTAAGTGAGATGGATCTTTTGGCTCACTCTGCACGAGGTTTGGATGCAGGTGGAGTACGGTCGGGTTAGTTTTGCCTTAAAAACCAACCGGGCCCCTGGGACGAAAAAGCCAATAACTCTCAGACCGGGCGTCTGATTGACGCGCCATCTGCGACGTTGAGTTCCTGTTGACAATACGGAACTTTTGGATACATCAACTTCGGACATTGTGACGGTTGATGTATCGGCCTCTCGGCTCGTGGAGCGGACCCTCCCGAACGAGCTTGCTATGTGCGGGAAACCTAGTGCTGGCTGCGACTTCGACGACGGTGTAGAGATCCTCAGTGGACCGTGACGACAGTTGTGAAAAAATCCTCAGTGGACTACGACGGTGAAGACAGCTGGTCTTGTATCCTATGTGGGTCCTAGTTGTGCTGGTCTTGTATCCTATGTGGGTCCCAGCTTAGATGATTCAATACTGGTCTTCTATCCTATGTGGGTCCCAGTATAGTTGAATCAATGAAGACAGCTGGTCTTGTATCCTATGTGGGTCCTAGCTGTGTTGGTCTTGTATCCTATGTGGGTCCCAGCTTAGATGATTCAATACTGGTCTTGTATCCAATGTGGGTCCCAGTATAGATGAATCAATGAAGACAGCTGGTCTTGTATCCTATGTGGGTCCTAGTTGTGCTGGTCTTGTATCCTATGTGGGTCCCAGCTTAGATGATTTAATACTGGTCTTGTATCCTATGTGGGTCCCAGTATAGATGAATCAATGAAGAGTGCTGGTCTTGTATCCTATGTGGGTCCCAGCTTAGATGACTCAGTACTGGTCTTTTATCCTATGTGGGTCCCAGCTGTGCTGGTCTTGTATCCTATGTGGGTCCCAGCTTAGATGATTCAGTATCTATGTCTGGTCATCTCTTTCACATTTTCAATGATGTATTCCTGTGTGAGCTGAATCTTCTGTTTACTCTCCTTTGTGGATTGTGTTGAGCTATCCTTTGTGGATTTACTATTTACTCTCCTTGTGGATTGTGTTGTGCTGTCCTGTGTGGGTTTACGTTTTGCTTTCCTGTGTGGACTGGGTTGTGCTTGGGCTCGGACGTTGGAGCCGAACGGGAATTGATGACTTAGGTATATGTATGGGAATATACCTAAGCCGTGCCGGATGTTGCTTCGTGATTGTACCTTCCCTTTGTGGATTATCCTTTGTAGATTTCGGGAGACCTTCGGGGGTCTCAGGGTCCCTACTGAGTAGCTCATACTCACCCCTGCATGGGCTATGCCCGCACTACGTTGTGTTGGTTGCAGACGATGGACAGCGATGATCGTGGTGGAGGCTTGCAGAGCAGGACGGTACCTGGAGGTGGACCACTGGGCGGGATTTACTCGGAGCAGTCAGGTGGACCCGAGGAGCTGTGGAGGCTATCTGTACCCACCCTTCAGGTGGGACTTCCAGAGGGCGGTTCGACGCTGCGGCTTTTCCTTTCAGTTGTTGTTTTTCCTTTCAGTTGTACTTTACAGTTGGGCTTGTATTTCCGTCCCCTCTTACTTTCAACACAGCTTGTACAGTTTTTACTTAGTGTCTACTTTTCCACTTGCTTACTCTGTGGTGCTTGTTTACTTTTCAAAGGCAATGCCTTCCCTTTTTGTTGGGATTTACGCCTTAGTTCTAGTCGTCAGCCCCTGGCCTATGGAAGGCGGGCTTGGGGTAGTCATGGCACGGGCCCCGAGGGCGGGTCGTGACATGAGGACCCTATACACATCATGTAATCCTATTTGAATATAGTATCTCTTGTATCTCAGTCGTTTGGAATCAGATTTCAGACCACTATAAACATATCCTAAGAGTTTTTCTATGAATAATGAAATAGAGGAATTCAATGTGGATTTTGTGATATGATGCAATATTTTCCAAGATTTATTATTATTTAGGTTACACTTAAAATTTATAGTGATCATGTGGGATCATCAAATAGATGTTGCAGTCAAAACTCCCCTCTTAGCCTAGATAATAGGTACTCCCCTCTATCATAGATGACGGGGATAACACACTCTTATATAAAAATTTTATAGGTTCTCTATGATATAAGTGAAATTTAGGGACTATTAATCCCTTTATATAATAATGAATGGGTTCCTATATATATGAAAAATATATGGGGGTCAGTATTTCCCTTTCACACAAGGGGATTCATTCCTCATTTCATTATATGTGATGTTCAATACTGCCCTTACTATAGAGAACATGTTCTCTTGAACTAGAGTTTTACTCCTTCATTTTAATTCTATGGTATTGTGTACATCATCCATAAGATATTTTTGTACCCTAAGAAGTGGTGTGTGGTTGTGAGGTGCATGACCATCCACTCATATTCTATTGAGGTTGAGTTTAATGTTGGCCATCCGTTTTAGAATTCAGGAGCAGTATTCTTACTCATTGACTACAAATAGGACCTGAGATGGATATCCCATATATCTCTCATTAGGGTTCCTTTTGAAAACACACAAATACACACAGACACACACACACACACAAATATATATACGAATTTTTATCTATTTACCACTTGCCTTAGTTTATCCCACTATTTTTGTATCTCTCTATTTCTCCCTTTTAAATTCAGTGTGTCATAAGGGGTATGTACATACTCACCCATTAATAGGATTATCCTAAATTTTTCATGTCTGATGAAAACTATGGATAAGTCATTAGTTGTTTTGATGGATTGTAGTGATACCAAGTGCTTTGACTACCTAAAATGGCCATACATGGATACTAGAGGTTGATATATCCCATCATTCTTCATTCCCAGTTACTGTTAGGATGGGACATCATTTCTAGTTGGAAAAGTGTTGTTCACATTTTAAAATATAGTTTTATAATTTTGTACTCTGATATATTCCCATAATTTTATTTCATTCATGTTTATCCATATATTTTACATTATATACAGTATACTCATATTTACTATTGTATATAGATGGGTGGGTGCATGTGTATAGGTTTATTAGTCAATGGACACCCATTATAGTAATGCCTTCTCAGCCCTTGTCACAAGCCCCTATCTTGTTAGAGGTTGTCTTGTGGTTTTGATAGTCCATCCTTCAATCAGATAGTTTAGGCCTAATGGGTTTGGCCATTACATAGTGGTATCAATGTTTGATCGACCATGGGACAATACATAGGATTTTATACTTATTTGGTCTGAATGGGAACATAGAGAAATTGGTTTGAAGTGCCTGGAGTCAATTCTTTAGTCCATTAAACCTTGTTTTGGTGCAGTAGTCAATGTAAAGATACACAATCACCCTGAATACATTCTTATTGACTCAACATACCGTGAAATTGGTTACAAAGAACATTGGTACCTTAATCATAAAGGATAGAATCCATTGACTATATTTCTTGATCCCTCTATCCATATATATATTTATATATTCTCAAATAAAGTTGGTACTTTTTGAATAATTAAATATAGATCAATGAAAAAGACCACAAATTTTACCAAATCATGATCATTATGTTGATCCAATGAGTGATGATGACATGACCCGACCTGTACCGGGGCTTGAGCTTCAAATACCCCAAGCCCGCCTCCATAGTCTTGGGGATGGTGACTAGTGCCGAAGGCATATCAAAAATGGGGAGGACTTTTCCTAAGTACATGTACACGCACACATAGCCAAATAAATGAAAAAGTGAAGAGGGAAAATAAGACAAGATGCAACACTACTAAGTATAAGCCACATAGAATAATTGAACTCTAAATAGTATAAGTATAGAACGTAAAATAAAATTGAAAGGGGGATAATACACTCCCAACCAAAAATGTTTGAAAACCCAGAATTAGGTGGAAAAGTAGAACAACTGAGAGATACCCACTCCCAGATCCCAAGAAACAACCACCGCACATGGTCCAAGCACCCAATATCCTTATGCTCCTATGAAGTCAGGATCAACCTAGCTGCAATCTGTAGGGGCACATCAAGTGTTGGAAAATCTCAAGAAGAGGTAAGTACAAAAATAATTAGATGGATTACCAAAATACTCAACGGAGAAGCAAGTGAGGTATAAAAGAGGAAAGCAGTAGATAAAATATGATATTTTAAATGAGTATAGATCAACCCAACATAGAAGTGAATTAAGTCTGTCCAAACATTAAGATCTATAAATGGAATGAATATAAACATATTGTTAAGTCTTTGAAAACTTTAGTATGGTAGTACACTCATCCAACCACAAGAATCTTGACATGGATAGAATGTGGCATAAGCCACATGTCTTTACCTCTCTTGGAATGAGTATATCAAAACCCCAGACACTGTGTGCTGCAAATACAATATATATTTGCTCAACCAAAGAAGCCCAAATTCGAGTGTAAGGGGATCTTAATATCACAAGATCATCCTAAGAAAAAGTTTTACCAACAATTCTATAAGTTATCACAATCGATGAATAGCATTCCACATGTTTTTACTAAACTACAAGTCAAAGCGGATCAATCGCCCCAGCTTGATACAATCCCCTTTGGGTGGGTCCCTCTCACCCACATAGTTTTTGGTCGCATCATAAGGATGCATATTGATGGGAAAATATCCCCTCTTTCTTAAGAGTCAAAAGTCAGGTCAAGCACGTCTCCTAACTGGGCCAAACAGTTGATAGATCTTTTCACAAAGTCTAGGACCCACTACCTATCCCCAAAGGAGGAATGCTTATTGTAAACAGTGAGCAGCACTACTCAACATTACCGGATGGAAAGCCCTGTAAAAGTAAACGATGATCACCGCCATCCGGCAATGCTAGTGGGAATGAACTTCCATCACTATTTCCCATCCGCATTGGAGGGGAAACCCTATAAAGGTATTCAGTGACCACCATTTCCCATCATCACTAGAGGTAAATCCCAGAGATCACCACTACCCATATATAATGGAGAGATATCCATGTAACTACACTGACCATCCTTGTTGGATGGTACGTCTTGGGAATCATCAAGGAAATTACTCCTCTTAGAATGTCATTATAGCCATCGGGTGTTTCCTCTATTAGGCTTCACACACATAGAAACTCACTTTGCCTCTTGAAATCCGCTAACAAGGTCCCCATAATTTCATATGTGGAGAAACACTCAGGATATGATACTTTCAAGAAGAAATTTGAGTTCATAAAAAAGAGATATGAGAGGTATGATAAAAATGTAGAGGTACAAGGTGCGTGTGGGGACCAACCGATGTGTGAACCCTCTATGTCGCATGTTCGTGTACATAACAATTTTTGGGAACCAAAATGGGGAATAAGTACAACTATAAGTTTCACGGTACTTTGTGAATACACTAAAAATTAGTAAGGATGTTGACGAGATCACAAAGCTCATCATTAAGCCAAAGGGTTAGAAACATAGGTTCACTAACATGACACCTAGAATGGTCCTAGAAAATTGACCACATATATTTTTACATCTCATCCACTATCACAAGAGATAGAGGATACCTAATCCATTAATTCTATTCAAACACTTAAAAAGGATATTCCACTAATATTCTATTCATGTTTCATCATTTAATAAGACAAAAAATAATGGTCCTCACATCCAAACGGATCACACCATTGTTATCCTTGCAGAAAAATATGTAGAATCGACTACTCATTCAATTGAAATGGGAAAAAGGTTAAAAAGGTGCTTTTCAGCGCAAATAAATGAATGACGCTTGATCACTACTAATCAAAAAATGATTTTCAACTCTAAAAGGATCGCACCAATGAAATACCTGTAGAAAAACATTCAATGTATGCTACTCATCTTCCTCGAACGGACTCATGAAGAATGTGTCATAAAAACACAACATAAATCTAAAATCTGCCTCATGGGGCCCATGCCATGTCCTTGAATTTTGGTGGGAGGATTACGCCATTGTAATCCCCTCAGAGTAACAGATTGAAATGAGTACTTAAAAACCCCAAACAGATGCCAGATGAAAACAAATCATTTCACCATAAAACGTTTGAACCGGGACCTATGGGGCCCACATGTTTTCTTCGAACTAAACACTTTGAAGAAGTTTTCCAAAAATCTCTCCCAAAAGTCAGAGACATACTGCCGCTGACAGCATGTTTATAAGATGACCCGTTTGAATGAAATGTCTAATACATGATTTCGTAAAAATATTAGGTTTTTCAAATTATGTGTTTTGGGTCATCCACCTCCATTATGGAAATTAAAAACTCCCAAAACCATCTCAATAGGTCTATATCATAGACAGGGACCCATGTCTGCAGATTATGCGTCAATCAATCATGCCATTTTGAAGAAAACGTATTTTGAAGGTATGTCAGATCGGTATGGGGCTCATCTAGCCCAGACTGGCCAGATTCACTCACATGTCTCTGTTTTCCCCGGACAACTCGGTTCGCTACAGTTGGACCATGGTCTAGTGCAAAATCTGACCCACATCATTCCCCATCCCAACAACCCCACTCCTTGTGTGCTAGCCACATTGGCCAGTGGTGCACCTCGGGAACCCATGCTTGGGGTGACCCACAAAAGGAGGGTCTCGATCCCCTCCTCCTTGGGGGCATCACCACCTATCACTGATTGACGTGCCTTATCCTGGTCACTGGCCTGACGTCCTCTACCACAGCCTAAATCACCACGCTGACATCGTCCCTCTGAGATCTGTCATCCCGGTCGATGTTGCCACTGTCTTCAGAGACCGCTATCTTCAGAGACTACCACCTCTTGGTCTCCTCCACCTTTCCTGGCCTGCGTTCTCTAAGCCAGGTCCTCGCCCATGACCCATTCACTAGACCAACTCCTCACACAATCCTTGTGAACCCATTCCCATGCAGCTCCGAGGCGCGGCCTTCCGCAGCTGACTCGCGCGACCGTCGTCCACCGCCATTGGCGGCTTAGCTCTGGTGGTCCCTTTTTAGGACCACCAAGACTCAACTGAACAACTAATTCAAGATCTGAGTACATTTTTCAGATCTCTATGACAAGACCTACCCAGAACCTACCTCTGATTGGTGATCTGATGATTGTTTTATGCATCCCATAATTATAGGAGTTAACCATAGAGAACATAATAGATAACCCTCAATGATGGGATTCACACTGGAGCTTAGATGATAGTCATGTTCATTTATCAATTTTCTTAATCTTCAAAATAATATTTAATTTAATATTGAACAAAAACACATGAATTAAATTAGTTGTGAAAAAGTACACAAGAATCCTACCTCGAATCGGCCACTAGTCATTGGTGGCGCATCCACGACGCTCCTACTTCGATCCATAAATATTTTGGAAGAGTTTACTCCTTGATCCGGTGAAGAACAGTGAAGAAATTTATTAGGAGGATAAAGATAGATAAATATATATCGAGAGAGATAGAAGGTATTAGGCCAACCTTAACCCCGAACTCTAAGATTTCAATTTATAGGAAAACTCCCTTAATGTGGAATATGAAACCATCACAGATTCACAAATAAGGTCACCCCTAGGGTAAAACCCATGCTATGAAGTCATAAAAACTCACATTTTTCAAATATATGTCCTAATTTGGATGTCATTAAATGTACCATTTCAAATAAAAAAATTATTAAATTATTTTATTTATCATTTTTCCAAATGGAACTTTTTCTACAGGAGGCTTGCACCAAAACATGTATAGCCACCTTTGGGAAAACGGCAAGCTCCAGACTCCACCATGGCCTCATATTTCTGATCCATTTTATTTTTTGAGAGTTATTTGGTTTTGAGCTATTAAATTAATGAATTAATAAATAATGTCTTCTAATTAATGAACTGCTAATGAGTTAGGGGGCCAAACATCCTGCACCGACATATTTTATGTCGCTCTTAGGGTAAACATTGTGTTCTATACCCAACGGTTGTATTAGATTTCTGATTTGATCAACTGTTTATGTGAAATTATATTTCCTTTCTATTTATAGTAAATAAAAACATAATATTTTTTTATAATTTATTTTCGTCCCATCAGGCCTTGGAATATTGCGCTATCTTAGTGCCTAGCTCTGGAAATTTGTGTAGAAATACTAAAAATTCTTACATGGTGAAATCTGGTTCTCTATATCATTCTATACATCATGTTTTTCATCTCTAGAAAGAAAAACAGGGAAGAGAATCTTGGGATACTAAGCTCACACCTAGATCTCCCGCTCCTATGAAAACCTACACATCACCATGCTAGCATAACATGTGATCCTAATGGATGGTCCATCTTCATATGGATTACTCCTTTCGATGATGCGCGTAAGATCACACACATATCTCATCTGTTTCATCACATAGAAGACGTCATTTTCCAACATCAGCTATTGGGAGGGTAGGGAAAGGTAGTAGACAACCTCACCGCCTCTTGCATGATTCTGAATGGCCTGAATAAACTATGGGGATGGTTAAATTCCCCGAAGGAACCTCTACATTCCACGTTGCGACTGAAATCATGGTTTTCCCTTGAAACAAGGTCATGTGATTCCCCCCTTCATAATGTCCATCTTGTTAAACACCCAGGGATATCTATTCAAGCAATAATTTCACAGTCTACGCATCATGACCAAGACCCTCTAACACGGTCGAGAAGTGAAGGAGTCAAAACCAAATACTGATGAAATGTTTCACCCTCCTGCTCTACTAGGGTTAGCTGTAGAGAAGCTAGATTCTATGAAACATCCCACAGTTAAAGATCCTGGGACATTATGTTAACAGAATATGCTACAATTCTACCTCTTTTTTGAGCATTTATTAACTCAAGGTCATAGTCCTGTAAGGATTTCAACGATAACCTCTGTCCTAGGTTCAAGTATCCCAAATCGCAAACCACAAGCGCACATGATATACTGGGAGAAGATACAGTTGATACATCAGTGGTTTGAAAAAAACCAAAAAGTGCACTCTCAGAAGGTAGCCTCCCCATTTCTAAGGGATACGTGTAAAGCTAATAGCACCACATAGTGTGTCATGGAGTTCTCTATTTTGGGTGTCCCTCACCATGAACAGTACTTGATAACTGTATAATGATTTATGTTGAGAATTCAAGGTACCAATAAACAATGCATGTGAGAAAACTCATCCAATCGCAAGAGGCTAGACATGAAAAGCATCTTTCATATTTTTAACATCATTACCCCTCTTGGAATGAGAGTAATCCCCAAAAAAATCACACTGCCAATCTCATTAGTGATGCCTCAAGAAAATGGTGTTCAAGTAGAAAGAATCCAATAGAAATTCCTAGAGCTTCTTTGACACTCCGTTACACAACACCACCATGATCCTACAATTCATAGAGATTCATCCACCACACGTCGATACTATCCGCCTTGGGTGGAACTAACTCTCCCTCATGGGTTTTCTCACGTCACAAAAAAATTTTCTCCATGGTGGAAGAACCCATATCTCTCATGCATTCAAATCTAATTAGAACAACCACAAAACAGGGCTACACTGACGCACCACGTCACCATGGGTTACTCATAGAGTAAGATGTTGGAAAAAGGAGTACCTTAATTAGTGTCTAACAAATTATACTAAATAAGGGTGAAAATACATAGAGTTTTTTCTTATCATCTTATGCTTTTCAATATTACATCCATCCATAGCTTTCAGTTACCCTTGTCCCTGACCTCCAACTCTCTAGGCCTGATGGGGGCAGCCTAGTGGTGGTGGAAGGGCCTCACAATGACTTCCACAAACCACAACTCTTCCTGATCTTCTACCAGCACTACCTCAATAGGGGATAGATTCTCCCATCCTGGGAGATCCTTGATCACATCACTGCCTCTACTGTGGTGGCGCATCTACCAACTTAGGGGGGAGAGCAGCACATCTGGTCAGGGCGTCTCGTTCCATGTGAACATGCCCACCACAAGAATAACAATATCCCTCCTTGGGAGGTCTTGATGCTCTATGTTTTCCCCAAACATGTGCCTGAGTATTATCAAGTGGAGGCCTCCTATTTAGAGTCCCTTATAATAGAAATATTCTCATTGTGGTAGACATCCCATCAATGTTGTGTCCACTTCCAAACTGGCCAAATGGCGCCCCTCTGACAGAAATCACTCTGTCACCAGTGCCTTCCCCAACACCCCATGATAGGTGAGGATGCACAAGTGCACTACACTGGTGTGAATCTATCCTGCCGATACCCGGATCAAATTCTTAGTTCCCAGAATATTCCATTGGGGATCACGTCCATAGAGTAACGAGTAACGCCTGAAAACCTAGTCGTGTACTCAACCATAATCCTCCCCCCATTAAAGCTCCACTAGCTCCTGCTATCATACAGAGCATAATATGTAGGGGTAGTACTTCTCACGATACAAATACATGATTTCATCCCATTGGAGTACTAAATCATTATGAATTTGAGTAAAACATCTCTATAAACAACAATATGCTCCATTGTAAAAGAATGGCCGCCAAATCCACCATCTAATCTGTCAGTTTTTTAACAAACCAGAAGATTTGAACAAACAACTCTATCCAACCATTCACTTTCTAAGGGTATGGATCACTACGGAACCTCAGTGGCCTCTAACAATGGAAATTACAGAGTGCTCTCTTCCTATGCTCGTCATCGACCTGAATTGCTAGTTATAACTGCTGCTCCATAGATGGAGGTACTCATGCCTGCCCTCATGGAGATAGGGGAATCACATGATAGATCCTAAACTAATTCCTCATCACTAATTGAATCGTTTACATGAACCAGAGCTAGTATCCAATATTTCTATCACCATAGAGTCATTTTGAATCCGATCAAAGAGTAAAGTTGTCAAATGAGCATATATATATATATATATAAACAACAATGTGGAGTTGACTCAAGAAGTAAAATGAAATAAACAATCCTATAAAATTCATGTACCAATTTTCCCCCCAACAGGTGTCTCTACATGCTGAGTCGACATGCAGGTAATTAGGGTCATCGTGAATGGCTATGTCACTCCCCACACCATCACTGGACTCCCTGTCCTGAGAGATGAACTCGAGACACATTAACAGTGTTTCCCTAAAAACCAACCAATTCTTTTTTATGGATCATCTGAACAACATCATATGGAATGAACCACCAATGATACCATTTTGTCATGAACCGACCCGTACCTGGGCTCTTGCCGCAACTACCCAAAACCTGCCTCTATAGGTCAAGGATTGGCGACCAGAACCGAAGGCAAAAAAAATCCAGGAGGCCTTTTCCTAAGATCCTTCACACACACATGCCACCAACTTAATGAAAAAGTGCATAGGGAAAAGGAAACAATATTTACACCACTGGTATAAAGAAACCAAACATATTCATTGGCCTTTGAATATTACTTGTACCTAATAGTAGACAAATAGGGAAAGGCAAGAAATACATGCTCAACCAAAAATGTGACACAACCTAGTGACATGTTGAAAACTAGAACCAATTAGAGAGACCCACTCCTAGATCCCATGCAACAACCACCACCTGTGGTCCAACCAACTCATTTCCCTATGCCCCATTGAAGTCACAATCAACATGTCCATCATCATTCGGGTCACATCGAGTGTGAGAAAATCCCATGTATGGGTGAATATAAAAATACTCAGTAGGATTCCTCGAAGTCTCAAGGGAGAAGAAATTAAGGTACTGAATAGGGAAGTAGTAAATAGAACAAGGTACAGTTGAAGAGTACAGAAAAAACCAAAAAAGAAGTGAATTAAGATCATCCAAACATGAGGAGCTAGAAATAGAAATAAGATGAACTTCGTGTCGCGTCTTTTCTACCTTTAGTAGGAGAGAGACTCATCCAACCATGAGAAAGTAGACACATAAATCATGTGGAAAAACCCGCGTGTCTTCGCCTCTCCGGGAAGAAGCGTAACCCAAACCCAAGGTTTGGGTAAATAAAATACAATATATATATATATATATGCTCAACCCAAGAATATGATACTAGAGATTAAAGGGATTTCCTTTTCACTCGCTCATCCCAGAGAAAAGGTCACCAACAATTCTCGATGTAGTCACCAATGATTACCAATATCTCACATGTATGCCCTGAACTGCATGTAAAAGGTGCTCAATCACCAAACATTGATAATATCTACTTTGGGAGGGTCTGCCTCACTCCCATGGTTTTAGGTCTTGTCTGAAGGATAGATATTTGTGGTAAAAGTTCCCCACTTTCAGGAAAGTCCAAATTCATGTCAAGAAAATCCCTTATATGTGCCGCACAATCGAGAGATCATGTAAAAAATTCATGGACCCACTGCCCAGCCCTACTGGAGGTATATTGGGTATGGTAAATAGTGATCATCACAGCCCAGCTGCAGCAGAGGGAAATCCCTATAAAGGTAAATGGAAATCACCACTACCCAGCAGTGCTGGATGGAATGCCTAAGAATCACCCCTGCCCAAATGCAGTAGATGAAAATCCATATAAAAGTAAATGGTGATCACTACTACCCTGTAGTACTAGAGGGAAAGCCAAAAGATCACCACTACCCAATCATGCTGGAGGGAAAGACCTTTAACTATATAGTCCATCTATGTTGGATGGTACATCTTGAGAAGCATCTAAGAATCTATACCTCTCAGAAGAACATCATTGCAGTCATTGTGTGATGCCATAATTTTGCATCACACCCAGATATTTTCACATCATATCTCAACATCCTCTGCGAAGGGAACCATCATGTACTATGTGGAGAAACACTCAAGATAAGATACTCATAAGCCAAAATATGAGTTTAAAAGTAAGAGATATGAGAGGTATAAGAAAATTTAGTGGTATAGGGAGTGTGTGTGGACCACATGATGTGTGATACCTCTTCATTAACTGGTTATGTGACTAACCATTTATGGGTACCGAAAGGGGGAAAAATTACCACAAGAAGTTTCAAATTACTCTCAGAGTACACTTCACATTAGTTTGGAAGCCGACAAGCTCACAACGCTCATCGTTAAGCCAAAGGGTTAGAAACACAGGTTTGCTGACACGTCTCCTCGTACAGTCCCAAATCATTGAATGCATCACATCATACATATTTACTAATCTCACATGAGTCTGAGCTCACCTAATCCATGTATTCTCTTCACACATGTCAAAATAATCTTCCAACTATATTTATTCAATGTTTCCACAATTAATGATATCCCTAAAAAGGCTATGCACATCCAACCAGATCACACTATTGAGATCCCTGCGAAAAACACACATAGAATTGACTACTCATTCATTAAAAATTAAAAACAGGTGAAAAGGGATCTTGTCACTATAAATGCCCGAATGACGCTCAATAACTACTGATAAAAATAATTCTCTGCACCTCCAAACAGATCACACCATTACAATCCTTTTAGAAAAATAAGCACTGTTGGATATTCATTTTCCATGAATATACTTATGAATCATGAGTCATAATAACACAACATTTAATTAAAATCTAACTCATAGGACCCACCCATCAGCCTTGAATTTAGGTGGGCTGGTTGATCCATTGCAACCCCCTTAGAAAAAAATTGGAAATGAGTACTCAAACACCCCAAATGGTAGCGAGATGAAAGAGGAATTTTAGTGTAAAACGTTCAAACACGGCCCTATGTTTCCCAAACCTTGTCGTCAACATAGACCCTAAAAAGAAGAAACTCAAATAGTCTGTATAATGTTCATGGTCATACTCTCACTAATGGTGTGTCAATCATATGTCTTGTTGGAAGGATATGTCTAATAAAAAATTTCTTAATAATAAAAAATATATTATTATTATTAACCTATGGGTTTTAGGTCACCAGCCTTCAGAATGAAAATTAAAAACTCCCAAAACCATCTCAAATGGTACATCTCATAGAGAGGGACATGTGTCCACAAGGAAGTGCATCAATCAGATGCATTGTTTATAAGAAAACACAATTTGAAGGTATGTTAGACTGGTTTGGGGCTCATCTAGACCAAACTAGCCAGATTCACCAATTAGGACTGGCTCACTCCGACTGGCCCAGTCTACTACAGCTGTATTTTTGTCCATCACGCAGCACGACCAACCTCTTTCCCGGGGATGGCAGCTTGGTCCCCTTGTTATCTATCCATATTGACCCGCATTGCACATCGGGACCCCATGCATGTGCAGACACACAAAATGCGAGTCTTGGTCCCCTCCTACTCAGGTGCCTCGGCGCCTGATGTGAACTACCACTCCAACCAGCGCTCACCTACCTAACACTGTCTGCCCCATAGTGTTGTATCGTGCCGACGACGTCCTTCTATGATTCTTCATCCCGATTGACACTGTCACTGTCCTTAGTGTCCACAACATCTCAATCTTCTTGACCTCACCTGAGATGTGCATTTCCAAACTGATCCTAAGCCAAACTCATTGCACATAGACTAATCCTCACTGATTTCCTATGAATCAAGTCATGACCTACTACGTGGTGCCACCTCTCACGGCTGAATTGCGCCACAGGCACCATCCACCGCTGACAGTAGAGGTCTTGTGGTCCCTTCGGAAGACCACCACGACTTGATCTAACACCTGAATCAAGATCCAAGGAATGTTTTGTAATCCCTACGATGATTCCTTTCCAGTTAATACCTCTAATCGATGATCCGATGGTCGGTTGACATGTCTGAAAATTATAGCTGGTAACCGCAGAGATGATAATAAAGAATGATGAAAGATGGGATTCACAACATATATCACATGATGGCCTTGTTTTTTTGTCCATCGTCTTGATCGTCAAAATATCAATTAACAATGAATTGATGAAAAAAATCAATAATTTAACTAGAGGTGAATAATTTAACAAGAGTCCATCCTAAAATGTACTATTTGTTGTTGGCGGAGCATCCATAATTCTCCGGCTTCGATCTGTCATAATTTTGGAGATGTTTTTTCCTTGATCTAGTGATAAAAGATGATGAACATTATTGAGACAAGAGTGGGAGAGGGAGATAGATAGATAGAGGGAGAGAGATAGAAGGTATTATGCCAACACTAACACCGAACTCTATGTTATTATTTATATGAAAAATTTCTCAATGCGGAATATGAAACGGTCACGCCCTCACAATAGAGGGAACCCCTTGGGTAATAACCACACTATGAACTCAATATTGGTCTCAGATTTTCAATATGAGTACCCTTTGTGATGTTATTCAAAGTATTGTTTCAAATAAAAAAATTTATTTAATTATATATGTTACGGTTTTTCCATCAAGGATTTTCTCTACAAGAGGCTTGCACTGACAAAACTTATACCCCTCTAAGGCTAAAAGAAAAAATATGAACTCAACCATGGACTTCAATTTCCTATCTTAGTTACCATTTTATAGTTTTTTAGGTTTTATCTGTCAAATGAAGGAATTAATAAATTAAATCATCTATTTAACGTACCTATAATGAGTGAGGGGTATGAATGTCCTGCGCCGACATATTTTATTTCGCACCTAGGGTAAACACTACATTCCAGACCAAACCATGGTATCATATTTCTGATTTGTTAAACCGTTTAATAGATATCCCATTTCCATTGTGTGAATAGTAAGAAACACTTAATATTTTTGTATAATTTATTCTGAGCACACCAAGCCTCGGAATTTCACGTCATCTCAGCACCTAGCTCCAGAAATATATGTACAAATATTCCAAAGCCTTACACAGAGAAAACATGTTCTTTATATATGTGTTCTATGTTCAGGGGCCATTCCATGATGTTTTTCCTCAATGTGGTTAGCTAGAATCAGCCTCTCCTATCAAGAAGAAGATAATGATTAATGTTCCAGAGGATGATTCACATAGTAATAACACACTTGATATGTTCTTGAATCAAATACCACTGAGGATATTCAGTGATTTAAGTACCTATAAAGAAGAGGATTGTCTTGAGTTAATGGTAAGAGTATTGAAGATGGTTCAGACCCTAAATAATCTAATTTTTACATTGGAAACTTGTCTTTTTCATGGAGAAGATGGGGACTGGTGGATTTTTGTGGTACAAACTCAAGACTAGAAGATTCCCTCATGGTCCAACATCCAGTATCTATTACATGAAGAGTACAAACCATCTTTCTTTCACTCATTTTAAAGACAATAATATAATCATATAGTATAGTAAGTTGTGTGATTCAATTACCTTAAACAGTACTCCCTAAACAAATAATGAGGTGGATTATTCTAGGAGAATATATTCATATAGGGACTACCCATAGTCATTTAAGATAGTGTGTTAACCTTCTGTCTTCCCACTTATGATATTGTGCTGGAGTTGGATACAGTTACAAATTGAATCCTATTAATGGAGAGTTAGCTAATTGAATATGATGGTTGGTTTCTTATGAATGACTCATATATATCTAGATGTAGGAATCATAAATCGAGATCCCAGTAGAGGGAACATTCTCAGACTAGGATGAATGGGACTATAGCTCAATGATCACACCGTCGTATTTTTATCTCGGGGAGGGGATATATCATGCTTGATATATGAATGGTCACTTGGCTCAAGATTCCTTAAACCATACTCTATGGAAGTACTAAAATATAGTAGATAGACCTCCACAAAATAGGTATAACTAGGATCTAAAATCTCTCAAATGTGGAAACAGTGGACTATAGGGAGGAGGTTTAAGAAGTGGTGTAAGAGAAGCTCCAAAGGGGGGATCTGTTAGTGGTATTATGACACATACTTCCAATAAATTGATTTTACTTAATTTTAGATGAATATTAATTAAATTACACAAAAGCACAATTGATAACTGTAATAGTTTTGTTCCTTTATAGTATTGGAACACAATATTTTTAATTCGAGAATGATCTTAAACTTATCCCACAAAGAAGAAGTAGTCTTGTACTACTAATTAAAAAATTTCATCATAAACTGGGGGATTAAAACATAAAAAGAGATATATCAGATGCTCAATAGGGATAAAAAGGGAGTTACATATGATTAAAATGAACACAATTCTCTTAGAACATGAGCATATCATTTGAAAACCATACCCCTCATATTAAAGATAAAAACCACGAGTCATGGAATAATGATTGACAGTTCATAAAAAATGATTGAAATGATAGTTAAAAAGTATAGAATTTAGAAAATAACATTAGAAGAAGTAAGAGAATTTTAACATTGACCTACTCACAGAAAAACATTCCCTTAGTAGTCATGGATCATTTCTAAAGAATATCAATGCACCCTATAGGTTGATATATCTCTTGGTTACGGCACACCACCATCCCTAGAGGAATACATTTCCTCATAGTAGAATGGTATCAATCTCTAAACCTTCATAGAAGACATCCTTAAATATAAATAACTTAATATAGGACAAAGAACATTATCAAACCAAATACACTCTCTGTTCCATCATTGTCTTACTGAACTTGGTTCACTACCTATTATAGACAAGAATTATTAACCGTGGTACATGCCCCATTGCAACCAGATCTTATTGAATTGGGTACACTCCTCATTATACTCATGTGTATCTGATGAGATATAAATAATTACCCAATAAATATTATAGAGATATATTTATTTCATATGATTGGTTATATCATAACAACTATCATAGGTAATAATGTTACCATTGTCCTTAGTTAAAACATAACCAACACCACCTAATGAAAATCATACTTATGTGGAAAAAATATCCAGAAATAATCATCATATATAAACCTATATTATAAAATGGGGTTCATAAATATTTCATCAAAACATAACATGTGCAAAATAAACAGTTATAATAAAAATTTCACCATTTCATCAATGTATAACCAGTGAAAAAATAAGTGGATGTCATCAACATTTTATCATAGAAAAACATATGGAAGAGAAATGGGTTTCATAATCCTATTTTCAAAACAAACATAACCCATTAATTAAATAAAGATAATGGTATCCATGGATTAAATTCCTAGTAAAACAATAGTAATCACAAATAATTTCATCTTAGATGGAAAATGATTTTAAAATATAGTAGTGATTTTTCATTACAGAAATATGCTTTCATTGAAAATAATTTTCTAAAACATAAAACATTAAGAAGATACTTTTTAAAAAAAATATGCTTTGAAACAAATAAATGATTATTTTTAAAATCATTTAGAAAAATTATTGTGGAATCTATTCTTACCTCTTTAAGAAACTATTTTAAATCAAAAATTATTTTAAAATCAATTCCACTTTGAAATCGTGTATTTAAATTTTGAAATTTAATAATTAATATGAAAATAATATTCTCTAATATTAACATTGAAAAATAATAATGGATAATTTAAATGAATGAGTGCTCATAATAGTAGGAAATACTATTCATGCCATGCATATTACAATCAATGATACTTGTCACATTGTCAGTAAAATCAAAATGGGCAATGTTTTAGAAAACAAGATAAAGATTACATTAAAAAAATTCATTAAAAAGTCAAACAAGGGTAAAAATTCCCTCTAAAAATAAAATAATAATTATTATTATTATTGAAAACATTTCTAGAAAACCTGGTTTTTGTTGAATATTTATTTCTGACTAAAGATAAAAATAATGTTACATTATAAAAACTTTTTCTAAATTTACATTAGTAAAAATGAAGTGCGAAAATTGTACCATTAATTGAAAATATTATGACTTACCATATGATAATAAAATTCATGAATTTATTAATAGATGGATTTTAATCTTTTTTCATCTTAAATATTATCATGAACATTCCTTATAAATTATTATATTGTAACATTAAATCATTAAACTTTGACATTATTGAATTATAATACCAGTGAAGGAATAAAATAAAATTAACCACAAAATATCATTATTCTAAAAAATTAAAGAAATTAATTGTGATATTTTTTTGTATATACTCTTCATGAAATAAAATAAGGGCATAACATGGAATACATCTCAAAAAAAATTATAACAATCATCCATTGCCACTTTTGTAATTTTTGAACCGAAATACCCATTAAAGAGTTATCAAAAAAATAGACATTTAAAAAATAATAATTTTCATGTTAGTTTTAATAAGATAAATTAATGTTAAGAATATACATAACAAAAAATAAATAGGGTGTGAACATGACATGTGTATCATGGATGTAAATAGTGAGACAAAAATCCCTTACAATAAGTCTGAACATCCTTCGTATGCATTTGATCTTTATGTATAAAATAAATATGTTTATTATAAATATTTTATATAAAAATTATAATATATATAATAATATTTTTTATTTTGTTCTGATCTAATATTACTCATTTATTAACAATTCTTTACTATAATCACCTTCTTGGGAATAACTACATTATTTTTTTTCTTATGTTTTAACATTTTGTTTCATTGTAATACTAAATTGATCATGGATTATTCGCCTCTATAATTTAGACAATTATCTTCTATAATATATTTTTATTATATATTTATTTTTATTAATAAAAAAATTATTGATAGGAAATGAAATTCACCGGTCATAGAGACAGTAGGTCGTACGTATGCATTAAATCTACTTCAATTTTCCTGTCAGGTTGTACAAATGAAAAGTAAGATATATATAATATAATTATTCAATAAATTTTTTTTCATATAAAACATATTTTTATATAAAACCATATTTATTACCTTTCATGTAATTAGTGAATGAATAATATCACTTCTTAATGAGGCAGTTCGTAATATACAGAAGTAACATAATCGTATTCCCGCAAAATAGAATGTATGGAGGTATGTGTGATATAATAACTCTAGAATATAAATATAATCATAGATATCATATATATGAAACAAATAAATAAAATAAATTATTATCTTCACCCTCAATAGGTGTTATTGGAGAAATATATTATATTAGTTCATGAGATAGAAGTCTATCGTACACACAAACAATGATTTCATAAACCATTTGAATGAAATTTTTATGGTTATAGATCCTGAAGTTAACATAAGAACATATCATAATATGGAATATATTGGAATTATTAAATAATTATGTTGTAATAATAATTGAATACGGTGGAGAAAAAATAAAATAATGATGCTAGTTGAAGTACATGACCTATACATCGGGTATTCTTCTTATGGTCACATTGAATTCTTATTATGATGGATTTTTCCTCAATGAGGAATACAGGTTGAGGGTATGGATGCTAGGAAGTTAATTTGATAGTATTTAGAGAAAAAAACTGGATCTATGGTGTTAATAATATGGGATAGTAAGTTTTCATTTATAAGTGAGGGAGAGGAAACACTTTGTATATTTTGAAAGGAATTGAGTTATCCCAAGTTTCTCATATATAAAAAACATAAAAATGGAATATTATAGATCTATATTGGTTTAATAGTATAATTATGGGCATTAATTATTTTTTATACTTGTTAACTGGTGATTTTTCCCTTTATATTTTTATTTTAAACCATGGAAAACTCATTTTTACCCGAACTGTGGTAATTAATTTTTACTATATTCACTGTTCAGTTTTTCAAAATTATGTTTACCATAATAGATAATATAAATTATTTTTGATTATATATATTTAATAAATTTTCTAAAATTATTTTCACATATGTGGAAAAAATGATATTAAAAAAATTTGATATATGCAATGAGAAAATAAATTTTAAATAGAAAACGTTCAAAACATAAAAATAATTGTATATTAAAATTAAATGTTAAATTAATTACAATAGACTAAATTTTATAAATGGATTTATAATCTATAAATTTTATTTTAAAATTAATATAAATTATAATTTACCTTTATAAGTAAATTAAAAATTGTAATTTCCAATTATCATTCAGTATTTTCTATTAATAAAAAATGAAATGTTTTTGAATAATTCAAAAAATAACAATAGCTAAGTTATTATTTTCATAAATCATAAAGGAATTATATTTTTTGAAATAAAATTTTCAAAATTTTAAAAACATAGTTTCAATGAATTTGGCCTTAAAATGGGGACAAAACATTTTTTAGATAATTACAATTTTTAAGTGTAAAATTGGATACATTCTCATATCTTGTCTAGAAAACACATAAGATGAATTAGAAATAGTTTATTTAATATATTATATATAAATTCAATTAAAATAATTCATCACAAATTTTTTGTTTATTTTATTGAGGTAGAACACATTTATTTTAATGAAAAATAGTTCTTTAGAAAAATATTTACTTTATTTTAAAATAGGGTTTTATTTTCATTTCAAATAATTTTTTCACTAAAAAATTCAATATAAGTACATTTTTAAACCATATTTTTGTAATTTATCTTATATTATTTATTCCATTGATTTTTATCTCAAGGTGATTACTATAATATTAAATGAGGATATTTTAATTGTATGTAAGGTTTTGTATAAACTCAGTGCTTCATGTAACAAAAGAAAAGAAAATTGTTGCATGTAATGAAAGAAAAAATCCGTTTTCATTATAACTAAAGATAAAATAAGTGTTTATTATGAAAACTAATTTCTTAAAATTAAATTCATTTGATAAAATTTAAAAAAATATTGTGGTGTTACAATTTGAGGGAGAAATTATGTGATCTCACCACCACCACAACCCAGGGTCACACATTTTGTTCACTGAGATGGATGTCAGGGTCATGCAATGATGGAGGCCATTGACGTCTATGAAAAAGCTACACATGAGATGGTCTATGATACCATATCTGTTTATTTTACGTTTTCCTTATTAATAGTATATTGAGCTGGGATTCATTAACTCATATCCTTATTCATTGTGTGATAGATAGAGCTTCCAATAAAGATCATTGAGAAATAGTTATAGTACGAAGTTCCTACTTGGGCGTATTAATTAACATAACTCATATGATGGATATGAAAGTAATATCTTTGTTGAGAGAGTTTCATGTAGGACCTATTGGTCATCACGATGAATCCTTACGATGACATATTCTGTATATATTGGTTGTCAATGGTTTGAGCCCAAATTGATATTCATTAGTGATAGTTCAAATTCCTTCAAAAAAACATGATGAAATTTTCTATTGTGGGAAATATAGATATCGAATAAGAACCAGTGGGTATTAAATGGATGAGGAGAAAACTCATCACTAATTATTTAGAGTTATTATTACTTGGACCAATAGATTATCTAGGAATCTATATTCCACTGATAGTTGATGACATTATGGAATTCCTCTATTTCTATGTTGAAGGACTACAACCAGGGTTGGAGATGGAAATACGCATTGATTTTCATTTTTGGAGTGTGTCAGTATATTATGAGGAATATCATATAGAAACTCGAAAGATATGGTAAAGGGATGTATAGTTAGAAGAACATTGAGTGTTGTGTTTTATCAAAACCAATGTGTACCCATAGATTATTCCAGTTTTGATTACAATAAAAGATGATGGGAGTCTTCATATTTCTATAGATTATCATTTCACTAAATTGTCAAAGATAAGGAATAGTTTCCCATTATTGAGTATTGACGACCACTTAAATATGTTTTGAAATGTGATTTTTTTCTTAATGGTCAATATCATGTTTGGATTCCAATAGTTGAGGGTTCATCAGATTAATAATCTAATATATTCTTTCCAATATAATTATTGAAACAATGAGTTTCTTGTGATGAATTTCTGTGTAAATAATTACCCCAAAATTTTTATGTATTTGGTAAAATGGACCATCAATCCATACATGGATTGATTTGTAGTTGTCTTTATGATGAAATACAAATCTATTCAACATTAGAGTAGTATCTTGCAGAGAATTCAAGATAGTCTTTGAATTTCTTTGGGAGAACCCAATTAATGTTAATATATCAATACTTTATTTATTTATTTGAATGGTCTCAATTTTGGGGAATTCTATTTCTAATCATTGATTAGATGTCTAACATGTGATTATTGATAATGTTCATACTTGGTGGGTACCAAAATCTGTGTCTGATGAGAATTGTTCTCTTAGGATTGTAGGGTAATATAATAGGTTTATGGAACAATTATACATTATTTAATCTTGTTTTTATTCATTTAAATATAATGGGAATACATTTACCTGCACCAAATCGTGTTAGAGATCCTCTGAGGTGTTGAGGAAAAGACATATAAGTGATCATGTTTTTAGATTAACATAAGAGGGTGTGGTGTTTATAATGAATTTAAATGCCTCTATATGTTTTATTGGATTTTTTTTAATGAAGATGATGGAAATGACCACACATGGTTCAAGGAAGATGATACCCCATGGGTGAAACTATATTACTCATGAATTTGAGTTTCCAGTGGTGTTCTTTACTCTAAATAAGTGGAGGAAATGTTTTTGAAGAATTTTACTAATAGAATCAAGTTCTCATGCATATATTCCCGCAATGAGCTCTAAACATGAGATATAAAAACTGTTTATAGTTACTGTTGTATTATTACTTCAAGATAGAATATACTCTTGAGAATAGAATCATGGTGGATTATTCTCTTACTGGGAAGTCTCATTATTGTTTGGGGGAGGAGGGTTCTGGGAAGTTCACTTTCTTACAGATAACCCCTTTGTAGGGAGGAAGAACATATCATTAAGTGATTTTGTTGAATAAACCATTTAACCATAGTGTTAGTGATGATCATTTTGGGGAAATTTTATCCAAGGTTCTCTATAAATAGATATATTTAGGAGATTTATTATATGCTTTTTATGTGAGAAGGATTTTATGAAGGAAGAAAACATTTCATTGTTTTCGAATGATTGATAATGGTTCTTTTCATAATGAGACATGTTTTGATGAGGGAGTTTTGAAATTGTACTTTGGTTTTACATCCTGCTATAGAGAAGATGTACATGGGCCTTCAATGGTAGTTTTGCTAGAATGAAATGAGTTAGATAATAGTTGATACTACCCCTCAGTTTGTCACATGTCATTTGGTGAATGATAGACACCGGGTTCTAGATGGTCTATATAGATTCTCAAGACCCTAGAGTCTCAATGGTTGGACATATCCATAGACATTATGATAGATATTCCATTGAAATCATGAGTAGAAAATGTTATTAAGGTGATAGTTGACTAAATAAAAAAGTTGATACATTTCTGTAGCATTAGTTATAAGAGTTTTTTAGTGTTTTTGAGATAGTTTTATATGTGGGAGATCTTGTGTCACCTTGTAGTAACCACGCTGATCGCCTCTGACCTATATAAGATGTTTATCTCATTGTAGTGGAAAGGCATTTAAATGACATTTGAGACTGCATTATGGATTAGTATAGTGTACACTTCTAGATAGATGTGAATACTAAGTTCACTATCTTGGTGTTGGATGAAATAATAATGGATTTTTTATTGGATGTCAACTGAATCTGGAAGGAACACTTTACATTAGAAGAGTTATTTTAAAAATATTTATCACTCTATTATTGGAATGTAACCTTTCAAACCCTTTTAATGGATATATTGTAGGTTACCCATATGTGAGACAGATATGGAACATATATCAATAATTAGGCCCAATATGGTTCTACATAATACAATGAAAGTCCAGTAGATCAACGATCATATGAGGATAAACCAAAGCTGACATAAATCTTATGAAGATTGTGGTTATAGACCAATAGAGTTTAAGTAGGTATTCTATGTTTTCTAAAATTCTCCCCATGATGAGTATTTTTAAAGGATTGACTGGAGAAGAAAACAGTCATTGAGGTTCATCAGGTAGTTTATGATCCTACGTAGGGTGGCAATGGTTTCATACTATCTATACTTACTCCCCTGGTTAGTCATGGTAAATTAATTATTCCATGATTCATAGTTAAGGAGATACGTGAATGATCTTATACTCATATTTGATTGCAGATAGCTAATCATTTGGGATATATCCCCCCTCATGGAGTACCTGTTAGAGATCACAGATCAAAGATAGAGGATATGATAACGGTGGACCATTCCCTTGGTTTTCATGATGTGGATGTATGGGATCAAACATGACAGCTCCTAGGAGTGGGAGAGGTGGATATTAACTAAATAACCCAATATTTTTCATAGTTTCAGCTTTGGCGGGATAAAATTCCATGCAAGGGGTGTATAGATACATAATTTTTTCCCTGTAATTCTTTGCAATATTTTGATGATTTTTTGGAGCGAGGTGATGAGTTGATGTGAGATTTCAAGGCTTGGTGAGATCATAATTGATTTTATAAAAATATTTCATATGTTAATATCATGTTAAAGAATATTTTTTTGGGTTTAATGGAATATATTTTAAATATATTCTTTCATAAAAAAACATTATATATCCATTAATTTTATGATATATGAATTATCCTTTTCATGACCTATGGTTGGTCAACATTGGACGTCCTGTTAAGGTATTTGGTGGTGGTGAATTTAATTAAAATAAATAAATAAATAAATTTAATTTATTTCATACACCAAAGACCTTAAATACTATATATATTCCCCATTATAAATATTATACTTTTATAGTTTCTTAAACCAAATGGGAATTGAGATGAGATGTGGAATTATTCATTGGTGGATGAAGAATGGAGGACAATGGTGGATCAGATTGAGGAGGATTAGAGTTAATCAAAACAACGATTCATATCCTTTATTGGAAAATATGTTCATCACTATATATCAATCACTTTTTGAGGATAGACTCATCAATTATGTATTTTCCCCTTAGTTAAATTTTTTATCATGGTTTTTATTTACTATTCAATGATCTACAATCTTTTGAAATTTACATGAAATGAGTCCATAGATTTAAATTATTTGAATCAATTTATATTTCACATATGTTGAAATTTCCCTTGGACATTACTATTATGAAATTGTAGTTCATTAATGCTTATAAAAAGAATGATAAATTTTTTATAGTGTATATATCCCCAATATTCGTCACATTAATTTCTGTAGGCTTACATTTTCCTAACCCGACATTGTCTGGGTGGGTTGAGCATGATCGAACATCCAAATTCAGGATGGACTGTTGAATGAAATTTGATCTGATGATTCTCAAATAGATGAGCATAGGGTGTGGGATATAGCTCGGACCTGTATGGATCCACGATTCAGAGTAGTGATAGTAGGCAATGGGAGACAGACAAGTGACACTACATACATTGTGTGGGTGGTTGGATTCTGATCTCTAGCATTCAACAATTGTGAAATTGATTATTGAAATCATTTCCATTGATTAAATAAGATTTCATGAGGTGAAAATAAAATATTTAGGGAGTAATTGGTGGATGTAGTATCTATGTGAAAAAACCTTATGTTTTTTTAGAACCTCCCTACACATTGTGTATTTTAAAGAAGACACTCTGTGTATAATCCATTGTTACAACACAAGGGTTTCAAGGGGAGTTTAGGATCACATGTTATGTGTAAAGGAACAAAAAAATGTGTCCCTCACTCATGGTCAAAATCATGTTCCCACTGGCACACAAAATGGGCCCCATTTGGGGGGACACATCTTGTTCTAGAGTAATTGCACACATTGAGAAATACAAGAGCATGAGTTGAATTACATGTTAATGATCCAAAAATTCTAATACATACTATGTACCCTAGAGAAAAATCCATGTAAAATTTCTTAGATTACCATGCCATGTGTAGCATGAACATGACCATGATGAGGAGTAGAAAAACATGCTTCGTGGGCCCCATTTACACTATATACTCTTACATTAACCTTCTACCTCTCGTATCCCTGTTTTGACTCATATTTTGGTCTACAAGTAGTCTATCTAGAGTATCTTCCATGTATGACATGAGGGTGTCACTCATAGTGTAATTTGATATATGTTGAGATAGTTTTTCTGTCTGAATTTTATTCTTGTGATACTTGATGTTGACAATGATCAAGTAAGGTGATCAAAATTATGAAAGGTCCAGTACTCCTCTGTTACACAAGGGAATGTGTTATCCACTCTATCAGATAGATGCTTGGGTGAGAACTCCCCTATCACATTATTGCATGTGTTCTCTACCACCTATGAGAAATTTTAGGTCTATTACTCCCATATCACATCAGGGTGCATGTTTCATTATTCCATAAGAAATATATTGGGGCCAATATTCCACTCTCACACTAGGGAACTAGTTCCCCTTTACATTATATAGGGTGAAGGTTCACTAACTAAAGATAAGTACTCCATTTTCTCTATGATTTATCAAGGGTGTAGGTCTTCCATAAGATATTTGAACTCCATTAGTGGTGGAGGAAACTTCCATTGTGTGGGACCCTTTACTCAGATTATAGTATGCTTTTTATTGATGATGACACTCAATGTTATATGATAGGATATGTAGGCATACTAATTTTCATCGGTAGGGCAGTGAGATAGTGATACCCTTTCACTCTTGTTTGGGTTTCTTTTGCAGAATATTTTTATATATTTTAATCTATTGGGTATCATTTTCATATTTCTAGTGTTGATCTGAATATTATTGTATCTATTTATCAGTACATTTTAGTTTTGGGGAATCCTACTGGGTATGTATATACTCACCCCAGCTTGGGATTTTCCCACACGTGTCATTTATATAGAATATTATTGAAAAATCTTTGGTGATTACAGTGGAGAATAGTGATACATAGGTAAATTGACAATCTATAGTGGCCAATCATGGATATTTGGAGTCAGTATCAATCAACATTCCACATTTATAATTTCTGTTCGTTTGTGAGTTCATTTATGGTTTGACATATATTTTTTGGATTTTAACCTTTGGTTTTATACTATTGTAATCTTACAAATTTCATAGAGTTTATTTCATGCATGGTGTATCTATATGTGTTACACTCTATACTTTTTAATCATTTTCACAATCTCATTGAGATTTTTGGGTGTCTGTGTATAGGCTCATTTGGTAATTCCCTCCCATTATAGTTATTGCTTTTCAGTGCTTGTATAATACCATTATCCTACTGAAAGTTGTCATGGGATGTGGTATCCAAGAATTTCTTAATCATAGAAGTCCCCAGTGGTCTAAGTCATCACAATCAACCCATTATCATCTATTTTTCAATTCTGTGGTAAATGAATACAACCCCCAATTGTTTTACTTGTGGACTAACACCTCCACAATGTTAAATGTTTCCTTTTTCATCTCAACCTCAAAAAAGATAGTTATTATGATGTATTTAATAAATATATTGTAAAAAACTAAATAATTATTAATCTAAAACGATTTCACAATTCATTCTTTTTAAACATCAACTCAATATAAAAATTATAACGTGACTCACACATACATGAGGACTACCACCTACAAAAAGCCATGTGATTCAATTATATTTTCCACCATTAATGGATGATTATAAAATTTAATTTAAGGTTTTGAAATGATTATAATTTATTTATTACTATTCTAGATATGATGTGACAATTATCCCATATAACTAGTTCAACATACCTACATTATTTTTAGGATTATGATATGAGCATCCTCAAAATGACTAACATGAAGTTATTGAATTTATTAAGTATATGAAAACAATTAATAATTGAAATAAATGATATTATGAAAAAGGATATATTAATTCAAAATATACATAATCAGTAGAATAATAAATATATATTCATGAAATAATAATTAAATAATGGTTGGGGAATGTCAGGAGATAAGGTACGATATTTCTCAAACTGATTTCCTTTTTTTAGAATTATGCTATTTTCACCACATGTTTTATTTTAGGTGGTGTATAAAGTACGATATGGATTGATTTTACCATTAATTTTTTTAATATAATTATATTTACAAACACATTTCATTTTCCAATCTTCGTCATCAATTTTTCAAATTTTATGAAAGTAGTAATAGAATTTTCATTCAAAAAATGTTTTAAAATATTTTCATTCAAATAATTTTCCACCATAGAAATGTTCTAAAAATTTTCTAATGAATGTTATTATTTGAAATTAAATTTATATATAATATTATTTTCTACTATGATTCACTTTCATTAGAATTATTTAAAAATTATTTATTTTATCATTTTCTCTACATGTCATTTTTAACAACTTTTATCAAAGTGAAAATTTAGTTTTTTTAATGTAAAGCATGAGTATAATGTACCAACATCATTTACCGTAATATTTATAAATCATACTCTCATTTATATCATTTTTATTTCAATTTTAATTTAATTCCAATGATATTGGGTAATTTTACATTTTTATTCATATTAATTAGAAAATAGATATTTCTCCACATTTGTATGTGAAAGGTGAATGAAAAATTAGTATGGATTAAAAAAAAATTCAAGAAATTTGTAATGAAAAATTGATATTGAAAAAACAATTTGATCATGATATGGTATATGATGTATATAGATGTTAGTGGGTGAGAATGATATAGCTCGAGATGCTGGGTGAGCAGGATATATCTCTTTATTAAATTGGGTATGTATTTAGTTTTCAATGGTAAAAAATGATGGAGTTAATTAGGATAGTTAGTCTGATGTAATTTATTGGGTTTGGGTTATTTCTAGCATGGGTTAAACATGAGTGAACCTAGGATTTTGTGTTTTATTCTCCAAGTTACATATATTATACATACTGATGGAATAATTGGTTTATTTGGATTTTATATTGTACATATGGTTTTGGAACATTTAACTGTGAATGTTTTTCGTTCCAAAAATATGTTTTCAAAATTATTTCTTTGTTCTATAAGTTTTTTATAATTGATTTAAATTTTTTTCTTTTGGAAATGATTTATTTTATAAAGATAATATTTTTTAATTATATGATCATACTTTATAGTGAAAATATGTAAATATTATCATGTGGTTTCGCGTTTTCATTGGATTAACCAGATTCTTTTTTTATATAGCTTACTAATATAATTATATTTATCATATGTTTTAAAAAAACACTAAATCATAATATATGATGAAAATATTTCAAGGTCAATCATTCCACTAAAGTGAGTATCATTAAGGGAAGAAAATTTTGTTTAAATAATGAATGTTTTGAAATTTATGAATATTGTTTAGTGCAAAAAGGAAATGTTGTTTCGTTATTTCATTTGTAATGTAATATTTTTTCATAATCACTAAAACCATAAGACTAAAATTTATTCAAATTGTAATAAAGTGTTACCATTATTAAGAATCGTGTAATTATGGGTCATTTATGTCTTGATGTGTTATAGTTTGGATCAGAGGAAAGTATTAAATGACATTAGAATTTTTTATGATACAAATGAGGATTGTTTTGAGTTTTAGATACCATAATGAGAAAATATATCCAACATTGGTCATTATATTGAAGACATTGAATAAATATTGAATGTTTTATATGAAGGGATTACTCTGGGATTCATTTATAGAGTATTTAAAAAAATTAGGTATATGTATCCCTTATCATTGACTTTTGTATCAGTGAAATTTTTTTTGACAATATTTCTATTGTGTATTTTGGAAATAAGTGTCAACTAATTTTTATATTGTAGGGTTAATATTATAACATTATTAAATGTAATTATGGTTAATTATTAAAATGGTTATTACATTTTGAGAAATTTTATTCATATCAATAACCAAGGTATTGAAAAGTGGTCTGGTGAAATTGGTTAATATTATATTTGAAAATGTTCACTCAATGGTAACAGAAAAAAAATATGGTAAATAAAATTGTTATTCCTAAGATAAAATATTAATTTTAGAATAAAATATAGGATATATAATGGAATTATATATATTTTTTTGTGGATTTATACTAATTCAAGTTATTTATGGGAATGATTATAATACTTTTGATATTATTTGATTAAGGAATATACATTTTTATGTGAATTCTGGATTAATTAATAATTTTTTGAGATAAATTTTAAATTGAACTCCAAAAAATATGTGGTAAAATATTTCTATTTTTAGGATTTGAGATTCTTAAAGAACATTTTTGAAGAGTTTATAGTTTTTTTATTTATATAATTTCTAATGATAAATGTTTTCTCCCACCAATGAGCATTGGATATTAATTTAGTACTTCATTAAATGAATTTTTATTCATATGAGATATTATCTTATTTCGTTACAACCTTTTTTTTGGTCAGTTTATTGAAATATGTGAAATAGAACATCCAACTTTTTTATATACTATTAGCCCATGAATGCATAATTATTTTATTTATGTTGGAAAAATTCATTAAGAATATTCCTTTTACGCAGTAAGAGATGTGAAAATTGTATAATTTTATGGAACAAAAATAAAATGGTGAAATTGTTCTTATAAAATGGAAAAAGAATCAACAATATATATTTTTCAAGTGTTACCAATAATTTTGATGGATGAATTTGTTGACTATATAGAAATAAGATTCCAATAAAAATAATATCCTTTAAAAAATTGATTTCTGATGAATTTATGGACTTCTTAATCCATTACTAATTACTGGTTGTCTGGTAATTAATATTATCATGATCACATTCTATATCACTAAATAATATTTCTTAGACAATATTTAACTCCTACATGTACATATTTTTTATATACCATTTATGTTATTATAATGGGGGAACCTAATTATGTGTTATTCTATGTGACCATCATATTTCCATTACCTTGTTATTAAAAATGTTATTTTATTATCACTTTTCAATGTGGATTTTCATAAATGTTATTTTTATATATTAAATTTTATTTCATTAATGAACTGATAATTTTTTCAACTCCATGGAAAATATTCTTAAATATTTTCATAGGAATTTTTTATTAGAAATGAGATAAAATTATGAGGATGGAATTTCATTATGGGGTATAAATTAAGAACCCATTATTTATGAATTTACTTAATTTAAATGATAAAAAAATTGATAACGTGTGGTATCAACGTCACTAAGCTTAAATGAATGGTAATATAATATATAAATATTATTATTTAAATTTCATGATTTTAGCATAGATATTGGTTCGGAATGTATAAATAAAAATAATTATAATTTTGAAAAAATAAATAATTTTTTTCATGCAAAATAATATAATTAATAAATCATACATTTATTATCAATTGGTTAGTGGTGAAAATTAATTACTAGGATAGTAAAAGATATTATTTCATAAAACTATTTTTTTGTGTGCAATTATTGTTTGTATTAAAATATTATATTAATTAATATCAAAAAAATGATCTAAAGTATATTGGAATATTTTACATGTAATAAAATTAATTAACATTTATTTAATTTTTTTTTTTGTAATTGAATGAGAAAAAATATATTTTATTCTTTGAATATATATTTTCCTTAAAAATTTATTTTATTGAATAATGTGCTCGGGTATTATAATTATAAATTAAAAATTTTTAATTATCTTTTTAAAAATAGAAATAAGGTTTTAAATAATTATTTTATAATATTTATACTATTAATTATGAGAATATTATTTTGAAATGAATAATTTTTGGCTTAAAAGTTAAAAATGATGATATTTACAAAATATTAATTTATATTATTTTAATCAAATAATTAAAATATTTAATTATGTTATTAATTTAGTTTTAACGTAACATTAGTTCTATTTTATTATACATAACCAAAATAAGTCCATATAAATAAACATTATATTTCTTTGGAACCTATTTATTTTAATGCTCAAAAAGTGTGATTATTCGGTTTCAAATGTGATTACTATTTTAGGATAGTATATATTTTTTAAAGATAATTCACTCAATACATATATACAATTAGTTATAGAGCTATACCATAAATTTGATGTATCTAACATTGGAAGTGATGATCCACTGCTTGTTCAAAATTATATACCAGTGACTATATCTATCTACAACAAGATCTAAAAATCAATAGATCTACTAGTGACATCATCTACTTGTGATGCATGCTACAAACATATATGCCATATCCAAATCTTCTACCAAAAATTATGCTACATACAAGTCTATTACCTCTAGGTATTCTACCACTAGATGTTCCACCAAAAGGAATATTATACGGCCAAAACATTACAACCTCATGGTGTGTTAAAGCTGAGTAGTGATACCGCTGGATATTTTTAGCGCTAAAACACGCTAATATTAGTCTAATAAAAGGTTTGTCTATGATTAAATTATATTTGATCCACCACCATTATGATACAATTTAAATTATATCAATCATTCAAATTTAATTACACAGATGTCTAGTTTGGAGGAAATAATACAGAAAACCACATGTTGAATTATTAATAATTATTAAAAAAACATTCCACGCATGCATTAAAGGTAATGGTGAGGGTTTCTAGATTTTCTACTAAGTACAATGATTCAAAATATCTTTATTATTATACGTAAAAGGATATTTTGACCTAGAGAGCTATTTATTTTTTATTACTACCTCATGAGAAGAATAAGAAAGATGATAACCACTTATATACTGATAAATGAAAGTGTGCATGTGTGGAAAATAAAAAAGAGAAATAAAAATTAATATAATGAATCAAGAAATATTGGAAGTCATTTTTTAGAGAATATACAAATAGAAGAGAGGACCATATGATACTCTTTTTTCATCCACATTATAATAATCTTGTTCAAGATAATCAAAAACAGATATATTGGGAACCTAGAGATTCTAAATATATTCAGACTGTTGAGACCATGTTGTTGGAGATGATTCTTGGATCTAAGAAGTAGTTGTTTTCAGTGTGTTTCCATTAACTATAAATAATATTTCTGAATAATTTAAATGAATTCACTTTTATATAAGTGGATTATGGAACTAATATTCCTACATAGGAATAAAGATTAAAAATTCTGAATAATATCTATTTGATTTAAAAGGAAATATGTTAATTGAATATAGGGCAGTTACAATACCTTCCATGGTAAATATTATGGTACTTTTCTAGTTTATATTTCAAAAATATAAAAAAACATTGAGAACATGTGATGAATTATATATGATTGTAAGGGGGAGGAATGATGTTGTCGGCACACTATGAATCATCATGGTTGGTTTTTCTGAAGCATATTTTAAGGTTGTACAGTTTCTTTGTGTTTTCCAAATTTTTGGGGTAAAATTTTTTGTGTTTGGATAGCATTGTGAGAAGTGGATTTCTTTGAAGGGGTAATGGAAATATAGAAAATTCATGAGTTTTTAGAATATGTTATTAGAGTAGTGTGTTTCATGAAGTTATTAATATTTTAAAGGTGATCTTAACGATTACAAGGAATAGATCATTATGAGTGAGTGATGATTTTTTGGGAAGCATCGTGACACCAAGAAGCATAGTGAATAGTTAAGGTGATAAGCATCACAAGCATTTAATCATGGTGACATGAAGTTTTGATGAAAGGATTTATGAATATGAAAAGTATCACAAATGTGAAATATTTGCAGAGCTTCATGAAAGAGGGGTCATCGTGAAGGAAATGAAGGAGCTTCATGAAAATGTGATGATGTGGCCTTAATGGTTATTGAATACATGTAAATAACTATAAATTGGCATATAAACCCTTCATAAGATTAACGAGACTTAAGAAAATTGACACTCCAGATTCATGAAGGTGGTATGTAATGTTGGTATGCAAAGTAGTTCACGATGGCTATAACAAAATTGAATGTTATGAGAATTAAAAATATTACTGACGTTTTGAAATGCTAAACGGTCTTAGCAAAGGAAGTGTGTTCTCTAATTGATGTTTTCTTTGTGGAGGGATTGATATTAATGAAGGGAGATTAAATAAGGGGCTTTGCAAAAAGTAGTTTTTAATTCCATGTTTAAGTGAAAAAAACATTCATAGAGCATAAAAAATGAGGTATTGGACTAAATATCATTACATAGTCCTGGAGGTTCTTACAAGATTCTGGGTAAGGAATAAAATAATTGTTTTGAAAGATCAAATTTTTGGAAGTTGATTAAGAAGCATCATAATATTAAATTACAAAATTTTGTGTTAGAATAAGAACACACACTTTGGGATTGTTTTTATAGTGCCACCTGAGTTTAATGGAACTTCCTACTTGTTGTATTCAACATAAATGGATAGTTTTCTAGTGGATTGTGTTGTATTGTATTTCTTCCAAACCCTACCATGAACGTAGTAACTCTTATTGAGTAGAAAAACTTGCAAAGTCTTTTGTTCATGTAGATGTTTGTTTGGATGGTGTTTGGTAGGGAATGAAATATTTAATGACATGAGAAGGTTTTTTCAATAAGAAGGAAACATAATAGAAAAAAGATATTAATAATTCGTCCTTCCCCCTCTCTGTGATACATGAATCCTAACATGCCTACTATGAATAAAGGGCATAAACAAAAATATCTAAACCTCATTTCTTTCTCTATCAGATTATGATTAATATTTGAGAAGTGGTTTGTAGTAGACCATTTATTATGTATACAATCAAACATGGAACATAACTAGAATGTTCTAGACACACACAATCAAATTTCATTATCTGTATACCCCCAAATACTATGGATGAGTTACTATGTGTCATATCATGTTATTATTTCCACATAAAACTATGAAAATGTCTTTGATACTAGGATTACTATACTATTTTTTTTTAAAACACTATCTTGGTTATGGGTCAGATTGACTTTATAATAATCTTCATGGAAGTCGGCAATTTCAAAGTGGATGGGAATATGCATCTACTTTAGACAAAAATCCTTTTTTATACAAAATTGTGTTACAAGTTTTTTTTCTATTTATACTCTAAATATACATATATTATTTCAGTATGTAAATAAATATTCACATTGTTAGGTTGTCTTAACATTAATTTATAAAAATTATTTTACTGATTAATTTAATTTCCAATGTTAGATTAATTTCATATAGAATTTTATCAAAGCCTATTATCAGATTGAGATATTTTATAGAAAATATATATTATATAATTATATAATATTGATTAATTGGTATTTTTTAATTAACATGGGTTATTTTTTTCCAATTTAAAAATTTTAATGGGTAATCAATTCATCCTATCTCGAGTTAGTCACTCAAAAAACCATTTGGTATCTATGTATTTCCAAATATCCTTTCATCTATGATATGGATGTCATTTAAAAATACAATTTTTATAAGGATAATAATTGAAAATTGATATCTTCTACAAACATACAACCTCATTTTAATGGAATAAACAATAATAGTTGAAACTAAGAATGAATATATATATTGAAAGCATGGGTTTTGAAATCTAAACATTAATTGAATAAAATTATGAATTAAACAAAAAATTATGTGCTATATTGAGGGATTCTAATAAATATTCTTATAATAATAATTTTAAATGAATGAATTCTTTATATTTTCCATTAGGTGATGACTAGTTCAACATAAGTTCTTTATGTACTACTGAATTTTATGTTTTAGATAAATTATCTATTTCTCATGATGGAAAATATAATTTAAATGAATTGTTATTAAATATATTTACTATTAAGTATGATAATATTAATATGAAACTTTAAGAATCACTTTTTGATATATATATCAAGTATAATAATATCAAGAATATAAATAATTCACTAGGAAAAACAATTCCTCACAAAGACAATGTGACACACCTACTCAAGAGATTTATAGATAGATAAAGATGAACCTCATTGTCAATCCAATTGGTATATCATGTGAGTAATATTTTATTTACGATGTTGATAAGAAAAAATTTAATGTTTGATGAGGAACTCAATGTAAAAAAGAGAATATAAGGATAAAAAATGAGAAATAATTAACATTTAAATATGTTTATTTAAAAAAAGAGAAGATAGAAGAATACATATCACGTGACGTGGAGTCACCCGCTGATAGTGATAAATAAATGGAGACTTTTTTATAAGATTAAAAATTAATAAACAATAAGAAATTTTTTTAGGAATGTTAAATATAAAGGGATGTATGATAATATAATAAATTAGAGAAATAAATAGAGGTAGGATAATAGTATAAATTAAATAATCTATTATGATTTCTAAAAGAAAATTTTATGATAATGATTTATTACCTATGCTAAAATTAATTATAAATTTTACAATAAAGTTAATAGGTATAATGATCATTTGAATGAAAAATTAAATGCATTAGATGAAAGATCAGCTGACTGAAAATCAACCTATAATGATATGTATGATATAGGAAACATGTGTTTTATGAAAAAAAACATATGATGTGTATAATTCATTTCAAAGAAATCTGGTTTATATTTATAATTATTTTAAAAATGAAAATTGAGAGGAAAATATTTTAATTGGCTTAATTTTTTAACAATTTAATATTATTGATCACAATTTAATTAAACATAAGGATAAATGTATGATTTTAATGTAGAATCATGCATTAAATACTAGTTTTATGAATGATCTTAGAATTGAGAATAATAAAATTGACGAATTGTTAAAAAGAGAAAAATGAGTAAAAATTATCAAATAAAAAACTATAGATGTATTTTTAATTATTTAAAATTGGGTGAAATACCATGACCCTAAATTGTGGAATCTAAACTACTCAAAAATAAACTAGTAAAATTGGAAATCTACCTTTACAGAGGAGGATCTATAAAAGTAATTTGGATTCAGGAAATAGTTATTCTAAAACTAGTTTATATTATTCTAAAACTAATCTTTTTTACTTATAAAATTATTAATTATACTTAAAATAACCCTATTATGAAATTCTGGATTTAGAGAGCATTGATTAATAAAATTTTTGGACTTATTAATATTTGTGTACCAAAATTATTTTTGGTGTAAAATTAATTTTATAGGAAACCTGCTTGAAAATTTCCATCACAAAAATATGGTATCTAGAGGGTGGTTATTCTAGTAACATTATTGGGGTTTATTTATGTTTTATGAACCTGATGAAGATGGATGGTGGAAATGTCAGATTTTTTGAAAATTCCCAAATAGTAATTATTGGACTTGGACAAATTAGTAATTTTGACAATGTTCTAATTTCTAATGTTTTATATATTGATGTATTAAAGTATAATATTATTATATTCTCGTTTTTGTTTAATGATTGTTTTCTTTTTTTTTCAAAAATAATTCAAATAATTTTTCGGATTCCAAAAATGATTTAGTTTTTATTGAACTAATAGATGGTAATTTATATGATGGTATTTTAGATTATTTGATTTCGCATAAAAATATCATGTCTAAGTGCATTTCAAAAACAATATTGCATTTGGAAAATGATACTTAGACATTTTAATATCCATTATCTTTGTTAAATTACAAGGAAAGTGTTTTCATGGATCTATATAAAATAGAATTCCCAAATGAAAAAGTCTTTAAACCATGTCAAAATGTGAAAAAAAAAATGATCTATTTCAAATTAAGGAATTATTTTTCAACAACACATCCACTTTAGTTGGTTCAAAATCCTTGTTTGGAAAATATAGAGGTTTTAGCATAAATGGGCAGAATGATGTTTATCTTCAAGTAGATCACTTTTATAAGTATACTTGGGTATTTTTTATTTCTCACTAGACTAAAGTTTGATCTTATTTTATCAACTATGATAAATATTTAGAAAATCATAGTTGACATTGAATTAATATCATAATAACTGATCGTGAATGTAATTTTAAAAATCAATAATTTGAATTAATTTTTTTTCAAAATGTATATACTAATAACTTTTATCGTCCTAGGACCACCAAATAAAATATGTACTTAAATGAGACATAGAACCCTTCAATGAAAATTCCATACCATTATAAAAGGTTTTATTTATCTATTTATTTTTCAGTATAAGATGTGAGTACATCAAATTATATAATAAATAGAGTAATTTTAAGATATATTTTAAAGAAAATACAAATAAATTATGTAATAATATACAATGATAGGTAAATAAAAATTATTGATCTTGTTTTCACAATTTTTATTAATAATACCAAGTATATTTATGAAAAATTATATTCTATGAGTGATGAAGGTATTTTACATCAATATTCAACATTTAATAAATAATATAGTATTTTTAATACAAGAAAAAATATTGGCGATGAATCTATTAATTAAAATTTAAGGAAATAGATTCACATGAGCCTCTTACCCTGTCATACAATCTGGAGGATTATCTATAAAATTTGAATATCAATGTAAAAACTCTTGAGTGTTCTATGAAAAAAGGTTAAAAATCATCCAGTTCTGGGTAGCAACCAAATATAGAACCTATATAAGGGAACGATATATCTATCTCTTCACTCCCTATAACTATTATGATAAAAATATATCATCATAAAGATGTTATTTAAGGAAATTTATATTGAGGAATATAAAATTGAGATTCTATTAGAAATCAGTTTGATTATCATGTATTCTTACAAAATATTGAATGAAAAAACACCAATTATGGAATTAAGGATGAAATTTGGGAGATGAAAATGAAATAATAACATAATAAATTTAAAATCAATAGGGTTTTGGAAATATTGGATAGACCTAAAGAAACTCTGACTATTGGGAATAATAGGGAGTGTAGAATCAATGTTGATGAGTCAGGAACCATAATAAGAAATAAAGATACATTAATTTCACAAGGATATAGTGAGGATGAAGATATTGACTATTAGTAAACCATTTCACCAATGGATAGACAAGAATAAAATATAATACTACCTAGATATGTTGAAATTGTTGATTTCATACTACATCAAATGGTTTCAAACTGTGTAGTAATAAATGGTTATATAGCAGATGATGTTTTTGTTGAATGACCCATATATTTAAAAATACAAATTTTCCAAATAATTTTTTTAAATTTACTACAAATTTATAAATTTTAGGACTGGATCATATAGATTGGTACAGTTTGAACTTCATTTTTCTAAATTATACTATATTTTCAATAGGTATACATATTCCTACATTATTTATAAAATGGATTTCCAAATTCGTTTTATTGGTTCATTTTTTTATTTTTTTATATATACATCTTCTAAAAATTAATTGTGTGAGTTTAAAAAAATAATGCAATGTATTATTAAAATTATTTAAATGGGATAACATTTATTATTTATTAGTTCTCATTATTTTCAAAATAAATATAAACTTGTTTCAAATAAATGTATGTACACTAAAGACCATATAAAACGTTTTTTTTTGGAAAAATCTCAATGTAATGATACGCCTATCAGTATACCATGATTTCTGGATCTTGATGAAACTGGAGAGATAATAGATCAAAAAAATGAAAGAGGACTAATTGGAAGGTTTATATTCATAAATTCTAGTTGAATAGATATTAGGTTTAGTGTGTGTATATGTTTTCATTTTTAATAAAATATTAAAAACCTAAATTACATGGTTTTAAAAGGTATTTTTAAATCTATAATAGAAAACCAATTTAGTAATGTTATATAATAGGGTACATGAATACGATTTTATGTGTTATTAAGATGCATATTTAAGTTTATACTTTTAAGATAGAAATATAACATTTGGAATATGTCACCTTTTATGCAAGTCACCTGTATCTTGGTGTAGTTTGAATAAAAATTATGTTTCCCTATCTATTGTTAAATATGAATACATATATATTGGAAGCTAACATGTATATATTTTATGGATGAAACACAAATTTCTAGAAAAAGTATTTCGGTATATATAAAAATATATATCTATTTAAATTGTGACAACACAAGTGTGTTAAACACTTCTAAGAATCATGTATCTCAAAATTAGAAGAAGAATAATGATGTATGACATCACTTTTTTAGATATAATTTCTAAAAGGGGATATAATTCTTCAATACATAGTAACATAGCATTTTCTTGCTAATATTTTTACAAAGCCATTAATTTTGGGATATTAAACTATATAAAACATGATATAGGAATGATAAAGTTCTGTTAAATCATTATATTGGAGGATCCATTGAGAAATTTATACTATTACAATATCTAGTAATGGATGATCTATCGTTGGTGATCGGTCATTCATGATCCACCATTACTGATCCACAATTGGTGATCCACCATTGAGTTATCTACCATTGATCTTACATTGCTGGGTGATCCTCCAATATTGATACACCATTTGTTGATCCACTGTTGGTGATCCACTTTTGGGTGATCCATCATTGGTGATTCATTTCTGGTTGATCTTCCATTGGAGAGGTTCACCAATGGAAATCTATAGGTAGAGTCTCTATTTCAATATTTCTACCAAGCCAATTTACTATAGTAGATTTTTTATTTGTATTATTTATTTATATTATATTATACATTAAAATCTCAAATCTCTAAATGATAAAATTAGACTCAAATACAATTTTTTGAACCCTCATTTCCACGTGCCTACCCATTGAACCATTCTTACTTCACTTCTCTCTCGAACTTCATCCCTTATTTCACTGTTCCTTCACTTTTCGATTTAGTGATATGATGAGAGTGAAGATCTCCTTATATTTGTCTCATGGAAGCTCCGGTTCCATGAAAAGCTCTCATGGAGAATCATGTTCTGATATAGAGGAATAAAAAAACAATCATATTGGGAACAATATTGTTGTTATATAGACTGAATAAGAATAAGAATGGATTGTGTTAGGATAATAATTAGTGATCATGGGGATTTAGGTCCAGGGATGTATAGATTGGTAATCAAGGAATGATTGACCAATTTTCTATTTTTGGATCAATAGATTCAAAAATATACATTCAAATTATTTTGTTAAAGAAAATACATCATTTGATGCATGATATATGGAAAATATGTTATATAATATTTTAACTGAATGTTTTAGGTATATTAGTGTACTTAACCATGTTGTTTCTGATGACTATAAATGATCTATACCATGTGATAGTGTGATTTGTGTGAATGATAATTGACTACTACAGTTCACATGGAATGGTACTGTGAGAAATCATAGTACTACCCATCTCAATCATGATTGTATACTTATTTTTAAATTCATCCAAAATATGATATATTACATGAATCGAGTATTCTATAACACTGTGGTTCAATGAAATATTTATTTTTTCCTCATAATAAATTGGGATAACATTAATCTATTTAGATATATTATGGTGGATATTATAGAGATGATTAAGACCTCATCCCTGTCAAACTCTTTTATCTATTCTAAGAATCCCTCAACATTGCTGGAAGCCATGAGATTAGTTGATAAAGAAGATGAATTAGATATAAAATGTGGTAATTTTTTTAGAAACATTATATATTAAAGAATGAATGTCAATTGAATTTCATGGATGAATAAATTGGTCGAGGGTAATGAAACGACTAATGATGATAATACTCTTTTATAACACCCTACATGACCTGAGAATAGAGTCGACCCTGTATTGGAGCCATATACAAATATTTTTTTTATTTGGATGATGAAGTAGATGATGAAAATTATGATTAACTTTATTTGGATATTTATATTGTAGAGTTATGTGATCCAAACATTTCAAAAATCCCAACTACATCTTATATATCTAAAATTCAACTTGTTTCAATCCCTTCTCGATAGATTTAATTGAGTGAATGAAAAGAAGAAGAGATTGAAGTATCAGGAGAAGAAAAAATTAATAGTTCTTCTAAATCAATAAGAAAATTAGCAAAAGTGTTATATTTCACTTAATATGGTTATATGGATTGAAATAATTAGGGAAATTATGAGTCATAATTTCATTATCTTGTTGATTATGGTCCTATGAGAGTACAATATCATTCATCTCCAATTGATTTTGTTCTAACTTGGTCTGTGAGTATGAATAGACCAAGATCTATTCATCCAATTGATGATGTTGTCCCTATTATATGTGATATTAATCTATCTATTGTTGGTGACTAATCCATATGTATATCTAAAAAATATTCAGTATATACAGATGATCCTTCTCTCAACCCTAAGGATGGAGAAACATCCAAGGGTGTCTCTTGGATTAAAGTTTCATGGGATTTCATACCCTATTCCTGATGATGATAATGATAGTGATGTTGATCATAGAAGTAAACTAGAACATGGGGGACATTCTATCTAAATTTCAGAATGGATCCTAAAATATTTTTTGTTAAGTGAATGGATTATGGTGGTTAGCTACATGTATTTCCCTCTGGTGATCCCATTGCTACACTTGAGCATGTAGAGGATGTTTTTCCTAGTCCAAAGATGGTTGATTATACTATTTATACACCTTATATACCATCATTTTACCTATCTAATAAATATTTAGCATAGATTAGAGTATGGTATATTTTTTATTTTTTTCATGTTCACGGACCTCAAACTCCTAGAGTGACACTACTCAGGAATGCTGATACCAGACACATCATTGGGGTATCCATCTTTCATATTCATACAAAAATGATTTTTAAGATTCATGAAAATGTGATTTATGATACAATATTATAAAGTTACATTGAAGCCACGTAATTTATTATAGGGGATACAAGGAACAAATTTTACTTTATACATGCATCCCTTTTAAAGAGGTTGGAAAATATGCCCCCAACTATTTCCTCTGCATTAACTACTCCACCACCGTCATCCTTTGTTGATGGTGAGTAGATCAAATCTATATCCAGATAATAGTTTCATTCCCTTACGGGTGTTATCCATATATCTCACATGGAGGAACATAAAAAAATTAGGTATCATGATGATAATGTATATATATATATATATTTTTTTTTTACGGAGTGATTTAATGAAGATATATATGTTAGATTAAATATTACTAAATCTATAAAGTTGTACATATCTAGAAAATAAAACTTCAATGAGTGGAATTATAATTTTATGTTATTTATGAGAACCTATGGATACATCTAGTGATTAGGTCCTTCTAGGAACAAGTAGATAATTAAAATTCTTATCCCCTATGCTCAAGCTATTTACGGATTAGAAGAAATAATATATCACACATATGTAGAGATGTGGGAATATCATCTTGGGATTAGAGATCCTAATGAAGGATTTTATTATGTATAAGGAATAGATTTTGTGGAACCTGTGGACATTATTATGTGTTCTATTACTCCTTCGCCATCTTCTTCACCTATTCCACAACAATTTAGACAAATACATGCATCGCCAATTGATATAGTTCAATATCTCAGGATGGTGGTGAACTATGAGCTTCCCTAGACAATATTTCTACCCTCATCCTATAGATATATTCGTCATATATCTAGAAATGGAGTGTCCCGGTTAATCCTCCATCCCATAGAGTTCATTGTGATTTTTACTATGATTGGTCTTTGATAAAGACTCTTTTTCACTAGTATATATTTTTGGGATGTATTATTTTGATTGATATATTTAATATAGTTCATATTTTAATCCTTTTTATGTTTTCATGATATTTATTTTATTATATTTTTTTATATTCCCAAAAGGGAGATAAATTGGTTTGATGGAATTCAATATTAATGTTTATTGTTTAAATTTAATATTTAATTTTATTTCCATGATTAAATTCAGAATTTCACATTAACAATTTGATATGTTAAGTAGATATCATTACTTTTCAAATTCCTCCACTAAGGTTTCTATTTGTATTATACACGGTTTATTAAATTACATGATTTTTTATTGTCTAAAAGGGGATGATTATTGGAACCTCCTTAGTTTAATGATTAAAAATCATGATTTTTATGTTTATAATGAGCGTAATTTTTTATGATAATATATAATTTTGTAAATGAAATTTGTAAACTATATATATATATTTAGTTGTCTAGATCTACTGTTATTTGGGGAGATCAACCATTAGTTCAATAGATTTCCCATTAGCAATGATGATCCATCATAAGTTTACAATAATCTATCGGTGAATAAATATAATGATTCCTATATATACTAGTGACTATATATACTGATGACTTCATCTACTAGTGATTCCTTCTACTACCAGATATGCATTAGCCAAATCTGTTACAATACGATCTTCTACCTCCAAACTTGAAACCATTAGATCCTATACTATAATATACACAACCACAATATATTCTACCACCAAATATGATACTACAATATGAGATACCACTAGAAAAATTATATGACCATAACTTTTCTACCTCTAGATGTGGAACCTCTGGTATGGGCTACCGGTATCTTGTGCTATCACTAGGCCATGATAAAGTTTGTTTAGTATACCATTTTTCAAATATATTGTTAGAGTTGATCCGATGATAGTATACCGTCATTTATGTTCTATCCCTCATTTTAATTGAATCCCTCCAACATCTAGTATATGGAATCAAATTCCGATAGCAAAGCATGAATTTTTTAATCATTATTCCTAAACCACTCAACTGATGAATTGAGGAAGAAAGTCATACGTTTATGATTTGATGTGGTTTATGAAGCACTAGTGTATAATTATTGATATTATTTAATGGATATTTAGCCCTGGAGAGCTATTTATTCTTTAGAAATCTTTCATGTGTTAAAAATGATAGATGATATCTTCATGAATTATGATACAAATATGTGTGAATATGTAGAACATAAAAAAGATCAAGAACAATACAAGTGATTAATTAAAAAATATCTATAGAGTTTTTATAGAGATTCTACATATATAAAATAGAACTATAAAACTCTTTGTTTTTCTGTACATTTAGATAAACATGTTCATGCACCTCACTAAGAAAAATACCTGGACCATTGAGCATCTGAGGCTATTCACACCATGAAACAACACATCATTCTATTTTTTATTATTTTATTACTTTACTATGATTTAAATTTAAGTTGTTTGTTGAACTACTATTTTAATTTTGTAAAAATGTTCTACTAAGATTTAACTATAGTGTATTAGAAACAATATCTGAAATTTCATTTTTTGAATTCCCATGGCAACCAGGGAAGAGGTTTTGTATGGTCTGCCATGTTTTTAATCCCATATAAAACCATGGATTATGCTCAGAGGCTAGACATACTATGGGTTGTTTTTTATAATAATTAGACCAAGTTCATGGATATTATTGCTGTTATCATAATCTTTATGGAAACATGTCATTTCAATGCATAGGGTATCATTTTTTAGCTCGAGCCTGAACATATTGTTTTATACCGACGCGTGTTATATGTTTTCTCCTACATTTCGATGAAAAAATATATATTTTTTTGTTTTAATCTGTAAATGAAGCTTCACATTGATATTTATTATTAATTTATGTTTATATATTAGATTTTATTATGAAATTTAATTTCAAATGTTAGTATAATTTCATATGTAATATTAACTCGTACCTAATCCGACATTGACAGATTTTATGTAAGGTAAAACATATATAATTGTACTATTTTAAATAATTTTTAATTTTTAATTAAATTGTGGGATTTTACATAAATTGTTTAACAAAAACTTTTATTGGGTACTCAATTCACCCAAATATTGATTAAATGAGTCTAAAAACATAATTAATTTTTGTATATTTTCATATTTATGCTAAGAAATGAATGGTTCTAAAAATTAAATTTTCATTGTATTTTATAAACAATATTAAACATAATTTCTTATATATCTAATAAGAAAATCTTGAAAATTGAAATTCTTAATTGAAATAAATAGGATTAATTTTATTAAGTTGTTAAATTTTATTTTTTATTAAGAATAGTAAATTTACATAAAATACATTCTCAATAGTACAAGGGTAAAAAAAAGTTTAATCAAGATAAAAACAAAGTGATAATGTAAAAATAATCAGATCATAATAGTTATTATATTAGATTGTTTTGATCATTATCTATTTATTTTTTAATTTTTTTCATTAACTTAAATTTTCCTTAATGTAGACATATATATGATTTCCTATATTTTATAATTAACTAAAGTCAATCTTTTACATTTAATATCTCATATATATTTTCATTGGAGTAAATTAAAAAATAGTAACAGCCAGACCCGAGAAGCCCACAACTGCTGCCTTACTTATTACATTGGCATGATTAAAAGGAATGAAAACCTAAAGGAATGATCAGTTTAGTAGTCTAGAGGAAACTAGATACATAGATTTAACTCAAATTACATTGGTAAAGGTAACATAATACAATACATAACAAAAACTAATAAACTCCATATAAATAAACTATATAAATCATGTCCTCGTCATATCCTATTGAAGGTAAAAGAATTAAAGGGGTGATCTCGAATTCTTAGAAATTGGTAAAAATATCGGAAGCATGAATCGAAAAAAACTGCATAATAAAAAAATTTGTATAGTCAAAATGACATGGAGAATAAATGAAAAAACAAGTCATTATTAAACTGAAAATGAAACTACATCCATTGATTTTTCATAGTGAAAACCTCATGGATAGTAATATATAAAAATTAATAAAGAGAATTATTATTAATTGGATGTTATGTATATAGAACATGACACCATAATACCACTTAAATGTTTTAGTTCACTGGGTAGAAACCCGTCTAAATTTTGGAAACAAACTCTAAGGGTTTTTTGCCAACCGATTTGTCTTATGAGACATATCGATGCATCGAGGGGCTATAGCAGGCCATACCCATCCATGAATGTCCAAATAATTATTTATACATTTATTTAATACTAGTAAAATATGCCTTCTCAATATCCCTATAGTTTTGAGAATACAGATTCATTAATATTTCCATAGTTAAAACAACTTTCCAAATTAACACCATATGTGAATTGGTATATGGCTTGAGGAAATAATCTTCATGTTAACCTCGACCAAGTTGGTGAGGTATCCTTAACCAAAACCATGAGACCTAGGTTTGAAACTACTTGGAGGAATATTTCGAGGGGTACAATAACCATACTGTAGAAGAACAGTTGTGAGAACTATGTAAGATCTATAGTAGTTACTGTAGAAGGTACATTTCAATACTTTAGCTGATGGAACTATTAAAAATGGGCCACCAAATAAGGCTTGGAGTACTTAAGGACTTAGGTCCACCTAGGATTTCAGGTCAGTTGTGATTTCAAGACAACTTTATCTCCTTCAGGCCACCTCAAGGCCTTCAGACCACATGCAGTTTCCCTAGACAGACTCTACAAAAAAAGAGCAGCCCAAGAGGAGGATTCAGAGCAGGTGAAATCAATAGAGTAGAACCAATGGATTTTGAAGAATTATAGGGTATGGCTACTCTATGGGGACCATCCAATACTTACACGGGAATCTTAGACCGAAGACCATGCGAAGGTTGAGAGCAACCATCATGATGTAGATGCTAGGAAGGGGCAATTCCATGTAGTTATTGTATGGTTAAATTAACTAGGACCTTTGGATCATGTAATGTATCTGAAGCCTATGGGCCAAAAAATCACTAATCCTACAGCCCATTTAAGGGATCCTCCTCATCAATTGAAATGGGGGTTATCAAAAAATCAATAAAAATGAAGGCCTCATGCCATTTGGGATTAATGAAATAATCATACCCATTTTACAAGAATATGGATATTTGCCAAAATTATAATTTCAAATGATAAATGATCTCAAATATAAAATATATCCACCACATAAGAAATATTTTGTTCACAATACTATGTTGTTCTTAATGAAATGGAAATGGAGACAAAGTCACTTACCACATTGTAATCAATTCAATCATATGAACAAAAATAATTAATCACCAAATGAATCATAGGATACCATGAATATAAATAGAATCATGATATTTTATATCAAATGGTAGTACACATATACAACATATATAAAATAAGAGGCGAACAATGGAAGTCCCATGTAATTAAAAGTGATATGAAAAGCCCCTTATAAATATTACGAAATGGTAAAAGGTGTTCTTGTGGCGGATTAAAGAGAGGTAAAGGGGTATACCATCATTTTTTAATCATAACGGAAGAATGGGGGAGGTGTAAAAACATAAACAATAATTATAAATTACAATTATAAGGACACAACATGGGGGGTCTTGAATAAAAGTGAGAGAGATAATACCTTACCATGATCGTATCCTTAGAACAAGGATAAATCAATGAAATAATCATTCGTGAAAACTATAAATGTACTAAATATAAGTGGATATAAATTATAAAACAATCAAAGGTCATTCACTCATATTATCAAAAAAAACATTACCAATGAAAATATGTTTAACTCAAAAAATGGAAAATTGAGTTAAGATATCCCTCTCCAAGATCGAATAATTAGAGTGAGGATAAATCAATGTAATAATTATGTGTGAGAAATAGAAATACACAAAATATAATTGTATATAAAGCATAAAACAATCATAGATAATTCACACATATTCTCAAAAAACATAACAAATGAAAAAAAAATTAACTCAATGAATGTAAATTGAGTTAAGATATCCCTTACCTCGGGTTTAACTTCCTTGAAATTTGTTCAAACCATATATAATATGGTTTGAATAGTGATAATAAATTATTCCAGGACTAAAATAAGGTTTATAATACCATACAAAATTTTATTATACCATTTTCCTCCCTTTTATTAATAATTTTTTATTTTCCCCATTATTTTGGGTATGTTCTTCTCATGGTTTCAAAGGTTAGTTTATTATTGAATTCCTTATAAACAAAGAAATAGTAATCCAAAATTTATAAAAAACACACACAGATATATATATTTATATATATATATATTTATAGGTTATTTTAAGGAATTATATGTGATTTTAAACTTCCCATTATTGCATTAAATTGAAACAAAAATGTATCATCCACAAAGGCTGTTAATTGACACACCACGGACGACGCTTTTGTTATTTATGAATAAAATAATAAAATAATAAATTTTCTGATGAATATACAATAAAAACAAAGAAAATTATAGTATATATATGATACTGTTGTTTTCTGGAATCATTGGATAATAGGTATGCTTACATTATATGTGAGACAGATTTTGAAAGAGAAGAAGAAGGAATCTTACCTCTTGAAAATATCTCTTTTAAAACCTCTTTATAGATCATGGAAGTTGTATTTTTGTTATACCAGAAGAAAAATAATGTGTTAAGGGGAATGTAAGATGGAATTGGGAAGAGTTTAGCAGAACAAGATGGCTGAAGGTGACTAATATTTTTGAAAGAAAGAGTTTTCTTTTATAAGTGATGTGGAGGATAACTTATGAAATTTTAAAATTATTAAATTATAATAAATATTTTATAGGTCTCAAGACATCCAAAAGACCTAAAACTAAAGGGGATCATATTTTTGATGGAATATTATTATTTTTGGAATTTTTCATTAAATTTGATATTTTTAAATAAATTAATAAATTATTTTGTTGATGAAAAACAATTTCTTCAATATAAAAACTATTAACAAATAATACACTAAAAACATCAAAACAAAGTTTCAAAAATGAATAGATTATTTTATCATGTCATAGATATTTTATATTCAATAATGAAATCTATTAATTAGCTTAAAAATATAAAATAATATTTAATTGTTTATATTAAATGACATTTATTTGATTTATTAATTAATTAAATTAATAGTACATCATATTCGCGGAAGCAATTATGGTAATTATTTTTTGACTAAAAATTAAAAAATAAAATTCCATGACAAAAATAATTTTCTAATAGTTCTAAATAATATTTTTTTGAATAAAACTATGTGAAAACCTTAAATTAAAAATGTTATACAATGTAAATTTTATAGTTTCCACACATTGTATTTCTTTTAAATAACATAATCTAACTGTCTTAGTGTGATTCTAGTGAGTCCAAAGTGTCACCTAATTGAATAATATATATATAATTTTCTAAATTTAAATCAAAAATATTTTTTATCCAAAATATATGTCATATAGTAATTCGTATAATTTTATGTAAAAACATATTATGTAGTTTTCTTATTCTTGCACAAGCACTACATCAGTATTTCACAAGCATTAACGTTAATTATATAATATATGAAAATTAAAAATAAATTAATATCATAATAATAAATTATATATCTTCAATTTAATCAATTATATTCTTTCATTACGTTTATTTACACATATCTATATAAACAAAATTCCATAATTTGTTAATTTTCCTTTTTCTTTCCTTGCACAAGAATTGCACAAACAATCACATGAAGATCCTATTATATAACACGAACATTATAAAATAAGAACTAAAAAACTAAATAATAATTAATAATTAATAAAAAAGTGATGAAAATAATTTTTATCACACAATTATTATTCATATGAAACCAAATTTGACATTGTTAATGCCGCGTAGACCCTGTGTCAGCATTAACAATAATTGTTATACATATAATGAAATAAATTATAGAATACATCTTATGAATGTTTTATATACACTATCACTCTCATAAAATCATTATTTATTTATTCCATAAAAAAAATAACTATATATCATAGATATCTCTTGGCTCTGTCATTAGAATACTATATTTTCTTAAAAATGTTATTTTTCACCATTCAATAAAAAATCAAGTATTTTAGAAAAATCCAAAAAATTCTTCCAAAACCTTTTTCAATATGTATAATATAAAAAGTAAATCTATTTATGGAAAATAATTTTATAAATATGTGAAATTTAATTTATATTTAAATTCATCATTTACTCAAAAAATACTGATTTTAATGTTATAATCGATTTTATGACACATCGAAAAATTTATTGTGGTCTCAAAATATTATATTATAATCTGAGAAAAACAAAATATAGATTCATTAATAAAATTTATGAAAATAAATTATCTTTTAAGTTTACATATTAGTTGTAAAATTATAATTAATTATTTATTGCTCATAAAAACACCAATATTTAATTAATGATATTTTTAAATATTCACCCTCATTTATAATGTCCCTAAATTCAATTTTTACTTATACGGGTGAGGTTACTATTCATAATAGTACATTACTATTCAAAATGGTTATGTTACAATTCATAAGGGTACATTACTATTATAGTTACTATTCATAAGGGTAGATCACTATTCATATAAATCAAGTACTATTCATAAGGGTTTATTACTATTCATAAGGGTTAAATTACTATTCATAATGGTGCATTACTGTTCATGTTTCTATTTATTAGGGTACATTACTATTCATAAAAAATTATGTTTTTTACCAGGCTCCAATTATCTTACTGAATCAAAACGTGTATGTCAATTTTTCAAAATTCAAAACACAGAGATGAAAAAAAATTTGGTTTACTGGCTAGTTTATAACTATCTACTATAACCCAGTTTTGTTTTAAAATACATGATGTTGTATGCATTATATGTTATCTAATTAATTAACATTATTCATACCATAAAATTATGGGGTTTTATATTCATCCCACCTTTGGATATTTCATCCCTTAAATTGTTCATGTATAATCTCCTCAAAAAAGATGTGGATGGTCCTACTATTCTTGTCCTCAAAGTCTATATGATAAGGATGACTTATAATAGATTTTGGTGGTTCTTCTATTCTTGTCCACAATGTCTATATTAGGGTTATGATCACTAAACTATGTTTTCTAAATCTAGTTCTCATGTTTTCTATTAAACTTCTTATAATACCAACTGTAACGCCCCAACTATAGAAGCCCAGAGCTGGTGCTTTACTTACAACAATGGAATTTTTAAAAGGAATAAAATCATGATTGAATGATTAGTTTAGTAGTCTGGAATAATGTAGATTTATAAATGTAAGTAAAATTACATAGGGAAAGGTAAAAAAATACAGTACATAACAAAAAAATAATAAACATCATCCACATAAACTCAATAAATGGTCTCATTTTCACATCATATTGAAGGTAATCAAAAGAAAGGGGTGAGTTCAAATTCTCCAAAAGGGTAGAAAATAGTAGAAGCATGAATCAAATATAACTAAATCATAAAAAAATGGGCATAGTCAATATAGTATGGTGAATAATTGAAAAACAAACACTATTAATAAACTAAGAATGAAATTGCATCCATATATTTTTTTCACAGTGAAAACCTCAAGGATAGTAATAAATGAATATTAATAAAGATAATTCTTATTAATTATACATCATGTATCTGACACATGATACCATAAGACCGTTAAAATTTTTAGTTCCGTGGGTGAAAACCCATCTGATTTTTGGAAACTAACTTGAAGGGTTTGTCACGAACTGATTTCTCTCATGAGACCTGTTGATGCATCGAGGGGCTATATTGGGCCCAAACCATCACTGCGAGTCCAAATAATTCTGTATAAAAATATTTAATATATGTAAATTATTCCTTCTCAATATCTATATAGATTAGATAATACATATTCATCAACATTTCCATAGTTAAAATAACTTTCCAAATTGTCAACCTATGTGAAATGGTATATAGCTTAAGGAAATAATCATATCCATGCTACCAGAAAATGTATTCTTACCATAATTATAATTTCATTTGATAAATGATCTCAAATGGGTAGTCGATGCACCATAAAATATTTATTAGGTGGATAATACCATGTAGGTCTTAATGAAATGGAAATTAATACAAATTCACTTACCACATTTTAATCAATTGAATTGTATGAACAAAAATCATTAATCACAAAATTAATCTCATAATACCATGAATATAAATATAATTATGATATTATATATCAAAATTAATTACACCTAAACCACATATAAGAAATATGAGGTGAACAATGGGAATCCCACAGAATTGAAAGTGAGATGAGAAACCCCATTACAAACATTTTTGCATAGTAAAATATGATCCTTTGAGGTATTAAAGAGAGGTAAAGGGATATCCCATCATTTATGTGTCATAAGGGAAGTATGGGGGAGGTACAAAAACATACCCCATCATTAGGAATTTAAAATAAAGGACACAACAAAGGGGGATTCCAAATTAAAAGTGAGAGAGAGAGCCCCTTACATAGATTGACTCATTAGATCAAGGATAAATAAATGAAGTAATTATGTGTGACAAATATAAATCCACACAATATAAGTGGATATATAGTATAAAACAATTATAGGTCATTCAAACTTATTCTTCTGAAATCATATCCAATTACAAAGATGTTTAACTCAATGAATGGACAATGAGTTAAGAGATCCCTTATAAAGATAGTATCATTAGAGTGAGGATAAATTAATTAAATAACTATGTGGGACAGTAATAAATCTATAGAATATTATTAGATATATAGTATTAAACAATCAGAGGTCATTCACACATATTCTCTGGAAAACAAAACCGCTGACAAAGATGTTTAACTCAAGGAATGGAAATTGAGTTAAGATATCCCTTACCTTAGATTCTACTTCCTTAAAAAAAATTCAAACATCCTATAATATGGTTTTAATAGTTTTATTAAATTATTAATGAACTAGAATAATTTTTATAATACTATAAAAAAAAATTTATTACAATTGTCCACCCATTTATTAATTATATTTTGTTTTCCCATTATTGTGTGTATGTTCTTCTCATCGTTTCAATGGTTGATTTATTATGGAATTACATGTAAAAAAGTTTTAATAATCTAGAATTGATAACATATTTATATTTAGTCCATTATAAACAATTAAATGTGATTTTAAACCTCCCATTGTTGTAGTAAAGGGAAGTGAAGATTCATCATCTGTAATGGCAGTTAATTGACAGACCATAGATGACGATTTTGTTATTTATGAATAATTGAAAAAATTTATAGATTTAATGATCCATAAACCATAAACAAAAAAATTACAATATATACATGATACTGTAGTTCTCATGAATCATTGGATAACAGGTACAGATAAGTTAAAAGTGAGAAAGAATTTGAAAGAGTATAAGTTGGAATCTTACCTCGTGAAAATATCTCTATTTCAAACCTCTTTGAATCTCTTGGAAGTTTCATTTTGGTTATACCATAAGCAGAAGACTATGTTAAAGGATATTTAGGATGTAATTAGGAAGATTTTGGTCAAACAAGATACCTCATGGTGGTTAACATTTCTTAAAGAAAGAGTATCCTTTTATAAGTGAGGTGGAGGATAACATGGGAATTACAAAAGTTATTATATTATAATAAATTTATTAAATGTTAGAAGAATTTTAAAAATTAATAAAACTAACGGGGAATTTCATTGTAAAAGGAATCTTATAATTTTTGTAATTTTTTAATATTCTTGAGATTTATAAATAATAATATAATATATTTAATTTATGGGAATAAAATTTCAATATAAAAACTATTATTAAATAAGACTTTAAACACTTCAAAAAATAAGTTTTAAAATTGAATCAAATTTAATTTAAAGACTCGTAGATTTCAAGAAAATTTCTTTCTTAAATTCTTTGGGATTTTATGAGTACGTAGTTTCTAAAGGCACCTGATTCCGAGGCCCGGAGTGCCCGGAATAATTTTCTGCAGTTTAGCTCGGGAACGTGCAGTGGACGAATGAGCAGGTTTTTCTATCTTCTAAACTGGTTCTTGGAATTGAAATCTGAGGGCACCGATGAAACCGCAGCGTCGGTAATTGCTTAAGAGGACCTTTACTGAAGATGCGTTTTCTCGGGAGGATTTGTTAAAAATTGGGTATTAATAAAGAATTGAATAAAAAATGTGGAACAATTTTTATTCGTTATCCAAGTGGGTATATCCAACATGGGGTAGTTGGGGTGGGACCCACAATCCCCTAACTACCAATGTGAGGATATTGGTGATGTGGGTCCCACATGAGCCCCACCCCTTCACATTCCTTAAAACTCCTCTAACCCCCCACTTAAAATTTATAACTCATCATAACATGTTAAACTTCCCCTTTAAGTGGGTGACCCTTCCTCTCCCCACTCTCTCAATTTAATTCATGCCAACACACATTTAATTAATTAATTGAACCTCAACAATTAATTGAATTAACTGTTTGATTTTCAAAATTTTAAATGCTTGGAATGAGTAAATAAAATAAGGAAAAGCCTTATTTTATTTTGGTTGGTAATTGTGGTGTTATGAGAAAAGGAAGGGAGCTCTTGAGTTTTGGAAGATTGGTTCATCTTCTTGTTGAAAAACATCATCCTCAACGAAGAACGCCAACTCTCTGACAAAGAACGTCGACTCGGCGGCTCAGTTTCTCCATCCTCTTCTTCTTCCGCGATAAGGGAGGAGACACCGACGACAATGGAAATGACACCATCATCCGTGGAGCTTGACAATCGCAGACTTCCTTCAAGGTAGGGTTTAATTATTTTGTTCAAGTTTTATCTTCGACCATCGTTGATTAAAATTTGGCCTCTTGTTATCGTTATAATGGGAGGAGATCGGACCGGACAAACATGGCTGATCCTCCTCCCCTTTTCTTATTGATCTTCATTGATGATTGTGGCGAACGCGGCATGGTGTCGTTGCACCGGGTGGAAACGAAGAGGACCGCGACCGGACCGGGCTGCAGTGGGGGTGTGCAGCGCCACCGTGTCGCGCTGGTGAGGCCGAAGGAGGCCGCGGCAAGGAGCGGGCCGCAGCAGCGGGGCGTGGCACTGTCGTGCCGCACCGGTGAGTCCGAGGAATGTCGCGGACAAGAGTGAGCTACGGTGGAGGGGCGCGGCGCCATCGCTCCGCGTCGGTGAAGATTAGTCGCGGCCTTTGGCCATGGCGGTTCAGGCAAGGGGCAGCGGGCCAAGCCGGCCGCCGCCGTTTCCAGAAGGCGGGACCCTGAAGGGTCCCGCGACGGCTCAACCGGCTGCTTTCCATAAAACCGGGGGGTCTTAACCCCCCAACAGAATTTTAGGGTGGACCCCACAGGTTCCTCCATTCCGTAATCAGAGGTGGTACCCCCCCCCCCCTTGCGCCCCGCTCGGCCAGCGCTGAGCCGCGGCCGGCTTCTGAGCCACGTCATAGGCCGCACGGGTGAGGCTCGGTTGCGCCCAGCCGGGCCGGGCCGCACCAGCCGTGGGCTGGGCCATGCCAACCGGGTCGGGCCATGACCAATCGGGGTGGACCCGGACCCGGGTCGGGCCGACCTGGTTCGGGCCGACCCCGGGGGTATTGGGCTGGGTCGGACCGGGCCCAGACCCCATATTTTCGGACCAGGTTCATTCAAATGATCATATCTTGGGCTATTGACCTCGGATCGATGCACCATAAGTTTTTTAGGGATCCTTAGATCCAGATGGTTGTTTCGGTATATTACACTCGAGGTTTCAGTGAATTTTGGGTATGGTAGGGTCGGCTCGAACCGAAAACCAACCAGGCCCTTGGAGCGGAAACGCTTATACCTTAACGACTGGACGTCCGAATGATGTACCATCAATTACGTTGAATTCCTCTTAGTGAGATGGGTCTTTTGGCTTACTCACCTCGATTTTTGGACGTAGCTGGAGTACGGTTGGGATGGTTTAGCTAAAAAACCAATCGGGCCCCTAGGACGGAAAAGACAATAACTCTCAGACCGGGTGTCCGATTGACGCGACGTCTTTCGCGTTGAGTTCCTATTGACAAGAAAAAACTTTGTGGTACATCAACTCTGGACTTCGTGACAGTTGATGTTTCGACCCCCTTGGCTCGTGGAGTGGACCCTCCCAGAATCGAGCGTGCTGTGTGCGGGAACCCTAGAGCTGGTTGCGACTGTGAAGACGACGACAACTGTACTTGGATCCTACATGGGTTCGGCAGCGAGGACGAATGTACTTGGATCCTCCGTGGGTTCGGAAGTAATGACAACTGTACTGGGATCCTATGTGGGTTCAGCAGCGATGGTTACTGTACTTGGATCGTACGTGGGTTCGGTAGCGACGACTTCTGTACTTGGATCCTACATGGGTTCGACATATGAGATGATTTAGAGGCTACATATAATCATCTCTTCCACTCTTCATGAGTAGTGTACCTGTGTGAGCTGAGTCTTGACGTTCAATCATTATCATCGATGTGATTGACATTATTTCTTGTGTAGATTGGGTTGTAATTTCCTGTGGGGATTGGGTTTTGTTTTCCTGTATGGTTTGGGTTATGCTTTCATGTGTGGACTGGGTTGTACTTGGGATCGTGAGTTGGAGAAGAACTGGAATTTATGGCTTAGGTATATGTAAGGTCATATACCAAATTAGAGTTGGTTGATACTTATTGTTTCTATCATTCCTTTTTGGTATATCCTTTTGGATTCTGGGAGGCCTTCGGGGGTCTCAGGGTCCCTACTGAGTATCGTATACTCACCCTACCCAGGCTATGCCTGCACTACGTTGTGTTAGATGCAGACGATAGACATCACTGATCAAGGTGGAGTCTTGTGGAGGGGGACTGTACCTGGAGGTGTACCACATGGCCGGAGGTACTCATAGCGGACGACCGGACCCGAGGAGCCGACGATACTATCTATAACCACCCTTCGGGTGGGAATTCTGGAGGACGACTTGGTGGTTTCTGCTTTACTTTTCAGCTGTTGTACATTTTTTTCTCAGTTGTACTGTACTTTCAGTTGGGTTTTTATACAAGCCCATTTAATTTCCAGCACTTAGTTTTGTACTCATTTTACTTAGTGTTTACTTTAGCTTGAATACTCTATGGTTTTTGTTTTCATATATAAAGTCAATGCCTTCCCTTTTATCAGGATTTACACCTTTAGTGCTAGTCGTCAGCCCCTGGCCTATGGATGGCGGGATTGGGGTAGTCACGGCACTAGACCCGAGGACGGGTCATGACAAATTAGAATCAGAGGAGTCAGTTCTACCATAAAACTCATGACTCTTATAATTTATTCTATGTGGAGCAATAATGTTTAGAGTATTGAGTGTGGTTATTAGTACATGGAGTCCAGTGTTGGTGTGGCGGTCGACGTATCCGTACACCAGGACCATGACTTTTGATTTCTAACTCAGTGCATGAAAAAATTGATTGTGTGTGTGTTTCAAAAGTTTTCTTTATGATTACTTTGTGTTAGCTCACCAGGTATACTATATTAACTGTGGCACACCTGTTTATTTTTAGGATGGCCCCATGACTGTAGCCAGCTAGGGTTCTGAGCTTTGTGTGATATGGCAGCCCACCGAGCAACGAGGCCTCGGTGCAGGGCCCCATTACAGCGGAGGCACAGGCAGTACCTCTACCCACCGATACACCGATGCCACCAGCCCTAGCAGCTGAGAGTTCACGTCACCTGAGTGCACTGCACGAGTTTTAGCGTCAGAGGCCGCCCAGTTTACATGGAGAGACGAACCCTCAGGCAGCCGAGGATTGGCTGGAGGCTATCATCCGAGTCTTCATATTAGTAGGGACACCAGCTGACCTCATGGTGATCTTTGTGGTGAGTCTCCTGCACGCAGCAGCAGGTAGATGGTGGAGCCTGATGCTCCAGGTGCATGATGAGGCATCTCTACTTTGGACAGACTTCGAGAGCCTCTTATGCTCAGAGTTCTTTCCTGCCACCCTCCATGCGGTACATATTCCGAAGTTACTACAGCTGCGGTAGGCAGCATGATAGTAGCCCAGTACTCGGCGAGATTTACCGACCTCTCACGCTACTCCACGGACAAGGTACAGGACCCATTTTTTCAGGCCCGAACCTTCGAGTAGGGTCTAAGGCATGAGATCAGGGCTTCGATGATCTCCCTCAGCATTTCAGCGTAGGCATGAGTACTAGAGAGAGCCCTTCTTGTGGAGAGCATTCTTGCTGAGCCTTCACCAGCAGCGAGACCTACCGCAGGGCGGCACGTAGTGGAGTCTTCTGCGGCTGTTAGTAGACAGATGTCGCAGAGGTCCAAGCAGACCATACCATCAGGTGGGGGACCTCAGGATACTGTTTCGGAGGTGCGAGGTACACGCAGCAGAGCCAGTCATACGAGAGGCAGACAATGCTATGCATGCATCGGGTAGGGCCACATAGCTCGCGACTGCCTGACCCACCATGCCGAGGAGAAACAGACGGTTGAGGGACCACCCAAGAAAAGACAGAGGTTCGACCGTGGCGGTCTGCAGGAATCATGCAGATGAGGTAGAGGTGATGGCCAAGCAGTAGGTCGTGGACGACGCTTTGGGGATCTACCGCCACCACCACCAAGAGGTCAACCCCGACTACAGGGAGCTGGCAGATAGAGGCAGGCTCAGCTTCAGGCAGTGGAGGCTTACGACCACGGCACACCTGAGATGATTTGAGGTACTATCTGTGTCTACACCACTCTTTTTGCAGTTCATATAGACACATGATTGAGTCATTCATTCATTGTCGCTGCCCTTGTTCGGAGCTCGGAGATTCTGATGGATTCATTGGATCGATCCTTCGGCTAGAGACTCCTATGGGATCAGACTCAACGATTACGCACTGGTTACGGCAGTGTGAGCTTAATCTAGGAGTCGAGAGCATCGGTTGGGATCTTCTTGTAGGGTCATCGAGGCCTTACGATGTCATCTTGGGCATGGATAGGTTATCTACATTTCATGCTCAAATAAACTGTATTATGCACAAGGTGTGATGTGTCCGCACAGATGGGAGAAGGTTCACCTTCACCAGTGAAAAGGGAGCCTTTGCAGCGTAGGATAGACTCATGCAGAGGAGAGGACATTCGATCACCCATCAGTTGGCTAGTCTCATCCTGGGAGTAGCTGATGTGAGGAGTCTGAGTTATCCTGTTGTGGTGGATCAGTATGTGGGCGTTTTTCCTGACGATGTTCCAGGACTACCTCCTCGCAAAGAGGCAGATTTCTATACTGACATATACCTCGGGACGGCCCCGATATCTACAAAAGCATATCTGATGGCTCCCATTGATCTTCATGAGCTGCTGGTACAATTGGAGGACTTGGAAGGCAAGAGATTCATTCCACCCAGTGTTTCACCCTGGGCTTCCCCGATTTTGTATGCAAAGAAGGTGGACGGGAGCTTGCGACTGTGGGTCGAATGCCTTCACCTGAACCAGGTGACCATGAAGAACAAATATCCACTTACAAGGATAAATGATCACTTCAATCAGCTCAAGGGAGAACGATGGTTCTCAAAGATAGACCTCAGGTCAGGCTATCATCAGCTCATAGTTGGAGACGAGTATGTGCAGAAGACGGCCTTCAGTTGTCGGTATGGCCACTATGACTTCTTGGTTATGCCTTTCGGCGTAACCAACGTTCTAGCAGTGTTTATAAGTCTCTTGAACTGGATCATCCAGCTTTACCTCAATAGATTTGTCATAGTCTTCATCGAAGACATACTGATTTACTCGACTACTGACGAGGAGCATGCCTACCACTTGCGTGTTGTACTAGACACACTCCAAGAGCACAAGATTTTTGGTAAGCTCTCGAAGTGTCAGTTCTCGATTCGAGAGGTCTACTTCTTGGGGTACGTCATCTCTGGGGTGGGAGTTGCGGTGGATCCTACGAAGATAGAGGCAGTTCTAGCTTGGGAGCCACCCAGAAGCGTGATGGAGGTGCGGAGTTTTCAAGCTCTGGCTAGGTAATATCGAAGATTTTGGTCAGACTTCTCCAGTGTTTCAGCACCTCTTTCAGCTCTGACAAAGAAGGGGAAACCCTTCGTGTGGTCGGATAAGTGTCAGCAGAGCTTCCAAGAGCTGAGACAGAGATTGACCAGTGCACCCATCTTGAGGCTATCGGAGGAGGGTGTAGGGTACATAGTTTAATGTGATGCATCAGGGACCGGACTGGGGTGTTTCCTGATGTAGGAGTGGGAAGTGATCACTTATGGTTCACGATAGTTTAGGTAGCATGAGTAGAACTACGCTACCCATGACCTGGAGTTACCAGCAGTGGTCGTCACCTTGAAGATGTGGCGACACTATCTGATGGGAAAGCTCTTTACAGTATACTCTGACCACCAGAGCCTCAGGTACATATTCTTGTAGAAGGACCGGATCCCGAGACAGTAGTTATGGCTCAAGTTCCTCCAGGACTATGACTTTCAGAAAGACTATACTCTTGGGAAGGGGAACGTACTAGCTGATGCTCTCAACAGGAGGTTGGGAATTAAACTACTTGGAGAGGTGACAAAGAAGTTAGACGCTTTGCAGATATCCTTCGTGGATAGAGATGGGGCAGCCTTTCTACATTCGCTCACATTCACTCCTCCACTACATCAGCGGGTCAGGGAGGCACAATGTGGGGACATTGACTGTGAGGTGCGACATGCTCAGATATCCTTAGGGCTGGCACCCGAAGAATTTTTTAAAGGCGGGGAGCACGTCATCCTCTTTAGGGGATGTACCATGGTACCAGTTTCATTATAGGAGGAGGTGCTGAGGGAGTTTCATACTTCCACATTGGCGGTACATCCAGGTGTAGCGAAGATGTACTAGGATCTCAGACGACATCACTAGTGGCCGGGTATGAAGAAGGATGTGGCAAATTTTGTTTCACGATGCCTCACCTGCCAGTAGGTGAAGGCAGAGCACCAGGTACCAGCAGGCTTGGTATAGCTCTTAGAGGTCTCGAAGTGGAAGTGGGACAGGATATCTATTTATTTCGTGACGGTATATCGACATACTTTCAGAGGACACGACTCCTTCTGGGTGATTGTCGACCGTCTCACTATGTCGGACCACTTATTACCTATCAGAGAGCAGGGCTCAATGGAGAGCTTAGGACACCTCTACATTCAGGATATTGTACGGATTCATGGTGTAACATCGTCTATCATCTCTGATCGAAATGCTCGCTTTACTTCTCGACTTTGGAAGGGGTTGCAGGAGGCATTTGGGATGCAGCTATGCCTGAGAACTACCTTCCACCCTCAGACGGATGACCAGATGGAGAGGCCCATTCAGACACTCGAGGACATGCTCCGTGCATGTGTCCTTGACTTTGGTCACAGCTAGGAGGATCACCTACCCTTGGTGGAGTTTTCGTACAACAACAGCTTCCACTCCACCATCAGGATGGCACCGTACGAGGCATTGTACGACCGACCATGCAGATCACCTCTGTGCTGGACAGACCCTGGGGAGTCAGCACTTGTAGGACCAGAGATGGTCCAAGCCACGACGGAGAAGGTACAGATCATCTAGGAGCGGATGAGGACTGCTCAGAGCCGAAATAATTCCTATTCTGATAGGAGGTGGAGACCACTAGAGTTCGAGGATGACGACCACGTTTTCTTATGGGTCTCGCCTCGACGTGGATTACCGAGATTTGTCCGGGGTGGTAAGTTATCTCCATGCTTCATCAGACCATTCTAGGATCTCAGCAAGATAGGTGAGGTGTCTTATCCCCTAGCTCTTCCACCTTACTTGCACCCGGTGCATGACGTCTTCCACCTATCTTAGCTGAGGAGATACATGCACAACCCGATACATATCATTGATCACAGGGAGATGGAAATCGATGATGGGGAGACATTTTCGGAGGTTCTAATGGAGATCAATGATCGACAGGAGCAGGTCCTATGTGGACGGTCGATTCCTCTAGTGTGCATCACGTGGCAGCTGTAACAGCCCGAGATTTTATGAAAAATATTCTTTTTAATTTTATTAATGTCTTGTGTTGTACGCTACACCAAAAGGATCTTGCACAACACGCATCCTTGACTTGCCTTGCATTACACGCAATCGCAACCTTCCTCGATAGCGTGTGTAGTACGCAATACTGAGTTTCACGAAACAATGATATGCTATTAAAATATTATTAAAACTAGCCGTTATGAATAGTAATAACCACTTTTTGAAATTTTGTAAATTTTAGTTTTCAAAATGGAATTCATTTTTAGATTCTGAGTATCAAATTTAGCCTAAGGTGAAATTTTGGTACTTTTCAGATAACTTTCATATTCTGATTAATAGTGAAAATTACTAAATTTTAATTAAAAGCAACTTTTTTAATCGAAATAATTAATAGTGATAAATTATTAATTTGAGTGGTTTTAAAGTATATTTAGAATATATTTTTACAATTTAATACAATGTTGGTCATTGGTTGTAATTTCACATTTAAACCAGACATAATCAAGTGTCAATCTTTTGATAGATATTTTTTCTTAAAAACACGCTATTCGTTTTAACAGCGGGATTTAATTATAAAAATAATTAATGAAACTTCTATGTTATGAATTTGGTAAAATAGACTTTATTTTTGAATTCGGAATATAAAATATAGCTTAGGATGAAATTTTGGCATTGTTCTGAAAAACATCAATTTTTGATGAATAGTGAAACTACTAAGTGGTAGTTAAAAAAACTGAATTTTTCATAAAACTTAATTTTACCGTTTCTGTGAATGGAATTTCGAAAATCCAAGAGACACGGTTAATATCAAGGACTAAAATGTGGTTCAATGAGATGAAAATAATTTTTGGTGAATAGTAACTTTTTATTTTTTTTACCACGGTTAATAGTAAATTGGGTAACTAAGGGTAAATATGATATTAATATTACCCTAACACATGTCCTAATTCTATTGGACAAGTGTAATTCGACCAAAAACAAACTTAGGAATAAAATATGACCATTTAGGCCCACTTGGATTAGATTAGGACATTTATTATCAATTTATTTAAAGAAGGGTTAAAATAGTTAAAATCAAAGTTTAATAAGTAAATCATTTATAATATGGGGTTATACATAAGATAAATTCGATTGTAAATATTCATTAGAAAGATAAAACTATTTCCTACATGATGGTATTTTATTTGTAATTTTTAGATATCAAATAATTTAATTTATTTATGACACAAAGATGATGCAGTAATTATCTTATTAATGAAATATTGACATAATTGATAATATAAATACCAAAATAAATGTAATTTAAGACTTTTTATGAATTCCACTAATTTTCTAGGTTACTATGATATATTAATGTTTATTTAATCAACTTTTTTCGAACATATAATTCTGTTATTACTTTCACAAAAATCATATATCAAATAGTGTCAAAATTGACACAAAATAGTTTTTAAATCAAATATTATATTATTAATTGTTATTTTATTCCTAAAAATCTAAGGTTCGGCCAAATGACATAGATAAGAATATATATATTAATAATAAACAATTTGGGGTTCGTTTGGCATGTTATAGTAAGTTTATTAACCATATAGTGAAAGAAAACAAAAAGACATGGTAAAAGTTAAATTATTTAACTTAGAGTTAAATCTAATTGATAAGGTTAAAATAATACCCTAAACTTGTCTAAATCTTATTGGTTGATAGGATTTCGACCCATTCCCACCTTATCTTCGAAATAAGACCCTTTGGAGCCATTATAAACCGATTTTGACTTTAATATAAAATAATATTTTGAGATATTCCTAAGGTGCCCCTCTCCTCCCTTATAAAAGGGCACCTCCTCCCCCTCCTCCTCACACCAATTTGAGCACTCAAGCTCGGCCAAACCCTGCCAAAATCTCTTCTCCACTTCCCTAGAAACATCCTAGAGGTTCTGGTCTTCCTCAAAGACCAATTTTAGTTCCCTAAGAGGAGGTCTCAAAGAGGCGCTTCAAAGAAGAGGTAATTACCGTTACCAATTCTTTCATCTTTATTTCTTCTTCCACTTCTTCTTCTTAGGTTGTTTCATTATGAAGTAATAACATCAGTATCACTAATATACTTATATGTTATTATAAGTATGAAACAACCCTATTTCACCATCTATCCATCCTACGGAAAAAGAAATCATTGGGCGGCGTACGTACGGAATACCGTCTCCACGCCGTGGTGAAATCTATTTTCCACCACCACCTTACATGGATGGGTATAATGGTGTAAAGAATAACTATACATAGTTATTACAACATCATATTGATTCTGATATATTGTATAATCCACTCCGATTCAATTCAATATTTATGAAAATGATATCATCGCTCGTGCGTACGTACGGACTACCGTCTCCACGACGCGATGAGATTCATTCTCCATGTTTACCATTTAAGAATGATTATAAAGTATATATAAGAAATAATAATGAAATATATGACATTATAAAGATACTGGATTATGTATATATATATATATGTATGTCATCTACTTACTTCCATTTCAAGACAATAAGGAATGGAAAACAGCGTTCATGCGTACGTACGGACTACCGTCTCCATTAACGGTGTTTTTCATTTTATCTATCTATTATATATATATATACTGAATATATATGATATATAAATCAAATTTTATATTCTGGAAGTAAGTAAATCATGATATAAGTAATAATAATGTCAAGAACAACAAGTCAAAACACCTACGATAAATGAAACGATTTTACCCAAAACGCTTCTTTAACATGGAATTTACAAAAGAACGGGTAATATAATGTCATAAGTGAACCATATATGATATCATAACAATGAATATGATTCTATAATAAGTCAATGACATTATTTAAATCATTATACAGGAGGTTCGGACACATACGAAGCAAATCGGACCTAAGGTAAGGGAAATATCACAATCTCATTTTTATCCGAGATTGTTTATTCGTAAGTATTTACTGGGGTGTATTTTATCATCCACATCCATGTTTCATCAATATGTAATATTATTTCCATCCACCTACAATTGTTTAAATCCATTTTTACCCTTCATTGAGTTTTTAGTAATATGTATGAAAGGAATCTTTTGTCGTTTTTCGTACGAGGTACTTTTTTTGACTTTTCTGACAAAAGTACGAGAAGAATGTTTTTTTTTAAACGGCACGAACGGATTTTTACGATTTTATAAATCCTTATTTTCATGAAGCTTACTCCAAAATATTTCATGACTATTTTCAATTAAATCACTTTCTTTTAAAATTTCATGATGTTTTGTGAAAAGAAATTGATTTTGAAGAAGAAAGGATATTTTCCTCAAGAATTCATTTCAAGAGTTTTATCAAAATTATTTTCCATCTAAGATAATAAAGGGTTCTGTTTTTATCCCTAATATTACATTGATTTGATCATGTTGTGATGGAATTATTTTTATGAATTCCTTTACCTTATATGATTTGTTTTATGATGTCATGATGTTTCAAGAATCCCATTTTTGTTACATGTGTTATACGATGATGTATGATTTATGATTATGTGGCACACATAAGAAAGGATTCATTATAAGATGGGTGGGACCTATATCTCCCTCCAATGCATTGGGTAAAGATTTTATATCTCATGAGATAGACATGGCTGGAACGGAAGGTTATTTCGGTTCAGTGATACAGGACTGAAACGAGGAGTGAACTCGGTTCAGAAAGGGACTTTGTCCACTAAGATAGTCTTGGCAATGAGTCATGACTAACAAGAAATGATTTTCCATGATTATGTGTGCATGCCACAAAGTTTCAAGTTTTATGATATGATTATGGGGATCTCATTTTCACTTCTATGATTCGTTCCATGTTAAGATATTATGCTCTCTTTTGCAGGTTAAGATTTCCAAAAAGTTATGTTCTTATGAATATGATGTGATTGATTTTTTTCTTTTGTATACCCTTACTGAGCATTTGAGCTCACCCTTTTATGTTTTCTTTTCCCCAGGATATAAAGAAAGGTTTTAGGTAAAAAAAAGGGAAGATCTTTATGGGAGATATTGAAGATCTTTCACCACGATTAGAAGACTACGTTCCGAGTTTCCAAAGACACTAAACTATTACGATCCGTGTGTGTGTGTTTTTGTTATGTACTAAGTATTCCGCAAAATTAATGTAATGTCCATGTACGTCAGGCTTCGGGTCTCTACAGTTGGTATCAGAGGAAAGGTTTAGTCAACCTTTGGAAACTAGGATGCGAGAACTTTAGTGAGATCCCTAGAGATATTTATAAGGTATGTCTAGGGATGTCCCTAAGGATAAGTATACGTATAGGATACAGTCCTAGAACTATGGTAACGATCATAGAATTTAACCTAAGATGTTAGATATCAAGGATACTCCACCTTTATTATGTTGTTTTCCCTAGCATGATTTTTGCCTCTCACACTATTCTTTTTTTTTGGGTTTTAGAAAATGGCTGGAAACAAGATGATTCACGATAATGGAGGATATGATGGACAATGGAATGATATTCTTCGTGAGAAACCAAATGAAATGGGATTTGGAAGTCCAAAGATCATTATTATGCCGAATCAGCAATCTCATAATATGATCAATAAAGTAAAATTTGGTAAGTTTCCTGACTCGACTAATAAGAGAAAGATGGAGTTTCATGATGATCATAGAGGAAAGAAAGTTCAATTTCCCCTATGTAAATCATGTGGGAAGAGACATCAAGGAGAATGTTTCAAGGGAACTGGAAGATGCTTTGGGTGTGGAAAAGAAGGACACAAAGCAAGTAAGTGCAAAGGAAAAGGGTCGGTTAACACCATGGATGAGGATAATGGTATTGCTACGACATCAAAAATGGTTAAGTGTTTTAAATGTGGAATGTATGGCCATTATGCAAACAAATTCCCTAAGGGAAAGACTCATGAAGAGAATCCGTATGGTCATATGGGTAGTATTTATGTGGATGATGATGAAGAGACTACAAATGATATGTGAGATGAAAGAATTTTTGAAGCTCGGTCAATGGTTTAAGAATGTAGTGGAATGATTACATGTTTATCATGTGTAATGTTGTATAAGAAATCTCATGGTACTATGGAATAAAGAGACGTCTAAGGATTGTTACACTGTTGTCTTTCCTTGAGTTATGAAAGTGTATGATTAATGGTACCACTATCCATGAAAGGTTATTCAGATATTTTTAGAATTTAGATGATATGCACACAATGAAGGAATAATAAGATAATGGGGTGTTTGATTATATTCATGAGCTCATGATTGATATAAGGACTAAGTGATATCATGGTTTGAGTATATAGAATTTTGAGGATTTTGGTATGTGGAAAGTGTTAACGTTTAACTGCATTCATGTTTTCAATAAGGTTCAATGGGTATTCAAGGGAATACATGATTAAGGCCTTTGAATGATTAGAATGTGACCAACGAGATATATCTTATGATATATGGGGATCAACGATGGTATTAAATCTCTGAAAAATCGTTTTCACTATGTTATGAGAGTGGACTGCAGTATTATGGATAAGCCTAAAGATTGGAATGGATTATGTTGGATACAAGTTAGTATTGTTTAAGGATAGATGTTTTCTCGATATTATTGATGGGATGTTATAGTAATATAGTTTTAGAAAAAGGACAACCTGCAGGACGGGCGACAGCCCATCGCGTCGGACAAGGCTGTGGGAATCGAATCCACAACCGAAGTGCAACTGGCCTTTATCGCCTACCACTGGCCTACAGGAAGTCCCTGTTTAGTAGAAACTAGTTTTATTATATTAAGCAGTATGATATATGAAGTATAAGTCCATTTGAGAAACCATATATGATTAATCTCACTATAGATCGACTTATGTATATAATATCTGCTAACCTTTTGTTTGAGACAGATGGAATGACCCGTCATTCTATCACATGATCTGCTAACACTTCACGAATAACAAATTCAACTTCATTTATTTAAGAGATGAAGTGGAAATTGTTCAAGGCATGAACAACAGTGAGATTGTACCAAAATAAAGAAAGTATTTATTCTAATTCAATTTTCAACTTTAGGGAAATGATCTGGAAAACCAAAAATGTTGTCCTAGTGATCTTATACCTGATGAATCAGATGGTACCTTAGATCGTCACAAATTTATGGATTTGTGATTACTGGATTTTCCATATCCATGTTCTCTACCACTCTCCATCAGAACATGATGGTTAGATTTCTCTTTCATATCCATATTTTCACCTATGTGGAAACCCAGTGATTAGTTTATTTGGGTAACCATTACGTTTCATAATTTTGTTTTTAAAGATTGGTTTTTATATTCCTTTTTACGATGTGGGTTTCTATTAAATAAACTTTCAAATAGTAAACCATTTATAACCCCGACGAATTTCGAGGGCGAAATTCATTTTAAGGGGGGTAGAATGTAACAGCCCGAGATTTTATGAAAAATATTCTTTTTAATTTTATTAATGTCTTGTGTTGTACGCTACACCAAAAGGAGCTTGCACAACACGCATCCTTGACTTGCCTTGCATTACACGCAATCGCAACCTTCCTCGATAGCGTGTGTAGTACGCAATACTGAGTTTCACGAAACAACGATATGCTATTAAAATATTATTAAAACTAGCCGTTACGAATAGTAATAACAACTTTTTGAAATTTTGTAAATTTTATTTTTCAAAATGGAATTAATTTTTAGATTTGGAGTATCGAATTTAGCCTAAGGTGAAATTTTGGTACTTTTCAGATAACTTTCATATTCTGATGAATAGTGAAAATTACTAAATTTTAATTAAAAGCAACTTTTTTAATCGAAATAATTAATAGTGATAAATAATTAATTTGAGTGGTTTTAAAGTATATTTAGAATATATTTTTACAATTTAATACAATTTTGGTCATTGGTTGTAATTTCACATTTAAACCAGACATAATCAAGTGTCAATCTTTTGATAGATATTGTTTCTTAAAAACACGCTATTCGTTTTAACAGCGGGATTTAATTATAAAAATAATTAATGAAACTTCTATGTTATGAATTTGTTAAAATAGACTTTATTTTTGAATTCGGAATATAAAATATAGCTTAGGATGAAATTTTGGCATTGTTCTGAAAAACATCAATTTTTGATGAATAGTGAAACTACTAAGTGGTAGTTAAAAAAACTGATTTTTTCATAAAACTTAATTTTACCGTTTCTGTGAATGGAATTTCGAAAATCCGAGAGACACGGTTAATATCAAGGACTAAAATGTGGTTCAATGAGATGAAAATAATTTTTGGTGAATAGTAACTTTTTATTTTTTTTACCATGGTTAATAGTAAATTGGGTAACTAAGGGTAAATATGATATTAATATTACCCTAACACAAGTCCTAATTCTATTGGAAAAGTGTAATTCGACCAAAAACAAACTTAGGAATAAAATATGACCATTTAGACCCACTTGGATTAGATTAGGACATTTATTATCAATTTATTTAAAGAAGGGTTAAAATAGTTAAAATCAAAGTTTAATAAGTAAATAATTTATAATATGGGGTTATACATAAGATAAATTCAATTGTAAATATTCCTTAGAAAGATAAAAAGATTTCCTACATGATGGTATTTTATTTGTAATTTTTAGACATCAAATAATTTAATTTATTTATGACACAAAGATGATGCAGTAATTATCTTATTAATGAAATATTGACATAATTGATAATATAAATACCAAAATAAATGTAATTTAATACTTTTTATGAATTCCACTAATTTTATAGGTTACTATGATATATTAATGTTGATTTAATAAACTTGGTTCGAACATATAATTCTGTTATGACTTTCACAAAAATCATATATCAAATAGTGTCAAAATTGACACAAAATAGTTTTTAAGTCAAATATTATATTATTAATTGTTATTTTATTCCTAAAAATCTAAGGTTCGGCAAAATGACTTAGATAAGGATATATATATTAATAATAAACAATTTGGGGTTCGTTTGGCATGTTATAGTAAGTTTATTAACCATATAGTGAAAGAAAACAAAAAGACATGGTAAAAGTTAAATTATTTAACTTAGAGTTAAATCTAATTGATAAGGTTAAAATAATACCCTAAACTTGTCTAAATCTTATTGGTTGATAGGATTTCGACCCATCCCCACCTTATCTTCGAAATAAGACCCTTTGGAGCCATTATAAACCGATTTTGACTTTAATATAAAATAATATTTTGAGATATTCCTAAGGTGCCCCTCTCCTCCCTTATAAAAGGGCACCTCCTCCCCCTCCTCCTCACACCAATTTGAGCACTCAATCTCGGCCAACCCCTGCCAAAATCTCTTCTCCACTTCCCTAGAAACATCCTAGAGGTTAGGGTCTTCCTCAAAGACCAATTTTAGTTCCCTAAGAGGAGGTCTCAAAGAGGCGCTTCAAAGAAAAGGTAATTACCGTTACCAATTCTTTCATCTTTATTTCTTCTTCCACTTCTTCTTCTTAGGTTGTTTCATTATGAAGTAATAACATCAGTATCACTCATATACTGATATGTTATTATAATTATGAAACAACCCTATTTCACCATCTATCCATCCTACGGAAAAAGAAATCACTGCGCGTGCGTACGTACGGAATACCGTCTCCACGCCGTGGTGAAATCTATTTTCCACCACCACCTTACATGGATGGGTATAATGGTGTAAAGAATAACTATACATAGTTATTACAACATCATATTGATTCTGATATATTGTATAATCCACTCCGATTCAATTCAATATTTATTAAAATGATATCATCGCTCGTGCGTACGTACGGACTACCGTCTCCACGACGCGATGAGATTCATTCTCCATGTTAACCATTTAAGAATGATTATAAAGTATATATAAGAAATAATAATGAAATATATGACATTATAAAGATACTGGATTATGTATATATATATATATATGTATGTCATCTACTTACTTCCATTTCAAGACAATAAGGAATGGAAAACAGCATTCATGCGTACGTACGGACTACCGTCTCCATGAACGGTGTTTTTCATTTTATCTATCTATTATATATATATATACTGAATATATATGATATATAAATCAAATTTTATATTCTGGAAGTAAGTAAATAATGATATAAGTAATAATAATGTCAATAACAACAAGTCAAAACACCTACGATAAATGAAACGATTTTACCCAAAACGCTTCTTTAACATGGAATTTACAAAAGAACGGGTAATATAATGTCATAAGTGAACCATATATGATATCATAACAATGAATATGATTCTATAATAAGTAAATGACATTATTTAAATCATTATACAGGAGGTTCGGACACATACGAAGCAAATCGGACCTAAGGTAAGGGAAATATCACAATCTCATTTTTATCCGAGATTGTTTATTCGTAAGTATTTACTGGGGTGTATTTTATCATCCACATCCATGTTTCATCAATATGTAATATTATTTCCATCCACCTACAATTGTTTAAATCCATTTTTACCCTTCGTTGAGTTTTTAGTAATATGTATGAAAGGAATCTTTTGTCGTTTTTCGTACGAGGTACTTTTTTTGACTTTTCTGACAAAAGTACGAGAAGAATGTTTTTTTTAAACGGCACGAATGGATTTTTACGATTTTATAAATCCTTATTTTCATGAAGCTTACTCCAAAAGATTTCATGACTATTTTCAATTAAATCACTTTCTTTTAAAATTGCATGATGTTTTGTGAAAAGAAATTGATTTTGAAGAAGAAAGGATATTTTCCTCAAGAATTCATTTCAAGAGTTTTATCAAAATTATTTTCCATCTAAGATAATAAAGGGTTCTGTTTTTATCCCTAATATTACATTGATTTGATCATGTTGTGATGGAATTATTTTTATGAATTCCTTTACCTTATATGATTTGTTTTATGATGTCATGATGTTTCAAGAATTCCATTTTTGTTACATGTGTTATACGATGATGTATGATTTATGATTATGTGGCACACATAAGAAAGGATTCATTATAAGATGGGTGGGACCTATATCTCCCTCCAATGCATTGGGTAAAGATTTTATATCTCATGAGATAGACATGGCTGGAACGGAAGGTTATTTCAGTTCAGTGATACAGGACTGAAACGAGGAGTGAACTCGGTTCAGAAAGGGACTTTGTCCACTAAGATAGTCTTGGCAATGATTCATTACTAACAAGAAATGATTTTACATGATTATGTGTGCATGACACAAAGTTTCAAGTTTTATGATATGATTATGGGGATCTCATTTTCACTTCTATGATTTGTTCCATGTTAAGATATTATGCTCTCTTTTGCAGGTTAAGATTTCCAAAAAGTTATGTTCTTATAAATATGATGTGATTGATTTTTTTTTCTTTTGTATACCCTTACTGAGCATTTGAGATCACCCTTTTATGTTTTCTTTTCCCCAGGATATAAAGAAAGGTTTTAGGTAAAAAAAAGGGAAGATCTTTATGGGAGATATTGAAGATCTTTCACCACGATTAGAAGACTACGTTCCGAGTTTCCAAAGACACTAAACTATTACGATCCTTGTGTGTGTGTTTTTGTTATGTACTAAGTATTCCGCAAAAGTAGTGTAATGTCCATGTACGTCAGGCTTCGGGTCTCTACAGCAGCACGAGAACCTCCTGGAGAACACATGGGAGCGGGAGTCTCAGATGCGTGCACAGTACCCTCATTTGTTTCCCTATATTATGATGTATCATTACTAGGACGTAAATCCCTAAGGTGGGAGTAATGTAAAGACCCGAAAATATCACGGAAAATTTTTTCTTAAATTATTTGGGATTTTATGACTACGTAGTTTCTAACGGCACCAGATTCCAAGGCCCGGTGTGCCCGGAATAATTTTCTGAAGTTTAGCTCGGGTACGTTCTGTGAACGAACAAGCGAGTTTTTCTATCTTTTGAACCGCTACTCAGAATTGAAATATGATGGCACCAATGAAACCACATCATCGGTAATTTTTTAAGAGGACCTTTACTGAAGATGTGTTTGCAAGGGAGGAGTTGTTAAAAATTGTGGATTAATAAAGAATTGAATAAAAAATGTGGAACAATTTTTATTCTTTATCCAAGTAGTTATATCCAACATGGGGTATTTGGGGTTGGACCCACAAGCCTCTAACTACCCATGTGAGGATATTGGTGAGGTGGGGCCCACATGAGCTCCACCCCTTCACACTCCTTAAAACTCCTCTAACCCCCCTCTTAAAATTTGTAACTCATCTTAACTTGTAAAACTTCTCCTTTAAGTGGGTGACCCTTCCTCTCCCCACTCTCTCAATTTAATGCTTGCCAACACACATTTAATTAATTAATTGAACCTCAACAATTAATTGTATTAAGTGTTTTATTTTCAAAAGTTTAAATGCTTGGCATGCGTAAATAAAATTTGGAAAATCCTTATTTTATATTGGTTTGAAATTGCGGTGTTAAGAGAAAGGGAAGGGAGCACATGAGTTTTGGAATATTGGTTCATCTTCTTGTTGAAGAACTTCATCCTCAACGAAGAACACCTACAATCTGAAAAAGAACGTCGACCCGGAAACTAAGTTTCTCCATCCTCTTCTTCCTCTGCGGCAAGGGAGGACACACCGACGACGACGGAAACGATGCCATCATCCGAGGCACTTGACAATCGTGGACTTCCTTCAAGGTAGGGGTTAATTATTTTGTTCACATTTTATCTTCGACCATCATTGATTAAAATTTGGCCTCTTGTTATCGTTATAACCGGAGGAGATCAGACTTCACAAACACGGCCGATCCTCCTCCCCTATTCTTGTTGATCTTCATTGATGATTGTGGCGAAGGCGGCGTGGTGTCATTACACCGCACGGGAAAGAAGAGGACAGCAGCCGGAGCAGGCCGCGGTGGCGGGGCGCGGCACAGACGCGCTGCGCCGGTGATGCCGCAACTAGGAGCGGGCCGCGACGGCGGTGCGCGGCGTCGCCACGCCGAGCCAGTGAGTCCGAGGGAGGTCACGGCCAGGAACGGTCTGCGGCACCGTCACGCCACACCGGTGAAGATGAACCACGGCCTTAGGCCGTGGTGGTCCAGGAATGGGGAGTCTGGCCATGCCGGCCACCGGCGTTTCCAGAAGGTGGGACCCTGAAGGGTCCCGCGGCGGCTCAACCGGCCAGCCATTAAGGCCGGTCGTTTTCCATAAAACCGGGGGGTCGTAACCCCCCGACAGAAATTTATGGCGGATACCACAGGGTCCGCCGTTCCGCAATTAGGGGGCGGCACCCCACTTTGCGCCCCGATCAGCCAGCGCCGAGCCACGGCCGGCTTCCGAACCGGGCCACAGGCCTCACGGGTTGGGCGAGCCGCGCCCAGCCGGGCTAGGCCGCGCCGAACCGAATCGGGCTGCGCCAGCTGCGGGCCCGACCGTGCCAAGCCGGGAAGGGCCACGCCCAATCGGGCAGGACCCAGACCCGGGTCGGGTCGACCTGGTTCGGCCCGACCCATGGGGTATTAGGCCTAGTCGGACCGGGCCCAGACCCCCAATTTTCGGACTAGGTCCATTCAAACACCCATATATTTTTCTACGGACCTTCGATCGATGCACCGTTAGTTGCGTAGAAATCCTTGGATCGAGACAGTCGTTTTGGTATATTACACTCGAGGTTTCGGGGAGGTTTGCGTATGTAAGGGTTGGTTCAAACCGAAACTAATCAGGGCCTTAGAGCGGAAACACTTATAACTTAACGACCGGACGTCTGAATGAAGTACTGTCAATTATGTTGAATTCCTCTTAGTGAGACGATTCTTTTGGCTTACTCCACTCGAGGTTTGGATGAAGCTGGATTATGGTCGGGATGGTTTAGCTTACAAAGAAACTGGGCCCCTAGGACGGAAAAGCCAATAACTCTCAGACCGGGCGTCCGATTGATGCATCGTCTACCGCATTCAGTTCCTATTGATGAGACGGAACTTTCTGATACATCATCTCTGGAATTCGTGATAGTTGATGTATCGACCCCCTTGGCTCATGGAGCAGACCCTCCAGGAATAGAGTGTGCAGTGTGCGGGAAACCTAGAGCTGACAGCGACAGTGACGACAACGACGATTGTACTTGGATCCTACGTGGTTTAGGCAGCGAAGACGACTACACTTAGATCCTCCATGTCACGACCCATCCTCGGGGCCCGTGCCGTGACTACCCCAAGCCCGCCTCCCATAGGCCAGGGGCTGGCGACTAGCACCAAGGCGTAAATACCGGTAAAAAGGGAAGGCATTGCCTTTGTAAAGTAAACAAGCACCACAGAGTAAGCAAGCAGAAAGTAAACACTAAGTGAAAACAGAGTACAACTGAAAGTGTGGAAAAGTAAATGGGCCAGTATACAAACCCAAATTGAAAGTAAAGTACAAATCGAAAGGGAAAACAGAAATTGTAAAGTAAAAGCCGCTACACCGAGTTGTCCACTGGAAATCCCACCTGAAGGGTGGGTACAGATAGCTCCACTGCTCCACGGGTCCCACCGTCCGCCCCGAGTACGTCCTGCCCAGTGGTCCACCTCTAGGTACCGTCCTGCTCTGCAAGCCTCAACCACGATCAACGCTGTCCGTCGTCTGCAACCAACATAACGTAGTGCGGGCATAGCCCATGCAAGGGTGAGTATAAGATACTCAGTAGGGACCCCGAGACCCCTGAAGGTCTCCCAAAATCCACAAAGGATAAACCACAAAGGTGAGATACAAACACGAAGTAACAACCGACGCTGCTTAGGTATATGCCCATACATATACCTAAGTCATCAATTCCAATACGCTCCAACCTCTGAGCCCATGTACAACTCAGTCCACACAGGAAAGTATACGTATTCCACACAGGAATGCAAAACGAAATCCACACAGGATAGCACAACACAATCCACACAGGAAAGCAACAGGATTCAGCTCACACAGGTATACTTCATTGAAAAACGATAAATATGATCTCTGATCCATCTAAGTCATTGGACCCACGAAGGATCGATAGGTAACTAACCCCCGCAAAGACCCACACAGGATCGGGCCCACACAAGACCTGTAGGCGCTGGTTCACACAGGACCGTTGAGCGCAAAGACCCACACAGGATCGGACCCACACAGGATCGGGCCCACACAGGACCTGTAGCACTGATCCAGGTAGTATCGCTGAGTGTTGTAGTCGTCGTCGTCGAATCCACTAAGGATCTCTGTACTGTCGTCGTCGCAGTCACAGTAACAGTAGCAGTAGCAGTAGCAGTCACAGTCGCAGCCAGCACTAGGGTTCCCGCACACAGCAAGCTCGTTCAGGAGGGTCCGCTCCACGAGCTGAGAGGCTGATACATCAACTTTTACAAAGTCCAGAGTTGATGTATCCAAAAGTTCTGTATCGCCAACAGGAACTCAACGCAACAGACGGCGCGTCAATCGGACGCCCGGTCTGAGAGTTATTGGCTTTTTCGTCCCAGGGGCCCGGTTGGTTTTTAAGGTAAAACCAACCCGACCGTACTCCACCTGCGTCCAAACCTCAGGCGGAGTATGCCAAAAGATCCGTCTCACTAAGAGGAACACAACAAAGCTGATGGCACGTCAATCGGACGTCCATAGCTCAAGATATGAGCGTTTCCGCTCCGAAGGCCCGGTTGGTTTTGTGTATAAACCAACCCGGCCGAACTTAAAGTATTCTGAAACTTTGAGTGCGATATACCAAATCGACTGTCTCGATCCAAGGATCGCATCACCGCTGACGGTTCGTCAAACGGAGGTCCGTAGCTCAAGTTATGGGCAAAAGACCGAAGTCGATTCGAAAACGGGGGGTCCGGGTCCGGGCCGACCCGGCCCGACCCCCCCCCTGGGTCGGCCTGAACCAGGTCGACCCGAACCGGGTCGAACCGACTCGGGTCCGACCCGGCCTGGCCGGCGGCACGGCCCGGCGCGGCCCAGCCGGCGGCGGTGCGGCCTAGGCGCTGCTCGGGTGCCACGCGCGGGGGGCAAGGCCCCCGCCCTTCTCTGCTGGCGGCGCGGCTGAAAGTCATGCCTTGGATCAACCGGCCCCCCCACGTGGGGGCCTACTTTTGAGAAAAATGGGGGGGCACTGCCCCACCTTGGTGTAACCACGCCCCCCCCCCCCATTATGGGGGGCCGGTTTTGGCCAGCCGGGGGAAATAATTCCCCCGGTTCTTCTTCCTTCCGGCCGGCCCAACCTGGCCGGCCGGCCCTTCCTCAACGGGACCAGCAAGACCGGTCCCCTTTCCGGCTTCCGACACCGGCGGCCCGGCTAGCCGCTGGTCTTCTCGTTCCGCCGCGGCCCGGAACCGGTCGCGGCCTTCGTCGTCCGGCGCGGTGCGACTGCACCGCGCCCCTCCGCCACGGCCCCGCTCCAGCCGTGGCGCCTTTGGTTTCCTTCGACGCGGCGCGACGGCGTCACGTTCATGATAATCTTTCCACGGCGCAGCGCGATGGTGCCGCGCAATATTTGTCGTGTGATTCCCGCGTGGTGCGACGGCACCACGCCATCTCGTTCATCCATAAGAAAAATAATAATATTCAAGAACAAAGGAGGGGGGATTCGGCCGTGTTTGTGCGGTCTGGCCTCCCTCTCATTAGACGATAACACATAAACATTTATCCTCACGTTTGTCATGCTAGAACCAAGAACGAGAATAAATAAATAAACAACAACAAACCCCTACCTCGGTTTCAAGATCAATGATCGTCAACGACCCGCTGAAGACGTGTCGTGGTGGTCGGCGTCACGGAAGAAGGACGTCGATGTCGTGAAGCGAGGATTCGAAGTTCTTTGCTGACGATTTCGTCGTGGGAAATCGTCGCGGAAGAGATGACGCGGAAGAAGACGTCGTCGGTGTCGCGGGTATGGCGTCGCGGAAGACGATTCCCGAGAACGTGGCGTTCTTCATCGATGTTCGAAGGTTCTTCGCGTTCTTCGTCAAAGTTTGAAGAAGAAGAAGAAAGCTCCAAATTCTCTCAAGGTGGCTAGAGAATTCTCACCAAATAAAATAAGTTAAGGTCTTATTTTATTTACACAACCAAACCGTTTTGAAAATTCAAAGGTTTGAAATTAAACAACTCCACCTATTTAATAACCCAAGTTGTCAAGTTAATTAAAGAGGGGTTATTGGGAGTTTAAAAGGAGATGGTGAAGAGTTATGCTTCGTGGGGGCCCCACCACACTTAATCCTCCCAAGGGAGGTTAAGTGGATGTGGGTCCCACCTCTAACTCCCTTAGGGAGAAAATAACCAACAAGTTAAAAAAAAATTGTATTCCACAATTTTTATTTAACTTATTCTAAATTCCCAAAAACTAACTCTCAACCCGCAATAAACGCAACCTCGAAAAAGGTCTATTTAAGCGAATATCGGCGTTGGGAGTTCATCGGTGTCCTCGGATTTCAATTCTGAGCACCGGATCAAAAGTTAGAAATTCCCGATCGTTCGTTCACTGAACGTACCCGAGCCAAACTTCGGAAATTGATTCCGGGCACTCCGGGCCTTGGAATCAGGTGCCGTCAGAAACCGCGTTCTTGTAAAATTCAAAAGAAAATTAAGAAAAAATTTCCCTTGAATTTTACGGGTCTTTACATTACTCCCACCTCAGGGCTTTACGTCCCCGTAAAGATACATCAAAACTAGGGAAACAAAAGAGGGTACTGAGCACGCATCTGAGCCTCCCGCTCCCATGTGCTCTCCTAGAGGTTCCCGTGCTGCCATCTGATGCACACAAGAGGAATCGATCGTCCACGTAGGACCCACTCCTGTCGATCCTCTATCTCCACCGGGACCTCTGTAAAAGTCGCCCCATCGTCAACGTCAAGCTCCCCATGGTCAATGATGTGCGTCGGGTCATGCACGTATCTCCTCAGCTGAGATACGTGGAAGACGTCGTGCACCCGGTGCAACTGAGGTGGTAGAGCCAGGAAATAAGCCACCTTGCCAATCCTGCTGAGGACCTAGAAGGGTCCAATGAAGCACGGAGATAACTTGCCGCCTCAGCCAAATCTCCGTATACCACGTCTAGGTGAGACCCGCAGGAAGACGTGGTCTCCATCCTCGAACTCTAGTGGCCTCCGCCTCCTGTCAGCGTATGACTTCTGCCGGCTCTGAGCTGTCCTCATCCGCTCATGGATGACCTGGACCTTCTCTGTCGTGGCCTGGACCATCTCCGGTCCCATAAGTGCTGACTCCCCAGGGTCTGTCCAGCACAAAGGAGATCTACAAGGTCGGCCGTACAATGCCTCGTACAGTGCCATACCTATGGTGGAGTGGTAGCTGTTGTTGTACGCAAACTCCACCAAGGGTAGGTGGTCCTCCCAGCTACGACCAAAGTCGAGGACACATGCGCGGAGCATGTCCTCGAGAGTCTGGATGGTCCTCTCCGTCTGACCATCCGTCTGAGGGTGAAAGGCTGTGCTCAGACGTAGCTGCGTCCCGAACGCCTCCTGCAACCCCTTCCAAATCCAGGAAGTAAAGCGAGCATCTCGATTGGAGACGATAGATGATGGAACTCCGTGGAGCCGCACAATCTCCTGAACGTAGAGACGTCCCAAGCTCTCCACTGAGCCCTGTTCTCTGATGGGTAAGAAGTGTGCCGACTTGGTGAGTCGGTCAACAATCACCCAAATGGAGTCGTGACCTCTGGAGGTGCGTGGAAGTCCAGTCACGAAGTCCATAGATATGTCGTCCCACTTCCACTCCGGGACCTCCAAGGGTTGTACCAAGCCTGCTGGTACCTAATGCTCTGCCTTCACCTACTGGCAGGTGAGGCATCGAGAAAAGAACTCTCCTACAGCCTTCTTCATGCCCGGCCACCAGTGCTGTCGTCTGAGATCCGGGTACATCTTCGCCACTCTAGGATGTACTGCCAAAGGAGAAGTGTGAAACTCTCTCAGCACCTCCTCTCACAAAGCGACTGGTACCATGGTACGTCCTCTGAAAAGGATTTCGTTCTCTTCTCCAAGGGAGAAACCATCAGGTGTCTGTCCCAAGGATATATGTGCACGCCGTGTCTCACAGTCAGCGTCCTCACGTTGTGCCTCTCTGACCAGCTGCAGTAGTGGAGGGGTGAATGTGAGAGACTGGAGGAAGGCTGCTCCATCTCTATCCACGAAGGATATCTGCAAAGAGGCTAGCTGCTTCGTCTCCTCCTCAAGTAGCTGAATGCCCGTCCTCCTGCTGAGGGCATCGGCTACTACGTTCCCCTTTCCAGGAGTATAGACTATCTCAAAGTCATAGTCCTGGAGGAACTCGATCCATCGCCGTTGTCTCAGGTTTAGGTCCTTCTGCGAGAAGATATACCTGAGACTCTGATGATCAGAAAAGACTGTAAAATGCTCGCCCATCAGGTAATGTGGCCATGTATTCAAAGCGAAGACCACTGTTGCTAACTCCAGGTCATGGGTAGCGTAGTTCTGCTCATGCGGCCTCAACTGACGTGATCCATAGGCGATCACTGCCCGCTCCTGCATCAGAACACATCTGAGTCCGGTCCCTGATGCATCGCAGTAGACTACGTACCCTACTCCCTCCTCAGGCAACCTCAAGTTAGGTGCGCTGGTCAATCTCTATCTCAGCTCATGGAAGCTCTGCCGACAACTATCTGACCAAAAGAAGGGTTTCCCCTTCTTCGTCAAAGCTGTGAGTGGTGCCGCAACTCTAGAGAAGTCTGGCATGAATCTTCGATAGTATCCAGCTAGTCCCAAGAAACTCCGAACCTCATTCACGCTCCTGGGTGGCTCCCATGCTAACACAGTCTCAATCTTCGCAGGATCCACTGCAACTCCCGCCTCAGAGATAACGTGTCCCAAGAAGTGGACCTCACATATCCATAACTGGAACTTCAAGAGATTACCATAAAGCTGGTGTTCTCGGAGTGTGTCTAGTACAACTCGCAAGTGATAGGTGTGCTCCTCCTCAGTCGTAGAGTAAATCAGAATGTCGTTGATGAAGACCACGACAAACCGATCAAGGTATGGCTCAAAGATCCTGTACATGAGGGACATGAACACTGCTGGAGAATTGGTTACGCCGAAAGGAATAACCAAGAACTCATAGTGGCCATACCGACATCTGAAGGCCATCTTCTTCACATCCTCATCTCTGACTCTGAGCTGATGATAACCTGACCTGAGGTCTATCTTCGAGAACCACCGTGCTCCCTTGAGCGGATCAAAGAGGTCATCCATCCTCGGTAGCGGATACTTGTTCCTCACTGTCACCTGGTTCAGGCGACGATAGTCAACACAAAGTTTCAAGCTTCCGTCCGCCTTCTTGGCGAACAATATCGGGGAAGCCCAGGGTGAAACACTGGGTCGGATGAACCCCTTGCCCTGCAAGTCCTCCAACTGTAACCGTAGCTCTCGAAGCTCGGAGGGGGCCATCCGATATGCTGGAGTAGATATCGGGGTTGTCCCGGGGTACAAGTCAATATAAAAGTCTACCTCTCTGCGAGGAGGTAGCCCTGGAACGTCGTCGGGAAAAACGTCCGCAAACTGATCCACTACTGCAGGAAAACCAGGACTCTGCACGTCAACTGCTCCAAGGATGAGGCTAGCCAACTAATGAGTGATGGGTTGTCCTCTCCTCCGCGGAAGTCCATCCTGTGCTGCAAAGGCTCCCTTCTCGCCGGTGAAGGTGAACCTGCTCCCGTCGGTGCGTACACATCGCACCTTGCTCCTAAAACAGTCAATCTGTGCATGGACCGTAGATAGCCAATCCATGCCCAATATGATGTCGTAAGGCCTCGACGCTGCTACAAGAAGATCTCAGCCAAAGATCTCGCCTCCTAGAGTAAGCTCACACTGCCGGCACCAGTGCGTAATCGTCGAGTCTGCTCCCGTAGGAGTCTCTAGCCGTAAGGATCGAGCCAACGGCTCTGTCGGAATCTCCGACCTCCGAACAAGGGCAACGTCTATGAAAGAGTGACTCACTCTTGTGTCTATAAGTACTGCAGCGAGGGTGGAATAGACACAGATAGTACCTCGAATCATCTCGGGTGCGCCGTGGTCATAGGCCTCTGCTGCCTGGAGTTGTTCCTGTCTCTGCCCGCCTGCTCCCTGTGGTCGGGGTGGACCTCCGGGTGGTGGTGGTGGCAGAGCCTCAAAGCGTCGCCCACCACCTGCTGCTCGGCCATCTCCTCTGCCTCGTCCGCCTCCTCCCTGCAGACCACCACGGTCGACCCTCTTCCTCTGCCTCAGTGGTCCCTCAACCGTCTGCTGCTCCTCGGCACGGCGGGTCGGGCAGTCACGAGCCATGTGGCCCTGCCCGCCGCACGAGTAGCACTGTCTGCCTCTCGAAAGACTGGCCCCGCACTGTGTGCCCCGCACTGCTGAGCCAGTGTCCTGAGGTCGTCTGCCTGAAGGTCTGGTCTGCCTGAACCCCTGAGTCATCCGTCGACTGCATGCTGCAGATGACTCTGCCACGTGCCGCCCTGCGGTGGGTCTCGGCGCTGGTGTAGACTCAGCAAGGAAGCTCTCGATCAAAAGGGCCCGCTCCAGTACTCCTGTCTGAGTCGGTATACTGAGGGAGATCAGCGATGCCCTGATCTCGTGTCTCAAACCCTGATCGAAGGTCTGGGCCCGGAAGAATGGGTCCCGTACCATGTCGGTCGAGTAGCGCGAGAGATCAGTAAATCTCACCGAGTACTGAGCGACCGTCATGCTGCCCTGCCACAGCTGAAGAAGCTCCTGGATACGCACCGCACGAAGGGTGGCTGGGACGAACTCCGAGCGGAAGAGGCTCTCAAAGTCCGTCCAAAGAAGAGATGCCTCATCGTGCACCTGGAGCATCAAGCTCCACCATCGTCCTGCTGCTGCGTGCAGTAGGCTCGCAGTGAGGATCACCATGAGGTCTGCAGGTGTCCTCACTAGCCTAAAAACTCGTACCACTGCCTCCAGCCAGTCCTCTGCTGCCTGGGGGTCCGTCTCCCCACGGAACCTAGGCGGTCGCTGGCGCTGGAACTCGTGCAGAGCTCCAAGGCGACGTGCATCGTCAGCAGCTGGTGCTGGAAGCATCGGTGGCTCGGCGGGTAGTGCTACCGCCGGTGCCACTGCTGACAAAAGGCCCTGCACCGAGGCCTTGTCGCTCGGTGGGTTGTCGTCACGCTCGACTCTTGGAACCCTAGCTGGCTGCTGTCATGGGGCCATCCTAAAAAGGAAACAGGTGTGCCACGGTCAGAACAGTATACCTGGTGAGCTGATATAAAGTAATCACAAAGAAAACTTTGAAACACACTCGCAATCAATGTTTTCGTGCATTAAGTCGTAAATCAGTAGTCAGGGTCCTGGTGTACGGATACGTCGGCCGCCGCACCAACACTGGACTCCCTGGACTGATAACCACACTCAATACGCTAAACATTATTGCTTCACATAGAAAAGATCAGAGTTCAGGTTAGAACCGAACTCCTTTGATACCAATTTGTCACGACCCGTCCTCGGGGCCCGTGCTATGACTACCCCAAGCCCGCCTTCCATAGGCCAGGGGCTGGCGACTAGCACCAAGGCGTAAATCCCGGTAAAAAGGGAAGGCATTTCCTTTGTAAAGTAAACAAGCACCACAGAGTAAGCAAGCGGAAAGTAAACACTAAGTGAAAAAAGAGTACAACTGAAAGTGTGGAAAAGTAAATGGGCCAGTATACAAACCCAAACTGAAAGTAAAGTACTACTCGAAAGGGAAAACAGCAACTGTAAAGTAAAAGCTGCTACATCGATCTGTCCACTGGAAATCCCACCTGAAGGGTGGGTACAGATAGCTCCACTGCTCCACGGGTCCTACCGTCCGCCCCGAGTACGTTCCGCCCAGTGGTCCACCTCCAGGTACCGTCCTACTCTGCAAGCCTCAACCACGATCAACGCTTTCCATCGTCTGCAACCAACACAACGTAGTGCGGGCATAGCCCGTGCAGGGTGAGTATAAGCTACTCAGTAGGGACCCCGAGACCCCTGAAGGTCTCCCAAAATCCACAAAGGATAAACCACAAAGGTGAGATACAAACACGAAGTAACAACCGACACTGCTTAGGTATATGCCCATACATATACCTAAGTCATCAATTCCAATACGCTACAACCTCCGAGCCCAAGTATAACTCAGTCCACACAGGAAAGTATACGTATTCCACACAGGAAAGTAAAACGAAATCCACATAGGATAGCACAACACAATCCACACAGGAAAGCAACAGGATTCAGCTCACACAGGTATACTTCATCGAAAAATGATAAATATGATCTCTGATCCATCTAAGTAGTCAGACCCACGAAGGATCGACAGGTACCTAACCCCCGCAAAGACCCACACAGGATCGGGCCCACACAGGACCTGTAGGCGCTGGTTCACACAGGACCGCTGAGCACAAAGACCCACACAGGATCGGACCCACACAGGATCGGGCCCACACAGGACTTGTAGCACTGATCCACGTAGGATCGCTGAGTGCTGTAGTCGTCATCGTCGAATCCACTAAGGATCTCTGTACTGTCGTCGTCGCAGTCACAGTAGCAGTAGCAGTAGCAGTAGCAGTCACAGTCACAGCCAGCACTAGGGTTCCCGCACACTGCAAGCTCGTTCGGGAGGGTCCGCTCCACGAGCCGAGAGGCTGATACATCAACTATCACAAAGTCCAGAGTTGATGTATCCAAAAGGTCTGTATCGGCAACAGGAACTCAACGCAATAGATGGCGCGTCAATCGGACGCCCGGTCTGAGAGTTATTGATTTTTTCGTCCCAGGGGCCCGGTTGGTTTTTAAGGAAAAACCAACACGACTGTACTCCACCTGCGTCCAAACCTCGGGCGGAGTATGCCAAAAGATCCATCTCACTAAGAGAAACACAGCAAAGCTGACGGCACGTCAATCAGACGTCCGTAGCTCAAGATATGAGTGTTTCCGCTCCGAAGGCCCGGTTGGTTTCGTGTACGAACCAACCCGGCCGAACTTAAAGTATTCCAAAACTTTGACTGCGATATACCAAATCGACCGTCTCGATCCAAGGATCGCATCGCCGCTGACGGTTCGTCAAACGGAGGTCCGTAGCTCAAGTTATGGGCAAAAGACCGAAGTCGATTCGAAAACGGGGGGTCCAGGTCCGGGCCGACCCGGCCCGGCCGGCGGCGCGGTCCGGCGCGGCGGCGCGGCCCAGCCGGCGGCGGCGCGGCCTGGGCGCCGCTCGGGTGCCACGCGCGGGGGGCAAGGCCCCCACCCTTCTCTGCTGGCGGCCCGGCTGAAAGCCGCGCCTTGGATCAACCGGCCCACCCACGTGGGGGCCTGCTTTTGAGAAAAATGGGGGGGGGGGGGGGCGCTGCCCCCCCCCCCCCCCTTGGTGTAACCGCGGCCCCCCCATTATGGTGGGGGCGGTTTTGGCCAGCCAGGGGAATTAATTTCACCGGTTCATCTTCCTTCCGGCCGGTCCTTCCTCAACGGGACCGGCAAGACCGGTCCCCTTTCCGGCTTCCGACACCGGCGGCCCGGCTAGCCGCCGGTCTTCTCGTTCCGCCATGGCCCGGAACCGGCCGTGGCCTTCGTCGTCCGGCGCGGTGCGACGGCACCACGCCCCTCCGCCACGGCCCCGCTCCGGTCGTGGCGCCTTTGGTTTCCTTCGACGCGGCGCGACGGCGTCGTGTTCATGATAATCTTTCCACGGCGCAGCGCGACGGCGCCGCGCAATATTTTCCGTGTGATTCCCGCGTGATGCGACGGCACCACGCCATCTCGTTCATCCACAAGAAAAATAATAATATTCAAGAACAAAGGAGGGGGGATTCGGCCGTGTTTGTGCGGTCCGGACCCCCTCTCGTTAGATGATAACACATAAACATTTATCCTCACGTTTTTCATGCTAGAACCAAGAGCGAGAATAAATAAATAAACAACAACAAACCCCTACCTCAGTTTCAAGATTGATGATCGTCAACGACCCGCTGAAGACGCGTCGCGGGGGTCGGCGTCATGGAAGAAGGATGTCGATGTCGTGAAGCGAGGATTCGAAGTTCTTTGACGACGATTTCGTCGTGGGAAATCATCACGGAATAGATGACGCGGTAGAAGACGTCGTCGGTGTCGCGGGTATGGCGTCGCGGAAGATGATTCCCGAGAACGTGGCGTTCTTCGTCTATGTTCGAAGGTTCTTCGCGTTCTTCATCAAAGTTTGAAGAAGAAGAAGAAAGCTCCAAATTCTCTCAAGGTGGATAGAGAATTCTAACCAAATAAAATAAGCTAAGGTCTTATTTTATTTACACAACCAAACCATTTTGAAAATTTAAAGGTTTGAAATTAAACAACTCCGCCCATTTAATAACCCAAGATGTCAAGTTAATTAAAGAGGGGTTATTGGGAGTTTAAAAAGAGAAGGTGAAGATTTATGCTTCGTGTGGGCCCCACCACACTTAATCCTCCCAAGGGAGGTTAAGTGGATGTGGGTCCCACCTCTAACTCCCTTTGGGAGAAAATAACCAACAAGTTAAAATAAAAATTTGTATTCCATAATTTTTATTTAACTTATTCTAAATTCACAAAAACTAACTCTCAACCCGCAATAAACGCAACCTCGGAAAAGGTCTCCTTAAGTGAATATCAGCGCTACGAGTTCATCGGTGTCTTCAGAATATCAGCGCTATTGAGTATCGTATACTCACCCCTGCACGAGCTATGCCCACACTACGTTGTGTTGGATGCAGACGATAGACATCACAGATCGAGGTGGAGTCTTGTGGAGCAGGACGGTACATGGAGCTGGACCACTTGGTGGGACGTACTCAGAGCTGACGGCCATACTCGAGGAGCCGACGAGACTATCTGTACCCACCCATCTGGTGTGAATTTCGGAGGATGACTTGGTGGTTGTTGCTTTACTTTTCAGCTGTTGTACATTCTTTTCTCAGTTGTACTGTACTTTCAGTTGGGTTTGTATACTGGCTCATTTACTTTCGAGCACTTACTTTTGTACTCAGTTTACTTAGTGTTTACTTTATCTTGCGTACTATATGGTGTTTGTTTCTTATATAAAGACAATGCCTTCCCTTATATCGGGATTTACGCCTTTGGTGCTAGTCGCCAGCCCCTGACCTATGGAATTCGGGCTTGGGGTAGTCACGGCATGGGCCCTGAGGATGGGTCATGACATTTAATATTATATATTATAAATGTAATATGTATATATTTATTCCATGAATTAGCTTAAAAATAATAAAATATTTTTATTTTATTATTTTTAAAATCATATATTTGATTTATTCATTTATTAAATTAAGACTGCATCATCTTTTTGGAATCCATTATGGTATTTATTTTTTTTCTAAAAATTAAAAATAAAATTCGAAGAGTTATATAATTTTATTATACTTCCAAATAATATTATTGTTGAAATAAAATTCATAAAAGACCTTAAATAAAAAATGTTATACAATATAGTTTTTATTCTGTAAATACATTGTATTACTTTTAAATAAAATATTTTAATGTTCTTAAAGTGATTTTTCTGAGTCCAAAATGTCCCCAAATAGAATAATTATTAAGAATAGTCAAAATTTACTCCTATAATATGTTTTTTGAAAATTATGGGTCATTTAATAATTAATATAATTATATTTAAAAACATTTTATTTACTTCTCTTATTCTTGCTCAAGCACTGCATCATCGTTTCATTCGCATTAATGATTAATTATAATATATATAAAAATTAAAAATAAATTACTATCATAAAAATAAAATACATAGCTTTAATGTAATCATTTATATTCATTCATTTAGTTTATATAAAAATATCTATATCAAAAAAACATTTATAATTTCTTTATTTTCATTTTCATTCCTTGCAAAAGAATTCCACATACATTTATATATGAATCATGTTATATTAAAGTAAAATTTTAAAATATATACAATTAACATAAATAATAAATAATAAATAATAAATAAGGAATGAAAATAATTTTTATCCCCCAATTAGTATTTACATTGAACTAAATTTGACAGTGTCAATAGTGTGTAGACACTATATCTGCACTGAAAATAATTGTTATGGATATCATGAAATAAATTATAACATACATTTTGTCATGAACCAACCCATGTCGACCCTGAACTGGTCACCTGATCCAGTCCGTGACTTGTCTCGAGGGGCTTTCCTGATTCCCATGGGTTGGAAACTAGTGTCGGGCATCAAAATTTAACCATTGGGAACTATTCAACTCATGGACAAAAGACCGAGATATAAATAAAAGATGATGATAAAAATAAAACTAGTAGTATAATTAAAGTAAACCTGAACATACCTCCACATGACCTTCCAGGTCACCACCCAACGAATGGTCGATCTTTCTCTAATAATGAGAAATCCAGCAAAGAGAACCTGAGTAGAGGGAACCAGCAACCGAAAAGATAGAATAGGCATGAGCATAATGATGCTAAGTAGGGATTCCAAAAATAAACCATAGAATCTAACATCTCCTTTCTTAAAACAATCCCTTAGACCAAGTTTGAAATAAAATTATAAAATTAGGGTTTTTGCATTTTAATACAAACAATGTGATTTTTTCATTTAGAAATCCACCAGACACTACATGCAATTTCCATAAAACTTTCATTTCATTTTATAAACAAAACTTGAAATAGAAGATACCAAAACTGGGTGAAAATAATACATGTAAATAAGGTATAATGGAATCAAACTAGTATGATAGAAAGTAAACAAGCAATATAAGTAAAAGTGTAACCATGGGTAATCTTAAACATCCCTAGAAGACCCTGAGATGTACTCGGTTTCAGAACCAGCAGACGACATATGGTGAAGCTCCTATGTCTATAACCAACTGGCCACACAAACTAACCAATATATTGGAAATGTTCACATGGCCTTACAAAAAATCCAGGGGTTACCAACCCGTCTAATCGGGGTTGATCCGCAACAATCACTCGATCTCTAAAAGACTCCTAGGAACCCATGGTGGTTATAATGATCTTCTGTAAGTAGGAGTCCCTCGCACGCATGACTCGTCTCACCGTACATGCCTACCCCAAACACATACACTCCATACGATAACCCATAGGGATATCCCCCCTATAGAGGTGCCCCATATATCACATCATCAAAGGTTCCAACTGGTTCATCGTGCCATGAAATGATTAAAACCATTTAATTTTTTTTTCAAAATACTAATGTTGTTAAATTGGAATACAGTAAATCTAAATGTAGTCATTTCAAAGAACCAACATAGACACTACACTAGGGCTGAAAGTTCCAAACGGGCTATCATATCACATCATGTCAAAACCATTTTTTTCTAAAAACATTTTTAATGCTCCGAACAGACACATACGACCTTCCATGACACATCCCTTAATAAGATCTTGGTCAACAATAACACTTTTCAAGTTTAATGCGCCAAACTAGCCCTTATCCTTTCGAAACACACAATAAAGGATTTTCTAAGGCCTGATGGGCCAAATCCTTAAAAAAAATATTTACAGTCATTTAAGGGAAACACACCAAAGAGTAAAATTCTTTTAGGAAAACAAGAATTATTTTGAAAACCAAGGATTTTAAGAAACATCATTTCAATGGAGGCATTATAATTTGTGAGCACATTCATATGTGCACCTCATGCACCCATGTAAGTGTCAACATCTAATGGCATAATAAATTCCAAAGAGAACATTTGAAAACCAGACCCAAATGCACATTGAAACACCAGAAACCCATGATTCTTATTTCAAACATCATTCACTAAATAATTTACTAATGTAGGAAAATCCCTTTCAAAAGAACACAAAAAGGCTTACATCAGGATCCTATCAACTTCACACACAAATTCCATTTAAACATCCGATGCATTTTTAAACATTTCAATAACAATTTTTTCACCTTTCAAAACATGACTCATACCGCTTCCACAACAAAAAGAACTACTTTTATAATTTATAAAAACTAACACATAACTCAAAATAGGTTTTCACCCAAAGACACTTCACGCCATACAAATATTCTATCAAAAATAAAACAAACAAAAGTTTTATTTTCTTGAAAACTATGTTTGCACCAACCAAATAAATTAACGAACTAGCTAACTTAATTTGAAATGATAAATAATTTACCATGTTATGTTTTTCACAAAACTACTCAAAACAAATCATATAATTCATCCAAAAACTAATTTAAACAATTTTTACCAACCAAGAAACACTTTGATAATTTAACTATAATATCAATGATGGTGTGAAAGGAATAAAGTTTTAATTCAAACCATGCAAGTGTATATGGGTTATACATGAAAGAAAATAGTCAAAAACTCTTACCTCCATAGCGAGTGACCACGAAAAAATGCTGGCGGAAGGTAGTAAAAACCCTTGCGGACAAAGCGTGCATGATGAATAGTGATAAAAGCACATGAAACCCACCCACAATAGTATTAGGATTTATCAAAATTAAATAAAAACACCATGATGGAATGAATTGAAAATAAATAAATAAATAAATTAATTAATAAATGATTGAGAAAACAAATAAATATATATATAAGTGAATAAAAATATGGGATGAGGAGGCGGTTTCCGACAAGAATGGACACAGCCATGCTAGGGAAAGGCAGATGCACCACACAGGGGTTCAGATTTCTGGAAACGGCATGGACAGAGCAGGGGGTGAGGCAGGACTAGGGTCGATCGGTAGGTCGGAGGTGCGAAAAGAGGGTCTGGTCACAATGCAGGAGAGAGCATGGAAAGACTGGCCTGAGACCTGGTGTGATGTGGGGGTTGGCCAGTTGAGATCTAAAATGTGCACAGGTAAGCGTAGGGCAAAATTGTCCAGGGACCTGGCGTGAAGGTGGGGCTTGCCGGCTGTGATCTGAAATTGGCACAGGTGGAGGTTGAGTGTGGAGAGGAAGAGGAGCAGCTGGGCGAGGTCCTACAAGGGGCAGCTGACGCAGGAGGCGTGACGAGGGGAGGGTCTACCGAGCGCAGAGGTGCAGAGAAAGGCGATGTAGGGTGGAGGATGGGATCCATGGTGGGAGGCAGAGGCGGGTCGACTGTAGGGGTGAAGGGGCGAAGTCAGGATGTGAGGGAGGGTTTTGGGGAGCAGGCGAAGGTGACTTGAGGTTGGGCAGTGAGGTGAGTCATTGAGCATGAGTGTGGGTGCTGCTGCTGGGACATGATGCACCGAACAGAAGGAACCAGGGGGCGAGGTATGCGCGCATGAGAAAAATGAATGGGGAAGGGGGGAGGGGGGTTCGCCACCAGTTATACCTAGGTTTTCATTCTATTTATGATAATAATAATAATAATAATAACCAAAACTAGATAAATAAAAGTATCAATGATAGAGATAATAATAAAAAAATTTACTACAATAAAAATAATAATTGTGTCAATAATAATAAAAATAACAATGACGATAAGAAAATAATTACAATTCCTTTAATACAATAATAATAATAATAATACATCATTAATAATATTATTATTAATTACATAATAATAATATTATTATTTCACATTAATCATTTAACTCATTTTATTAAAATAAAAGATTATTTATTTTAATATTTAGGTGATTGCGTGACACTCGGGCCGATCGCACGGCTAACACCCACCGTGCGGTGACCATGCATGGGTATGAAACCTAGTAAAGGTATTAAACTCCAAATATTTTAAATCGGGAATCTGTCCAGACCTTTTTGCGAGAACCCGAAACCATGAAAAATAAAAATAAAAACAAACTTAAAAGTCAGGGTGTGACAATTTCCCCCACCATAGACACTTTCTTCCCCAAAAAAGTCACCCGGAAGAACAATAGACAAAATAATAATCCATGCCCATTTGAAAACAAAAGAGTCCATAACACAATGGAACGAGAGAATAAGAGAGGGATATCTGCACCACAAAAACATAGCTAGTGAAGAAATTAACACTAAATCATATCACCCAGGAAGGGGGTGATGCAGGAACTTCCAACTGATCCAAACTAACTTTGACATCACGAGCGAACGACACCTTCACCGAAATCAGGTACTCTCGGCCCAGACCAAAAACCCCTAATAGTGGATAAAAACCCCTAAGTAGAACATAACTCAAAAAGTTAACCCAACTATAACACCAAACATCAACTATTTCATAGGTGCTTATGTCTCCAAATGAACACAGCCAAACCAAGACTAACCCACAAAAGGTCCAAACACATTCTAAGAAAAACACAAGATTGGGAAAACCATAATCAGACAAACAAAACTCTTTGGATTTCATTTGAACATGTCCATCGTTACTACACGACAAAACAATAATGTTACAACAACGCCAAAAATGTAACAACAGAAAAAGTAGAATGAAAAGACATTAAATGTTCCACCGCCAACATGGAACACAAAACTCAAACCGAGGCTTCACACACCTGGTAACTCATTACTACGTGTGAGCATCACACCAAGACCAACAGTTGGATCTTTGATGGCTAAAGCATCTCCCGCCTCACAGTTAGGCACTAGAATTCCCCTGGTCACAACATCTTCTCCAGAAAACACTTCCTATAAAACTTCACCAAGTGACCCAGACAGCCGCAACGACGACATGCCTTTGGAGGGATGCGACATGATGATGTCACGTGCCTAAACTAGCCACACTGGTGGCACTCCACAGAATGGTCCAACGAACTGGAAGCCAGAACCACTGCATTCGAATCTTTAGAAACGGGTACCTCTAGTACACCCTGCTTGCCAAATGGGGAACCTTCATGAGCAACTGGACTCACTGGATTGCCAAGCACCTTCACTCTAAAGACCAATTTGGCTACGAACACCTCATCCACTAGCTTCTTAATATGATGGTCTTTAAAAAGGTGGATCTTCTCATTGATCTCTAGACGAAGACCCCCAATGAAGTGTGAAGTCTTCATCAAATCTTATGAAACTCACTTTTCAAACCAAATACCAAACTCACTTTTCAAACCAATTTCAATTTCCAAAAAATCATTTCCCCTTTTTAAAATCACTTTGGAAAAACAAGGTCATGCCTTTAATTCTAAGTGCACACCGCAGTAATACAACAAACCATTGAAAATGTATTCATATTCTTTCATCCATACACACCAACATGCACTTCTCATTCATTATTTCACATGTTCAAATGTTCATAAAGAGTACCCGAGGTTGCACCCAAACCATATCTTTACTAGTTCCAAGAAAACGCCGGGTTTTTAGACCAAGATATTTTAGGTTTAAAAATCCCTTTCATAAATCTAAAGCCATTTAAAAGATATAGTTCTCATTTCAAAAAACTATTTTCATTTTAAAAAGTGCACTTACACCCACAAGAACCAAGACAACACACAACTTTCATCAAATTACCAGGTGATAACTAGTATCCATTCTTAACCTTGTGACATGGAAGTGGGCCATGCCCCAAGTAAGAGCCAACGACTAGGAGAAACTTAAGCCGTGTACTCAGACTCTACAACGTTCACTACTCCATGTGAAATCACGACGTGACATCAGCTTTCCACTATTGTCATCCCTCAATCTAAAACAAACCAGAATGAGACAAGGAATCAATTCCCAGACTACCCCTGGTGACTCGAGGTTTAGAATGGGCGGGGATTCATGACGTCCCCCCAGTATCCACATCTCGAGTCCTGAAAGTCTTAATCTCCATCTACCGGACACCCCAAATAAAAAGGGCCCCACACTGATACCATTTTTGCATGAACCAACTCGGGTCGACCCTGAACCGGTCACCTGATCTAGTCGCGACATGGCCTGAAGGGCGTTCCTGATCCCCACGGGCTGGTAACTAGTGTCAGGAAACCAAATTTAATTGTTGGGAATGATTTTTTCCATGAAAAAAAGACAGAAAAATAAATTAAAACTGACGATAAAAAAAACTAGCAGTGGAACGAAAGTAAAACCAAACATACCTAAATGTGACCTTTCAGGTCACCAACCAACCAAAGGTCGATCTTTCTCTGATAATGAGAAATCCAACCAAGAGAACCTGAGCAGAGGGAACCTGCAATTGAAAAGATAGAATAGGCATGAGCATAAAGATGTTTAGAAGGGATTCCAAAATAAATAACAGAATCCAATGTCTCCATTTTGGAAACAATCTATTAACACCAGTTTGAAATACATTTATAAAAGTAGGGTTTTCACATTTTAAAATAAGAAACATGATTTTTCCATTCAGAAATCCAACAGACACTAAATGCACTTTCCATAAAACATTCTTTTCATTTTATAAACAAATCCCAAAATAGAAGATACCAAAACTGGGCTAAAATAATAGAGGTAAATAAGGTATAATGGAAAAAACTAGTATGACAGAATGTAACCATGAAATATAAGTAAAAGACTGACCATCGGTGATCCTAAACATCCCTATAATATCCATGGTCGTACTTAGTTTCGGAACCACCTTCCAACATATGGTGAAGCTCCTAAGTCTATAACCAATCGGATGCTCTAACTGACCATTCCAGTGGAAAAGCCCCCCTGGCCTAACAACAAATCCAAAGGTTCCAACCCGTCTAATCATGGTTGATCAGAAACCATCACTCGATCTCTAAAAGATGACCAGGAACCCACAGTGGTTATAATGATCTTGTGTATGTATAAGGCCCTCGCATGCGTGACACATCTCACCATACTCCCCTACCCCAAACATGGACACTCAATACGATAACCCATAAGGGATATCCCCCTATAGAGGTGCCCTAAATATATATATATATATATATATATATATATATATATATATCATGATTAAAGGTTACCACTGGGCCATTGTGCCATGAAATGATTGAAACCATTTAATATATTTTTTTCAAAATAATAAAGTTGTTAAATGGGAATACAATAAATCTAAACATCATTATTTCAATGGACCATCACAAATACTGCACTAAAGCTGAAAGTACCAAATGAGCTGTCATGTCACATCATGCTGAAATCATTTTTTTCTATAAACATTTTTAAAGAACTAACCAAACATATAAAACTTTCCAAGCCACATCCCTTAATACAATGTTGGTAAAAAAATCACCTTTTTTAAGTTCAATGCGGAAAACAGTGCGTAATTTTTTCCAAACACACACTAAAGAATTATCTAAGGCCCGATGGGCCAAATCATTAAAAAAAATTTATAGTCATTTAAGGGAAACACACCAATGATTAAACCTCATTTAGGAAAACAAGAATTATTTGGAAAACCAAGGAATTAATGAAACTACATTTCAAAGGCGGCATTATCATTTGTGAGAACATCCATGTGTACACCTCATGCACCCATGGATGTGCCAACATCCAATGGCACAATAAAATACAAAGAGAACATTTGAAAACCAAACCCAAATGCACAATGAAACACCTTAAACCCATGAATCTTATTTCAAACATCATCCACTAAATCATTTCATAATTTAAGAAAATAATTTTCAAAAGAACACAACAAAGGCTTACATCATGATCCTATCAACATCACACACAAATTCCCTTTAAACATCTGATGCATTTCCAAACATTTCAAAAAAATACACTTGCACATTTCAAAACATGACTCATACCGCTTCCACATCCAAAATAACTACATTCAAACAATATAAAATCTAACACATAGCTAAAAATAGGTTTTCACCCAAACAAACTTCACGACATACATATGATCTATCACAAATAAAATGAACACAAGTTTTATCTTAAAAAAAACTATGTTTCCACCAACCAATTTAATTAAAGAACTAGCTAAATTAATTTGACATGATAAATAATTTACCATGTTATGATTTTCACAAAACTACTAAAAAAATTAGATAATTTATCGAGAAACTAATTTCAACAATTTTATGTAACCTAGAAACACTTTGATAAATTCAATATAATATCACTGATGGTCCAAACGATATTAAAATAGTATCTCAAACCATGAATTTGTCTATTGGTTATGCAGGAAATTAAAGAGTAAGAAATGCTAACCTCAATAGCGAGTGACCATGACGAAACTCTGATGTAAGGTAGTACAAACCCTTGCGGACTAACCACGGATGATGAACAGGGATAAAAACACATGACACACGACCCGTGAAATTATTAGGATTTATCCAAATAAAATAAAAACACCGAGAAGGAATTAGTGGAAAATAAATAAATAAATAAAAGAATAAATAATTAGATGAATGAATAAACAAATAAATAAAAAGAAAAGTGAATAAAAATACCAGATGAGGAGGCGGTTCCCGACATGGAGGGATGCAACCTTGCTGGGGAAAGGAAGAGGAGCCGCGCAAGGAGTTCGGGTCACTGGAAACGACCTGGCTGGAGCGGGAGGTCGAGGTAGGGCTAGGGTCGATCGGTAGGCTGGAGGCGCGGAAAGAGGGCTTGGGCATGGTGCAAGCGAGGGCAGGGCAAGACCGGCATGAGACTTGGCGTGAAGCAGGGGCTGGCCAGTTGAGATCTGAAATTGGTGTGGGCGAGCAAAGGGTGAGACCGGCCCGAGACCTAGCATGAGGTGGGGGGGGTTGCAGCTGAGATTTGAAATGGGTGCCGGTGAAGGTTGTGTGTGGCAAGGAAGCGGAGCAGCTGGGGAAGGTCCTATAAGGGGTGGCTGGCGCTGAAGGCGGGATGAGGGGAGGGTATGCCGAGCACAGATGTGCAGAGCAAGGCGATACAGGATGGATAATGGGATCTAGGGTGTGAGGTGGAGGTGGGTCGACTGTAGGGGTGAAGGGGGAATGTCGGGAGGCGAAGGAGGGTGTTTGGGGGATTTTTTTTTACGTTTTTCTTAAAAAAAATTTCTGAAAAACGGCCTAGGTCAATTTTTTTTTTAAAAAATACGCTACAAAGGCGGCATCTGCGATGCCGCCTTTGTTTTAGCGCACAAAGGCGGAATCTGCGATGCCGCCTTTGCTCCCCCGCGCCGCCTTTGGCCCGGATCGATGACATGGCAAAGGCGGCCGGGAGGAGGCCGCCTTTCGCCTCAGGGTAAGGCGAAAGGCGGCATCGCGGAAGCCGCCTTTGGCCATACGCAGAGGCGAAAGGCGGCTTCCACGATGCCGCCTTTGCCTGAAGTCCTTATAAAAGGGCGGCCACCCCCCCTCTCCTCACTTGTTCATTGCAACTTATCTCTCCGATTTTCTCTCTCTCTCTAAATTTTTTTTTGCTGTGCGAGCTTTTACGAAGCTTCATTTAGAGGTATGTTTCTTTATTTAATTTAATGTTTTTATTTAATTAATTTAATTTTGTTTAGTTTTAAATCTTTCATCTGTTAAGCAGTTTAGGTAGTTCTTAATATTTGGTTATTTAGTTTTTGTAATTAGTTATATATAGTTTTAAATAATTACTGTTAGGTAGTATAGATTAAGTATAGATTAACTTAAGATTAAGTATTTAGAAATTTTGGTAGCTTAAAGATTATGTGGTTATCTACGCAATTAAATTCCTGTCTGGATACAAACAAGTGGATGTGGCTCTGGCACAGATGTATATAGGGGTAAAACCCGAAAACACCGCTTCGAGCTAGACTCGAACGGGAACTGGTGCACGATAATGGTCCTTACTGCATCCTGGTTTGACACTCCCGGGGAATATGCTTAAGATGATTCATATTTTCTTTATAAACTACTAAAATTTCTAAGAGAAGAAAAAGCAAATCAGTATATTTATCAATGATAAATGATAAATATAATTTTATAGAATGAAATAAGGACATAAGAATTAACGAATTAAAGTTATTATTAGTTAATTATAAAATAATAGAATAATTAATGATAAGTTGTTATTAGTTAATTTTAGAATAATTAATAAATAACATAGGATTAAAACATGAATTCGTATAATGATTAGCTAACGATACTAATGATCAGTATATTTATCAATGATAAATGTTAAGTATAATGTTATAGAATCAAATAAGGACATAAGAATTAACAAATTAAAGTTATTATTAGTTAATTATAGAATAATAGAATAATTAACGATTAGTTATTATTAGTTAATTTTAGAATAATTAATAAATAACATAGGATTAAAACATGAATTCATATAATGATTAGCTAACGATACTAATGAACATATAAAGTGAAATGAAGAAGAACAAACAAACTAAATAAAAAGGCACTCTAAAATTACATTCTAATAAATATCATATGGTCAAACATCAGTAGCATAGTTTATGGAATAGAAAGGCGCAATAAAATTAAATTATAATAAACATCATATCGTCAAACATAATTGTTAATATTTTGTTACACTATCATAATTTTGATGAAAGAACACATTTTTGACGTAGAGAGCCATGTATGCCTGTGTGTACTGTTATGGGGAGATTATTCAAACTGAGCAAGGAGCTTCTTACAGTACACAACCAATTACGGTGGTTAGTACAGTGGATTGTGTTATCATAAGTGACCTTCAAGAGAGAATTCATGTTTCCTTAAATCTGGGACCCGATCAAGAGATAATGTCTATGAGCAATAGACATTTGCAATTTCCAAAAACAATGTGGCATATAGCTTGTCCATTGGTTGCTGATGCGCAGTGGGTCCAAGCAATTAATTTGTTTTCTCAACGGTTAGATAGTACCATGATGGAGTTATATGTTGTTGTTGCTACTGTACAACAACAACGTCCACTTGTACAAAGACGTAGAAATACAAGAGTGGTTGAAGACAGTCTACCCCATGACATTGAGCCTATTCCAAATGATGCAGCAGAAGAGGACAACCTAGATGATCTTCCAGATATACATGTCAATCCGACTTCTGATGAGGAGTTTCGTAATGATGGATCATATGGCAACAACAGTGATGATGAGGAGGGACCAACAAAAGATAGAGAGGAGGTTTTGAGAAATGCAGTTGTTGTACATCAACCTCGGTCAATAAATCATCCACCATTATTTTCATCTTGGTCAGAAGCAATGACACGCGTGCCTGAATTCGATAATACTGTTCTCACACCGGCAACTGAGTTCCCTGGAGTTGTACCAGATAGGTTTAGTGAGGTGGAAAAAACCTTATATATTGGAAGGAATTTTCCCAGTAAAGATGCCTTAAAAAGCACGTTAAAGAGATTTCATATTGAGAGAAACTTCAACTATGTAGTTCACGAATCATGCCGTAGTAAATATGTTATACGGTGCGTGAAGTATGGGGATGATTGTAGATTTCGCTTAAGGGCTATTCCAGATATTACATTTGGAGGTTGGAGAATCTCAAGGATTGAGGCGGCTCATAGTTGCGTTCATCCAAGTCTCACACAAGATCATACTTCATTGGATGCAGAATTTGTGTCATCTATTGTTGTTGAGATGATTAGGACATCCCAAGATGTTCCAATATCCCTTGTGCAAGAGAGGATTCTACAGACATTCGGTTATAAGAGTTCCTATAATAAGGCATGGATGGCGAAACAGAAGGCAATTGTGAAGGTATATGGTGATTGGGATGACTCATATCGAGTATTGCCGTAATTGCTAGCCATACTGAGGCATCATAACCAAGTTGTCTTCCATCTGGATACAAATGAACATGTGTCTCCTGATAATCGACTTGATCCATCTCGTGTTCAATTTCATCGGTTGTTCTAGGCATTCCTTCCTTGTATCTCTGCATTTCGTTTTTGCAAACAATTTATTCAGATTGATGGAACATTTCTGTATGGAAAATACAAGGGCGTATTGTTGATTGCGGCAACCCAAGATGGAAACCGTTCACCTCTTCCGCTTGCCTTTGCCATTGTAGAGAAAGAAAACTATGAATCATGGAGTTGGTTTCTGGCATGTATCAGCAACCATTTCACCAACATTCAGGGAGTTTGTTTGATATCTGATCGTCATCGAGCAATTAATGAGGCAATCAATGCAGATCCTGATACATGGAGATACCCAAATGCACATCATCGGTTCTGCATTAGACACATTGCTAGCAATGTACATAAAAAATTCCACAACGAACCGATGAAGAAGGCAATCACGAGGCTTGGTACGTATTTTATTCATTCTGTTTTACTGTTTCAATATAAATATAAAATCAATTTATGTGAAATATCATCTACGTTTTGTAGCATATGAGTCGGACCAACGACGATTTGAAGAACGTTTTGAACAAATTCGTCAGGCTAATCAAGAAGTTTATGATTATATGATGCAGATTCCAAAAGAGAAATGGACCTTGGCATACGACGGGGGAAAGAGGTACGGACACATGACGACAAACATTGTGGAGTGCATCAATGGTATCTTCAAAGGACTTCGCAAGATACCTATAACCGCATTAGTTCAGGAGACATTTTATCGATGCGTGAAGTACTTTGTGGATAGACAAAAACTAGCATCAGACAGAATACATCAAGGGATAAGATATGGAATACACTTTCAACGAGAGATTGAAAAAAATATTGAAGAAGCTTCTGGTTATCACGTATGTCTATTTCGAAGAGAAGACTCCCGATTTGAAGTTCATGAGCGTTCAGACCCCATCACAAATCACGTCGGTGAAAAAATGGTGGTATTACTGGAAACAAGGCAATGCCAATGTGGAAAATTTCAGGCCTTACGGTTTCCATGTACACACGTCATCGCAGCATGTGCCTCTATGAACATCTCATGGGAAGCATATGTTGATCCAGTGTACCAGATGGATATCATTGCCAACTGTTATGCTGCACCATGGACACCTATTGGGGAGTATCGTTATTTCCCAATGCCTGAAGGCCAACCGATAGTGATACCTGACATGAATCGGTTACGTCCTCGTGGGAGACCAATGGCGAGTAAGATGCGTAATGAGATGGACTGTCCTCAAGAACAAGGGTAGAGTTTGCGATGCACAATATGTCATAAAGAAGGTCATAACCGGAAGCGATGCCCTAACGTTGTTGGGTCGACTTCACAGTCTCATTCATAATGATGTATTGTCTTCATTGTGACATTCCCATATTGTAAACTAAATGTTGTTATCTCTTTTTTATTCCTTGGTTTTCTAAACCCCAAACATCTGAGATATGTTTTCATATTAATATTCATGCTTTCAAGAAATAACTTTGAATATGAAATAATAGAATTTATTTCAAAACTCCGAAAGCGGAACACTTAACCCATATTGAAAAGTGTATGTCAGTTAACCCATTAACATGTTTCCTGGACGTTAATATTAAAAACTTTAACCCTAAACCCTCCAACCTAAACCCCAATCTAAACATGCAGGATATTTTAGAAAACTGTTCTATAACAAATTTATAGTATCATAATAATTAGCATAAGATATTGAATACATACAATTAGATAAATTCTAAAAACATCATTACTAATTGACATGGTTTATCTTAATCCAATCCATAAGTAGTTAATCACAAAGCTCCCCCAAAATAAGTGTAACCAAATTCAAGACTCAATATTTTAGATAACATAACTTATTTCATATTAATATTCATGCTTTCAAGAAATAACTTTGAATATGAAATAATAGAATTTATTTCAAAACTCCGAAAGCGGAACACTTAACCCATATTGAAATGTGTATGTCAGTTAACCCATTAACATGTTTCCTGGACGTTAATATTAAAAAATTTAACCCTAAACCCTCCAACCTAAACCCCAATCTAAACATGCATGATATTTTAGAAAACTGTTCTATAACAAATTTATAGTATCATAATAATTAGCATAAGATATTGAATACATACAATTAGATAAATTCTAAAAACATCATTACTAATTGACATGGTTTATCTTAATCCAATCCATAAGTAGTTAATCACAAAGCTCCCCCAAAATATGTGTAACCAAATTCAAGACTCAATATTTTAGATAACATAACTTATTTCATATTAATATTCATGCTTTCAAGAAATAACTTTGAATATGAAATAATAGAATTTATTTCAAAACTCCGAAAGCGGAACACTTAACCCATATTGAAATGTGTATGTCAGTTAACCCATTAATGTTATATTTACATTTTACACTTATGACTCATTTTCTTTGTTTATATGTAGATGGATGATACCATACTACTCACTTAGCAGCCTACCCATATTTCGCAGGCCGTGTTAGAGGGTCATCCAGATCGATTTGTGAAGGTGCGTCGAGCGCACCATTTTCATCACATGGAGCCTCCACATGCCATTAGACCTTACTTGCGCCGTGCTGGCTTCTATGGCCTTGCCGTATCAGATTTCACATTTGTAGATCATTACCTACTTGCTGCCCTCGTTGAGAGATGGAGACCAGAGACACACACATTCCACTTGCCTGAGGGGGAGATGACCATCACCCTCGAGGATGTTGCAGTTCTTCTCGGTCTTCCTATCCAGGGGAGACCCGTTATTGGACCCACTCGTCCAGCTTGGCCAGACCTTGCTCAACGCTTGTTAGGCGTTGATATTTTGTCAGACCGTAGGGCTACAGATGGATCGTCCATATCTATGCGTTGGTTGGAGTCGCAGATTCCACATTTACAGGATGATGATGATGAGCAGATCGTCATGCGTTACGCCCGTGCATATATCTTACGACTCATTGGTGGGACCATGTGTACTGATCACTCGGGGATGCACGTGCATATGATGTATCTACCCCTACTAGAGGACTTTGATCGGGCTGGGACGTACAGTTGGGGATCAGCCTGCTTGGCATACACGTACAGATCATTATGCAGACTATCCCATAGGGACCGTACAGGTCTTGGAGGATGCGTCATCCTTATTCAGATGTGGGCATGGGAGCGCATCCCATCATTCCGCCCTGACCTTGCTGGTCCACCGGTCGAGATGGAGGTGCTGCATGACGCTCCGCGTGGACGCTGGTATGATAAGTCATTTCTATTGGTTTATTATTCTACTATGAGTTATTGACTATAATTTCTCATTATTTGTCATTATCGTTGTATTTTACAGGTGGTGTCAGCGACACAATTTTGACGTGGTTCCGAGACAGCATTTGGGCATATATCGGCTATAGTTGGACTGTCTCTTACCTGATCAGGTATGTATATACAATCTATCACTGTCTAAAATTTTTAATAATAACATCAATTTTGGTTTTTAGTTGGGTGTTTTTTTGACAAAATCACTTGTCATTTCAGATTTCATGGCTTCCATACTGGAGTATTATGGACCAGTTGCCAGCATACTGCACTGTTGGTCTTGAGGATGCTATGGCTGTAGTGCCCCTCATTCACTTTCATATTATTGAGTGGCAGCAGCCTGACAGGGTCATGCGCCAATTTTTTCGTACTCAGCCGATTCCATTACCATCTAGACAGACAGACAAGCTTCATGGGATGAAGCTGACAGGGAGGCAGGATGATGACTGGTCCCAAGTACATGCGAGTTTTATCGACTGCTGGCACAGACGTGCAGAGTTACGTATTCAAGGTGTTCCTACAAATCGATTCTCTCTTTCAGAGCAGGTTGACTATGCGCCCTGGTATAGAATAAAATCTATACTATATCTTACCCAAGCTGGCATAGAGATGCAGAGGATGGTAAGTTAATAAATTCCTATTACTTTGTTTATTGAATTATTTTCTAATTCCATTTGAATCTATTTACAGGGAAGTCACACAGAGTAGCTTGTTCGCATGAGCGATGAAGAGGAGGAGGGGGTCTTTAGCCGGGCAGCCGTCCATGCTACAGCGCTGGAGGCGAGGGCATCTTTTCATGCGCTTTCCGAGAGCATCTTCACGCGTCTGGCTCGGAGACAGGAGGTTCCTGCCCCAGAGGAACATCCTGCAGCTGCTGCTGGTGCTGAGGAGCCACGACCACGGCGACGTAGACAGCGTCGTGCTGCACGTGAGGCATCGCCTGTTCCACAGGCAGAGGTCGGGCCTCTAGTAGTCCAGGATCAGCCTATTCAGGATGTGCCTCAGGTGGCATGGGATCCGTCTTTCCTGACAGGATATCCGCAGTTCTCTCCATCTTGGGTTCCAGATCCTTCCCAGCCTTGGATTCTAGAGCCGTCGTCGTCTTGGGGTATAGCTCCATCACAGGATTCGTTCCCCTCTGCGATGGAGGCAGGTCCTTCTACCACCCTAGTGGGATAAGGATCCGAATGGCAGTACGAGATGCAGTTGACAGCTCCTCCAACTGACACACAGATGGAGGATGCGACAGTCGACGTTTCAGTGCCCGAGGATCAGCCTTCTCCAGGTCATCAGACTCCACTGCGCACTCGACGCAGACGTCCTATTCGCAGACCACCATGTGGGACGGAATCTCCTCGCCACAGACATATGCATTTATTGTACATTATTGTTTACATGTTTTATGTGTACTGAAATCAAAATACTATTTTTACTTGTTCGTCAGAGTGGAATCTCAGGAGGGGGTAAATTAGGTTTTATTTATATATATTTATATAACCATACGAACATAATAATAAAACATTAATAATTACTAATTACCTAATTACAGATTATATAATTAATAATTCTATTACTAATTAACTATTTAATTAGTATATAATTAATATTTATATTACGAAATAACTAATTAATTAGTATATAATTTTTAATTTGGTAATTAGTGTTTATTAATCATTAATTATATAATAACTAATTAGTTAATTAGTAATAAAATTATCAATTATATAATACTTAATTATTACATATATAATAAATACTTAGTTAATTAGAAATATAATTAATAATTATAACTAATTAATTAGTAATTGGTAATTATTAATTAGTTAACCAGTAATATAAATATTTATTATAATTATTCATTATAAGAAGGTTTGCCCTGAAAATCATTCTGCATTTTCGATGTGGGATTCAGGTTCTACCTTTACTGTGCAGTAGATTCTGCATTTCCGATGTGGGATTCTGTTTCAAGTACGTAACTTTGAAATACAATAAAATATAAACTATAAGACCAACATAAATGAAACATAAAACATGGATTAAACATATAAAAAATAGTTTAAAACAAAAGCAATTTACAAAAAAATGTTAATTACAAATAATTTATAAGCTTTCAAAACCGCCTACTTGAAACTTAAAAATGTTTCAAGTACGTGACTTTGAAAGACTGTAAAATATAAACTATAAAACGAATATAATTGAAACTTTAAACATTGATTAAACATATAATAAATAGTTTAAAACAAAAGAAATTTCCAAAAAAAAGTTGATGAAAAGTAATTTATAAGCTTTCAAAACCGCATACTTGAAACTTAAAATTTTTCAAGTACGTAACTTTAAAATACAATAAAAGATAAACTATAAGACCAACATAAATGAAACTTAAAACATGGATTAAACATATAAAAAATAGTTTAAAACAAAAGCAATTTACAAAAAAATGTTAATGAAAAATAATTTATAAGCTTTCAAAACCGCCTACTTGAAACTTAAAAATGTTTCAAGTACGTGACTTTGAAAGACTGTAAAATATAAACTATAAAACGAATATAATTGAAACTTTAAACATTGATTAAACATATAATAAATATTTGAAAACAAAAGAAATTTCCAAAAAAAAGTTGATGAAAAGTAATTTATAAGCTTTCAAAACCGCATACTTGAAACTTAAAATTTTCAAGTACGTGACTTTGAAAGACCATAAAACATAAAATAGAAGACCAATATAAATGAAACTTAAAACATGGATTAAACATATAAAAAATAGTTTAAAAAAAAAGCAATTTACAACAAAATGTTAATGAAAAATAATTTATAAGCTTTCAAAACCGCCTACTTAAAACTTAAAAATGTTTCAAGTACGTGACTTTGAATGATTATAATTATATTACTAATTAACTAATTAATTATTATATAATTAATAGTTATATTAATAATTAACTAATTATTTATTATATAAGTAATAATTAATGAGTAATAATTAATAATTAATAATTTAATGAATAGCTATAATTAATATTTATATTACTAATTAACTAATTAATAATTACTAATTACTTATTAATAATTATTAATTACTAATTACTAATTATAATGAATAATTATAATAAATATTTATATTACTAATTAGCTAATTAATAATTAATAATTACTAATTAATTAGTTATAATTATTAATTGTATTTCTAATTAACTAAATATTTATTATATATGTAATAATTATATTAATAATTAATTATTATATAATTAATGATAATATTACTAATTAACTAATTAATTATGACATATTTAATTATTAATAATTACTAATTAATAATTAAAAATTATAATGAATAAATGTAATTAAAAATTATAATTAATAAATGTAATTAAAAAATAAAAAAAAAATTTAAAAAAAAATATATTTTTAAGAGAAAGGCGGCATCGAAGATGCCGCCTTGCCCCGAAATGCAAAGGCGGCATCCCGGATGGCGCCTTTGAGGTGCATTTTTAAAATTTGTTTTGCCGGAAGCGTTTTCTGGAATTTTTTTTTTTAAAAAAACGTAAACAAAAAAAAAATCCGTCTTTGGGAGTGGGCGAAGGCGGCTGGAGGCTGGTCAGAGAGGCGAGGCGCTGAGAGTGAGTGTGGGCGATGCTGCTGGGACTTGATGCGCAGAATAGAAGGAACCAGGGGGGCGAGTTATGCGCACAGGATAAAAATGAAAGGGCAAGGGGGTGTTCTGCTGGGTAGAACTAGGTTTGCATTCTTTTTAGGATAATAATAATAATAATAACAACCAAAATAAGATTAATAAAAGTAACAATGATAAAGATAATAATAATAAAAATAATAATTATTTCAATAATAATAAAAATAAAAATTATGATAAGAAAATAATTATAATAGCTTTAATACCATAAAAATAATAATACCTAATTAATTGTAATATTATCAATTACATAATAATATTGTTATTAGTACACTTTAATCATTTAACTCACTTTATTTAAATTAATCTTTATTTATTTTAATCGTTAGGTGATTGCGTGACACTTAGGGTGGTCGCGAAGATAATACTCACCGTGCGGTTACTGCGCATAGGCCCAAAACATATTAAAGTCATTAAACGCCAAACATTTTATGTCGGGACTCAGTTCGGACCTTGGCGCGGGGACCTGAATCCAAGATAAAGTAAAATAAAAACTGACGTAAAAGTCAGGGTGTGACAAATCTTTTAAATGATTTCTGCACAATATTAATCTTATAAAATCATTATTTATTTATTCTATAAGTTTAATTTAATTTACTTCACAAATATCTCATGGCGCTAGCACAAAAAATAATATATTTTCTCTAAAACTATATTTTTCACTATTCACTAAAAATTCATGTATTTAAGAAAAATCACAAAAATTCATCCAAAACATTTTTCAGTGGGTAAAATCCAAAAAATAACTCCATTTTTTGTTAATAATTATTTAAATATGATAAATTTAATTTTTAATTAAATTATTCAATTACTCAAAAAATAAGGATTTTAATATTATAACTGATTTTATGGAACATCAAACAATTAACTAGGGTCTCATAAAATTATCTTATAATCCCAAGAAAACAAAATATTAGTTCATTATTACCATTTATGAAGATGAATTAACTTTTATGTTTACATATTAGTTACAAAATTGTAATTCATTATTTATTGCTCATAAAAACACCAACACTTAATGATTAATTTTTAAAATATTCACTCTCATTTTTAAGGTGCCTAAATTATTTTTTTATATTGGGGAGGTTACAATTCGCAAGGGTACATTACGATTCATAAGGGTCAAATTACTATTAATAATGGTACATTACTGTTGAAGTTACAATTCATAAGGGTACATTAATATTCAAGTTACTATTAATAAGGGTACATTACTATTCTCCAAAAAATATGTATTTCATATAATACTCTGAATACCATACTGGATGAAACTATTAATGTAATTTTTTTGAAATTAAAAACAGATAGGTGAAAAAAAAATATTTTTACTAGCTAGTTTATAACTATCTCTTATAACCAAGGGTTGTTTCAGAAGACTCAGTGTAGTACGCATTATAAGTAATCAAATGAATTGATATTATTTATACCATAAAATATTTGTGTATTATAGAAACAATCAGTTATTAATTATTATTTTATTATTAGTACATTATAACTATTATATTAATTATTTTAATATTTAAGGATGTTTTAATTACCTTTGGCACCTATGAAACTCGTATACTATGCTTTTACAAGTAGTAGAAATCCCAACGAATATGATTTAAATCAATCCATGTTTTAGAAGAATTATGTTAATCGTAATATTTCACAGATAAATAAAAATTAAAATGAATAGAAAATGTGTTTAGATCTTAAATTCATTGTTTTTTTGATTAATTTTAAGTCAAATTAAAGAAGTTGTATAAATATGACTTTAATCATATTACATGATAAATAATATTTTATTAAATGATTTTAAAATAGAACAAATATTGAACTACTAGAAAATGAATATTAAATGGTTTATAATATCATAAATGGAAAATTTATTACTCACATTCAACCTCATATGAAAATTTATAACCATTCACATGTAAAACATGTGTTACAATAGTTATGGATAAAATGGGATAATGGTGGGGGGAGGGGGGTTAAACTGAATGATAAGGTTTATAATGAAAGATAAACATTTATAAATTTAAATCGATCATTGTATTTTACACTTATCATTAAAAAAATATAATTTTTTTCATATGGTTCCATGAGGAATGATTATGATTTCAATAATATTTTGAATTGATTAATTTTCCAAATTATGACACTCCAATCACTTATTAAATGAAACATCATATCCTATCTTCCATACAGCTTTTTTATAATTTATATTGAACAATATCTTCCAAATATACATTAAAAATAATCATATGCATGGCCTAGAGTCTACTATCTCACTAAAATACCATCCTAGAAGACATTAAGTGTATGGTATATGAGGGTTTTTTAGGAAGTTGTATTACTCATAACCAATTTTTTTCATTTTTTTCTTCTACAACAATATATTATATCATAACCATGTTTTTGAATTATCTTAAATTTCATAAATATTCATAAATGTTATTATGATCACGTATAAAATCATTATCAACTACTGTTCCATTTTTTCTGAAATGGAAATATCGCTAGAGCATACATTTTGACTACCACCTATGTAAAGAGATGTGTTTTATTTTTTATATAATAAAAAGAGAAAAATTTTATGATGTATTTTAAGGTATATATATTTCATATTAATTAAATATTTTTGTTTTTAGAATTATTTGATATTTCTTATCTTCTTACCTTTCCAACTGTTACAAAATCATAGAGTCAGTCAAGAGTATGTGTGGATTTCCACCTCCATGAAGTGATTAATATCATTTTTCCTGACTTCTAGTCGTGGATTATTAAAAATTGTTTTTAATTTATAATTATGTTACTTATTTCACTATAAATATTCTAGAGATTATGGTTCAATGACCCCTTATACATTTTCCAACCTACGGATGATTTTTTAGGGATGGTGGACCAAAAAACTCAAAACGTCAAACATCAACTTAATAAATTTAGTTATTATATTATCCATGATAATAAATAAAATCAATTGGATTTTGATAGGGGAATAAACCTAAATAAAGTTTATAGGTAATTAAAAAATTATACATAATTTTTATATATGTTTTAAAGATAATATTGGGCAATTCAAGATATGATGTATGGTATTTAACATTTTAATTTCATTTCATTGAGAATTATCAAAATTTCACCACATGTTTTCTTTTCTGTGATATATATACTACCATTTATAATTATTTTATTATTAATTTTATGAAAATATAATGGTTTGTATTTCATTTTCTTGGTCACTTTTTTAAAAACAAAATTTTAAAATGTTATTAAATTACCAATGAAATTTAATTTAATAATTTTTTTAATATATTCTTCTAAAATAACTTTCCTCCAAGTCAATTTTATTTACAATTAATCCGTAATATTATTATTTAAATTTTATGTACTATAAAATATAATTATTTTTACAATATTTACAAATATTTTGAAAGGAATTGTTTAAACATTTCTTATATGGTTCGCATATAACTCATTTTACAAATCCAAAAAAATTATTAGAAAATTATGGCATGTATTTAATTCACAATGTTCGTGTCCTTTATTATTTATAAAGTATACTCTAATTAATATAAACTATAAAAAAAATCAATCGTAAATTTTTGGGTAAATTTTCCATTTCATGAAATTTTGATAGAAAATTTATGTTTCTCTTCATTCTTATGAGAAAATTAAAAGTGTAGTGCTCATGATATTTAATGAGATTTTCCAAGGGTTTTATGATGAAAAAATGACTTAATAAAAATGTATTGTTCATGATATAGTACTATAGAATTGAGGTTGATGAAAAGTGATCCAAAAATATATCTTGATGATGGGTGAGTCTGATATATCCCTTCAAGTCATTATGTAAAGTTTTTCTCTTCAAAGATGAAAAATGAGGGAGATAATTGGTATTCTTACACAGATAATAAAATATGGTATTGTTTTATTTATGAAATTTGAAAAATATTAGTTATTTTGGGTTAGTAAAATGATTCACAAATATTAATAATTTTTTCTTCATAATTGGTTTTTTGTAAATCGTATGAATTCATATGAAATTGAATGTTTTTGAACGTTTAATGTTGGATGTTTTTTTTTGAAATTGTTTCTTGATTCATTCATGTTTCTCATATTTTTCTTAATGGGTTTAAAATACAATAGTTTTGAAATTATTGGTATTTAATTTTGGATTTTCATTCATTATGTGCTCAATGTTTCATTATGAAAAAGGTAACTACTATGGTGGGGTTTCATTTAATTTGTGTCACTAATGAGATTCATTTATTTTTATCAGTTATTGATTTTTTTTCATAATCTCGTATTTGATTGATTTTTACATGATCTAGGGATATTGAAAAACTATTGCAAAGTCAATCATTTAGTAACGATGACTAATTTAAAATAATGAAGATATTTTATGTCTGAATAATGTATCTAATTTGAAGAAGAATGATTTTTCAAAAAAGGTGACATTGTGATTATGTGTTCCGTTTCTAATGTAATGTATTCCCTAATTACGTAAAACTATAAACTTAATAGGTCCTTGAAATTTAATAAAGTGGGAAACCTGTTATAAATAATGTAATTTTTAGTTTTTATGTTATAAGTAATTACAATAATATGTTTATTTTATATTTATATTTTATATAATATGAAATCATATAAATGATAATAAAAAAACCTACATCATCCATGAAAAAATACCCACACAATTTTAATTTATTTCATTTTGTTGAATAACAAATAAATTTTTAATCAATAAAACATTATTACAATCGCTTTATTATCCTCTGTGATATATTCATGACCATGCTGAATATAGTTAAAATTTAACTTTGATCATTGGATCCATCAATGGTCACATGATTTTTTTTAATAATTTAAATATTAATTATAATTATAATTTATTTTTCATGCCTTATAAAAATTTATGGATTTATAATCATCGAAATTGGTTGTTTCAGATTTGTATTTATAAAAAAATTAATATTGTAATGGTAAAATTTTATGTAATCACCTACTAATATTTCTAGAAATTATATAAATTTATTTATTTAAACAAAATTCTTTAAAAGGTAATATGTTGTTGATATGATTAACACTTATTGATAGAATCAACTATATAGACGTCAATCTTTTTGAAGGAAACGATTCATAAAAGAAAATTGGTAATCAACTATAGATTCCAATAGGTATAGAAATACTCTTTGAACAATCCACTTGTTTTTTAAGGGTCCAATATGGGAGAATAAAAATAAATATTTCAATTATTCTAGATCATATGTATAAATATAAATAAGTAACTATTATGGTAGTTTGGATATATAAATGGAATCTCAAAAAAATTTCTTTATGTTATTAGACATGATAAATAGTGAAATGAATTCATTACACTTATAGTTTGGGTAATTTATTATCTTTAAACTTATTTATCCACATAAAATAATTCACAATATACTATGTCTAATTCAAATTCCATAAAAAATATTATTTCACAACTAAAAGAATTATTACATAATTAACTTTTATTTTGTGACATAAGAATATTTAATAGTATTGAAAATTATTGATTATTAAATTTATTTGAAAGCTATTATGAGTATAAAATCTGGAATAATAACTCCATCAGATTTCTCCTCAAAAAAAATTTCAATTCATAATCCTTTATATAAATATATTAATTAAATAACATGATATTACTCACATTTCCCACAAATAAAAATATAATTGTTATATTATCTAATCTGATGAATATAAATGTATTTCATTTATTTATAATATGAGTAAATAGGAATCAAATATAAATTTCATAGTAATTTAATATATATCTTTTTATTGAATTTACAATACATATAACATGAAAAACCATATTTATCTAAAAGAAAATTTAATATATTTATAAAAATATATTTCACTAAACAAAATAATTTTCTAAAACCATAAATCTAGTCACCCTCTATGATTATTTATAAATTGTTGTTTGTCTATGCTATACACCACATGCACTATATTTCAACACATCATATTTATTTTAGGGTAAAATACATGTCATAAGAAAAATAATAGAAACCATTATTTATACTCAAGTGTGATATATAATCAATTTTTCTATTGATCTTCCAATATCCATGATTTATAAACATGTCACCAATTTATTTATATAATTTAACATTCATTGACTTTTTTATGTGAAATTATATAGATTATAATATGGAAATTTATTCTTGTGAGTAACATAGATCTCAATTATTATTAAGAAAATTATCATTTACCAATTATAAAAAAATATAAATTTCGTAATGAAAATTGAATCACTAGGATAATATTAATGATTCCCCTGCTACACTCTATATTTCCACGAGTAAATTAAATTGGGTTTTATATTATATCTATGCATGATAAGTTTTTGATAATTCCATACCCACCATGGACCCTATAAGTGTAAATTGACATATCTCATAATATGAAATGTGTTATATTTACACACTTGTATACAAAATAAATGTTTATATAAGACATAATAATTCATGAATAACATATATAACCAACTAAAATATATCAATCATGTGAAAAATTTTATGATTAATTAATGAAACAACCATGTAATAAACCACAACATAAAGGGGGAAAATACATTACTAATAACCCAAAGAGAAACAATAATAAATTGAATAATTTTTTTTTCATGAAACACCTATAACTGGACATGATTGAAGAATACTAATATAACCCTTATGTAATAATAAGATCATATAGAACAAGTTCCTCAAATACCACATACAAAAAGTCAATCAACAACATTTGACATGACACATGTAGTGGAAATTAAAATTCTATGGGTCAATATATGAATTCAATTAATGATGACCTAAAACCATAATTTAATGATAATAATTCATTTTAAAAAATATATCATTCAGATATAATGAAACCCATTCATGTTTTTATGATATAAAATTATATAAACTAATAATGGTATTCTAATATATATTTGGGATATATTTAAAGCTTCCTCAGCTGGAAACCCATGAATTTAAGATATCAAAATTTATAAACCATGTCATCTTGTGGGGAAAAAAATAGTAGACCCATGCTTCACAGAGATAATAAGGTTTGTAGAGGATGTATATATCCTTTTGGAGAGAAATTACTCAACACACTTTGTTAGATGTTGGAGTATATATCAAAATTTAAAGAGGATGCATGCCCATTGTATATTATGTATTTCAAAAAACAAGCATCTTTTTTAAATTTTCCCACCATTTCAGGGTAGAAGGGGTTAGATACACCATGTTTAATCTTTAGGACTTTGACCATGAATATATTAGTGATTACCATGTTATGGATTGAATATAGAGGACTAATTAATTGCGTAGTTCATTCCCTAAGGGGAGTACTAAACCTATGCGCACTCTAATTGTGGCATTGTATCCAAATCATTCTTATTATGATTAGAATAACTATGAAATCAGAATATCACGTCATTCACCACCCATATTAATGAAGTGAACTATACCATGAAATTTAAAAAAAAATAATTATCAAGTCACATTACTTTTATACCAAATATCATTCTCAGTCAATATGATATGAATATCATATAAGGATAAATAATATATTTATATTATTAAGGTGAATGTGACATGTATCTTATAAGAGATATTCTTGTTGGGTAATTATCTACATATGGTGTGTAAGGAATATGATAATAGAGGGTCCAATGACAACACACAGAATTTATAGATGAGGAACATTCATTATATTTTCATTTTTGTGGAATCAAATCTATATCAATCCAAATGAACTACATATCATGAACTAAGAAGGGTACCAAAACATGTGGACCTAGAAAAATACCAATGAATATACCATTGGGGATGAAAGTTAATGTATTCAAAATGTTGAAAAATATTTTTTCATAATCCAAAGGTTATTTGAGTTATATTTCTCATTAGTGTAACGCCCTGACCCTAGTTAACCAGATTCAGTGCATTATTACATAACATTGGCATGATCACAAAAGTTCAAGTCTCGAAAGACCAATTAGTTTAGTAGCCTTGGAAACACTAGATATATTCATATGTCTTACATTACATCATAAAAATGAAAACTACAATAACATAGTCTCCATAGTCCACACTCATATCTCCTCATACTATCCCTCCAGGTCATTCATAAAATACTTATTCACATCCTGGAAAAAATAAAACATTAAAAGGGGTGATCTCATATTCTCAGTAAGGATAACAATATAGCAGAAACTTTCATAAATAAGCATAAAAATTTAAGGCAATGTATAACTAAAACAAAAGCCTTTTAAAATTTAACTTCAGAATAATATGGAAAAGATAAAATGAAATAATTACATTTACTTATTCACATGTATATTCTACTAGTTTAATAATCACATGTAATATCAATAACCACTTTCATAATGATGGAATGCATAATGACAGACTATCATAACCACATAGTCAAGGCCTCGTACCAAGAATACAATTAAGATTTTGTCAAGGCCTTTTTCCAAGACAATAGTTTGTCTCCTGAGACCTACCGATGCATCGAGGAGCTATAGCAGGATCCACCCGTCGCATATTAAGTCCAATGCATTCCTCATATGAATAGGTTTAAACATGACATAAACATTCTTATTAAAAATAGTATAAGAAATGTCAATACTTTCTCTATAAACCATGAATGGTATAAAAATAACACATCCACAGTCAAACATATCACAAAACCTTCAATACAATATGGAAGTATTTTTATCATAATAATAAACTTCAAATAAGCTTAAAATCCATCAAAGGATGTTGACATATATGAAATCAAAACTACTTGAGAGAAATATCTCTTTTTTTGAAATCATTTAAAAGTAACATAATTATAAAATAAAACATTTACTTTGAAAATTTTCTTATAAGCTTGTAAGGGAAGCTTCGACGATTTTATAACGGCTGAAAATAGCCACAACCGCCGTATAAATTGAAAAAGACATTCTTACCTTAATTCTGTCGAAAAGGTTAAAAGGGACCTTGGTTGGAAAACGATAAAAAGATTCCTTTATAAACGTATTATAAAAAGTCAACAAGGGTATAAATGAATTTAACCCATAGTCTGTAAAATAGTAAGAATGATTTGAAATACAATTTTAAGAAACATGGATGTGGATGATAGAGAGGTCCCAGTAGATAATTACGTATAAACAACCTCGGATAATGAAGAGATTGTGAAATAAACCCTTACCTTGTATTTTTCCTTGGTCGAGGGTAGGTTAAACTACTGTATAATGGTGAAATAAGTTTTATTAAATTATACAAGAATCAAATACATTAATATGATATCATATATGATCTTTTAACATTGTTTTGTTAATAATATTTTAGTATTATCATCATTTCAGGTGTTAACTTACTCGTTTTCTTTTATATTCATTCTTATGTAAGCCGTGTTTGTTATGGATAGGTTGTATATTATTCATATACAGAATTATATCAAGTCCTTAAACATTATTTTTAATCATCAAATGAAAATTATAATTGAATGGATATGATGGGGAATGAATCTCATCGCGTTCGTGGAGACGGTAGTCCGTTCGTACGCACGAGCAACAATATCATTTTTTTTATATTTACATAATATATAATTGGATGGTATATCCTATATATACAAAATCCTTATCATGTTATATTTATTATTTACATCAATTACACATCATGATCATACCCATCCAAATAATAAAGATTTGAATAACAATTATACCACGACGTGGAGACGGTAAGCCGTACGTACACACATATGGTGACATGTCATTAAAAGGATGGATAGAATACTGAATATGGTTGTACCATATTTATAATAACATCATAGTATATAGAATTTACTATAGTTATTATTTTATAATGGATATAACAAAGAAAGAAGAAGTTGAAGAAGAAAGGAACTTGAAAGAGGGTGGTGAAATCATTACCTCTTCTTCGGGTTCTACCTTTTGATTTGATCAAAAGGGATCCTTACAAGGGCTTTATGATCAAAATAAGGCCTCTAGGTTGTATTGAGGGATGTTGGGAGGATATTTGGGCAGAGTTTGGCTAAGAAAAAATGATTTTAAGGTGATAATAATTGGTTAGAAGTGGTGTCATTCTATAAGGGGGAGGAGGGGAACCTTAGGAAAAGCTAGAAATATTATTTTATAATAAATTAAAATTCGGTTTATAATGCCTAAAAAGTGGATTATTTAATGTTTAAGGTGGGGATGGGTCAAAAAAAAACTCAACCAATAGGTTTTAGATAGGTTTGGGTCACTATATTAAACTTATCTTTTAGTTCTAACTCTTAGTTAATCAGTTTTACATTTACCATTTCACTTTGTATTTTTTTATTATATAGTTAATAATCTTACTATAAACTTCCAAGATACCCTAAAGTGGTCCATTAATGATAAAAATATCATAATATAAGTCTCTTGGACGAACCATCGATTTTTATGAATATAATATAAATTAATAATATAATATTTGTTTTAAAAACTCTTTTATGTCAGTTTTGACACTATTGGGGAATTGTGTTTTTGATAATTTCAAAACAGAATTATTACACAGAAAAAAATTCATATAACTACTATTAATATGTCATATTAGCCTAGAAAATTAGTTTCATTCATACAAAGTTTCAAATTTCATTTATTTGGGTATTTATAATATCAATTATCTTAATATTTCATTAATTAGGTAATTACTACATCACCATTGTGTCATAAATAAATTAAATTATTTAACGGTTAAAATTTATAAATAAAATAAAATTATTTTGGAAATATTATTATCTTTCTAATGAATATTTATAGTCTAATTTATCTTATGTATAACCCTATATTAAAATTGTTTTAGTTATTAATCTTTGATTTGTTACACTTTTAACTCTTCTTTGAATTTAATAATAATAAATGTCCTAATCTAATCCAAGTGGACCTAAATGATAATATTTTATTCCTAAGGTAGTTTATGGTCGAAATAAACTTTTCCAATAGAATTATGACTTGTGTTAGGGTAATATAAATATCATTTTTACCCTTAATTAACCTATTTACTTTTAACCGTGGAAAATATAAGTAAAAAGTTACTATTCACCAAAAATTATTTTTATCTTATTGAACCACATTTTACTCCTTGATATTAACCGATTCTCTCAGATTTTCAAAATTCCACTCACTGAAGCGGTAAAATTATGTTTTATATGAATTTTCAAATTCTCCTAGGAGATGGGTAAAAGACGGTGAAAAGTTCAATAAAATTTTTATATGTCTAAAATTATTTTAAACCAACTCCAATGAATTAAATTAAACTTATATAGGTATTATGTATCTATTTTGACCTAAAATAAATTTAAATAAAATAAATAATTATTTAAACAAAAAGTTGGTTTTAACCAATAATTCAGTGTTTTTCACTATTCATCAAAATTTGAATGTTTTCAGAAAAATACCTAATATTAACCCTAGGATAATTTTGATATTCCGAATCCAAAAATGAAGTCCATTTTGATATTTAAAATTCATAATATTCCAAAAAGTGGTTATTACTATTCATAACGGCTAGTTTGATTGGTTGTGGTGTGTGTTAAACTCAAAGTTGCGTACAACACACACTATTGTATTATTCAAAGAGAAGCGTACCATGGAAGATTGGGGTGTTATATTCTACCCTCCTTCAAATAATTTCGTCCTCGAAATTTATAGAATACTACCACATGAAAAGACTCGAGTGGTTTTTCATCATAAGTTTCTCGGGTTCCCACATTGCCTCTTCCATCTTATGGTTTCTCCATATAACTTTTACCAGACGAGTCGTTCGGTTTCTCAGCACTTGTTCTTTGGTATCAAGAATCCTGATGGGATCTTCGTAATAAGACAGATCAGGTTCCAGTTCTAATTCCTTGTAAGTGAATATATGCGTTGGGTCAGAAATGTATTTTCTCAATAGTGATACGTGGAAAACATCTTGATATTTGAAGAGATTTGGCGGCATTGTCAAACGGTAAGCTACATCACTAATTCGTTATAAAATTTCGAAAGGTCTGATGTACCTGGGACTCAATTTACCTTTCTTACCAAAAATTATAACTCCCTTCCATGGAGATACCTTCAAGAAAACATGATCTCTTATCTGAAATTCCAAATCCTTCCTTCGGTTATTGGCATAGCTCCTCTCCCTACTTTGAATTGCTTTGATGTGGTTTTGGATTACCTTTACCTTTTACATTGTTTCCTCCACCAGTTCTGGGCAACAAGTTTTCATTCACCAACGTCATCCCAACAGGTTGGTGTGTGACATCTATTTCCATATAATGCTTCATATGGTGCCATCCGAATACTTGAATGGAAGCTATTGTTATAGGAAAATTATACCAGAGGTAAATATTGATCCCACATACCCTAAAAGTCAAGTGAGCATGATCTAAACATGTATTTTATGGTTTGAATAGTCCATTCTGATTTTCCATCTATTTGGTGGTGGTAGGATGTGCTAAAATGAAGTTTAGTATCCAAGGCCTTCGGAAGACTCTTCCGGAATCTTGAAGTAAAACGGGGATCATGATCAGAAACAATTGTTTGGGGTACTCCATAAAGTCTCAAAACTTCATTAATACATAGTTTTGCTAGACGTTCTAGTGGTAGATCTTCTCTTATAACAAGAAAATGTGTTATCTTGCTAAGACGATCAACAATAACCCATATTGCATTATTACTTCTAGGAGTCTTTGGTAGCCCCATGACAAAGTCCATCGTAATATTGTCCCATTTCCACTCTGGTATGGGAAGAGGTTTCATGACTCCTCTAGGCTGTTGCCTTCCAGCTTTCACTTGTCGACTAACCATACATCTTGACACAAAATCAGCAATCTCCCTCTTCATGTTGTCCCACAAAAAATGTTCCTTCAAATCATTATACATTTTGGTGCTCCCAGGGTGTATAGAGAAATTGGAACTATGAGAATCATCTAACAATTCTATTTTTAGATCAGGTATATCGAGAACCCAAAGTCTCTTCCAGAATTTCAAAATTCCTTCATCATACACAAAGTCTCTTAATCTCCCATCACTCACAACATTAATCTTCTTTTGAAATTCTTCATCATCGGTCTGAGAACTCTTAATCCTTTCTAGTAATTATGGTTTGGTAACCATTTGAAAAAGAATTGATGTTTCACCTTCCATGGTGATTCCAATATCCAACTTTACTAGACCCATGAAAATAGGTTCCCTTTCAATTCTCATCATGTTCAAAACTCCATGATATTTTCTGCTCAAAGAATCTTCCACCTTATTTTCCTTCCCTGGGTGGTAGTGTATCGTACAATCATAATCCTTGAGTAATTCAAGCCATCTCATTTTCCTCATGTTGAGTTCTTTTTGTGAGAAAATATACATCAAACTCTTGTGATCAGTATAAATCTCAAAATTTTCACCATAGAGGTAGTGTCTCTATATCTTCAAAGCAAAGATCACAGCTGCTAACTCAAGATCATGAGTAGGATAGTTTTTCTCATGAATTTTCAACTATCGTGATTCATTGACAATAACCCTATCATTCTGCATAAGGACACAACCAAGTCCTTTTCTCGATGCATCACTATAAATAACAAACCCATCATTCCCCGATGACAGAGTCAATATAGGAGCATTTAATAATCTTCTCTTCAGTTCTTCAAAACATTATTCACACTCTTTTGTCCAAACAAATTTAACCCCTTTACGTGTGAGCTTTGTTAATGGGTCAGCCAATCGGGCAAAATTCTAGACGAAACGTCGATAATAACTTGCTAAACCAATTAAACTGTGTACCTCAGTTATACTCATCGGTACAGGACATTCATGGATTTCCTTGGTATTATAAGGATCAATAGAGATTCCATATTTAAAGACAATATGGCCAAGAAAAGTAATCTCTTGAATCCAAAATTCACACTTTCTAAACATCCCATATAATTCATGTCTTCTCAGAGTCTTCAGGATAATTTGCAAGTGATTTTCATGATCTTCATAGCTTTTGGATTATACAAAGATATCATCAATAAATATCACCACAAAATCATCATGATATTCTTTGAAAACTCTATTCATTAGATCCATGAATACATAGGATGCATTATTCTGCCCAAAAGGCATTACTGTAAACTCGTAATGCTCGTACCTTGTTTGAAATGTTGTCTTCGAAACATCTTCCCTCTTCACACACAACAGATGGTATCCAGATCGAAGGTCAATCTTTGAAATGTATTGATATCCATGAAGTTGGTCAAATAAATCATCAATGAGTGGTAGGGGATACTTGTTCTTTATTGTTTTAGCATTGATTTCCCTATAGTCGATACATAACCTCATGGATACATCTTTATTCTTAACAAAAAGGACAGGGGATCCCCGTAGAGAAACACTAGGGATAATAAATACTATATTACTCAATTATTCTAGTTGATTCTTTAGTTCCAATAATTCCATAGTTTCCGTTCTCTAAGTGGTCTTTGATATAGGCCTTGATCCCTGAATTAAATCAATGGAAAACTCAAATTCTCATTCTGGAGGATGTCTAGGTAAATCATCCGGAAACACATCTACATATTCATTCACAATAGGTACATCCTCTATTTGAACATTCCTGTCCTCACCCACAATCATTTCGTTCTCTTCCTCCCCAATAATTTAATTTAGTTGAGCTACTAGGGGTGGATCTAGATAAGAATTAGGTGGTGACGATTCTTCTCTAAAGATAAGGTGTTCCTTATCATTATCATCAAAAATCATAACCTCCTTCTTCTTACAATAAATCTTCGCATCATGGTCCAAAATCCAATCCATACCGAGGATTATATCAAACTCAATCATAGGTATGACGATGAGATATGCGGATAAATAACATTTATGTGCTCTAATGGGGACTGATTCACAAAACTTTATTGCAATGATACTTCCCTTAGGAGTTTTAACAGAAATCTCCCTTGTCAAATCAAATTGGAAATATCTAATTTTCTTAGCAAACTGGGATGATATGGAACAATGGGATGATACAGAATCAAATAAATCATTTTCTAAACTTGAGGAAACCATTAAATTACCCGCCACCATGTCATTCAGAGTTTCTACCTCATAAGTAGTGATAGAAAAATCTTGGCCTTGATCTCCTTCCCTTTTCTGAGGTATGTTCCCCTAACGCTTAGGAAATTTATTTGCGTAATGTCCCATCTCCCTGCAATTTTATCATTTGACATCGATAGCTTCCTTCTTCCATTTGCAATCATGAGTTTGGTGGCCTTTTTTACCACAATTGTAACAGACTCCAATTCACTTCAAGCAAGTACCAGGGTGTTTCTTCCCACATTTACTGCAGGATGGATATTCAAATTTTCCCTTATTCCCCTTATTTCCATTCCCAAATTGATCAGCAGATCTCTTCTTCTCTTTCTTTGCTTTAATGTCATAAGACTTAGAGAATTCCTTTTCTATCTTGATAGCACATGAGACAATGTCTTCGTATGACGAGAGGGACTGTGAGACTAATGCTTGATGGAGAAAGTGTTTTAACCCATCAAAGAAACAATCAATCGTACTTCTTGGGTTACGTATATAATATCCATCATACCTTGATAACCTTGTAAAGTTAGCCTCATACTTTGCGACATTCTCATCCTCCTTTTGTCTCAGACTCCTAAATTGCCTTTCCATTTCTGCTTGATGGTCACAAGGAAAGTATTTTTCTAAAAATAGATCATTTAACTACCTTCATTCCATACTTGATACTTTATCATCTTCCTTCATGTTTTGAATCAATGACCACCATTGATCAGCATCTCCAGTGAGGCTATAAGCTGCCATGATAACTTTTTCCCGTTCACCAATCCCCAAAGCCTAAAATATTTTTTCTAGGGAACTTATCCATTTCTTAGCTACCAATGGATTTGTAATCCCATTGAATATTGGTGGTTTTTCCACATGAAGCGATCTAACATTGATCGTACACGTAGTGGATCAGGGTGCTCTATACGGGTAAGGTTATTATTCATAACCTGAGTGAGTTGTCCCAGTATGGTGATAAGATGATCAACACAAGTTGTATCACCAGATCCACTATAAATATCTTGAGTAGGAGGGAAATACCTACATGGAGTGCATGCATTGATACAATTTCCAATTCTTCCACTAGGTTCCATTTCTAAACAATGTCATAAACTAGATTAGTTTATGAATCAAAATACATAATTCCATACTTATAAAACACTTAAAATAAATTGAACTATTTATGGATAGAGTCCATAATCCTAAAAATGTTTTCATTGAGGATGTATATACTCATAAACCCTTCATAATGGTTTGTAATGAAAATGAAAATTATCCTAAGAATATCCCGCAGGAGTGTTGTAAGAAAGAGTGTAACAAGGACTGTTGTCGTGCACTAGTTCCCATTCGAGTCTAGCTCAAAGTGATGTTTTCAGGTTTTACCCCTAGGTACATCTATGCCAGAGCCACCTCTACCTACTCAAATCTTGAAATGGATGTATTGCTCGGAAAACTCACAAATTCACTACAATACCAATATTCTAGGAAGTTATTCTATACTAATCATCAAAGTCCATCTTAGGTCTATGTTCTCTAATCAAAGATTATCTAAATCTAGCTTCCAAGGTCTGTACTAAACTTTCTCTGATACGAACTGTAACCCCCCGACCCTAGTTACCCAAAGTCGGTGCATTATTACATAACATTGTAATGATCACAAAAGAACATGTCTCGAAAGACCGATTAGTTTAGTAGCCTTGGAAACATTATATATATTCATAAGTCTTACATTACATCCCAAAAATGAAAACTACAATAACATAGTCTACATAGTCCAAACTCATATCTCCTCATACTATCTCTGCAAATCATTTATAAAATACTTCTTCACATCCTAGAAAAAATAAAACATTGAAAGGGGTGAGCTCAGATGCTTAGTAAGGATAACAATATAGCGGAAACATTCATAAATAAGCATAATAATTTAAGGCAATGTATAAACAAAACAAAAGCCTTTTAAACTTGAACTTCATCATCATATGGAAAAGATAAAATGAAATAATGCCATTTAATTGTTCACATGGATATTATAGTAGTCGAATAATCATATGCTATATCAATAACCACTCTTATAATGATGAAATGCATAATGCCAAAATATCATAACAACATAGTCAAGGCCTCATGCCAAGACTACAAATAACATTTTTTCAAGGCCTTCTGCCAAGACACTAGTTTGTCTCATGAGACCTACCGATGCATCGAGTAGCTATAGCGAGCTCCACCCGTCACTTATTAAGTCTAATGCATTACTCATATGAATAGGTTTAAACATGAAATAAACATTCGTATTAAAAATAGCATACGAAATGTCAATAATTTCTCCATAAACCATGAATGGTATAAAAATAACACATCCATAGTCAGACATATCACAAAACCTTCAATACAATATGGATGTTTTTTATCATAATAATAAACTTCAAATAAGGTTAAAATACATCAAAGGATATTGACATAGATAAAATCAAAACTATTTGAGAGAAATATCTCTTTTTATGAAATTATTTAAAAGTCACACAATTATAAATAAAAAATTTACTTTGAAAATATTCTTATAAGCTTGTAAGGCAATATTCAATGATTTTATAATGAAGGAAAATAGCTGCACCCGCTATATAAGTTAAAAAAAACATTCTTACGTTAATTCTGTCGAAAAGGTTAAAAAGGTCCTTGTTTGAAAAAAACAGAAATATTACTTTATAAACTTCATATAAAAAGTCAAAAAGGTTATAAATGATGTTAAAAAATAGTCTGTAAAATAGTAAGAATTTTTTGAAATACATTTTTATGAAACATGGATGTGGATGATTGAGAGGTCCCAGTAGATAATTACGTATAAACAACCTCGGATAATGAAGAGATTGTGAAATAAACCCCTACCTTGTACTTTTCCATGGACGTGGGTACGTTAAACTCTTGTATAATTGTGAAATAATAGTTATTTAATTATACAAGAATCATATACATCAGTATTATATAATATATGATCTTTTAACATTGCTTTATTAATAATATTTTAGTATTATCATCGTTTCGGGTGTTAACTTACACATTTTCTTTTATATTATTTGTTACGTAAGCTGTGTTTGTTATGGATAGGTTCTATCTTATTCATATACAAAATGATATCAATTCCTTAAACATTATTTTTAATCATCAAATGACAATTATACTTGAATGGATACGATGGGGAATAAATCCCATCGCGTTCATGGAAACGGTAGTCCGTACGTACGCACGAGCGACAATATAATTCTTTTGATATTAAAATAATATATAATTGGATAGTATATCATATATATAGAATCATTATCATATTATATTTGTTATTTACATCAATTACACATCATGATCATACCCATCCAAATAATAAAGTTTTGAATAACAATTACACCACGACGTGGAGACGGTAAGTTGTACGTACGCATGTATGGTGACATGTCATTCAAAGGATGGATAAAATACTGAATATGGTCGTAATATATTTATAATAAAATCCCAGTATATAGAAGACAGTAGAGTTATTATTTTAGAATGGAAATAACAAATAATGAAGAAGTTGAAGAAGAAAGGAACTTGAAAGAGGGTGGTGAAATCATTAACTCTTCTTCGGGTTCTTCCTTTCGATTTGATCAAAAGGGATTCTTAGGTTGGCTTTCCGATCAAACTAAGGCCTATAGGTTTTAGTGAGAGATTTTGGGAGGATATTTTGGAAGATTCTGGCTGATAAAAAAGGCTTTGCGGTGTGAATAATTGGTTAGAAGTGGTGTCCTTTTATAAGGGGGAGGATGGGCACCTTAGGAAAAGCTAGAAATATTATTTTATAATAAATTCATATTATGTTTCTAATGTCTTGAAAGTGGTTTATTTAATGTTTAAGGTGGGTATGGGTGTAAAAACACTCAAAAAATATGTTTTAGACAGTTTGGGTCAGTATATTAGCCTTATCTTTTAGTTTTAACTCGTAGTTAATTAGTTTGACCTTTACCATGTCACTTTGTATTTTTATTTTATATAGTTAATAAACTTACTATAAACATCCAAGAGACCCTCAAAAGGTCCATTAATGATAAACCTATCATAATATAAGTCTCTTTGCCGAAACCATAGATTTTTATAAATAGAATATAAAGTAATAATATAATATTTGTTTTAAAAACTCTTTTATGTCAATTTTGACACTATTGGGTATTTTGTTTTTGATAATTTCATAACAATATTATTAATTCAAAAAAATCATATAACCAATATTAATATGTCATATTAGCCTGTAAAAGTAATTTAATTCACAAAAAGTTTCAAATTACATTTATTTGGGTATTTATACTATCAATTATCTTAATATTTCATTAATTAGGTAATTACTGCATCACCATTGTGTCATAAATAAATTAAATCATTTATTTTCTATTAATTATAAATAAAATACCATTATGTAGGAAATATTTTTAGCTTTCTATTTAATATTTATAATCTAATTTATCTTATGTATAACCCTATATTAAAAATGTTTTATTTATTAATCTTTGATTTTTAACTCTTTTAACTCTTCTTTGAATTAAATAATAATAAATGTCCTAATCTAATCAAAGTAGAACTAAATGATAATATTTTATTCCTAAGGTTGTTTTTGGTCGAGATATATTTTTCCAATAGAATTAGGACATGAGTTAGGGTAATATTAATATCATTTTTACCCTTAATTACCCTATTTACTTTTAACCGAGGTAAATAAAAGTAAAAAGTTACTATTCACTGAAAATTATTTTTATCTTATTGAACTACATTTTACTCATTGATATTAACCATGTATCTGTAAATTTTTTAAATTCCACTCACAAAAGTGGTAAAATTAATTTTTATGTGAATTAGCAAATTCTCCTAGGAGATGGGTAAAAGACGGTGAAAAGTTCAATAAAATTTTTATATGTCTAAAATTATTGTAAACTGACTCTAATGAATTACATTGAACTTATATAGGTATTAAGTATCTATTTTGGCCTAAAATAAACTTAAATAAAATAAATAATTATTTAAATAAATATTCGGTTTTAACCAATAATTCAGTGTTTTTCAGTATTCATCAAAAATTGAATGTTTTCAGAAAAATACCAAAAATTAACTCTAGGATAATTTAGATATTCTGAATCCAAAAATGAAGTCCATTTTGGAAGATAAAATTCATAAAATTTCAAAAAGTTGGTATTACTATTCATAACGACTAGTTTGATTGGTTGTGGTGTGTGTTAGAACTCGAAGATGCGTACAATACACGCTACTGTATTATTCAAAGAGAAGCGTACCGTGGAAGATTGGGGTGTTACAATAGGAGTATAAGCTATCCATGTAGAAATCATGCATTTGATAGGAGAATTTTTTTTTTGTCACAAGGGTCAAAAACCATGTCATACATAACTCCATAGAACCATAATTTACACATCCTAGGAGATTCATATAATATGGACATATTTCATACACAATATGATTTTTCATTTGAGATAAAATAAAAATCATGGAATTTTTCATTTACACAATTCCTGCCATTAATTAACAATAATACACAATCAAATTCATTATCCAATAATATTATGCCCAAAATATCATTTTCATGACTATATATCATCAATAAAAAGCATATAAATGGTGTTTTTATGAAAAAAAACATTTATATAATTCACCTCCACTAGTATACCACATATTCATGACTTTTTTTTAATATTGTGGCCCCATAAATTTATAGTGACACCCCATATCCCAAATAATGAAAGATATCATTGATAAAAAATATCCATATTTCAATTGTTCATAAATCTGGGAACTCATTCATCAAATAATAAGCCATCAGGAAGGATAGTTGTATATATAAAAATAATGATGGAAATGAATAATGTTCATTAAATAGTTTTATTAGTAAAATATTCAATGAACTCTCTACTGTTCATGTTGTGTTGAACCACTATCGATAAAGAATGCATAGATATGGATTTAACTAAATATATAAAATAAAATAAATTTTCATGAACTTTTTTTGGAGTTAATTTTTTATTAAAAAATTTTATTAGCTCAAAAATTATATATACATTCGAATATGATATTAAATAGTGATCCCTAAAAAATTTGGATTTATCCATAGTGATAATCATTTCTAAAAAATCTTCACTGACATTTCTTGACAATGATTTCTTGGTCAGCACACTTAATCTATAGACCACTATATTGTCCTTTGTTTAATTTCATCTGAAACTACAACACATTTAATCTAAGACAACTATTATGAAATAATAGTGATTAAATATTGTTAATAGGAATTTTTGTCAGATATAATTTTTATTAATAAGGAATTAATTAACTACCATAATATACACCAATGGTAGTAACTCATATTGAATCTAATGTGAAATTATTTTACACCAATCCTTAGGTAAACCCACTAAAACAGATGAAACAATTTCATTGATTTGATCTCCTTGGTCCTTATATAGAGGCAAATTACCAAATAACTCATCATTTTGTATTCTCAAACAAAATATATCAATTTACATTTTGTATATTACCAATGATTCTCTGTCATGGTGAAACAATTTAAAATTACAAGTGTACATCATAAAAATTACTATTATAACTATTATAGTTATTTAGATAAAATAATTTCATTGATTTATACTCCATATATTCAACGCATTTATTTCAAAAATGAAATGTATCTAGGAAAAGGTGAGGGTTTCAAACCCAAAACTAGTTTCCAATACCAATTAGTGATCAGAAATGTTCCTATGACTGCACAATACACACACACACCGAATATATATATCATTAATAATGATTCCTTTTATTTATATCCTCAACCCACTCTATGAACTAAATGTGGGTGGAATCTGCTATAATATCCATCTCACCCTAGTTGATTACATATTATGTGTCATAAAGTTATCCCATAAATTATTGGATATGAAATACTTCATGATCCCAATTCAGTTGTGGGAGATATTAATGGATGTAAATTTTTTCCATATAAATAAATAATTTTTAATAAATTGATGAATCATAGTTTAAACATGATCCCATATCAAAATATCTACAATCCAGGATGTAGTGAGGACATCAAGAACACATGATCTCTAACATTGAAATAAATAGGACTACATCATCAACATTTGTTAGATATACATTGAATATAAGCAATCCCCATCATAATTTTGTTCTCAAATAGCTTCTCGATAATCATAAAAAAAATCTATATAAAAATCATATATACCTCCTCAATATATTTCTTATAAAATGGTGACATAAAATGTCTAAAAATGTTCAATTATAATGGTAGAGTGCTAGTTATTTTTGTATAAAAATGAATTAATCAAAAATAAAACTCCAATATATGTATTAAAAATAAAAAAATCCTTCAGTATAACCTCAAGGTAAATAATGGTTTTCTGTATCTATTAAAAAATAAAATGGTATAACATAACAATAATTTATAAGATAGTAACTAATAACTCATAAAATTTTCTCAACATCTAGAACATGAATCAATAATTCTAATTGGAAATTATTATCCAGTTTATACAATGTAATTTTACATATTCCTAAAAGTACAGATGTCAAATTATCTTCATTGAACACCACATAAAAATTGTATTGGTGGTAAATTACATGATATAAATGTTGAGGAAAAATTATTTTAGAAATTCTATAAAAATTAATTCAAAATACCTCCACACATACACTATACGTCATAAAATAATTGTGAGGACTTGTTTGGAGTTGTTTTTATCCATAATTAGATGATGGTATATACAAAATTAGACATAATCAAAAACTCTAATCATAATAATAATCCACCAAAAATTTATTCTTCGGTTTTTTGTTTATATTTATAACACTGCGATATTCTTCTAATGTGGGTGTAAGGAAATCCATAAACAGATAACCAGACATCATTAATTAATGTCTTTTACTTACTATAATGATGATAACAAACTCCCCACCTTGAGAATTTCCATATACTATATCATATAGAAATATACAGTGGTCAAAAATACCAGAATAACTTTTTCCCTAGGGAATAATTCAATTGATATAAATTTAGTTGTACCAAAATGAATAAATAAATATTTAACACTCATATTTTTTCCATTAAATATCATTGAGGAGAACTACATAAATACATTCTACAAAAAATAAATAAGGCACATAATTATAGAAGTATAATCCACCATATATAACTTACGTAATGTATTGAAAATCATAATGTCAAATTTCTACTGCAGCTCTAAATAATTCCTAAATCATAGGTCAATACATATCATGGTGAAGTCATAATTATCTCTTTTAATAGATATTGACTATGAACAACTCATTGAGATAGTAGTGCCTCTATGGAGTCAAGGAAAACACTTCCATTACCAAATCAAAAATATCTTTCAAAAGTATTTTTAGACGCAGACTATATTATCTGGACCCATATCAATGTAGACCATTATCTATATAATAACATGAATAATTTCTTCTCCATAGACTTCATAAAAAAACTATAAAAATTTCTCCAATGTACCTTAGAACAATAACCCATAGAAACCTCTATTTTATTTCATCGATATATTTTTAACATCATTGAAATTAATTTAAATGATTACCCAATTATTAAAGTGTAATAACGAGTGTAGAAATAATATAAATGTATATGAAATATCTAGACTAATATGTTTCCATCCCTTGGAAATTTTAGACATTGATGGAAGCCTTGAGGGTCTTTACAAAAACAACTATATTTATCATCATAACATCATTGTTAACTACAAAATCTATGATGACAAGACTGATTAATTAATACTATTGATATGAAAATTTTCTATTTGAGGTATTTCTATATTGGTTAGTCGCGCAATTAATTTCAAGTACATTAATTTCATGCACAGGGTGATGATCAAATAAAACTAGATAAAATTCATTTTCATTAATGAAAAATACTATAAATTTACCTAATAAGTGATTGATGGTCTAGTTTATGCATAAATAACAAAAAGTAAAATATTTCACCTTATGTGGAATTGAAATAAAATCATTTTTTCCTGATGAAATCTAAATTTTTTATCGAGGATATCAACAAAATACCTAGAAATAAGGCTATTATTAGACATAATATTTATATTAATATAAAATGAATCTTGTTTTATCTATAAAATGTGGTTATTGATCTTAATAAATTCTTAAGATTTAATGGAATTCACCTAATTTTCTTTCTATCATAAAAAAATGCTCAATATCATGGAAAACTAATATAAAAACAATATCGGCGATGCCAATGGAGACACACTAGTTATGATAAAAGATAAGTCTTCAATATGGAACTCTAAAAACACTATCATCACCATGAGCTTAGAAATACTAATTTCACATGAAATATAAGATTTCAAGATGGTGTTTGGGTGAAATTCATTTTCGAAATCATTATCACATGTTGGGTGAAAATGAGGTACATCCTCAAAAAATATAACCATATATACTTTTTAAAAAATATGATGTTTTCCATCAAGATCATCCTAAAAAAATAAAAAATTAAATATTATACGTTCAATTGACTAAAAAGTTCCATGCAACAGAATTTTTCATCTTTAAAAAATTTCCTATATGAAAATGAATGAAAACCATACTCTATCTCTTTGAATTGAATATATCAATCAAGTGGCTCTGTTATATCAGGATATAAATATAGAGACTCATTCCATTCCTAAAATGAAACCATGGGTCCTCATCTCTACCACTATAAAGTCCCATGATACCATCTATCCAATATATTTAATCACACATCCTTGAAAAATGTGGTTGACTGTTTGATTACATTATGTAATATTCTCTTGATATATAGTTAGGATATGGGATCAAAAAGTATTTTGGCTTCCTAAATTTGGGGTGTGGTATAATTTTACTCAATTGGGTTTGTATATGTGAGTACATGTTCTAGTGTAGAGGATGCACATGTTTTATGTTCAATCAGGTTTGAATTATTCTATTGATCAACCTTTAACACATATATCGAGATGAAAACATAGGAAATAATTCCATAAACCGTATGTAGAAAAATTTGTGATAGGGGAAGGATTTTATTATAATATCATAAACCTCTAATTATATCATTGAACACACCACTAGTTCATCTATCGATGAAGATACCCTATGTAACATCCTCTTTTCCTCTTGGAGGTTCTTGATTGAATCACAGGATTTCCTGTTGTTGTATGATGGGTAAAGAATACAACATTCATGTGACATCATCCATTATTGGAATAAAAAAAATCATTTTCACTAAATATATCTTATATTATTGTTTTCGAGTACTATTAATAGGTATTTGTATTCCCCTATAATGGTTAACCTAATGACTATTTTTAAAATTATATATATAATTATTTTTTATTACAGTAACTACAATTATAATTACTATCATTTTACCTTATTCCAAAAATATCATTATATATAAATAAATATCATTATCCCTAAAGTAGATGGAGGTGTAAATGGACACAACATTGGATTCAATGCCTATATAGAGTATCAAAATTAATATCCATGATTGATTGAATCAATCATTTAAAACTATGGGAGAGCATATCAGGAGGTTATTGAATCTATATAGAAACTATATAATAGTAATTTCATTTTTCTAGATCTCTAGTAGCTTTATGAAACTTATAGACCTCAATCTTGTCATAAAATACTCCTAACAAAATAGATTCTAAAACTCTTATAATTTAATAGTTTATTTTATCATGTTTTTAGAAGATAGAGTACCATGAGTGACTCACTATTCCATGGATAGCGATTTATATTGAAATAATAATATTATTAGAAAATGTTACAAATAGTTTTCATAATAATATGATATCCCCATGAAATTAAATATCTATAAATTGATTAGGATCACTAATGAACTATGTTAAACTATATTGATGGTACTCATAATGTGTGTTATACATATGTGAACCCTCATAAATTCCTAATTAAATTATTTTATGATCGACATATAGAGTAATTTATTCCTCTACTAAGATAGATTTGTAATATTACTATAAAACATGTTAATGTACTTCTCCCCTAATTAATAGCAGGGATATCTCATGATCATTTCCACGAAATAAGTCATCATTTATTAGTTTTAAAATTATTGGAGGAACAATATATGTATAAAAAGCTCTGAACACTACCTCAATACCCTTACCTGTAATATGTGTGGAGGTATCACATATTTGATATGAAAACCATGAAAATTAAACCAAATCAAGTGATATGACCTAAGAAGGACATTTAAATCAATGGAAAATTACAGTATGATGAATAGAATGTTCACTTTTTCCCATTAACAATTGCATTTTATTTTTCAGTTTAAAAAACCTTATCAGAGTCCTTATGAATGGATATGTCAATCAGAAGACCCAAACAGTATTCTGTTGCATTGAATCTAAATTGTGGACCTCTTTAATATGTTTTAATTGCTTCATACACTTATCCTCAATAAAAAACCTATATCAGATTGTAGAATCTAGAACCAATTTAATAGAACATTAAAATAGTATATAAAACATGGGATCCCACATTGTCTAAAGGTAAAAATTTTGGCAAACCCATGAAATCATCTAATAATTAAAAAAACAATATATGATATACATGTAAATACACCTGAAATATATAATAAATTTATTAAACATTAATATTCATATTCAAATTATTAATTAAAATACAATAATGTGTATGAGAGAAATAAATTCCCTAGTGACCTAATATATTGAAAGCTCAATCATCATTTTTAGAGTCATTAATTTAAAAACAATCCGTAGGCAAGAAATTCATCTTCTCATATAACCTCATTGTTCTATTAAGAACTACCAAAATCATATCCACTAATGTCACCACTATTGAATTTATATTTATCATAGGTTATGAAATGTGTGGGTTAAATTCCAGAATAATATGATTTTTTTCATACTCAGTATGAATCAAAAAATATAAAAAGTTAGAAAATATGAAAATTCATCTTTAAACCATAATGGTATGATATAATGAAGAATATATACAATTTAAATGAAAGGAACTTGAGATGTTGAAAGATATGAAAATCTGTAAATATCATTCATAGAATAATCAACCCCCATGTAGGAACCCTTGATTCTTAATAAAATCACATAGAAACCCATATCAACTTTCTATGTACAAATTGGTGACCTTCTTCATACATATATAAACATGTTCCTCAATGGAGAACTAAAGACCCCATTCAATTTTTTATTTGGTGCACATTATCACCATGTGGATATTATATACCCAAATGGGTAGAATTACCCTCTAAAATATAAGTGGGAATGTACATAATATGATACCACTATGGAACCCATACTCATAAAAAGTAAACTCTTAAAAAAACATTCATAATATGTCATTGAAACAAAAAAAGTGTAATTGGAAAACAATATCTATAAAAATAAATCATTGGCAGTGACCGTTAAGAACATATATCTCTCAAAAAATCCATGATCTTGTAATTTCCATTTTTTTCACCAACATAAGATGATGAATTGAAAATTTATATATTTTTAGGGTTTCATAATATGTATACTTAATATGTACATCCCTAAAACCCCTAAATAAAATGTGATGAAATAATATGAGATACTAATGAATTAAAAATTAATATAAATCACCACATATCATATAGTCTATGTTCATAGACTCACCATGTCTCTCCAATAATGAATTAAATACATGTAATAATATAATATCAATCATATCTAAAAAAGTTATTATACTATGAAACCAATTCCCCACTTGTATCCCTTTCCCATCCCAACAACCCACATCCTAAGACATCTATCAGCATCAAACCACATGTGTGAAAGAAATCTGTATAATAATTGAAACCTTATGTTTAATCTAATTTGACCATCAATATCCCCATCTCTATTTAGTATCCATGTATGATAAAAGAGGCCATTATAGAATGTACTAGTTTTACATTACCTTATTATGTCACAACTAGTACACAATATACATAAAATCAAACTTTTTATATTATATAGGGAAATACTTGTGTTTGAAATAACGTAAATTTATTATAACCCTATACACACTTATATATTAAGATAAAACACATGAATGTTATCATTTAATAATAAAACATGACTAGAGAGTAGTGGAAATGTGTAATCAACCATATATCTGCACTAAATATGATATTGCCTATAACACACCCATATTCCACTGGGACTCAGCCACTGCTCTTAAATTCGTTGTTTGAATTTAAATTCACATAACATAATAAATATATGTATATCTCACCAATAACACTAATATAAACAATTATCTATAATCTCAATAACACGAATCTCATCTCAAATACCCAACCATCAATGATAAACTCTATATAAAAAATTTCAAAGCAATATACATTAATTTATTATTTATATTGACCATTTCTTATTAAATAACTACCAACTGATTAATCATTCATCAATAATTTAACTCCCAATACCATTAGATTAATCATTTAATATTCATTACCATTCTATAATTCTAGGTAATCTAGTAAAAATATTAATATATCATTTTATATTCATAGATTAAGACCAACCAATTTTATGAAGATGAACGAAAGGGAACATAGAAAACAATAAAATCCACAAGCATTCCATAAATATAATAAAAATATTAACATGAAAAATTTATTTATTTTAATTTATAAAAATGGAAAATTTAGGATTTATTTCACTCAATAAGTTATATTAACATTCTCGACACCACAATGCATGTCACCTTCCATCCCACCACCAATGGTCACATCTACTACCACAACCCCCATCACATAGAGTAATTAATTATGAAACTAACAAACATCATTGTATGACATGTAACAACCCCGACCCAAATAACTAAGAGTTGATGCATGCTTTTTTAATTTGAAAAAATATACAATAAATCACACCCAAAAGGAGAAATAATTCAGCTATATTGGTTAAAATTATCCATATATAATTTCCATAATAAACATGAATAAATAAATTAAAAAATAATTTTTTTCTACAATATCATTATTCCTTCATATATATCCTTTCCAATCAATCATAATACACTTACTAGATTATTCAAAAATGAAATAAAATATGGGTGAGATCAAATGATTAGTAAATATTGTGTACATCAAAATATGCGATGAATAAATAATTATAATCAACATGGAATTTAAAGTAACCTAACATAGTTTCTATTTACACAATTTGGCTACCCTATATAGATAAGCAATAATAAATATAGTAGGTTAAATAAATGAAAACACATTACATTTAATCAAATAACTGATAATGAAATACATCTAGATATAACATCATTGTGATATTATCATGGATAATAATAATTTATTTATTAATGAAGGAAAATAATATATAATTGGCATCAGTATCTAAGGGATCTTGAAAACTCTACTTTCAAGATCCTTCTCATTATGGTTTAAAAATGACGTGTAGGTATAAAACTAAAATACATTTTGGGAATGATATCCAATTGAATCATCTCATAATAATACCAATTCAACTAGGGGCTATTATAACATAGAACCACTCATAGTTTCATGATCAACACATATATCAAATATAAAATTTAATTCATGAAAAAGATTTCTTACAAATGTTTTTATTTATTAAGAAATATAAATTTTTAATAATTTCTCCATTAAATAATATAACATTTCTAGTAAAATACAACATATATATATATATATATGATTTATGATTTGGGTAATAACAATTTCCAGGATAAATAATATTTATTTTTAAGGGAAATTTTTTATTGGATGATAATAATAATGTAATATTTCAATGGAATGTTAATGATTACAAAAATTAATCAAGAAATATAATGTCAATACATTTACTAGTGAAACTGATCAAAACGAATATAAATACATAATTAGGATGGTTTAAATAAAATACGTCAGTAGAGGATAATGACTACAATATATTTATGATTTCATTTAGGAATAAAAAAAATTCAATAAAATCATTTTCGAGGAAAATAAACATATCATATTAAAAATACATTTAAAACTAAAAGTTGGAAAAATTAAAATTTTCTATGAGTAAAACCTTTTAAAATTATAAAGTAATCATTTAAGCATTGAGTGTTCCCGACGTCATGAAATTCCATTCATTCCATACATGTTAAAATAAATATTGATTTCACTTTTTTGATAAAATTATAGTGGTTATTGTATGGAAAACACTTCTAGGATTCCATTCAGTATTAATTTAAATATATTCAACCATCAGTAAAAAAGTCTTTAATAAATAATTTTTAGATCATTTAAAAAATATACATTTTTTAGAAAACATGTTTTTTGAAAGAAAATGATTTTCAACTGAGTGGATAAATAATGGTTGATTTTATTAAAAAATTTATCTCAATCATATTAAGTAAAATAGAGAGGAATATTTCACTTTTAATTGAATGTATTAGGATTATAAAAGTTAAACATTAAATTGTATGATTATAAAATTAATAAATAACATCATTTAATAGAAATTCGGGTATTAAAAATATTCATTACAATTAGACGTCGAAATAAACCATTAAAAACATTTTAACCTTTAAGTGATAATTAATAAATATATAAAGTATTCCAATCAAATTTAAATTCACTTAAAAAAGAAGAAAAAACATATGATATAAAAAATTAATAAAAAACATAACCATATAATTTAAAATAGGATGAAGAAATAATATAACCTAGTGAAAAGAAAGTGTGTTATTAAATTCCATACCACATTATTATTTTAATATGAGAACCCATTAGATGAAATAGTCTAAAATAACATATAAAAAAAATTATAATGGATTATTAACTATAAAAAATTAAAATGGGTTAGTATATACACAATATAATAGAAATTATTGGAATAACATTAGAATATGCCTCAATGAATGGAAATTTAGGAAAAGTCCATTATCTCACACATCCTTTTGGTTAAATGTTTTTAAAATTGTGTATAATAGGGTCAATGTTGTTATTAGTTTATTAAATAATGATAATAATATTTATAACATCATATATGATTCTCTTATCACAATGTACTACCCATTTGTATATAGTATTTTAATATTTTAAATAGTTCGTGTGTTAAATTCCTTGGTATGTCATGCTTGTTTTATCGTGAATGATCCCATTATCATGAATTTTAAATAGTTCCATCATATAAAAAAATATTATAATTTTACAAATTTTATATTCACTCATTATGTACAATTTTAAAATCATTTTATAAATTAGAATAGGGATAATCAATCACTTCACATCACAGACACTGTAGGTCGTATGTACATATGAGAGACATTATTAATTCCATATTGGGTTTATGGGTAGTGAATTATGTGAGAAATGAGTGTTCTATAATAAATATATTTTCATATATATCACATATATTCATTTATTTATCCTTATTATATCCCATGATAAGCATACATGAAATAAATTTACATCATTTTGATAGATAGTAATTTTGCATACACATGAGTGACAATATAATAATCTATATGGATAGGATAGTAAAAACAAATACATGATTTTATATCTAATAATTCATAATAGGATCATAAATATTATATTTATACACTAAATAAATCATTATATAAAATCTTGAGTTGCATTGATGCCAAACGAGTTACATCGGTTCCTGGGGAGGTACTCAGCTGGACACATGATCAACAATTAAATTTCCCATTTAATAGAGTAGGAGATTGTTAATTTTTATTTAATGAAGATATAAACATCCCAGAATACGATGATTTTTTTATTATACTATCATTATTGAATATTATTATGAATATGGGGGAAAAATAAAAGATGATCATTTTAGAAATTTACATCTTCTTCAAATGACCAATTTAGGTGAAAAAATCCTTCCTATGATGGTATTATAAAAATAAGAATAGATCAATATGGTGTTCCTGTGATTGTTTAGGTGATTTAGTATTGATTCATCTAACCTAACTACCTTTGTTAGATGAGGATGGGAGGATAGGGCTGCCCATCTAACCAATGTAATTTTTTTAATTCTTCTAATATTCTTAATATTAAAAAATAAATATGATCATATTAGATAATATAAATTATGTTGACTCCAAATATTAAATACAATTTTAAAAAATCAACACTTAGTAGTGGTAGAATAAAATTTAAAAATATACTAGAAGATTTGTTGGAAAAAATAGATTTTTCCAAAAAATAAATTTTCAAAAGTGAAAGAAATTTTAATATTAACATTTAATATGAAATTGATACAAAAATATAACTTTTATTTATTATAATTTAATTTAATGAATTTTTCATTATAAAAATATAAAATATATTTTCTAAATGAAATTAATTTAAATGAAAAAGTATTCTTCAATAAATATCAGAACATTAAGTATTAATTGAAAAATGATATATTTTATAAAAATTAAGAAAAATTAGCTTTAATCTAATTATGATACTATAATTAAAAAAATTATGTTAATTTCATCAAATGAAATTTAAATATTGGTAAAAATTAATTTTAATTTATCTATATTATGATCGACTCTTTCATCTGTTAGAAATATAAAATATTGTTGATAAAAATTATTTTTCATTTTTAATGATACCTATTTTATTTCTAATAAATATATAACCATAATTTTCCAAAACTATATATTCCGTCCATACCCACCAATTATATGTCAATATTATAACGATATTCATTATTAGTTTTCAATTAGTATTGTGGTTGTGTTTTCTAAAACCTCTAAAAGATAATATATTTATTTAAAATTAAATATATCATAAAGTCTCACGGTGTTACATTCTCATATAAGATCTATTTTTTGTGTATCATATAGAATAAAACCAAAAAATGTTCTTTAAAATTTTCACTATATTAAATTCTCACCATCTTAAACAGATTGTGTCCTTCAAATTTACACTTAACCATGGTAGTCAAGGGTTTAATAGTTTGAAATAACATTATTGAAAAACCCCAAAATCAAAAATTGTTTTGTAAACATCCTCCAGATAAGATACAAAAATTAAAAGGTCAACATGAGTACCAAAATACAAGGATTACAAGTTGGTGGAAATAAGTTGGAAGTTTATATATGAACATGAAATAAAATAATAATACCTTAATAATTAGATAACAGACGTTTATCACAATAATTTTAATTACGAATATAAATTCATCCACTATAGAACCATAAATTTAGGATGAGTCAAAACACAATTGATTCATCATAAATAATGTTAATAGCATTACTTTTTTGATTCAAGAAATATTTCTTAATGTATATGATATATTTTTCTATTTATGTCAATATGGAAATATTATTTCTAGATGTATATATATTTCATAAAAAGAACATCATCCTTGGGTTTTTATTCAATAAATTTCCATATCATATCTCACACTATGAAAATAATATTGAAAATTGATTTTTTATGCTTGATGAACTAAAATTTACATTATGCATATCATAAAATCCATTAAAATTGTCAAATGTACTTCCAATAATTTCTAAATATTTTCCAAACCTAATATGGTTAGAAAAAAAATATTAAACTGTAAAACTTAGTAGTAACACCACTATTTATTCATTATTATTTATCTACAAAATCAATTAGGTAAAATCAATTACATATTTACCAAAAAATCATCTATGTTTACAGTGGGCTATAAACCCTTATCATCCTTTAGTTGTGGGTTCAATCCCTATTTCTTTTCTAGATGTGAAGCATTGTCAATAGATATATTGGTTTCCAATTTTATAAAACCATATTAATATAATTCCTATAAATTACTTGAATTGTGATTATCCATAATTACTACAACATAATGGGAATAATATTAAATAAAGGTTTCCAATAAATTTAATGTTATTTCCAAAATATATATAAGAGATTAATTTAATATTAATATTGTTTATATACTAAATTAATATGTATTATTTCCATAATGTTTTCCAAAAATGTCCTTACCCTTCTATATTCCTTCAAAATATTTTTTCAAAATGGGGGTATAAGGATTTAAACATATGGTAAAACTTAATATTATAAACCAATGATGGTATACATAACTCATATTTTAGTGTATAAATATATTATTTTACGATATGTTCCAATCCTTAAATATTTTATGATGTATATAACTAAAATGCCATTGGTAAAAAAACCAATACTATTTTTTTATATAATCCTTATACTCAAATACTTCATCCAATTTTTATTAACATAAGTCCTTCCATAGTATAGGGGTTTAATCATTATAATATGGAATTGACTTGTATAACTCTTAGGTGCCATATATTTATAAAAATAAACTGTAAATGGATATTTAGGATGTAATTTAATTCCTTCCACCATACTCTTCATTTTCCCTTAGCAATTCATTGAAGTAATCCCTTAATTACAACACATAATAAATTTTACCACTCTCTTGAGGTAAAATCTTGGGTGTCTCTTTACGCATTTAAAAAATGATGTAAATCATTCATTATTTCAACTATGGTCTCCAAAACTTGAGAACATTGGAAAAACCATCCGTTTATTTTTTGGTGAGTCCAAGAATTCATTAAGGTATATTTCTTTATTCATATTTCAATATATCTGATTATGAATGATCACAATATCATTAACTCTTATCATTTTCTCATCTGGATTCTCATTATCTCAAAATTATACTTTTTGATCAATGTTAACATGAATCCTTTGGATTGCATCCATAGACTACAACAAAAAATAATTCTCCAAATGAAAATATTTGTATTGGTAGAACCATATAATAATTTAGAAGATTTATAAGTCATTACCCCATAATTTCATCCTATGATACCTGAGGATTATCCTATACCAATCATTGATATGAGTAAGGCATTATATCTGGCTATCCATGTGTTTATTCTTCCTCCCACATTACTTGAAATCAGGACCACTAAAAAAATATTCCACTTAGTAGCATGATGTGTACCATAGTTATTTAATTAAATTACTTTATTTGTTCATTCTGTTCAGGATAGTTTCTCTCTATAAGATATATCTATGGTATTACAAATTGTTTTGATATATCATTTTTTCTATTAATTATATAAAATAATCTTGTTTTTTTGTTAGTAAATATATGGAAACTAAGAATAATGTATAGGGACAGAGACCATGGTTAGTGATACGAGTGATATGCTTTGGGATAAGGATAAAATCCTATGAGATCCTTATGTGACCCCTTGGACTTGTTCTAATTTCGATATGTTTATAATGTTCCTCTTATTATAGAGATAAGAGACTGAATGTTTGATGATTGAAATTAGTAGCTTGTGTTTTTTTAAGAAAGACCACTATGGATACATTAAAGTGATGGGAATTTAATATATGGAAGATTTATGACATTCTCAAAATTTTATGTATAATAAAACTCTCTTTGTAAATAAATACTATGTGATTTTTATTCAAATTTTACATTTATCAGGAAAAATACTAATTGATTATTTATAGTATAATATTTATAGTCCTTAAAAATTTGAGAATGTTACATTTATACCCCTCTATTATATTATCATCCTAAAGAAGTATCCCTATATTTAAATCATTCATAACACATTCCACTAAGTTCCAATAACACAATCCCACTCTGACATATATATAGCAAGACATACATTAAAAAAATATTCAAATTATAACAAGTTAAAGGGATAACAAAGGTATCTCCATGTATTCTACCCTTAACCCAATGAGTAACCCTCATATGAATAAACATGGTCCCTATAAATATAAATTAGTCATAGTTTTTACATATGTACTAGGAGAAAAACATGATCAGTTTAATATCTAGTGAACTGACGAGGAGCATACTCGATGCCTGGTGTAATGGAAACTAGCATGTTGGACATGATTCCTAGGGAAATCCATAATTAAATCATCCACAATTCCATGAGTATCCGAAACGAATGATTATTTATTCATATTTTTATATTGGTCATTCTTGACATCTTTTATTATTTATCTAATTTTCATAGAGCCAAATTAGTTGCAACAAGGGTTCGTGGTTGCTTGGTTAGTGCACCACCACTCAATTTCGAATTGTATGTTCACTTAAATGTTTCATATTTACTATTATTATGTAATGGAAATGTGCACATAAATACACATGGTTTAGGATGAATTGGTGTTTTCATACTATGTATTTTACTAGAACATTACTTTGAAATTTTGGCATACCTATATGTTTCATGAGGGATCTTGATAATGGAAATGGCCCCTTGGTGGATGGATGAGAAAAGGATAAAAAATCATGTAGCAGACCCAGAAGGACTTCAAATGAATCCTTACTTTATTTACTTAATTTATATTCTACTTTGTTTATGGGACATTACTTCCACATTGGGAGAAATTTATTTTTATTCCATGTTTTGTTCAATTTTCATATTTACTCTAATTTTGTGTATTATATTTTAATAGTTATACTTTAGATATTTGTTTCTTCTATGAATTTTGATTGTTGTAACAATATCCCCACTATTCCACTTGATCATATAGTATATAGTCAAAAAATTCTTTAATACGAAGAGGCATACATGAGGTCTTGTTTAAATCATGCTCTGAATCATTCATTTGGCCCAAGATGTCACAAAATGGTATTTTGGTTCCAAGACTCACTAACTTGTGTATTCTCTTTTCTTACATTTTGGATATCATATATAAGTGATTGGATGATTGTGACTCGGGAAGGGTACATGTAACTATGACCAACCTTATCTTTATTGTGGACCTCCATGTTTCTAGAAATTGAATATTTATGTCTGACTTTTACTATTGATTCAATTCACCTCATATGATTAAAATGATGTTTTTGTGTGATTTAAAACATTTCAGGTGAGTTCATGAATTTTACTGGGAATTTAGGTTCACATTCCATATATATACTTTTTTTATTGTATTGTATTGTATTTCATTAGATAAATTCCTTGATTTGGGTTGGCTATTTGGGATATTTTCTCTTTATATGATATATATTTTATACTCTACAATGTTTTGATAAATCTTTACTATCATTTATTAATTGAACTGATCGTGTTGATATTTATGTACTTATATGTGATTTTTGACTAACATAGAGTAAAATAGAACATAGTTAGTGATATGAGGGGGGTTACTTGGGTTAAGGGTAAACTCCTAGGAAAACAATCAAGGATCATATAGACTGGATATAAATAGGATATATTCCTAATTTAACACATTTTATGGAGTCATGAGAGTTGGAATCTGATGTTCGAACTAAATGGCCCACATTGTTCGAGCATTACTATGAGAGATAATTCAAGGGACTAATAATTTAATAGATTTGGATAATTTAAATGACTAAAATTTTTATTTATTATAAAACCCTCATGGTAAATAATTAATGAGTATCTTAGAGTGAAAAATGTAAATTTTTAGTAATAATCAATTAAAAATCATTTAAAGGCTTTATTTATGGGTAAAGGCAGAGTTAACACTTTATATTATTTTATAGAATATTTTTGGAGTTAGGAGATGAGATAGACATGAATTCCTAGGCCCGTAAGGCCTCAATATTGACTTCATAAAAATGTCAAATATATTATATTATATTACAGTGATGTAAAAATATATATCATATCCTATGTTATGCCTGATAAAAATTAAACCCCTATTAAGTCATAGATGTAGAGTTTACCATAGGTATGACATAGTATTTATGTACATCAAGAGTTTGGTCAAAACACATGTAAGAACCCGGTTCTTATCTTTGAGGTACGAGTTTCTTCTTTTCATTTTCCTTAAGTGTTTTTGAGAAAATATGGAAAATGGAAAAGAATGCTAAATTTCGAAACTACACGCCGTTTATTTTTTCCACACGCCATGTACTTTTGGTCGTGTTGGGATAAGTACACAAGGCGTCTAGCCTCGCCGATGACGAAGGGTGTAGGAACCAACTACACGCCGTGTAGTGATACTTTAAATGCCATGTAGTCAGTCGGCAGGTTAAAAATGTAAGGTGGTGGAGTCGCCGCCAGCTGGGTGGCAGTACACGTCATGTACTTGGGAGTACATGCCATGTACTCTTGTCGGCAGATGAACAGTGTGGCGGTGCCGCCAAATGAACAGTTAAATGAAAGGAGTACACATCATGTACTTTGAAGTACACGCCGTGTACTTTGTTTTCGGGCTTAAAATAGGCAGTAGCCTCCTCATTTGGCAGAGGAGGTGTTTGAGCCTTTTTGGAGCCAAAAGAGGAGGCCAGATCTTTGAAGAACCGCCGGGCGTTCGTCTGAAATCCGATTCCGTCTTGGACGATCCCGTTGGAACCGCACGGGTAAGGGCTTCCACCTCCTTGGTTGGTTCTTGCCAATTCTTCACCTAACGTAAGTTACTTATGTTTGAATGGTTTTTGTTCTTCGTCAGATCTACGTCGTTCTTGGGCGTTTCTGGAGTCGGCGTTCGGGTATAGCGTTCGTTGGCGTTTGAGGTAGGTGGATTTGTGTTCATTTTCCAACTGTCGTGCGTTTTGTGCGTTTTCGAGCCACGAACCCATGTTGGGGTGTCGTGTGGATGAGGTTGTTTCTATATTTAATGCCTAGAATTTCAAAGGTGATTAAATTTTTATAATAAAATGCTGTTTGGGATCATTTCATGGATCCGGAACCACCCCAGGGGTGTGTTTCTCTGTTTAGCCGTTTGGCCAGGATACCCGAGGGTATGCCTTCAATGTAGTAATTGTAAGAATTGCCTTGAGAGGAATTGCTTGTTTACTGCATTTTGATATGTTGGTCATGGCCCGGTTACCTATATTAGCCTGAGGGCGCGACTATATTAGCCTGAGGGCGTGACTGCATTAGCGTGAGGGTTGTCGTTATTCCGCCTGAGGGAAACCTTTCATGCCTGAGGGCTTGACTTCTGTGCCTGAGGGCGACACTTCATATGCCTGAGGGTGAGAATTCTGTTACAATGCCTTAGGGCGAGATTCTGTATAGCCTGAGGGTGTGGTTCACTATATTAGCCTGAAGGCGAGATACGGGTTGGCCTGAGGGCGTGGTGCTATTAAGCACAGAATGATACTAAATTAAATAAATTAAATGAATAATAAAATGGCAATTTAATTGTTAAGTTAGTTACTTTTGAGTACTACTTACTTTATTGCATTTTACTATTTCACACTGTTGTTGCATGCTTACACGCAGTTGAGCACGGGCCTTTGGTGGGTGCCTATTGAGATATATTTCTCACACCCTGTTTGGGTCACGCTTTTCGGCCCAAACAGATTACGTTGCTGCATGTGTAGATAGGGGAAAGAGTCCCTATACAGGTACTTGACTGTTGCTGAGGAGTAGGAGGGCATGGGACCGAGCCTAGGCTCGCGATGCCACTGCTAGCTGTTTTGCTTGCATTACTGTACTATGTTTTTCTGCTATATTGTATTGATGTATAACATGTTCTGGCTGTTTTCTTAGAACTTGAATCATGTAGCATCATCACTTATATACTGTTGGTTATATCCACTGCTGTAGTTATTTCAGTTGTGTATGTTTACTGCTTCCGCTGTTGTTGTATGTTTATTTTGGTATTCCGTTGCGCTACACTTTGACAAATGAGGGCATAGTTTCCCCACTATCAGACCTGGGCCCTCGCTGCTAGTCGGCAGCCTCTGGCGTTTGGGGAAATGCGCTTGAGGTCACATGGTGAACCGGGCTCGGGGCACCCGTTGCGTGGCACCCGGGGCCGGGACGTTACAAAGTGGTATCAGAGGGGTTTCTTTTCTTTGACTTACTATTTGGAGCCGTAGTTAGGGATAGGACGGAACGGTAGTTGGTAATAAGTTGTGCCCGAGCATAGCTAACCCTTGTACAGGGAAAATCCAATCTACCTCGTATTTTTCAATTCTTCTAATTTTTCAAATTTATGGTTGTTATGTTTTCACCGTTGGGTGATGCACTTGTATTGTGCTGTTATATTTTATCTATGGGTTCTCTTTAGTTGCAACTCGATGAGATGAGGGTATGACGTCTCATGCATTATATAGGCACATGCTAGATATCACATGCCATGCACAGTTTCCATGCCATGTAGGTGCATTAGAAATTCGCATGTTGTTGTGATAGTTGTTTTTCTAGAAAAGAATGCTGTTGTGATAGCTGCTTGATAAATACCTGCCTTGTGATATGGTATTTTTGTTTGATCTTGTTTATATAATGGACGCCAAACTTTGGTTTTTGGGGAGTATGGGCCCCCATTGACCGGAATTTGGTGGATCATTGACTGGTTATTGGTTATAACACAAATAAGATGTCAAACTTTGATTCGTGGGGAGTATGGCCCCCACGGGTTGGAATTTGACACTTAGGTGTTGTTTTTCAGTGTTTTATGGGTTCCAGAGAAGTTTTTGAGGCATACTGTCCATAATCCCAGTATACACGCCGTGTAGTATTTTTATACACGACGTGTATGTTCTTCTGTTCGGGAAGAAAAATGAACTTTTTGAATACACGCCGTGTACCCTGAATACATGCCGTGTAGTCTCTTCCCGTGTCACAAACCGTGTGGGCGGGGACACGGGGTAGGGAAAGGCTTGGGTAAAACATGCCGTGACAATAATGAACACGCCGTGTAGAGAAACCTGGGGACTCGACCGTGTAACTAAAAAACATGGGCCAGTGTCACCATTCCTTGAACACACCGTGTACCTTTGGAGGACACGTCGTGTAGTCTTGTCCGAGGACAGACTGTGTGGACTTAGCTGTGTGACTGGGAAACGAGATGGTTTACACGCCATGTGTGGGTGTAACACACCGTGTAGTGTAAGACGAGTAGTCGGCCGTGTCACAAATGGCACGGGTAGTTGGAAAATAACACCCTACATGTCGTGTAGATTAAATACACGCCGTATAGTTTTGTTTAATGGGATCCATGTGGCTTAGACGTGTTGAAGGACCCAGGCAGGGGAAGCGAAGTCAGGTACACGCCGTGTAGTCCATGTACACGCCGTGTAGTCTTGTTTTTCCAATTTTTGAAACGCCTTCTTCCTCTTGTCCCATTTGTGGTTCCTTCGCTTTCAGTCTTAATAATCTTGAATCTGAGGTGTGTTTTTGACCTTGTAGAGTCATGCCGCCTAGACGACCGTGAGTTGTTCGCCAAGAGAGAAGCGACGATTATACTTCGGAGATGGTGGGCCATGATCTAATAGTGGATCAACCAGCAGAGCCAGATGCGGCACCAGCTATTATACCGGACACAGGCGTGGAGGCGCAGTTCTGTGAAGGCTTATTGCAGTTCATACAAACCTTTCAGGGAGCACCGCAGGCTGCCAAATCTATGGCCGAGCTAACACGTATCTTTCAGCAGCAGCATCCGCCTACGTTCTCAGGGGATGGAGGACCACAGGATGTAGAGTCTTGGCTAGGATCAATGGAGACTATTTTCGAGCATCTAGAGATGCCTCCAGGGCAGAGGGTCAAGCTCGTGACTTACATGCTGCGTGATTCCGCCAAGAGGTGGTGGGATGTGACCACCCAGTCAGAGCATCACAAGGACATGGCGTGGGAAGATTTTCAGGCAGTCTTCTATGAATTCTTCTTTCCTGAGATGCTGAGGGCAGATAGAGCTCAAGAGTTCATGAATCTGTAGGAGGGCGCCATGTCAGTGATGGACTATTCTGCTCGTTTTACGGAGCTTCAACGCTTTGCACCCGTGTTGGTGGGTGATGAGATGCTGGGAGCCAGACGTTTTGAGGATGGTCTTCGGTATGACATCCGAGTGCTGGTGAATGTTTTCAGGTTACCTACTGTACACGTGATTGTGAACCAGACGTTGATTACAGAGAGAAACATGCGAGAATTTGTTGGTGTGGGCCAGGGTGGTTCGGCACCAGTTACTAGTACTATTTCTACTGGCAAGAGGAAGTGACAGATGGAACTCTCTCAGGGTGGCAGTACCAGCCAGACAGTCACTTCAGGTGGCCCGATCAGGTGCTTCCAGTGTGGCAGAGAGGGGAACAAGAGGCCGTAGTGTCCACGAGACCCAGTGGAGTGCTGAGCTTGCGGCAAGATGGGTCATCTGCAACGCTTTTGCAGGGCGGTTCTACCAGTGGCTAGTGAGAGGGGTTCTGTGTAGACTCCACGTGCGGGAGTAGGACCAGTGGGTTCTTACCAGTCAGGGAACTGGAATACGTCAGGGCGTGCAGGCAGAGATGGTGGTCGTGGCCGTGGTAGCCAGACACCAGGATCATAGAGGCAGTACGGCGGGACATCTTAGGGTATCCAGGCTGTGTCGTAGGGCCGCGACTCTGGGCATGCATATGTAGGGCAACAGACCTAGTAGGAGAAGGATCCCGGACCTTCGATAGTCAGAGGTACTATTCTAGTAGCTTCTGTCTTGTCTTTAGTAATTTTTGATATGGGTACTACACATAGTTTTATATCTGTACCCGTCGTGGAGAGCCTTGGGATCTGTGTTTCTACTTCTTCCGATATGTTGACGCTAGACACTCCGTTGGGGATGAGAACGGCTGGTGTGCGTCAGTGCAAGGAGTGCCCCCTTGAGGTTGGAGGGTGTCACTTCCTTTGGGACCTCTATGTCATGGAGATGACGAGTTATGACATCATTCTCGGGATGGACTGGTTGGTTCCCATTCGAGCCTTTGTAGACTGCTATCGTCGTAGGGTGTGTTTCATGTCACAAAAGGGCAGGGAGTTTCTATACAAGGGCTAGTGGGATGTTCAGGCGAGTCGAGCTGGACCAGAGCATCATGGGTGAGGTGGAGTCACAGCCCAGATTGCGAGTTTGTATCTGGATGACCAGGGGACTTGTCAGACGGATTTCCCTTCAGTTTTCGATCGTTTCAGGGATGTCTTCCCGGACAAATTTTCAGGTCTACCTCTAGTTTGTGAGGTGGATTTCTCCATCGAGCTTGTGCCAGGAGCAGCACCGGTGTCCATTCCTCCTTATAGGATGGCCACGCCTGAGTTGTAGGAGCTCAAGAGACAGTTAGAGGAGCTATAAGCGAAGGGTTTTATCCGACCCAGTACTTATCCTTGGGGTTCTCCGGTCCTTTTTGCGAAGAAGGTGGATGGTACCCTTAGGCTTTTTGTGGATTATCGAAAGCTGAACCAGTTGACGGTTAAGAACCGATATCCCTTGCCAAGGATTGATGATCTATTTGATCAGCTTCGTGGAGCACGAGTGTTCTCGAAGATTGACTTGAGATCTGGATATCATCAGGTGCGCATTAGACCATCTGATATACCTCTCACAGCTTTCAGGAGCAGGTATGGTCTATATGAGTATACAGTTATGCCGTTCGGACTCACAAACGCGCCAGAAGTTTTCATGGCTCTGATGAATAGTGTGTTCCATCCGTATCTTGATTCATTTGTGGTAGTATTCGTGGATGACATCTTGGTGTACTCACGCACTCGACACGACCATGCCACCCATCTTGAGATCATATTGAGTATACTGAGAGAGAATCGGTTATATGCTAAGCACTCGAAGTGCCACTTTTGGATGGATCGGATTCACTTCCTGGGTCATATCATCTCAGAGGCAGGAGTTTCAGTAGACCCAGAGAAGGTGAGAGTAGTAGTTTCCTGGGATCATCCTAAGAACGTGTTTGAGATACGGAGTTTCTTAGGGCTGGCTGGTTACTACAGGCGCATCATACAGGACTTCTCCCGCTTAGCAGCACCGTTGACAGGTCTGACTAAGAAGGGTGTGAAGTTCGTTTAGTCAGAAGCTTGTGAGGCAGCTTTTCAGGACCTGAAGGGAAGGCTGACATCATCACCGATCTTGATACTCCCAGAGCAGGGGAAGAGCTATACAATTTACTGTGATGCGTCAGGGATTGGGCTGGGAGCCGTTTTGATGTAGGGTGACGGAGTTGTGGCGTACATGTGTCGGCGGTTGAGGCCACATGAGAGGAATTACCCGACGCATGATCTCGAGTTGGCTGTAGTTGTGCATGCGTTGCGCTGTTGGAGGCACTATCTATTGGGGGTGCATTTTTTGGTTTTCACCGACCACAAAAGCCTCAAGTATATCTTTACTCAGCGTGACCTGAATCTGAGGCAGAGAAGGTGGGTTGAGTACCTGCAGTCCTTCGATTTTGAGCTTGCCTATACACCTGGTAAAGGTAATGCAGTAGCTGATGCACTGAGCAGGAAGACTCAGATACAGGCAGTGCAGGAGGCCAGTGGTGAGTGGCAGCTTATGGCTTTGTTCCCTGAGATGCATCTGGAGGTGCATGACAGTCAGGGGCAGACTTAACTTTCCTCATTAGCTGTGACCTCTACCCTCCGGGACAGAGTGAGGATGAGGAAGCTATCGATTTCAGAAGGCCTAGCTCTACGGGAGTCTATGGAAAGTGAGGACCCTCCTCTCGGTTGGACGATAGGCGATGACGAGGTTTTGCGTTTCCATGGATGTGTATGGGTTCTAGGGGATATACGTGAGTAGCTGATGCGGGAGTTTGATGCTTCAGCTTGGGTAGTTCATCCCGGGGTTACCAAGATGTACCGATACTTGAGACGTCAGTACTGGTGGCTGAGTATGAAGAGAGAGATAGCTGGGTTTGTTAGGAGATGTTCCACCTATCATTAGGTGAAGGTAGAGCATCAGAGACCAGCTGGACTGTTACAGCAGTTACCCATTCCGGAGTGGAAATTAGATGATGTCGCAATGGATTTCTTGATGGGATTGCCGAGGTCACCTTGTGGCAATGATTCCGTGTGGTTTATTATGGACAAACTTACGAAGGTAGATCACTTCTTTCCGATCAAGGAGACCTTCGGTGTGGATGAGCTCGGAAGGCTGTATATCCGAGAGATCGTACGTCTTCATGGGGTCCCTCATTCTATCGTTTCAGATAGGGACGCGCGCTTCACGTCTTGTTTCTGGTAGAGTTTTCAGAGGGCGTTGGGTTCATAGGTAATTCTGAGCATAGCATACCACCCTCAGACAGATGGCCAGTCAGAGCGGACGATACAGGTTCTTGAGGACATGCTACATGCATGCGTCCTAGACTATGGGGGCTCTTGGGAGAAGCATATACCCTTAGTCGAGTTTTCCTATAACAATAGATTTCAGGCGACTATTGAGATGGAACAATATGAGGCTTTATATGGTAGGCCATGCCGATCACCTTTGTGCTAGTTAGAGGTAGGTGAGGCAGCTCTACAAGGGCCACAACTCGTGTAGGAGACATCTAAGCAGGTCCAGTTGATTCAGAAGCGGATGGCTATCGCGCAGTATTGTCAGAAGTCTTATGCTGATCGCCGAAGACGACCTTTGGAGTTCGTGGTCGGGGATCAGGTTTTCATGCATGTTTCGCCAAGGATGGGACACAAGCGGATCCAGAGATAGGGTAAGATTTCACCAAGGTATGTGGGACCATTTGAGATTATGGAGAGAGTCAGGATGGTTGCCTATCGTTTGCAGTTACCGCAGCAGTACTGATCCATGCACGACGTCTTCCACGTGTCTCAGTTGCATCACTACCATTCAGACCCGTCTCATACCTTTTATCCAGAAGAGGTTGAGCTTTAGCATGATGTGTCCTTTGAGGAGAATCTGATTCATATAGTTGATAAGAGCACGAAGGTTCTCTGAGGCCAGTCAGTTCCTCTCGTATGGGTGCTATGGCAGCATGGATGAGTGCAAGACGAGACCTGGGAGAGGGAGGTCGACGTACGTGCTCAGTGGCCAGAGCTGTTCTGAGCTTTATCTTGCCACCATGGAAAGGGCAATTCGGGGACGAATTGCTATAAAGGGGGGGAGTTTTTAAGAACCTGGTTCTTATCTTTGAGGTACGGGTTTCTTCTTTTTTCCTTTTCCTTAAGTGTTTTTGAGAAAATATGGAAAATGGAAAAGAATGCTAAATTTTGAAACTACAAGCCGTGTATTTTTTCCACACACCATGTACTTTTGGTCGTGTTGGGATAAGTACACAAGGCGTGTAGCCTCGACGACGACGAAGGGTGTAGGAACCGACAACACGCCGTGTAGTGATCCTTTACATGCCGTGTAGTCAGTCGGCAGGTTTAAAATGTAAGGTGGTGGAGTCGCCGCCAGCTGGGTGGCAGTACACGTCGTGTACTTGGGAGTACATGCCATGTACTCTTGTCGGTAGATGAACAGTGTGGTGGTGCCGCCAAATGAACAGTTAAATGAAATGAGTAAACGTCGTGTACTTTGAAGTACATGCCGTGTACTTTGTTTTTCGGGCTCAAAACATGAAGTAGCCTCCTCATTTGGCAGAGGAGGCATTTGAGCCTTTTTGGAGTCAAAGGAGGAGTCCATATCTTTGAAGAACCGCCGGGCGTTCGTCTGGAATCCGATTCCGTCTCGAACGATCCCGTTGGAACCACACGGGTAAGGGCTTCCACCTCCTTGGTTGGTTTTTTCCAATTCTTCACCTAACGTAAGTTACTTACATTTTAATGGTTTTTTTTCTTCGTCAGATCTATGTCGTTCTTGGGCGTTTCTGGAGTCGGTGTTCGGGTATAGCGTTCGTTGGCGTTTGCGGTAGGTGGCTTCGTGTTCATTTTCCAACTGTCGTGCGTTTTGCACGTTTTCGTGCCCCGAACCCATGTTGGGGTGTCGTGTGGCTGAGGATGTTGCTATATTTAATGCCTAGAATTGCATAGGTGATTAAATATTTATAATAAAATGCTGTTTGGGATCGTTTCTTGGATCCGAAACCACCCCGGGGGTGTGTTTCTCTGTTTAGCCGTTTGGCCAGGATACCCGAGGGTATGCCTTCAATGTAGTAATTGTAAGAATTACCTTGAGAGGAATTGCTTGTTTACTGCATTTTGATATTTTGGGAATGACCTGGTTACCTATATTAGCCTGAGGGCGTGACTATATTAGCCTGAGGGCGTGACTGTATTAGCCCGAGGGCTGTCGTTATTCCTCCTGAGGGAAACCTTTCGTGCCTGAGGGATTGAATTCTTTGCTTGAGGGCGACACTTCGTATGCCTGAGGGCAAGAATTCTGTTACAATGCCTGAGGCTGAGATTCTGTATAGCCTGAGGGCATGGTTTACTATATTAGCCTGGGGGCGAGATACGGGTTGGCCTGAGGGCGTGGTGCTATTGAGCACAGAACGATACTAAATTAAATAAATTAAATGAATAATAAAATGTCAATTTAATTGTTAAGTTAGTTACTTTTGAGTACTGCTTACTTTATTACATTTTACTATTTCACACTGTTGTTGCATTCTTACATGCAATTGAGCACGTGCCTTTGGTGGGTGCCTATTGAGATATATTTCTCACATCCTGTTTGTGTCACACTTTTCGGCCCAAACAGATTACGTTGCTACAGGTGTAGATAGGGGCAATAGTCCCTATATAGGTACTTGACTATTGCTGAGGAGTAAGAGGGCATGGGACCGAGCCTAGGCTCGCGATGCCGCTGCTAGCTGTTTTGCTTGCATTACTGTACTCTGTTTTTCTGCTGTATTGTATTGATGTATAACATGTTCTGGCTGTTTTCTTAGAACTTGAATCATGTAGCATCATCACTTATATACTTTTGGTTATATCCACGTCTGTAGTTATTTCAGTTGTGTATGTTTACTACTTCCGCTGTTGTTGTATGTTTATTTTGGTATTCCGCTATGCTACACTTTGACAAATGAGGGCATAGTTTCCCCACTATCAGACCTGGGCCCTCGCTGCTAGTCGGCAGCCTCTGGCGTTTGGGGAAATGCGCTTGAGGTCACGTGGCGAACTGGGATCAGGCACCCGTTGCGTGGCACCTAGGGCCGGGATGTTACAACACAAATGAACTTAATTTATAAAATATTATTATATTCTATTTTAAGAAATTGATGGAATATCTCTTAAATAGTGAATTATATGAATAATATGAGATCAATGATAGGTCTAGAATAATTGTTTTACCAAAGGAGTTACATAATAATTGTGCACCTAGGACTGTTGGATACATCACACAAAAGAGTAATAATATTTATATTACTATTATTGGTATTATATATGTTGAAAAAATGAAAATAAGTAAAATGTGTAATTAAATATTTGATTTTTCTCCTTTTGTGAATATTAATGGGGTGTTTAGTTAATAATTTTTTTTATTACTTCTACTATATAAATAAAATTTGGGGGTTAATAAAAATAATGTAATTTAATGAAGGTTTTTTGTGAAATGTTAATAGTGAGAGCTTTACCATTAGCCACATAAATGGAAATGTGTGGTGATTAATTTGTTATCAACTATTATGACCATTTAATGAAATTTCTATTTAATATATTTAAAGTACTAATGAATATCAAGATTTAATAATTTTAATATTAATAATAAAATATTGTTGTTATTATCATTATTATTAAATTTTGAAAATAATATTAGTTTCTGTGATAAATTTAAATATACATATATTTAGGTTAAATATATATATATATGTGTGTGTGTGAGTATATATATTTATTTATCTTCATATGTGTGTATATTTATATATGTGGATATTTGTTTATTTATAATGATTGTATATTTATACGGGTAAAATATATTTGTATATATTTAAAAATGAGGGCGCATATATATATATAATGTATATATATATATTTTTGTGTGTGTCATTTAATAATGTAAATAAATATATATATATATCCATTTGTATATATGTATATGAGGATCTGTGTATATATAAAAGGCGTACAAATTTATATGTGGATTAATTTTTAATATATATTATATTTATTGTTTAATATAATTTAAAAAGGGATTATCAATTAAAAAAATGCATGAGATATGTTGGGTGAGTCACATGAAATTTACGAAGAAAATAGTGAAATAAAATTGTAATTAATGAATTATGAATATAATTAATTTAAGAGAAAATAGATTATAAAAAAATAGGGGGATGCAACATGAGAATCGTATACATATTTTCTCCCCAACCCCACATCCCTTTCTCTCTCCTCACTCTCTCTATTAATATTTTTCTTTTCTTTCATTTTTATTATTTTTGAAAATTTCATTCATTGTTATAACAGGAGATATTTATCATTTTTATTCATTTTTTGTGTGGTCAGGTTTATCTCTACAAGAATAATATTAAACATATTTTTTATGGAAGTGATGCTTTTTTTGGACATAATTTCTTCTTTATTTTTTCATGTTTAAAAAAAAAGATTATAATAATTCAAAATCATCCCAAATTAGGAATTGTTCTTGGAATCTATAGTGAAATGGGACTGAGATTGATAACCTTTTCACCATATTATCATTTCACATAATTTTAAAAGTTAATATTTTTGGGATCTTGTGTAAAGAAGTGAAAATGTTATAATTTATTTATATTCATAATCCCTAACCATTCATGATTATGATCACATGTGGATGTATGCGGACTCATGTTCTCTTCCTTTTTGTTTTTATACACATTTATCGTAAAAAGATATGAGGTTACCACATTCGGTTAATGGACTTTATTTTATGTCAAGTAATGAATGAAAATGGTTATTAATTAAATAATGAGGATTGAGTATTAATTAACTAAATTAATGGAGTAAATTTAATTGAAAATTTTCCAAATTTCGTGATGGACTTTGAGTGATAGCATGTTTTCTAGTCTTCAATTGACTAGGATCGATCATATATGATTATGTTAGACTACATGACAACCAGGATGTGTGTTGTTGTGGTATTTGAGTTATAGATGCATGAGACCATGTCTTTTGATTTTATCCATGAGTATACTTAGATATATTGATAGTATGTATTTGATTATGATCACCTTTCAAGCTACAGTAACACATGATGTGGATCATGATCTGGTTGTATGTGCAATTTTCCTTGATGTGATACTTGTATAAGAATAACTTGTCGATCAAGCTTGATTGTGATCAAAGGATGGGGGGTGTGTGTAATCGTGATTCCATTTTTGATGTTATTTCTATGACTATGATTTTTATATTGTTACTCCATATTCAATGATGATTACACATTTTTGTTTACTTCCACTAGTACTTGTGTTGTTTTCTAATACATTCCATTCCATCTATACTCTTACTTGTTGTATGTTACCCTACCATTGGAGGTAAAATTCCTTGTGATAATAATATGTGGACTATCATGATTTTTTTATCATTTATAGAGAGTGTTCACATGACATGTGGTGATTATAATGGTTGACCTGACCAAAAGTTGGTGATATGATGATACCATAGAATTTCCATGTTTAGGAGACACTTAATTCCGAGATATTGATTACAATGTTACTCAATTCCAAGTGAACTGTTGAGTGTCTCAATAAATTCCTATTGTTTTTATGAGTAAAATTTTATTTGATTCCCAATGAAATTCATTTTAGTTCCCTTGATTCCTATTGTTAAACTGAGTAACATGTTATTTGACTCCCAATGAACTGTTGGGTGTCACAAAAAATGTATAGTTTTATGTTGTGTAGCTTGTTTTACATGTAGACTATGTAATGTACATATACATATAAACATTATTCCATAAATAAATTTAACAAATAAATCATTATCCCTTTATAACTCATGGTAACTTATGACTATTGTTATGATTTATCCTTCTACCATGGAGACGAATCAAGTATATCTGGGTATTCAGGAGGCTTAGTTATCACACCACTACATATTTATGAATTTTATTTTTATTTTTTTTACAAAATTTTGATTATTATATATTATACTTATATAATTGAGAACACTTGGTTGAGGATGAATTGGGTTTTTACATAATATGTGTTGTACTCACACCCTACTCAAGAATTTCGGTGTGCCTATAGATTTATAAGGCATATTCTAAAGGGAAAGGGCCCTATGCTGGATAGGATAACATAATATCATAGATCCAAAAGAGGTATGAGATGAAATTTGGGGGACCTTCTGTTTATTTACATATATAATCTTCTTCTATGTACACTATTTATTCTTTCTAATTTTGGATCCACTTGTTTTTATGCTCTATTTATTTCACATTCCACATTTACTCTAATTGTGTTCAATATATATTTTATTATTATACTTGCTTTATTTATCTTACCATAAAATCTAAAAGAGGAAAAAATATCCCCATGGTTCCATAGGATACCTTGGAATCTTGGTGAAAACCTCTTCGGTACTGGGAGTCATGGATGAGTTGCTTTAGAATTACGACTTGGACATAATGGTGTGGCTTCAGATGATACAAATATTTCATGGTCATTTCAAACAAGGTTCACAATATGGACCATTTTCATATACTCTATAAATCTTGATTAAATTCTGACACCCATCATTATATGTAATTTTACATAGGAATATCTATACTATAACCATGCCCACATGTTGTATCCATATATGGATGTATTTCAAGTAAAACCAAATAATCTATAACTTAAAAAATATTTGTGTTGTTCTTATATACATAACATCAAATTCTATCATAGTATTATATAACAATTATTATGATAAAAACTATAATAACCCCATCCTTGATGACACGAATCCAATGTCAAAATTATTACATTGAAATAATATACAAGGAATAAAATCCCAAAGGAACAAATATTTATTAGTCTTGGTAAAAAAGATACATAAAAAATTAAAATATAATATTTGAATTCAAAAATCACAACATGTTTTTTTGAGAATTTCATTATTCCCTATAGCACATCCTTATAAATCATTCACAGTACAACTCCCAAATTCATAGTAGTAGGTAGAAATTTGGGTGCGATCAAATACATAGTATATACTATGTACATAAAAAACTATCAAAAATCAATTAGAATAATCAAAATGGTATGTTAAATAACAAAACACATCTTCCATTTATGTAATTTCACCATCACGATAATATAAGGCATAATCAATATAGCATGGTAAATAAATGAAAACACATTCTATTTAATCATTAATATAAAAATGAATTCCGTCCAGAGATAATATCATTTTAAAAATATAATGGATAATAATAAAAAAGTCTTAATGAATAATATTGTTAATTAATAGACATGGTGACCTTTGGCATCATGATAACACTTCTGTGAAGACCTTTCACAAGATAGTAAAAAACTGATGTGTAGGTAAAAACTAGAAACCTAGTAAAATATGTCTATAAAACCAATTTTACTCATGAGATTAGTGAATACTTAAAGATCTATTAATAAATAAAGGCCACCCATATCTGCATGTCCCACACATTCCCAATATTTATAATGTTCTATTTAATTAATGAAGAACATTATTTATCAAAAACATTTCCATATCATTTAATTAATACAAAATATAAATAATTTTTATATTTCATGATATAAATTTCAAATAAAATAAATTATATAGAAATGATTTATGGAATATGTTATATATATTTCTATGATAAATAATATGGATATTTATTATAAATATAATTTTTAATGAAGATTATGATGTGATAATTCTGGGGGAAAAGTAAAATATTTGAAAGCTAATCAAGGAAGAGTATTTCATTGAATTCCCTAGTCAAAATTATTTTTAACCATATATATAAATAGTTAAGATGGTATTAAAATAACATATCTCTAGTTAATCATGAGTATAATAAATGTTTTATGCCACTATTGAATTCAAAAAATATTAAAATATAATTATAAAAAATCTTGTGCAAAAATACCTTTTTATGTTTAATTTATTTTAAAAAAATATATATGAATTTATATTGAAAATAAATATATTTTTAAATAAATTTTTAAAAATATAAATTAATTTTTTAATCATTGTTTAGAAATTATAGTGTGAAATTAGTTTTATTTCATACACTTTATAATAAAAACTACTATTAAATTTTCAGTAAAATTGAAATAATTAATTTTTATAAAATGATATGAAAATTACATCAATTACTATAAAAAAATTAATATATTTTTATAAGTTTTTTAAATAAATAATTTTGATAATTTTGAAAAGAATTTTTTGTAAATTTCTTTTGAAAACTTGTTTTGGGAAGAAAAGTTATTATTGACCAAAGTGAGAAATAAAGTGATATTTTCATAAAAACTTACTATTTATCATTTTATATACCAAAAAGAGGAAAAATAAAAAATTAATTGAAATAATCATGCATAATTACTTGATAATAGAACTAAATGGTGTTATTATCCAATTATCAAGTAATTTACATCAATATAAATTCAATTATAAACAATATCGGTTAAAATGAAATTGTTAGATAAACCCTCATAAAAATCATAATTTTCCAGTGATAATTAATCAATGAAACACTTGTGTGTTTCAAATTTAGATCCCCATAAAACACTAGGAATTTTTTTATAAAATATTCAAAATTATTTACAAACATAATCTTATAATTTCAATGATAGTAAGGAAGTAATACAACCCAACCTAAAGAAATTTTTTTGTAATATTCTGTACCACATGGTAATTCTCATTCCAATTTACCATGGTTGAAATAACTAAATTGAAAACATAATATACCAGGAATTATGATTTATTATTGATATTACATGAAAAGGGTTATTATATAAAAAATATTATTGATATTAGGTCCATTACATTGCAATATGCCTCAATTAAGGGAAATTGAGAAGATATTCATTACCTCACAATTCCATTTTATAGAAAGTTTGTTTATACAACAATGTAATGGATTAATGTGTGTTTCTAATTTATTCCGAAACCATATAATCTATTTAATATCATATATGATCCCTTTATATCATTTTAATACTATTTAGTTAATAATATTTTATTATTTTCATTATTTTATGTGTTAATTTCCTTTCATTATCCTTCATGTTTCATGAAGAATGTTTTTATTATTGAAAATATTATATAGTTACATCATATCTATGTGAATATTAGTGTAATAATATCATATTTATTGATTATAAATAGTTCTAGAATCATTATTGAAATTTGAATATGGGGAATAGATCACATGGCATCATAGAGTGGGTTTGTTGTACCTATGCACGAGCATCATAATCAATTTCATAACGGGTGAAACGGTAAAGAATTAGGGGATATGTTATTTTTATATAATCAATACCATGTAATAAATATCACATATTTTCATTAAATTTATCCTTATTACATTCCATGTAAAGAGTTAGTGAAAAATGAATCACATCATTTTGTGAGGTGGTAGTCAGCCATAAAGAAGAGCAGTGTTATCGTAATTTAAAAGACATGGAATGTAAAAGGAACATGATATATTTGAATTATATAAGTATAATAATATCATAAATATTATATATACACACATTAAATTTAACAATATATAAAATTATGATTATCGTTGATAGATAACGACTTAAATCCGTTCATGAGGTGGTTGTATGAAGCACACATGATCAGTGATATCATTTACAATTTGATGGAGGAGGATATTAATAAATTTTTAGACATTAAAATAATTAAATATAATTCATTAATATATAATGGTGTTATTATATAGGAATTATTGAATAATATTTTATGTAAGAGTATGATGAAATATTATAAACATGATCTTTTAAGAATATTACCTCTTCCTTAGACCACGACTTTGAGTTTTCAGAAAAATCCTTCCTATATTGAATTTATAATTAAATTGAAAGGTATATAAATATTTTATGGTATAATAGATTTTATTTGAGAAGGGATATTTGAAACAAAATAAATTTGCATGTGTGAATAGAGGATTTGAGTGGGTGGCCTTTTATATGTGCGGGAGAGGACACACATGTAATTTTTGAAATGAATCAACTATGACCATGTTTTTAGAATAAAAAAATCACATATAATATATAATTAAGGATAATTAAATTATAATAGTTACAAATATAAACATAGATTTTTTTTTAAAACTTTTATGTCAATTTTATTCCTCATCGTTTTAATTTAATCCCATGTAAATGTGTTTTTATCTAAATGGCTCTAATTAATTAATACTATTTTTAGTATCCATAACAATGAAAGATTTGGATTAAAATATTGTAGAATATAAATTATTATAGTTCCAAATACATAATACATTTTTCAAAATTGAAATCATACATGTTAAATAATATAAATAAAAATTATTCATATAGATGTGTAGAAAAAAATGTTTTTATATATAGAAAATTATCATAAGTGTAGAAGGTTTTGGTATCAAAATTCAATATGAAATTGATTCCACATCCATAAATAATATTTATATTAGTTAAACTAACGAAATTATGAATTTAAATAAATTAAATATATATTTCCTTTGATAATTAGTTTAAAAAATATAAATTTCAATAAAAATCAGTAATTTTTATTATTAATTGAAAAAATGAATCATTTCTGAAAAAAAACCCAAAAATTCACCATAATATAATTTTGACATGATAATTAATAAAAATATGTTCATTTAAACAAATTATATGTTTAAAAGTGGTAAAAAGTTATTTTAATTTATGTATGTGAAGCAAAAGTAAATCGTATTTTAGAAAAATATATCTTTTAAAAAAAATTAATTTTTTAATGATTATATTTTTATTTCAAATAAATATGTAAGGATAGTTTTAATAATTTTTTCAAAAATACTCATATCCACCAATTTAACTTCTATATTACACTAATATAATGTATTATAGTCAATCAATATTTTAAACTGCATGTCTCACATGCTATAAAAGTGATTCAAATTATATTAAAATAAAATATATTATAATTTCTTGTCGTATTATATTCATATATATGATTGATTTTGAATATCATATAAGATATAAATCCAAAATTTATCTATAAAAATACCATGTCTTTACATCACATCATGATGCACTGTAAGGATCCACTTGTAGATAATACAAATAACAATGAAAACAAAAAAATATTTAACATGAAATCTAACTAATTGAACAAAGGCATATATCCTTCATAAAAACATGGGATCACTAAATACAAAAAAATATTTTTAATAACTAAACAAATTTTATACTTCAAGAAAAATCTAATTTATTTATCACATGTTACACATGCATTCATTCTAAAGCATCAATTATCCAAAACTAATAAAAAATTTAATCATTCCGTAAGCATAATATCAATTTCCATCTACTTAATTAATGAACATTAAGAATAGAAAATGAAAATTTATTATTTGTTTCATTAATAATTTCTATAATTACTTTATTCATCTAATTGGTAATATTATAAAATATTACAAACCAAAACATTAACATGAGATATCCTAAAATATATCAAACAATGTTGAAAACCCATAAAAACATTGTAATCAGACGAGTTCACTATACCCAAAACCAAAATTTATTATATAATTTTAGTGAAATATTAATTAAGATTAATTTAACTATTTTCCACCATGAAAATAATTATAATGTCATAATTGTGAATAAATTATGATATGTTTCCAATCACCAACTATAGTATTTTAAATAATTTTCAATCAAGAAATAAACAACAATAGATGATTTCCAATCACCAATATCATTTATAATCCATATATCTTTAAGGATGTAATGTTACAAACACATCTATGGGCTTTATAAAAATATATATAAAATGAATGAGATAAACCACCTTATCATGGAAAGATATAACATGATGAAGAAAACTGAATAGATAAGAAACCATACAATATTAACGAAAAACTCAACTCAAATTACCAGAAATTGATATTGGGAAGATGAGAGACCTTATCAATAAATATATTATTGAATCACCAGGAAATAGAAATTATCCACATAGGGTTTTTAAGAATTTTATGGATTTTGTGATAATAAAATGCAGAATGATAATTTATAGGTATTATTATAGATTCACATTCATGGATTGAATGGATTATTATATTCGTAAATGCCTCAAGTACAATTCTTGATAAAAAACACACATCCCATTTCAGATAATTCTGATATCCACTCTTATAGTAGACTGCATGACCATGACATGATTTATTAGGGAAATATTTATTGAATATGATGCTTTGTTACTTCATTCCACTAACCAATAGTTCAAGTCATGAATGACACTATATAAAATAACCCCCACATTGGTTATGAATGACTATTTATGACATGAACTACTATCTCACATCATACATAACACATTGAACTATGAATTCCATTACATTTCCCAAAAATAAATAAACCTAATCAAATCTTACTCTAAGAACTTAATTCATCATAAACACATATATATTAATATATGATATGGACTTGGGTTCATTGAAGTATAATTTTTCTCTATATGAAATTGGATTATAGAAGATTATAAAAAAATAAAATTCAAGATAAAAAAGTCATGGCATAATTATATGGTTATTATACATGCACTAAAAGAATGGGTCATTCAAAACATACTTCATAGTCTAAAATTTTAATTTATCATGTTTGTGTATCTTTAGTATTTATATATTTACATTGAATCAATGTAATTATATAAATAATCATACTAAGGATGTTTACCTGAGTAGACATTTAGATTCCGATCAAGAAAGATTTCTTGAAGTTTTACATTATCTGATGTATCATACTCAATGTTGTGAATATTCTTGCTCATATAGTTATAAAAAAGGTCTCTATCCCATTTTTATACATTATCTGAATGTCAAAATCATGAAGGATTAATGAAAATTTTCTTTTTCATGGGATTGCATCAATATTTATAATTTTTTCATCTGACAAGTCCACACTAATTCTTTGCCTATATAGTATTATTTGGCCTAATTAAATTCTTTAGTGATATACAAATCCCATATGGGTTCCCAAAATCTCTCTATGACAAGACATATCTAATTATTGAATTTTAATAATCTTTAAAAATCTATAATGGATTCTCCCATGTTGTATGATATACAAACATGAAAAGGGAGGGTAAATTCATTATAAAATTGATGTACATACCACTACTGGAAAATGTACCTATCCCCACGGTTTTCACCAAAAACGTGGGGATAGACCCCCCCTATACCCACGGTTTTGGAAAACCGTGGGTATAGGTGAATTTTGATGACCTATACCCACGGTTTTCCAAAACCGTGGGTATAGGGGGCTCTATCCCCACGGTTTTGGCAAACCGTGGGTATAGGTCATCAAAATTCACCTATACCCACGGTTTTCCAAAACCGTGGGTATAGGGGGGGTCTATCCCCACGGTTTTGGTGAAAACCGTGGGGATAGGTCTGGGATAAAATACCTATACCCACGGTTTTGAAAAACCGTGGGTATAGGTCAATTTTGTGTCCGCGGGAAATTTTTTTTTCCGCGGGAAGGAATTTTTTTTTGGTGGGAACCCTATACCCACGGTTCTTCCCTCTATACCCACGGTTTTTATAACTATATTTAACTAAATAGATATATATATACATATATGTGAAGTTAGGGTAGTGGTTAGACGCGGTGTTTGCAGCGAAGAGGTTGCGGGATCGAAACTCGGCGCGTGCATTATTTTAGGACCAATACCCACGGTTTTGAAACCGTGGGTAAAAGCCGTTGAAACCGTGGAAATTATCTATGTTTCGGTGACACGGTGGCAGGACACCTATACCCACGGTTTTCCAAAACCGTGGGTATAGGCTGGGGACCTATACCGACGGCGTTCCAGCCCGCGGTTCCCAAAACCGTGGGTATAGGCTATACCCACGGTTTTGGAGGCTATACCCACAGTTTTGAACTGTGGGTATAGGCCGTTTTTCCAGTAGTGTACAATAATAATCACAAAATAATAAATAGAACTAATTTTTTAGTAACCTATATAAAGGTAGATAAATATTACTAATATATCTGAAAAAATGATTAAAAACCATCAGGTCCAATGAATAAAATACTATCATGAACACACGTAGTGTACAAGAAATATGAAATAATATATAACTTATATCAATAAACCACTTTTCTATAATCTTGGAACTACATTCCATAAGGAATTTCCATGATATAGATAAAATAATAATTTTCAAAGGTAAAATCCCTATTTATTAAATGTAAGGATGCAATAAATTTCTAAATCATAAGAGACACTGATCTAAGGAGGAACCATACCTATATTAATCATCCCTAAATAACTCCTTGTTAGAAAAATGGAAAATAATAATCACCATAAAACTCATTTTTTTACCATGGGAATTACAATTTCCTCATGGAATCCTATATAATGCGAAATTACTCAATAAGATGGTCAAAAATGTTTTTCCTAAACCTATTTAGAAATATAATTGGAAAATTATGAAAAAACATCTGAAAAGAATTCTTATTTCTTACTATATAGTATCTCAAGAATATAGTAGTTGAATAGAAGTGGAATAAGATCCTAATGAGTGTATTAATTTTACTTCATATATTCTATAAAGACTCACCAATTATTTTTTAGAATAATCCTAATTAACTAAACCACATCATTATTTATAACATGAAATAGATATTTTTGGGTACATCCTTGAATAAGGATAGTCAAATAAGAATTGTAAATGGAATAAAGGATAACATCATTAAAACAAATTTCACCCTCTTTCATTATAAATTCTAAAAATGATTGGTTGAGTTTCTTTATCTAATAACTAACTAGTTTGAACCCACACAATGAAATAAAATCATGCCAAAAATAGAAGGGGTAACAACTAGTTTATCGAATAAAATTAACCCAATTTTTCAGATTTTCTTTCTCAAATATCAAAAAGTTATTCCTTATTTAAAAAAATATATTAGTAGTAATAATAATAGAAAACTTATCACCACTAAAAAATAATAATATTTGAGATTTTGTTTTTGTTCCATCAGCTCTAATATAGGTGAGTTTTGTATGGATTGAATAATAAAATGAATAATATTTGAGATTTGGTTGTCGTACCATCAGCTCCAATATAGGTGGGTTCTGTATGAATAGAATAATATTTTAGATTTTCATAGTGTACATATATATATATATATATATAATTTTATATCATATATATAATAAATTAATCAAAAAAATCTATCATCATACTCAACAGAAAAAACATAATTGGATAGAACAAACTGTAAATTAGAATATGAATATATATTTTTATCTAAACCAAAAAATAATTTCTCAAGAGAAATATATCTAGAAAATATGTTATAAATCAATATTAACACAATGATCAATATTATACTATATATGAAGGAATAAAATCATGGGGTTACAAGATGGGTAAATATGGGACACAGAAAAGATTGAATGTTCTCCAGAAAGTATATTCATGGAGTTCAAACCAAGGAATTATACAATTTCAGTACAAACTATATTGAAAGTGTAACCTCAAATAAATTAATCATTGATTTAATAATATTAATGAGGTTCATAAATATAATTATTGGAGCATGAAGAAATAAATTAACATCATATTGTTTCAATGTATCAAATTCAATCAACACATAGAAAACATTTCCAATTCATGCCACCACTCTCACTAAATTACTATTAGATACACTACCAAGATCATCCCTCTTTTTAAAACAATTTCATCCATAATAACTCAATCCAATTATGTTATTGAAATATTTTAACACTTTATAAACTCACCAATACTTGAATATAATATAATTTGGTAAGGAATTAAATTAATAGATTGGTATAGGTCACATAAATCCTTAATGTGCTTTGACACACCTATGATACATTGTATGATGAATATTATGAGGTTTCTGAAAATTATTAAAATAGTCCGTCTTGGTGATATGAGAGTAGATAAATATCCATAATATTTTATTTCTCAATTAAATTTATTATTTTTCTTATATATATAGGTCCTTTAATAATTTCACACACTGTATAATCTTTTTGGATACCTCATGTATATGGATATTGATGTAAAATCTCATTAATATGGATTGAATTTTTTTTAATTCATATAATTCCATATAATACCATATATATATAATCTATAACATTATTTAGAAATGTAAATGTATTTACTGGTACCTATTCCATATTCTGATTACCCATATCATTCGCAATTGGGATTTCATCAATTAGATGTAATAGTGGAATATCAGTAGGAGATGTGAATCTTAATAGATTAATATGATTATCACAATGGATTGGATCCCATACATATACTTGATATCAGTAGAATTAACTTTTTTATTTGGAGTGGGTTAAGAGGGAATATTACCATATTGTTATTTACTATTTGATTTTGGGTTATAGAATTATGACTCATTAGTGTTTTTAGCTTCCATAATTCTATACCACGAGTCTTAATATCATTTTGTTGATTATGAACAATTATGTTCAAATGGTAATCAGTGTTGGTGAATAAACATGTTTTAAAATTGCTTGTTTTTTCATGGAAATTCATGGACCTAAATTAACTTATACGGTAATTGAAAAAACTTTTACTAATGTAGCAGTTATTGAATGTTTTTTTAAAATAGAGGCTGTATTTATTGGAATAATCCGTACATGATATCTAGTTGACTAATCCCCCATGATTTATATACTAGATATTATGGGCTATACATGAATTAAGGTTGACAATTTTTCTATTTACATGTTTTTATTAAGTATAAATACACATGGTCATCAACATAATGGATTTTTGTGCATGAATTGTTTAGTGGATTCAAGGATGAAATAAATACAAAAACCATTAATAGAGTGGGTTGTGTTCTATTTCGAATCAATGAAATTTTCCTCATTAATATAGTCAACTCATATAACATTTTATCAAACAATTTGGTATCTGTATATGAATATCATACATGATTCATATGACTTCGTACTAAAGCTCTAGGATCAAAAAATTATTGTTTTTGTGCTATTTTAACAATTAGTGATTAATGGAATTCATGTATTTTGTCATACGATTCTCCACATAATATATAATACAATACTCATATACTTATTACTGTGATTCCTTCATATAATTATTAGACAACTGGTTTACAATTGATTCATTGATGTGCTATGATAACAAAAGAAACTTCTTAATTCACATTAAATAATAACACATTGAATTTCAGTATACATTCATGATTAAGTAAATGTGATTTAATATTTTTTAAATATGGAATGATTCTATGTAATAAAATTCATTTGAAATCATTTATTTTTCTTATATATTATAATAATAGATAATATATCTGTCCATTCACTTCTCTATTAAGGGATATTCAGATTTTACATAGATGGATATATTCATCAAGCACATATAATGGATTTATTTTCCAAAAACAAACATTTAATTATTTTAAAATATTTTTTTCATCATAATATGGACTATGAATTTTTGATAATGTATAACTAAGTATATATATTATTTTTATATTATATTAATAATTGTTTTCTTTAAATTCTTATTTAATTATATTAATATCAAATACATCATATTTATGAATTATCATATTAATTTAATTATATTTATTAATATATGTTGATTTATATTAATTTATTGATTCAAAAGATCTACTAGTTTCAATGTTTTTATGATCAATAAAATACTCAATTTAATGAATTTTTAAATTTCATAAATATTTAAATTATTTGTTTCATGATCAAAATAAATACTCAACCTCATTGGATGGTTTCAAAAAAATGTTATGATTGTATTAATCAATGAAATATAAACCAAATTAAATGAATCAAGTGGAATATAATATTAATAAAACTGGTTTAACTAATGGTAAAAATGGATTAGGTGAAAGTAATTTTATGTGAGAGAATGAAAATAGAATAGAAAAAAAATAATAAATAAGGATATTGTTTACTTAAACATTGTTTAATAGAACACCTATAACACTAAAAGTAAAACTAGTTAGATGAATGTTTTTATCAGGTGCCTCAAACTATGTTTTGGGGTTTTTTCTAAGCACAACACACTTGATTACCTATGAAATTTTTCTGAATATGAAATAAATTAGAAATAACATTCAATTTTGATGAAATATAATATGAAAAAAATTGAAAAAAATATAAACATAAATTTGGTGGTTTTCATTTCATGTTTTATTAAAACAGAATTAAATAAATGGATACATAAAAATCATGGAGTTGGATTTCTAAATTAATAATTAAAGACAAAATAAAGACTGTAAAAATTTTAATTATATAGAAGTTTTTTAATAGAGTGCAATTTATCTAAACCATATATATAATAAATTATATATATATTTCATTTAAATTACTAATTCTATAATTATGATTCCCAATTTGGTTATCTTAAAATCCCTATGAAATTATTCCTAATTAAACTGAAACTAGACATTTATATCCTTATATAACCATATAGTAATCAATTATTCGTCACTTAATTAATTATCATTATATAGTATGATTTTTTATATGGTAAATTATAAAACATCACAACATATTAAAATTTAATTATATATATTTTTTATAGTATGTTGATGTTCTATAAATTGATCATGAGTTTATTTGGTTTACCATGTAATATTGTGTTTTCAAAATTTAATCATTACCTAAACATAAATGTTATACTCTATTGTTATCAATGCATGATCAATTGTTTATCAAATTAAATACCAAAATATTATTGTTAATATATTTTTAATATAATTTTATTCAAAATAATAAATTAAATAATATGGAATATAATTTTAGTGAAAGTGTATAGTTTAATGGTACGATCCGTATTTGTATAAACATTTTTTAAAAGTTAGGGTTTGAAAGTTGATAAAACAATATAATTTCTATAGTTAATTTACTAACAAATAAAAGTTAATTAATGAATAGTACTATTAAAAAACAGTGAAAATAAATGTTAATATATAGTTTTATTGAATGAAAATATTGATACAACATGAAGAAGAAGAAGAATGAATCATTGTAGAGGTACTTCTATAAAGATAAATCCTTCTTGAAATGTTTTAATTGGTGGAGTGACAACAAATTTACTCCACCATAAATTTTAAAATTCACACTCCATCCCCTACAAATAATAATATTTAATATTTACATTGTCTAGGAGAGGCTTGGTAAATAGAGCCTATGAAATGGAAGGATTAAATTATTTTCAAAATGTATCCTAGTTTTTGTGTTTAATCATTTTCACTAATAACTATGGAATAAAAATATAGTATAGTTTAATTAAATGTTTAAAATTGGGATTATTGGTAGCTATTTTAATCTTATTTGTACATAAGCATTGATCAATATTTTGTGAATACCATAATGAGAAATGGCTTAATTGGTCTAATACACTAAAACACTTCATTAATGACTTCATTTATCCCAACACACAAGTAATGAAAATACTCAGTTCCTCTTTAAAAGTATATCTGGAAGGGCTAACACATTGTGAGTACAAAAATGTGGAAGAAAATTATCTCATTATAAAAATTGACAAGTACATATAATAGGAAACATAGAATAAGAATGAAAATATATCCACAAGATATACAAGGTAAATCCAAACAGGCCATACCAGAATGATAAAATAATAAGAGTATAATAATATCACTGTGTGACCATCAATCACCACAAAACAATTATGCTATTAATATAAAATAAAATCCAAACCATCCAGATACATAAATTCATTCCCTTTATCTTATTCCCTAAAAAACAATATATAGAACATCAAATAAGAAAATTTATATGGAGATAAAAATATCCTAATATAATATAACCAACTAATATATATAACTTCTAAAATAAATATGTAATTTATCTATCTTAAAAAACATAGTTTTAAAATAATATCTATAAAATAAAACAGTTTTGTAAATTATCCTGTAATTTTCACAAAAATATAACATGTTTTACCAATCTAGGAATATGTAATGTATGGAATAAAATATGTAAGAAACAATGGATACACCAAAAAAATAAACATGTTATAAAATATACATGAAAATACCATCATGTGATAACCATATCATAAATTAAAAATCACCCTATTTGGGATCTAACATATTGGTATAGGTGCTAGAAATTAATGAAATGACTGAATACATTACTATTATGAACCCAACCAGGATATCTACTTGTGGAATTTCACATACTAAGGTGACATAAACACTCTTGTGGATCCCCACGCACAGACACACAAAAATACTAAAACTTCTATCCACGAAACACCCATAGTTAAAAAATGTGTTATGATTTATTAAAAAATATTAAAACTATGATCACATTTAATAAAAAAATTCAAATTTATATACTCATGCTTTTGGGATTGAAGATTCATATCAAAACCAAATCCCCAATTTAAATAAATTGATCCAATACATAGTGTCCAAAAGTCCATTTTTTATGAAAACACCATTGACAACATGGATTCCATTCACACAATCCATTCCATTGAAATATAAATAATTTTTATTGAATAAAAAAATTAAGAATTCATGAATGAAGTCCTAGATTATAAAACCACCCTCAAGCATGGATTGAACAAAATAACCTTTAAGAACATAGATTTGAAATGTCAAGTTCACATACTAAAAACCATGTAACAAGGTAAAAACTATAACATATTGATCAAGATCACATTCTGATTCTTAAAGAATTGATTAATATCAAACATTACCCAACCAAACACTGATCATAAAAGAAAAACATGGAGAAGTAGATCATATTTTCTCAATAGAAGACAACCCAGAATACTAGAAAACATTCACATAGTGAAAAATGAATTTGAGGGAATTAAACAATCCCAAAACATTAGGTAGAGACCTAGGCGTTAAGGTAGATGGTTACAAATTTAATAGGAGGAATTTATGTTAGTGGGTAATAAAAAATACTAGGAATAAATAATTGTCATTTTAAATGTATGTTTTATGCATTGAATTTAGCAGAACTCAAGTAAATCCGAAAAAACATTTCCTTGGGTAACATTATCTTGAAAAATTATTTTAGACTAGAAGAATGAGTTTTACAGTTTAAAACCATTTTGTGTCCAAAATGATTTTTTTTCTTGAAGTGCTTCCATAATTAGATCCCAACACTAAAATTATTCTATAATCTTGACATGTAGGAAGTAAATATGTCATGCATGGTTTAAAATAAATAGACACATACATAAATTTACTTGTAATATATGGACACAATCTATATCCTTTTTACATTAATAAATGGACTCCATTATGTTAAATAATCAAACATCTCCAAATATTTGGTCATTTTTCCAAAAATTTATTCTATATCCCCGAATAGTCTAAAGTGCACCAAAACAAAAGGGAAATGGAAATATTTCAGAAGATCTTAAAATGATGTAATATGATGTCACAATATTCCCACTATAAACACTTTTGGTGACCAATATATAATCAATATATTGGACTTAGAAAATTTTTAAGACCAATAATAACTCATTAACAATTCCCTCTCCCATATATCATTGCATTAAAATCTAAACCTCCATGACACATGAGAAAATGACATTTTTTTATTGAGTTGTTCCTTCCCTTAGTGATCCATAATAATTACATGTTTTTTTATCCATAATGGTTTCAGTCTTGAAAATCAACATCCTTCCATTAAATCAAATGGGAATTATCTAGATAATACCTCCCTAACTGTAAAACATGAAAGACGTAATATATGTAAGTAAAATTATATGAAATTTATTTTTGATATACAAATTTTCCATGATAAACCACAATATCATATGGACAACCAATCTCTATTCCCACGTGACTTATATTCCTAAATGATAATTCCCCAAAGAAGGTGTAACTATGATAAAATCTTGACCACCAAAATAAAACTAAAATAGTGGTCTATGATAGACTATATAGTACATGTGTCTAATATATGATATGGATGATCTATTAAAGGACAATTATACCATTCCTATTACCTCTTGTACATAACTCATCCCAACCAAGGACCGCTCTCCCAACTATACCGACACATTATGGAGATCAAAATCGATTCCCATAAAAATCATCAATGGAAACGATCTTAATTGATGGAATATTACTATTGTAATAGGGAAAACTATACTAGATGAAAATGCTTCTCCCAAGAACCACATAAACAAAGAACACATGCCTCGAGCATATATTCAACATCCTATATAGATCTCGCTATCAATCTATCCATTTTTGGATGATAATCCACAATCAATTTCAACTACTAAACAATCGCCTCTTGAAATACATTCCAAAACATGTATGATTAAATTTGGTCCCCATCATAAAAAATCACTGTAAAAACCCCATGATGTGTTACAACCTCTCATATATACATGTTTTTGATATGTTCCTCTTTAATCATCTCTTTTATAGTTGGGAAATGAACCAATTTCTTGATTTGATCAATGATCACCCAAATCACATCCTTTTATAGATATTATGAGGTAAAACATTAATTAAATACATGGAAATTTCATCCCACCTCCATTCATGAATAGGGATAGGCTACAATTGATCTTGTTACTAACCAACATGGGTCAAAAAGATAATACACCTAGAATGGTCTATAACTTAGTGAGATATGAAAAAGAACCACAACACTCATGTTAAATTGTAGAAACATAAAATTACAACATGGATAAAAATAATATATATCCATGATATATACATGTCAATCAAAATTGTCCAATCCAGCATGATTAATTAGACCATATTAATGTTTTATCCATGTGAACATATGTCACCACCAAACCATCCCATTATAAATTCAATGAATTAAAAGAAAACCCAACATGATAAATGATAACATTTCATTTATTTTTGTTCTACCAAACATAGTCTATAACTACCAAATGGAAAAATTAGGGTATGACAACAGAGCCTAGTTGGCTAAAATAAAGAATTTATTAAATTTCTAATACAAATAATGTGTAAGATCTAGAATAAGGAAAAAATGTTTGTAATGTGTTTTCATAAATGATACCATTTTTTAAACATTAATTTTTTATAGTAATGCATACCGCATTATCCAAATCCATGAGTAGGTTAAATGTATATGCAATAAAGGTAATAATATTCAAAAAACATGGATATACAATGAGGTAATATTGTGTGAAAATATCCATGATCTAACCCATGAGGAGATAAGCTAGGTATAAATGAAACATTACACCATTTGGGTTCTATACTATGTGAATATTTACTAGACACAAAAAAATAATAAACTAGGAACTTGTTTGTTCTAAATTATATCGAGTCCTGCAATAGTTTTTTGATATCATTAAACATTTTTGGTTTAATAGAAAATAATTTTACATGTCTATTTTTCGATGCCCCAAGGATCCCAATGTTAAATTTATGTTCAAATAATTTCAAAATCAATTATCACAATTAATAAAAAATTATATCAAATATTGTACATTGTTAAATACAAAACCATTTTTAGATCTGATTATATTAATATAAATATATTCAAATGTAATAAATGAATTTTTATTCATTAACCGAGAGGAGTGGACATGCATAAAAAAATTCAAGAAGCAGGACAACATTAAGATATACACCTACCTCAAGATGAATATAAACCAAAATTCCTTTGACAAAGAAGACTATAAACCAATAGATCATCCATCAAAATAAATGGAATAAATGAAAGCATTAATGAATTTCTAGAAAAGTCCAACATATCACAATATGAATCACATAAAGAGATAACACCACTTTCATGACCCTAGGAAACATTGAAGTAGGAAGAAAACTTTCTGGGTATATACAACACAACCTCCATTACATTAAAATTGTAAGAAACCAGTTATTTTTTGTCATATTGATCTATTACATCCCATATAATCTTAGTTTATGTTATTAAATATGGACTAATATGAATTTCATTTGGGATCATGGATATATAAGTGGTTTTCAGTGCTAGTTTTGTGCCTTAAACCTAGGTTTGTGGTAGAATACGCCATATATGTGATTAGTTGAAATCGTTCAATGTAGTATTCAATGTTTTATAAAATAGTATGAGGATTGATAGAGGGAGGATATAGGCTACATGATTAGTGAAAACCACGATAAATGATCCACATAGATGTACTATAATGTCTTCAATTTTGACAGTGGATTTTGGTAGTGTTTGTACATGGATTGTTAATATGTACTGAAAATCCCTACAATATTACCTTCCTGGAAACTACGTGTTCACCATTAGCCCATAGTACGGCCAGAATATGCATCCAAAGAGTGTGATACCAAATTTTATTGAAATTTTGATTTTAACCTAATGAAAAATTTATTTCTGATCATAATCTCTATTTTCATTAAGGGATATAAACTCAAACTATTAGTATCCCTCTTGACCGAATACTAAAAGAACTGTTACCAAGTCTTCATCTGATATATGGTTCGAGCGCCACTCTTCTCATTGGATATGCATCACTGAGTAAAAAATATTTTTTAGCAGTTCATAATTTGATTTTGTATCTTCTATGCTACTTTGGTAAAAAATAATATTCCCTATTATTATGTTATCCATTTATTCATCGACTTTCGATCGACTTTAGTGGAATCAAGAGCTGATACTAGATGAGATATAAATTTTGGACCTACGGTAGGTGGCCCCATTACTTTTGTTTAATTTATAATTGTTACATATTTGTTGGGGTTCCACACACCCAATATTCAGAGAGTTTCCCATGACATGAGTTAAAAAACATGAATAATGTGTTTTCGTAAGGCATATATTTTTAAAGATGTTATTGATGAATATTTATAGGTTGGGAACCATGAAATAGAACCACCAATTAGTGCTTGTTGATTTGATTGGAATAACATGGGTAGATAGAGAATTGGAAACCTGTGCATTATTCCCTTTAACCCCTTGTCTTGGGATTTGAATTATAAAGAGAATATTAAATCATATTTCTGAAATGAATTCATATTTGATATATAAATTTAATTGTAATATAAATTATAATTTTTTGGTTAATGGGAAGGGATGAATAACCACAACCCTTTTCCATTTCATTAAAATTTATTTCTTAATAATGAGTTTCCATATTTAATAACATCTCATCTAAGTAGACAAGAGGGAATCTATCCGAGTTATTCTAAATCCATGAGTCACCTTTTGAGGTGATTTGTATATGATATGAACCTAATTTTTACCAATACATGTAAAAATGAAATTGATTGAATGATATTGAATTGATTAAATGATTGTCTTCCTTAGGCGAGAAATGGATTCAAATGAATAATTCAATGGAAAGACTCAATTAAATTTTACCCATTTGGTGACTAAGTGATACTTGGAATCCTCTATAGACATCCAAGGATGTACTCAGAGGCTTGAATACTATAAATCATGTCATACTTATAATCTATACTGAATAACAAGGATAGACTCAAGGGGTATCTGATTATATATTTCATGGGTGATACTTTGGATCCCTTAGAGGACCTCCAGTGATGGACTTGAATGACATGATGTTATACCACACCTAAAAAACACATAGAGTCTAGATATAGTTTTCTATGGATGGTGTTTTAGGGTGGTGGTTTATATTAAACATAGAGTGAGAATTTGATTCCAACATAGTAATCCTAAGGAAGGGGTCAAGATTTGAGGTTATTAAATAATGAAATTAGTTATATGACATGCCTTCCAGGTCAATGTACAATCTATGATTTGACAATGTTCTACACTTTATAGATGTCTTATTTTGGCATCAGGTAAACATATCCTTATTGGGGTCGACGAGATATGTTCTTAGTCATGAGAACTATTAATTAAATGTGATATAATAATTTATTGATCAATATTATATAGGATAAAATCCTGAATTTTAATTCAGAGACATAAAATTTAAATGAAATTGAATAAATAGATTGGTTTAGAATGAGAACCTAGAAATATATGATGTTTAATTTTGTGTAATTCCATTACTTATTATATTGTTTACCAATAACTATTGTTAAATATTTTCCCTGACTAAATGGAAACAAACTTTTGGTTTTTTCCAATTACGATTATGTCTGACATGTTTTTAGGCCACTTTTGGGTACCCAAAACAATTATATGATTGCAGTTATGGATAAGTGAATGTTCCATACTACAGGTTCTTGATAGTTTCTTAAGAGTAGGGGACCATGGGTTTGATCATAGGCTCACAATGCTAGTGTAATGTTTTTTTACTTTTCGTACATTTCATCTAGGTATTGTACAACTGCCTTATATACTTGTTTTAGATTCTTACTAGGAACATGACATGTATCGTCATCTATGTGTATACACACTCTTTTGTTATCATTATATATTCCTATTATTTATCCATTGTCAGTATGATTTACTGCTTCCACTCATTATATGTTATTCATATTTAAATTATTCTAAACATTGGTGATGAAGGAATAGTATTCCCACTAAAAAACATAGGAATGTGCTTCTACTTTCCATTCTATGACATTTGGGGAGATTCACCTAAGGACATGTGCAATCAGGAATGAGGAACTTTTAAGTGGCACCTAGGGTTGGAACATTACAAAGTTCCATCATATTATTCTTTCCATGTTTTATTTACTATTTAACAACAATAGAATGGGATAAGAAGAAATATGGATTTAGTACTATGCTGTGCCCATGCATTGTTAACCCACATAGTGGATGAAGACAAATTTCCCAAACTGAATTGACGTTTTCTAAATTTTGACAATTATAGTTGATTTGATTCCACCATTTGGGGATTCCAATTAATTGTGATTTTATTATTGATATGTTTGTGGGTTCATGTTGTTTAAAACTAATGAGATGATGTTATCCCATCCCATGCATCATGTTAAGTACTTTACTTGAATCAGATGTGATGCACTATTCAATTCCATTTAGGATGAATTACTTGTTCCATGTTGTTGTGATAGATGTCATGATATATATATATAAATGTTATTGTGGTTTTTTTTTTCTGGAATATGTTTTTTTGAGACATATGTGGATTCCAATATTTGGTGTATAATTAGTATGATCTCTCATGTAATAGAATTTTGAGGACCATTAGTTCATCATTTTAAATTAATTTTTCTAAATGTGAAATCAATTAAATGTCTAGTAAATATGAATAAAACATAAATAAAAATTAAAAGAATAGAGAAATTGACACATACCCCACCTTAGTAGTGGGTAATAGGAAGTATCATGTTATTTTATATGAGTTTTACATTTACCATAACTGATACATGGAGAAGGTAGAAGGGTGTGTTATTTATAGGATGGCATGCGTCTATTTTATTTTAGTATATGTGCTTTTGAGCTACAGTCATTGATAATGATCTTGAACTAAGGAATGTTTATGGAATTGTAGAGGTATGAAAATGTTACTTGCTCTAGTCATATAGAAGGACGGTGGTGATGACCACACTTTATTGGTGGTTGGATAGTGGCTACCAGTGGATCCTCCAGTAGTCCCAATTGGGGTTCTAGTGGTTATTCCAAAAATAGTTTTAGTGGCACAGTTCCCTGGGGGGGGGGGGGTTCTTGGGATTAATGTAGACCATTTAGGAAGCATGGTGACCTGCCTAGACAATGGATGATTTGATGAGATAGTTATAGAAGCATCATCCTACAATGATTTTAGGGGATGAAGGACCATATGGTGTAGAGTAATGGAAATAGGCCATGTGTCTCTGTTCATGATTCTATAGAAACCCCCTCAGTGGAGGGTATAGATCTCTATGTATAATATATATGTTTCTTACACGATATCGTGGGATGTCATTAAATAGAAGTATCATAATTGGGGCATGTCTTGGAGGTATTTTCATATTGTGTTCTATGAATATATCTATCATGAGATGTTGAGGGCCTATAGAGATGATGAGTTATTGATCTTAGATCATGGTGCATTATTAGTGATGGAATACACACCACATTTTACTGACCTACATTTATTGTAACATACTCTGTTGGTGATGAGTTATCTAGAGAAATGTGATTCAAGGATGTTTTTTCCAATGACATCCAATCACAAGTAATTGTCTATTAGATGACTATTGTTTCTATAATAGTTATTGAGGTCATTTCATAGAGTGTAACATGAGAGATGTTGGAGGTGAATGTATGGGTGGATCAACAATTAGATATTTTACTACATCAACTGGTAGTTGGAACCGTCATTTGTGTATTTGATGTAGTGACATTATCAACTAGTGAAAACACATAAAATTCTTGGTTAGGTGATATTAGTGAGGTAGGATGGGTCATACGAGACTACATCTTACAATGGACAATGTAGAGTGTTGACTACGGTTCATGATGGGCCATGTACAATTCTTATTCAGATCATTTCCGATTACAGCCATTGAGAGAGGGTCTACACCGACTCGACATTACATAGCGTGGACAACACCTTCTCAGTAGGTAGGGCATGGAAGTATAGATGGCTGATCAAGCTATGTTGGTGGTTGTGGTCATGGTAATTAAACCTCATTTTTAGTGTGTTTCTATAGAGGATCTACTCATGGTATCCAGGATGTACCACATTATTGTGGAATAGGCTAGATAAATACAGTGCAACCAACCATTGAGGATCGGGATATAAGACCTTATTCTATTAGAGTTATTATTCTTATAGCCTCTACTTTAGCTTCTTCACTATTTGATACAATGCAATCACATATATTTATATCTCTTCATTTTGTGGATTGCCTTGATATGAGTGGTTACACTTAAGATGGATTCATGACACATGATACTCTATTGGGGTTTATAGATGAAGATTTATGTTAGTGTTGGGAGCTACCCCTTATGATTGGTGGGTTTCACTATATATGGTACATCATAGTACTATAGATGAATGGTTTTGATATCATTTTCTATATGGACTAGTTGGTTCCATTTCATATTTTCATTGAATGAAATCACTGAAGGGAGGACCTTATATAACCATAGGGAAGAGAGTTATTCAAAAAGGTAATTGGAATGTCTAGGAAAGAGGATCTGGATCTGAACAAAGTGAACTAGGTGGGATGGATGATGAGATAGTGAGTTTATATCTAAATGATAATGGGATAAATTATATGTATTTACCTATATTAATTGATCCCTTCCATGAAATTTTCCCAGTAGGCTTTTAGGGTTTACATCCAGTGATACTGGTAGAGTTCTCTATCGAGTTACTTCTAGGAGCTACATAAATATCAATTCTCCCATACAGATGGATACTATTGATATTCATGACCTTAATTGGTAGCTATAAGATTTATAGGTAATGGTTTTTGTCAAATCTAGTGATTCTACATGGGGTCATCCAGTCCTTGTTTTTAAATAGTGGAATGGAACTATTAGGCTATGTGTAAATTACCATAAATTGAACCTACTTATGGGTAAGGACTTGTATCCTCTACTGCGGATAGATTATCTATTTGATGATCTCTAAGGACCTGGGGTTTTCCCAAATATTTATGGGTGATTTTATTATCATCATGTGAATGTTTTACCAGCATACACACCTCATACAATCAATCAAAGAAGGTATGATCTATATGAGTATTGTTTTTTGCTATTTGGAATCATTAATATGGATATGGTTATCACGAAACTGATGAATTCAGTTTTCTATCAATATATTGATTTCCCCATGATTTTTTCATGGTTGAAATAATGGTGTATTCTCAAAATTGAAAAGTCTATTCCAACCAATCTTTGATGGTTTGAATATACTAATAGATCATCAGTAATATTAAGACTTCGCAAATTTATACTTCTATATGGGTCATATTCACTTCCTAGGTCACATTATCTCAAAGAAAATAGAATAAGTTGACCCAAAAAAGATGACAGTTGTAATAATTTAGGTTCAATCCAATAACTTCTATGAGTTATAGAGTTTCTTTTGGATGTATGGTTACTAAATGCATTTCATAAAAGACTTCTCATGCATAGCAACAACACTCATAGGCTTCACTAAAAAGGGTGTGATTATTATATGGTCATATTCCTATGATGTACCCTTTCAGATAATAAATGTGAAATTCAATTCAACACTGATAATTATTTTTCACGAGAAATTCATGATTTACAATCTTTACTACAATGCATTTGGTTTTGGGCTTGTATTAGTTAATATGAATGTAGATAGTGCCATGGAATATGGTTCTCCATAGTTGAGTCCACATGAGAGGAATTACTTAATGAATGATCTTGAGTTAGCTATGGGTTTTCATGTGTTTCACTATTGGATACATTCACAATCATAGAGTGTATTATGGTGTATACAGACCACAAATACTCAAGTGCATATTAACACTACATTATCTAAATCCATGGAAGTAAAGGTGGTTGGAGAACCAAGAATATTTTAATTTCAATCATTCATACACTCTAGGAAAAGAAATATTCAATAGCTCATGCACAATGTATGGGGACTCCGATATAGTAGTTCATCGTATAAACAATGAATGGAAGCTCATGGATTTGATTGATGATATGAACATAGAGGTTCATGATAGTTACTGATACCCTTTTATATCTTCCTTAGTTGTTACCTCTAACTTAATGGATGGAGTTAGGATGATGTTGATATTATAAATAGAATTTTTTTTATATAGAAATGTGTGGTAGTTGAGGAACCACATCCTAGATGGATCATAGGTGATGGTGAGATTCTTCATGTCCATGGCCACATATGGGTTTCTTTAATCCTACATGAGGATATGTGGTGATACTTTCATGATTCATCTTATCTAGGGAATCCTTAATTCAACAATATTTTTTGTATTTACACCATCAATACTAGTGGACGGGTATGAATAGTGATTTTGCTAATTTTTCCATGAGGTGATCCACTAGTCAGTAGGTGAAAGAAAAACACCATTAAAAAGAAATATTTTTATAGTAGTTACTCATCCCTAAGTAGTAGTGGATTGAAATCATGATGTATTTTTTAATATGTTTACTGATATTGCCTCTTGGTAATGATGTAGTAATTTTTGTTGTTGAAAGGCTCACAAATGATTCAAATTTCCTTAAAGTCAAGGTATCATTTAGTGTTGATGATATAAGGATGATGTATATGATTGGAATAATAAATATTCATATTTCCCCAGGCATTTTGTTATAGATAGGGATCTTAGTTTACATGGTAGTTCCAGAAAGGGATATAAAGGGAGTTGGGTAAATGTGTACTTATGGGAACTTCATACCACCCCTAAAAAAATGTCAAGGAAGGAAACATGATTCAATTTATTGAGGACACACACTAAGCCTGATTCTAGGATTTCAGGGGCTCTTGTGATAGTCATATACCCCTAATTTAATTCACTTTAAATACTAGAATTCAAGATATTATACATATATAACCTTAGGATTCATTGTATAGAAGGGAATTTCAATCACCCTTTTGATGGATATAGGAAGTAGAGACAACTATACATGGACCTTTTCTTTTTCAGATGACCACATTACTTGTTTAGTTGTTATGGAAGTATAGGGAATATATGCAGTATCATCAGAAATCCTACACCGATGGCTGTAGATGACGTCTAGAGTCTGAGGTCTAGGATCTGGTTTTCTTGTGTGTTTCATCGAGGTGGGACACAAGAGAATCCAGATATAGGGAAAAAATCACAATGGAATGTCATACACTTGTAGATTCTGGATAGAGTTTTGTAGGTATCCTGTCAATTGTAGTTTTAAAAGATGTATCATTCTATTCACAACATCATTCATGTATCTTCGACAAGACAATATTATTTAGACTCTTCATATTTTATTCATCATACGGATGTCAAGTAACAGGTATATGGACCCTTTGAGAAGCAACTTATACGTATTATGGATAGTATTATGAAGTTTCTTAGAGGCCAGTAATTTCCATTATTGTGTTTCCATGCCTGTAAGAATGATTATAAGAAGTGAACTTTTTGTGGGAGGCCAATGTATGACCACAGTGGCCAGAGATTCTCTCAAATCATGCTTCAAAACTCTTATATGGGAAATTCAGTTATGAATTACTTGTAAGAGTTATGTTTGTAAAAATAAAGATATTATTTGAGTTAAATATCATGTTATTTCATTCAAATAAAAATTTAAATAGTAAAATATTTCCAAATATGAATTCATTATGAGGTCATGGAGGTATCAGGGGTGTCCTTGTCTGGTTCAGCACCCTAATCAAAATTTTGGGTTCAAATGATCTAGGATCCAAATTATTTTAAACCATACATTGTAGGCCACATAGTTTGATAAAAAATGTGTGAAATTGGAATGTGGGATGCTTCATGCCTTACAATTTAAAAAACCCAGCGAATTGGACTACACATTCTTGTGAGAATGTGTGTAATTTTGATTGTTTTTTTTGGATTTGTGAGAACATGGTTATTTAAATCATGCAGAAAAACTTTGTGATGCTCCCTTCCCTACAGAAAAGCATGCATACAGGTACATGGTTTGGCAAGACCATGTTTCCAAACCAATGGATGCCCAATTTTGGGTAAAACTAATATTTTTCCAAGATTAAAAAAAATTGTAAACCTAATTTACCATTTCTTTAATGGAAATGATAGAGCTCATATTTTCATCTTTATAATTATGTTTTAAAATGATTTAACCTCTTCCCATTAATCAATTTGATCTTATTTGCAACATTTTTGGACTTTTGGTGAGTTTTGTGCTTAAGTGTAAAAATTAGCTAATTCTGGACATTTAAAAGTATTATGTTGCCTCTGTATTTTGAGAATAACTAAAAAAAATATTCATAAAATACATGTGATTCCTTTCATGTAGGATTAAATGGTTCTTTTTCTACAAATAAGTCTGCAGGAGGCAAAACCAATTTGAAATCCAACAGCCCAAAACTAATAGTTCAATGTGTACACTTATTATGGTAGGAAGAATAAACATTAGATCATTCAATGATTTATATCTCGGGTGACGACCACCAAATGGGGAGCTTCCAGCTGTGTCAGAAAGCCAAACTCGAATAGGAAAATTATAATTAAATTTCATGAATAATGGATCTCATATAGTCCTCTCTTTAACCAGTCAAAGTATTGTTTATGGAATAGTGATTGGCTACTTGAAAAAGATATTTCAACAAATTCATCCATAACACATTTCACATGGATCCAAATTCCTTGTAACTTCATGGGTAGATGAAAAAAATCCATTATTCACCTCTTATAAAATGGGACATCATCCCAATTCAAAGAGATTGTGGGATAACCGAATCTCTCTTTCTGGTGGACAGTTTTTGGGGGAGAAAATTTATGTTCTTTCTTTTCTTTCTTTTGTTATTCTTAGTTTTATAATTGATTATTCTTCCCCATTATTATCAATAACCCTTAACATGGTGGGGAAAGTATTCTGAGTGATTGGGGAAGGATAGGGTTTATCTTTTGTAATGTTTGAGTTCATGCATTTGATTGAATAAAAACTCTCTCTTCTACAAAGTTGTTTTTAAATTCTGAAAATTGTTTTTATTATTTTCTGCGACCATATTTGATTTTATATTTTGTTGTTATTTTTGCTTGGATAAATAAGAATTTTTCTCCATCCATTAGGTTCTAATAAATATTCTATGGAACAAAATCTTTTCTTAGTGGTGAAGTACTTGGCTATCGCTAGTACGTGTGGGAGGAGTGGTGAATATTAATGATTATTTCGGATAAACAATAAATGATTGGGAATTGCCTTAGGTAATTGGGGGTTTTCAGTAAAATTATTTCCCACAATGGAAGATGGGTATACAAAACTATAATTTTGTTAAACTATTTAACCAAATAGGGTATTTGATGTAATTTTGAAATATCACTTAAACTGACTTAGCTGAAGAGGATTGAATAAAATTGAAACTATGATAACGTTACAATTGAAAAACCAACCCAAAACTGATTACCCAAATTTTATCAATATTTTTATTACATTTTTGGTTAGTTTGTTTTGATTATTTTAATTTATTTCTATATTTTGTTTTGTATCTTATTTTTCAAAACCAAACAATATAAAAAAAACCTTCTCCTTTATCATATTTAAGGTGACGTATGTGATTGTTGAGAACTCCTCTCTAGAGAGAACCTAGGATAACCCTTATAATATATTTTAACATAGTAAATAATTATTTATTCCAAACCTCATGACAGGGACATTTCCAAACATGGCGCAATTGCTGGGGAGGCATTACCACAATCAAATTAATAATATTTAAAAAAATTTCCATAAGAAATTTTAAAAAATATATTTCCATGATATTTTCAAATTATAATTTCATAAATTCATTTAATAATTACCCATAAGTGAATGAACCAATTTATAACTCACCATTGTCCAATTAGGATGGTGTTTTTTTTATTTTTATATAGGTGATGTTATTTTGGATATCACATAATTGGGAGGAGGCATTCAAAGAGTTCATAGATGGTCTAAGAGAGGACATTGAAAGGAATGTTTTTGAAGTGATGGACTGGGAGCTAAATATGTTCTCCCATTACATTCCAAAATCTTATAATTTGTCCATGATCTAGTAATTAAGGGAGTAGGACTACATACCACAATCTCTTTCTACTCACCTCAAAAAAAACTTTCCACTGAAGAAGTAATGGAAGTCGAACAAAACCAGGGAGATGATTCTTTCTAAAACCCATTACCTTCTAATTTTTTTGAAACTTAGTTGAGTATCACCTCCCCTTGCATGAAATTTTCTGATTCTTTAGTCACATATATTTCCTTGGTGGATGAGGACAGAGATGAAGGTACAACTGAAGAGGAACACCTACAACTCCCCAAACATGTTGATCATTTATTAGAAGTAGTTCAAGATGATATCAAAGTGGCCTTTCTTTAGGAAAAAGAGACACAAGATGATTACATTTAAAGGGAAGTGTTTGAGATTGATTCATAATGTTTTAATTTGATTCAAATAGAATTACACTCTGATTTTAACATTGAATATTCTTTTGATACAAATTACTTTGAGGAACCACTGGAGAATGAAGAAGAAATTGTTAAAGTGGAAAACAATAAAGAGGAGGACTCATTCTTTGTCATATCCCCACAATTCAAATTTAATATCATTTTCATAGGGGTAGATTTGGTGTACTATTTCCATGAAGTACTAAAAAAAGATGTTCATGATGGAAGGAATATGTTCTGGTGGTTCATAGTAAATAAACTCAACCCACCATCAAATTGGGGATAACCAACTGAAACTGCCCTTATAGAGGTAGTAAAACCCCAGGGACCACTTGGGGGATCAAAACAATATATATCCCTCATTTTTCATTCTATTTATAGTTTAATTATATTTTAATAAATTTATAATGTTTTATTATCTAACATTGGTAGTAGGATTCCATATGTATAACACTTATAAGATTAACTCAATAATGCATTACCAATAAGTCAGGTTGTACGTATCCATGTCACATTCATGATTGATGTGATTCAATTTAAAATATAATTTCTTGTTAAATTCAATTTATTTCATTATAGACACTATCATTTATGTGTGGGAGAGGGATCCTTTGCATTTTAGTATTTTCGATTGATAGTTTTTTCTATTTCTCAAAAATATTTGTGTTATTCAACATTTTGTGTGTTTTTGACACCATTAAGATGAACTGATTATCTTTGACATTTTGGTAACACATTTATATGAGGGAAAAAATTTATCCAATGAAACTGAGTTTAAATGAATTCTAAAAATAACTTTGATTCAAGTTTAATTCTCTGGTAATTTCATGAAGAGTACTCTGATTTTTGAATCACATGCCCCATTTATATAACTTTATATTTGAAATAACATTCCTCTACAGCTTAAGAACATAATTTTCATAATATTTTCATTCAATTCACTTATTGATAGTACAATACCATGCTTTATTTAACAATTATTTGATTTATTCCTTTCAAAACATGAGGGTTTGAGGTACATTGGTTTTGAATGATTGAGGTGTTTCTTTGGTTTTAAAGCCCCAATTTATTAAAATTATTTTTCATTATATCCCACCTTGTACATTTAATACATGTAGTCTTTAAAATCCATGAACAACCTATTAGGTTAGCCACATTACAAGCCAATTTTCCCTATCCAACCCGCTCTTGAAGTGAAATTGCATAATCTAGTTGAGCATAAGTGTGGGGGAGGTTGACTTGTGTTGTGATTCCACATTTGGAGATACATTGGGTGGAAAATAAAATGTTGAAGATATGTGATTATTGCTGAAAAATCATTATTTTTAAATCTGTTCCCTTTCTGGAGCTTTCATAGATTTGAATTTGTGCCTTTCAAGAGCTTCTAATGGAAAAAGTTGTGCCTTTTCTGGAGATTTCAAGACAAATCATATTTGAAATGACTGAAACTATTACTACTGAAATGATGAATGGTGTGTAATTTCAGTTATTTTTCATGCTTATGGAGCAGATTTACTACTAAGGGAAGTAAGTAGGAGACCGTACTTGAGTAAAAATTAGAATAATGCAATTTTTCTTCAAAAAGAGCCAAGCACTCCTCATTTAGTCTCATATTTTTTCACATCCAAATCCTACCACCCTGAAGACACATAAAAAAACATATAAATTCCACATGATAAAAATCTGTCCTTTACTCACATTTAGTGGATATGTATGAATTTATCAAGACTATGGTAAATCTTTCATAAGTATTGTATGAGAAAGATATTGTTGAAAATTGATATTTATGTGATGAGAGAAAATGCATGTTAGGTATGTTTTTTGTGTGCATTGGAGATGAAATGAAAATTAAAAATATTTTATGAACTTAATTGTTAACTTGAAATAATTTTTGTGGATGAGGCATGATATGTTTTGTTTCATGGTGTGAAATTGTTCGATCTCAAAGATATGTGTTTTAAAATTTTCTTGGATTTGATATCTATGATTACTTGTCCAGGAGTCCTAGTGCTATGTGTGGTGGAATTGAGAGAGATCATATTTTAGTATTTATAAATATGTTTTAAATTATATAATCCATTCCCAATAATATATTTGATCTTATTTACATCATTTTATTACTTTTGGTTGTGTTTTGAGCTTAAGTGAAAAAATTGGCTACTTCTGGACATTTGACAGTTTTATGTTGCCTCTATATTTTAAGAATAACACCCAAAATATTCATCTAATTCACATGATTAAATTTATGTATAATGAAATGGTTTTTGTTCTATATATAAGCCTTTAGGTACAAAAAAATTCTATCTCCATAAAGCCAAAACAAATCAGTCAACTTGAACACTTATTCTGGACAACAGGATGGACATTACTTCATTCAATGATTCATATCTCGGGCTACGAACCACCAAATGGGGTGCTTTTAGCTGTGTCAGAAAGACAGCTCAACAAGAAATATTCTATGAAAATTTAATGTATAAAGGATATCATACAGGCTTTCCTTCAACCTATCAAAGGATTTATGGTGGGATAGTGATTTGAGGCTAGATAAAAATGGGTCTACTTATTTGGCCATAACTCATTCCACATTTCTCCAAAGGCCTTGAAACATCGTGGGTAGATGTACCACTCCATTACCCAACTCTTATAAGAAGGGACCTCAGCCTTATTCGATGATAGTATGAGATAACCAAAGCTATCTTTATGGAGGAAATATTTTGGAGGAGAAAATTGAAGTTCTTTCGTTTCGTTCTTTTGTTCTTCTTAGTTTTATAACAACTTATTCTTCCTCCTTCTTCACAATTACCCATACCATGGTGGGGTATGTATTATTAGTGGTTGGGGAAGGTTAGGTTTTTTATTTTTTAATGATTTAGTTTTTGAATTTTATTGAATAAATACTCTCTCTATTTTGTGAAGTTATCTTCAAATTCTAAAAATAGTATTTATTATCTTATTCGATCATATTCAATTTCATATTAATTTTTTATTAATGCTTTTATAAATTATCCTTTTCTCCCTCCATTAGGATATGATCAATATTCTATAGAATAATATTTAATTATAGTGGTGAAGTACTTGGTGATCACTAGTACGTGTGGGAGTGGTGGTGAAATTTCATGATTATTTAGGATATACAATACCCAATTGGGAATTGACTAAAGTAATTGGGGGTATTCACTAAAACACTATCACAAAACAGAATAATGTTATACCAAACTAGAATTTTGTTAAACCATTTAACCTAATAATTTAGTGGATATAATAATGAAATATCACATAAACTGACTGAGCAGAAGAGGATTGAATAAAATTGAAACTACGATAACATTACAATTCAAAATCCAACCCTGACCTGGTCACCAAATTCGTTTCAAAATTTTTAATTACATGTTTTGTAATTTTTTTTGAATATTTTACTTTATTTCTATATTTTGTTTTGATGCTTTGTTTTAAAAACAAAACTATATAATAAACAACCCGAATTTATTATCAAATTTAGAGAGACATAAGTGATTGTTGAGTGCTCCTCTCTAAAGACAACCAAGGTTAATCATTATACAATATTTTAACATAGTAAAAAATGTTTTTTCCCCACCTGATTATAGGCATGTGTCAGGATAACAACTCAATCTTTTTGGATCCTTCTTGAACAACTATTCTAGGAATTCCTACCGAGTAGTCATTTGATATCCTATTCAAGCGCTTTTGGTCTCATTGGATTAGCATCAGTGAGTTATTTATTACTTTGTACTCGTTATATAGTTTATTTGGTATTGGATGCACTATTTAGGTGTAAGATAACAAACTCTATTATTAGGATCTTCATCTATTTATTGATTTTCTATTCATATGATTTGAATCCAGATATGATACATGACAATCTATCAATGATGAACCTATTGTATGTTGTCTGATGCCATTAATTTAAAGATCAGTGGTTATATATATTTCATTGGTAATCAAAAACAATAATCATAGAACCTCCCTTGAAATTTGTTTTAATCCCTGAATTGAGATTTTTTATGGACTATGTAATTAAAGTGGTGATCGATAAATGTTTATAGGTTGAGAATGTTGAAATAGAACTACCAATTTGGGAATGTTTAATTTAATGGACTACCATGGGTTTTTTGAGAATTCAATACCTATGAGGTGTGACCTTTATCCCCTTTCCTTGGGATGTGAATTTCCAATAGAATTTTAAATCAAATTTATTAAATGTATAGTAATTGGATATGTAAATTGGATTGTGATATCAAATTTAATTGGATTTGATAACGGGAATGGATGAATGACCTTGAACCTTGTCCCTTCCTATGATGTTTATTGTTTAAGATTGTGTTTCCCTTTTTAATGAATTTACCATGTCAGTATAAAAGAGTAAATCCTTCTATGATTGGGAAATTATGTGAGTCACCTTATGAGGTGATTTGTATATGAGATGTTCATGGTTTGACCATGACATGTTTAAATGAAATTTATTAAAAGATATTTAATTGATTAAATTCATGTATAAATTTGGTGACACATGGATTCAAGTGAATAATTCCTCATATATAATCAAATGGATTTCACTTGGTTAGTCCCCAAGTGATACTTGTACTCCCTTGATAGAAACCAAGGGAAGTCTCAGAGGCATGCCAATTATATATAGAGTGATAGTTGGATTTCATATAGAATTAAAATTATGATATCAAAGTGATTTTGAATATATATTCCTTGGGTGATACATAGGTTCCCTTAACAGAATACCAACGATGGTATCACATGGCATTAACATAATAATGAACCAAGATCGATACACGGATTCTTGATTTGGGTATCCATGGATGGGATCATTCGGTGGTTTCTTATATTACACCTGGAGTGAAAATTGTATTCCAACATAGGAATTCCAAAGATGGTATTAGGATATAAATTGATAAAATAATTAAATGAGATATGTGATGCATCTATAAATCCAAATCACAAACATGGATTCCGTCTTTTCTTACACTTTATGGTAGGCATGTTTAGTCTTACTTTGAGGATATCATTATGGGGAATACTGGGCTACATGTTGGGTCTTAAGATATGTTAATTAAATTAAATTAAATCATTATTTGAGAAATATTATATATGAAATAGGCATAACAATTAATTTAGTTACATAAAATTTAAATATATTTGATTAAATTAATTATTAAAAAATTATAATCTGATGTTATAGGATGTTTACTTTTGAGTACTTCCCTTACTTGTTATATTAAATTTTATACAATGTAGTTATATATATTCACTAACTAAATGGAACTAGACCTTGGGTGGTTTCCTATTAGGATTTTGGCACACACTCTATTTGGGACACCATCGCGTAGAAAAACATATTATTTGATAATAGGTATTGAAATAGGAAAGTGCCTGACTGTTTTATCTTGATAGCTACTTATGAGTTGGGTGTAATTATACCGAGATTGAGATTGTGATTCTAAGAGATTGTTTTGGGTATTATTTTTAATGTTTTTCATGTATTATACACCTTCATTGTATATATCTTTTACCTTATTACTAGGCATATTACATGTTTCATAATCATTGTATATGATTTTCATTCTATTATCATTATTTATTCCTACTTATAATTTATATTTTTGTATGATCTGCATCATCCCCCACTCATATTTTAATGATATTTCCATTATGATACAATTTGGTGATGAGTATATAGTCTGACCAGTGGTAGACCGAGGACCTTATTTCTAGTCGACAACCTTGGGAATTTAGAGAAATACACTTGAGGAAATGTGGCCAACTAGGATAGGGGATCTATTGAATGGATCCTAGGCCGGGGATGTTTCACAAATTCTGAATAGAGTGATATGGAAGAAGGGTGACCACCAATAATCTCAAAAAACCCAATATATCAAGAGATATGTGTTCACAACTAATAACAAAATGAGTTATCGACTCAGTATGGTTAAAAATAATGATTCCAAAGAACTCATGTTGTGAACCCATTTCACATAATTAATTCAATGAATTTCACAAATAATAAGAAAGGTGTCACCTATGGATAAATTAAATATCTATCAATCCATTTATAAGATGATATTATTTCACAAATTATCATTTTTTACTCTATAAAAACGACTCAGGAAATTATCTCTGGAATTGTTTCATTTTGATTAACACGTTAATGATTCGAATATGTCTAAATGGAAGTGCACAGTCCAAAATCTTGTATAAAATCTCTATTCTAATTCATAAGGCTCTCCAAACCTAAGAAGAATTTTCTAAATCCATTTACAAATTTATAAATGGATTCTATTAGTTAAAAATATCATATATCCTTTAAAATTATAACATTTTACACAAGATAGGTTTCATATATAATATAACGCAACAATACGATACGAAATGGAAAAATAAAAACAAGAGGCATAACATGTTCTAAGTAATGGAAATGGGAAGTACAATATCCCCATAGAAAACTCTATATCCCAATAAAAATTCCTGCTGATTTGGGACTCCTAAAATGAGATGGACAACTATTCCTCATAGAAAATTTTCATTCCCACATCTCATGGATATCCCCTCCACAGAGTCATAATACATGGGATAATGGAATCATTTTATCATGCAATACCATCTATCAATGATCCATAATCTGAAATGTTTTCTCATCAATAATAGTGTCGGGTTCAAGATTAACATCACCCCCATTCAATTATATGGGAAGGGTCAGGATGATACCTCATCAGATGGAAAAAATGAAAAATGTATTGGATGGAAGTCAAATTAGATTGAAATTACAACCCAAATACCACAATTTAATGTAATATTATGATCTCAAAGGGGTATAAGAACCTTGGTTCCAACATAACCTACCCAACAAGCTAACAATATACTAAGAAATGTGATACTCTAAGAACGACCCAATCACTAAATTCAAACTACATCGGCCAACAACAATGGTCTGTAATGGTTTATGATGAATTTGTTTTGTGATCAATCTATTATGGATCAACTGTGATGTTTAGATTGTCTCATAAGCAAGACATGAACCAACCAAAGACAGGTCTCCCAAATCTACCAACCATAAGTTATATATACATAACGAACAATTAAAATCTATATAGGGAACCATTTTTATGTTGTATTGAAGAACACTACTATAGTCAAACCTGATTAAAGGAATATTATTTAATAAAAAACTACCCAAATCAAGCCAAACATTATGATCAAAATATTTAATAACAAATATAACAATATATATATCTTCCTCTCCATCGGGGGATGTTATGTTGTTCCCAATTTCAACAAGGATTACATAGCCTCATTAAAAATATCATATACCAAAATGTAAACCTCCAGTCCCTATTAGATACAACCATAGATGGATCCCCATGAATTATCATTATATATTGGACATATAAGTCCCAAAGATGTTCCACTTCAGTCATCAACATGAATGAGAGAAAATGAATAGATTTTTTGATTGAACTAATGATCACCCAAATTGTATACATACAACTTGGAGACTAAGTTAAATAAATATATAATTACATGGAAATATCTTCCCATTTCTACACATAAATGGGTAGGGGTTTCCTAAAACCAACATTTCTCTGAAGCTCCATTTGAATTATAAAAAAGTAAAATAGTATGATATAGATTCCAAAATATACCATATCATTTGTGACCACCAACACTAATATCTCAAATAATGATATATATTTTTACTACATGGGTGTATGGATGAAAAACATTGTGTCATCTATCTATAAAATTATAAATTAGATAAAATAGATGAACCGAACAGTTTTAAGTACATTAAACTACATTGGGGGACCACGACTACTCAAGCATGGTCTCCCAAACATAATGTGTTTTACTAAATCTATGGAACATCAGGTAAGACATCAGTTCAATCCAAAAAAACTCATCAAGTGATTAGTCAAAATTCATTGAATATAAATAGTCATCCCCTCCATCATTTTTTTGCCTATTCTAATCATTATATACAAACTAATAAGATATCACCATTTCATGAATTTTTCCACTTATTACATCGATAATTTCTAAATCAATGCATCTATGAGTACATTACCATTATTATTACTATAAGAAATAATAATAATAAAATTATTACTATTATCCACCAATATTCTATGTGTCATGTTTAGATACCTCTATGTGAAAATTTATTTCAATGTATTATGACAAGAAAATATAGTAAACTACTGCCAAATGAGGTATTAACACTATGTTTGGAGTTCATGTATAAAATTTCCATACTCATTAACATTAGAATTGTATTTGTAGTAATGAGTTTGTAACTGGTGAGATACATAGGATACAACTTATATCCCTTGTATCAAGGGACACCATATACCCATGATAGAACTAAAAAAGAATACAAAATAACCCAACCCTACCCAGGGAAGAATAAAAATGGGAACTAATTAAATAACACCTCTGCTTAATCTAAGTATTTCTGAAAATTTTCATTCTATTCAAAATTTATACCATTAGGGGTTACTACATTAATTAGAGATTCAATATGAATGAATTAGAAAACAAACAACATGTAATAACTAGAAAATCCCAAGAATTATGGGATATCCTATAATGTTTTGGCATCTTCCAAGGAAGAAATCCATATACCTTATCAAGGTCACTAATATGACAAAATCATATATAACATACACAAAAAATAATACTTATTGAATCCCAATAAAACATTTTTTAAAGATTATAATTTAAATGGATTTCAAACAATCTCATAAGAATGATACAAAAATTTTACATGCATTATTCCTCTAAGATGGAGAAAACCACAATATCATCCATTAAAATAATTAAAAAAGTGTCCAAGAACCAAAGAATGGTCTGGTTCAACCTCTCCATAAAATATTCAGGAGAGTTAGTGAGACTAAATGCCATTACATGAAACAAGAAATGCCCATATCGTCTACAAAATGATATATATAGAATATGAATTTTTGGAATCTCATCTCATGTTACCCTAAATAATTTACACTCTTCTAATATATAAAATAACCTCTATAATGATATATGGGATCATCAATATTAGGTAAGGTATAATTTTTCTTTTACAGTCACGTGATTTAACATTTGATAATCAATATAATGTCTGAGGATAATGTATTAATTCTTAGAAAATGTTGTAGTAAAAGCCTAAGGTGGCATGTTAGGATAAATAAATTCTTTATCCTTGAGAATAGATATCTATAACATAAGTTCTAACAAATCATCTCACAACATCTGATATGATGGAATGTATATGGGCATCATGACAGGAAGTTGGTATATGGTAAATTTATGTCCAACTCCATTGATGAATCTCATAACCCCATAGAATTTATGTGATTTTCAACTCAAAATATAATCCACTCACACCATATTTAGCCATAATATTAACCATTTTACTATAAAAGCATCTCGTATATACACCCAAAATAGTGAACACCCCCTAGAGCTTCTATAATAAGAATTATAACCATGAGCACAATTACAATTACTCAAACGTCTTCCAGAGAATATCATACGTACTATGAATATTATGATTATTTCAATAAATAGGTTATGGATGATTCATTACAATGAAAAAATCACTATATTAAATAAAAATATCTATAATATACACTTTTTACAAGGAATCAGTTTTTATAATATTCATAACATTTATTTGGAAATATTATCATCCCACGCCCCATATAACATTCAAATTACTATATTTACTATGAAATATCATAAATCATTTCTCGTGGTCCCATATTCAAAATATAATTTTCAAAGAAGACCAACTGTATAATACTTATTCAAATATAATATTATATAAATAAAATTGTGTTTAAACTGATATTATATATTTTTTCAGACATCGATCATGAATCATGTGGGATTAGGAATTTTCAATGATCATGTTGTTAGAATAATAAAATACCACCTTTATTTACATCCTCATTTTTTGTAATCCTTATATATATAAATATATATTTATATATTTATATATATCGTATAGGATACACTGTTGATGGTAAATATAATGGAATAATTCATGTTTAGGACCCAAAAATAATTGAAACTCTGTAATCCCAATGATGAATATCTGGGAAGCCTAAGTATGTAGTGTCAACGTGGATTCTATGGTTTATACACCAAATAAAGTATCTCATGTATGCATTACTATATAAGCGGCACATGGATTCTACGAACTGTACTACTATTGGAAAATTTTAGGCAAACCTCTATGTGTTATTTAAAAATAGATTCATAGGTCCATATGCATATTGAAACATCCAATGGATGCCTCATATTCATATGCACTATAAAACACCTATTGTAAAATGATTTACAACAATAATTCAATTTATACATCTACACTGTATAAACATAAATTTAATGATAAGGACTTATCATAAGACATTAAATTATACCAATCAAAACTATATAAAAATAAATTCATGTCCTTATAGGATATATAAGATGACACTCCATATATTGAGCCCTATATCCAATATTAAAATTCCCCCATATACATCCTTAATGAATGATGTTAAACAACAATATGTGGTACTATCACCTAACATAAAACTATGTCACTTGAGTTATGTAACCTCTGATTCCTACCATGACTAGTTATATAGGATGAATCCCCAAGGATCAAACGAAACAACATTATCCATTTATCATCAGGAAAATATTCCCTCTCTACTGTTTTTAATCATGGCTATATTACCTATATACTATCTTTTATAAGGATTTTTTCATTATAGAATCATACCCCATCCTAGAGGTCCATAACTTATCTATGATATACTATATAATTTTCAATGGGACATATATACAATGGGATATATCATTACTGGGACATACTCCCCATGAAGCCAAACAATCTTAATTAGTCCTTATACCTTGGGATGTTTATATAAAGACCCATCATTTGTAAAATAAAAACAAAACATTATTAGGAAGCTTTTACCTTGAAATCATTTCCACATGACATTAAAAATCATTTTTTTGGTCATTGTTACATGACCATAACATGTACAATATTTTTTAACTACATGATTTTAGAATCATATAACATGGATATTTAGGAGTCCCCTTCATGGGAAAGATATTTATTTCATTTTAATCTACCTCCTTCATAGATGGATATAATAACTAGATTACATAGCAATATGAATGTATAAAATTGAAACCCCGAGGACACTATCACAATGTAATAATGGGTAATATGAAAGATATTTTTTGGTATATACATACAATGTCAATAATTTAATTAAATTGATATAAATATACACACACATCATAAAATTTGGACAACTAATTTTAATTAATATGGAATTTAGTCTTGTATTGAGGAAATAAAATTATTTTTAATCAAATCATCAATCTATAAGACAGATCCATAGTAGGATTTAATTACCTCTAATATGATGTGATGATCTCGACCACATGTCCCTTAGATCTAGGTGACTTACTAAGCATTGATAGTTAGATATACAAACTATCTTATACCTTTTTAAAGAATACACAGATCTTGTTATAGAAATGGGAGTCGTTCGGTGATTGAGTTTTCATGACCAAATTCTGTTTGAATTTTTCTGAGATAGAAAATAGAAGGCCAAATATTTATCGACACCATATTTGGTAAAAACAAATAGTGAACCATATGATTATATTTTGATAATAAAAATGGATTTTTATATGTTTAAATATTTTGTTTTTTAAATCTCATATGAAAATAAATGGTGACCACAATGTGAATCCATTTATTACTAGAATATAAATGTGGCTTCCCATGAATACTTGGCTTAGAATTTATTTTACATGTTATTTTCCACTTATTAGTTCCATGGTTTTTTATTATCATGGTTCCAATAGAAATATTTTTTCCAAATATCAAATCAACCTAAGGCATTTATAAAATCAACAAAAAATTCTGGTATAATATCATCTATGATAGCCACCACCTCTACCAACCAAAGGATGACATCACCCACTCAAAGCATTATTCACAAGGTAGATAATAAATTTATAAATGAGTACTAATGACATGGAAACATCCTAACCCCAGATTCCACACTTTCGGGTTATTCAAAATTTATCCTTTTAACTCCACCTCATCTGAGATGATCTATGAAAAAATAAGTGACACATGTCTCCTTTAGCAACCACTTTGGGTTCCTCTCTATATAGAAGAAAATAAAAAGATACCTTAATGTAGGATTTTCAATAAAGTATATTTATTTGTCTCAAAATAGTTTTTAATTCTTCCTGGAGTACTCTTATCAGATATCACTAGTATCATGCAACAACCACCACATATTTTCCAATACAGGATTTCACCTAATAGGTTTCCTCCCATGTAACTAATGTCCATGCACTAATGAGGACCCATAAATGTTTATAAACCATATATTAAATAGAGGATCCCCATATCCCAAAATATAATGATGATTCCCACCAATCTATTCTTGAGGAAACTAGTGATTGGGATTGTATCCCTATTTTCCATACCATGTCCTCTATAAAATTTTAATATCGAATATAGGACAAATATATATCCCATATCCCAGTCAAGATCACCATCATTATATTATGGTGGAATAAAAAGGAAAGGTGTAAAAATATTCACCAATATCAATTGATTATGTCTTCCATAATATCATAGATATGGATAATGTGATGAAATATATTCCCCCAAATACCCTTTAAGAATTTTATAATATCCTAGAATAAATATAAGATATTCCTTAGTATATTCGAGAAGTCACACAGAGAAGGTGTAGCGACCTAATGTTTATAAATGATACATTCCTATTCAAATAAATTTGTATTATAGTATTATATATATTATTATAAATATGTATAAAATAAATATTTTATTTTATTAATTAATACTCTAACATTAATATGAAACAAAAAATATTAAAATTACAATTATTGAATTTGGAAAAAATATAAAATATAAAATATAATATTTATAAATATTTGCCACCCTAATCAACTTGGATCATTGCCCCCATTTCCAAAAATATATAAATTAGTTAATATATTATTAATACAATAAACATATCAGAAAATAAAAATATATAATATTGGGGGGAATTTTTATGAGTATTGAGTAAAGAAATGAACTTAAATATATAAGAGGTAATGTGACCATTGGAACAGTAATATGACCATTGAGAATTGTATCTTGACCATTAAAATATAAATTTTACATTAAAATAATAAATTTTGATATAAATAATATTTATTTTGATTAATATAATTTAATATAAATTTTATAATGCCAAAAATCAATATAATGATAAAAAACTCAATGAAAATATGTGAATATTTTTTATAAATTATATTATAAAATATTGTATCAAAAGAATAAATTTTATATGAAAAATAAAAAATAAATATTTTAGAAATTTATCTTGATAAAATGAATTTCATTTTCGAAATTATCATGTATAAAATTTCCAAGAATGATTTTTTTTGTAATTTCATTAAACAAATCGTTATTATGGTAACTATTAAAATATTGTTTTCCAGATAATCTTGGAATCATAAATTGCATCATTCAGGATGAAATAATGAAATAATACATTCTATAACATGATGTATTTACATGATATATTTAATTCCATAAATTAGTAATTAAAAGAAAAGAACCATAAATTCAAAACCAAAAAGCATTTGACAAAACCTAAAGTGAATATTAATCCCTTAAAATAAATTTTTTCTCATATTTATTCTTTCATTTTTAATAAAATAAATAATAAAAATTATATTAATTTATAATGATTTAAAAACAATTTTATTATATTTATATTCAATTTATACTATATAAAATTCAATATTACATGTTTTAACATTATTAAATTATTTTATTTAATGTTTTATTCTAAAACTACCCATATCCTCTTGTATAAATAACCTGAATCCTTCACCTTGGAAAACCTATTGACCAACACTTTCCAAATTCAATCCTATAAACAAATAATTTATATAAATACCATTATGATCTTAAGGTACAAACTAGAGTAATTTAATTAAAACATCAATGGTGTTTTTTTGTCATACAAGTTCAACAATATTGAGGATGAAGTATGTTTTAATCAATTGTTCTCATTTTCTTCTACTTATCTTATATTTATTTTCTTTCCCGCCCCTTAAATTTTTTTATAAGATTTATTTTTAATTTAATTAAATATTATATTTTTGAATTTAATATAATTTATTTATGTTATTTATATATAATTTCAAACATCCCTTTCTTACTCATTCGATAATATCCCGTCAAAGGTTAGTTAACCACATATGGTGAAATTTCTATGTAAATTATTGTATCCACCTTTATAGTTAGAAATTACGAATTATTTATAATATTTAAAAATTTAATTACATGTATTCTATTTTTTAGTCAATTATACATATTTATTAATTTCATTGAATAGAAATAGTGGAATATAAAAAAAACTGTAAAAGTTTATGAAACTTGATTTCAAAACAATTCATGTTTATCAAAGCGAGTTATAAATTAAATTCCAATAATTATAATGATAAAAAAATATATATAAAAAAGATAATTCAATTTTAGATCTATGTTTTAATAGTACTAGGTGTATTATTCTGTAGAATGAAAAGTGATGAGATAATGAGATAATTATGGTATGGGTATTCTCGAACGCAACTACATTTATTTGGAATATCCCACATTCTGACATATTCTGTATGGATATTAACAAATTATTCCATACTTATCAATTCAACACTCTTACATTATCTTTATTGGGTTATATATGCTTCCACAATGATATGAAATCCAAATACGATGGTTTTCCAAAAATATATTCCTTCCCAAACACAACTCTTACTCCACTTTAGTGGATTCTTCATCACTCAAGATTGATAATGATTATGAAAAACATGTTTTCACTTTTACATTTATAACCCAATGTTTATTCATAATATTATCATTGAGGATATCATTATAGGATCCATTACATTCAATGGGTTATTTCATGACTGTGGTTGTTATACATTATATATGAAAATAATGATCATATAAAAATTATGATTTGATGGGTGGGACCAGAATTATATACACCACCAATGAATTGGGTTATGTGATGTATCTATTGGGATAGTTATTAATGTGCATGAACATGAAGATGTAATTTTTTAAAATAATTACGTTATCATTATGCACATATATCATGTGTGAACATGATGCTATATTTGTTCACAACTATGTGTGGTTTTTGACCACTATGATAGGATGTTTGTGTTTTATGCATTCCCACATTCCATTAATTTATCACATTATTCCTTCAGTTTTATTATTATTATCCTATTCGTATGATATGATGGCGATGAGTATGATCCCCCATGTTATATTGATTTTTTTTCCTTATTCATCCTCTTACTTGGATTTTATATCTCCCCTTTAATTGGAGTACATCATAAGGTGATAACATGTACTAGGGAGAAAATGAACTTTTTTAAGGATAAATAAGAAGAATATAAATATTTTTTATATCTTATTATATATAATTTATGTATTAAACCAACTTACATAGGACACTAAACCTTTTGATCATAGATGTGTATCTATATAATGTGGTTTCTCTTAAAAATTGTTCAATAGTTATTTAAAGAAAATTTAGGGTTTCTATAATTGGTATCATAGCTATTGTTTATTTCATTTTGGAATTATAATTACAAAAAAATTATTATAACCCCTTAGGATAAGAAAAATTTTATGTAATTATCCAGGAAACATTAAAAAAAGGGTAAACATATGGATTTAAAATGATATACCTTTATAGTTAATTTCCAAAAACAATAAAATATTTATAAATTCTCTATATAAACATGTTCTGACCTTTTCATTTTTAAAAAATAGTGGGAACAAGGAGAAACCATGAATATAAACTCTGTGGGAAAAAATGTAACAATTTATTGAATGAAACTCACTATTAAATGGCTGGTGGAGTTGAAAATTTCATGGTTATTAATATCTGGCTATTTCAAGATATAAACAATAACCTTAACAATGTGGATCATACTCTTTTCACCTAAGAAGGGGATACTATATATCAAATCCTTTATATGGAAACAACCACTGATGTGTAGTGGATCATATTAACCACTTATTATATAATATATTTCTACCTCAATAGAGAATATATTTTCTATGCTCAAATATTCTTAGATGAAGAAGTTAAATTTGTCCATCAATCATTTAGTTGGATAATCCAATCAATGGTTGTCAATGATTAACAATAGAAATATGAAGAATCAAATGAATATATGGGGTGGGAATACATTAAGAAAATATTTCATAAAACATATTATGCTCAAACGCTTATAACATTGATGGAGAGATATTATATGTAGATGATGAAAAAGGAAGATGAATCTGTCACATCATACCAAGAAAACAAAATATGTATTCAAGATATGCCTAATGTTTTTTATCAAAACTAGTAGAAAAATAGATATATGCATTTGAGATTTAAAACCATACAATTGAAATGATATATCTATATCATAAATTTGGAGTTATGAATCAATCACATGATATGATTTTAAATTAGTGATGGAGATTATAAAAGGGTCCAATGTATTTGGAGATAATAAGATAATAGTCAAAATTCATGTTGGTGGGTAAAATGTTCAAAGAGGAAAGAGGATCCAACAAACCACATGTCAAAATTTTTGGAATAAACATCTTGGGAATTTTCATAAAGGGAAAAGAAAAATTCTTCAGTTACATAAGTGAAGGCCTTCAAGATCATGAATGTCATAGATACTTGCTGAAGCTAGCTAACATTATGGAACAATAAAAAGAACCTCCTAATGCACTATAGATGGTTCAATTCTTCAATTATGCAGATAAAGGGAATTGTGCAATCTTTTGAACTATAAAATGGCTCCTTGTGGGTAATTATTGTTAGAAACCACCAATACATAATAAGAATGGGTAAGATTATTCAAATACTAGTGCTGATGTGGAGATTGAGAATGAAGTTGTACATGGTACACAACCTATTAAATCAAGAATAGAAAATTTTATATTTGATTCTAGTTATAGTCATTCCCTTGTATCATTCAAGTTTTCGAGAACTGTTAAATGAAAGACACAATACAGTGAAGGTAGAGATATCTATAAAATTAATGAGTGGTGAAATAATTGGATCCCAAGTACTGAAGGCTTCTTCTATAAGTATCTATGGAAGGATTCCTACATAGAATCTCAACATACTTCCCTTTTTTGGAATTTGACATGATATAGGTAATGGATTGGGTCTTGTTATATATATCTCAAATAAACTAGTAGGAAAATGAAATATCCATATATATTCCAAACAATCCCAATGCTACTTTAAAATTAAATGAAGATCAGGAATATTAATTGTAAAACTACTGAATTGTGTGGGTGATGTTACCCTAGGAAGAATAATACCATTACCAAATGGTTGAGTTGATGCAATGAATGAGGAGTGGAAAAATTCACATTGTTTGGGAATTCAGAGATGTATTTTCCATGGAGTTACTAAGACTAACCCCTACCATGGGGTGTCTTTCTCAATTTATTTCATACCTAAAGCCACTCTAATCTCAGATTCCTCTACAAGATAGCCCCAATCAAGAATAATGAGTTCGATAAGTACCTGCAAGAGTATTTGGAAAATTTTTTATTGCACCATATTTCATCGTTATGGGGTCTTCGATTGAAAATTATAAAGAAAAATAATATATCAATATGGAAATGTATAAATTATTGGGATATCAACAAGATAAACATAATTAAAAAATATCCTCTTATAAGGATTTATGACTTTTTTGATCAACTATGAGGAGTTCAATACTTCTTTGAGGAGGATATTTGATTTGGATATTATGGAACGAAATTTATGAAGGATGATATTTAGAAGACTTGTTTCCGTATAATTTATAGGCATTATGAGTTCATATTGATTACATTATGTCTTTATAATTCCATTACAATCATAATGGATTGGATGAATAGAGTCAATAGAGACAAACATTATGATTTTTTGTAGTGTTTATCGATGAAATTCTAATTTACACCAACATAATGGAGGAAAAATTTGAAAATATAATAATTATTCTTGCTATATTAAGCAAGGATACAATGTATGATATTTTATAAAGTGTAAATTTTGAGTGTATAATTCTTCATTCATGGGGAATGTGATCCCATGTGAGGGAGTTTATATAGACCCTTCAAAGACAAAACTAACTCAAGAATGTCCTAGATCCACTATTATCATGGAAATATGTAGTTTCATTATTGTATCATAGTACTACCAATGATTTAGGATACATTACATAGGAATTTTAATACCAAAAACTATGTTATCATAGAAATTGGAATAATATGTTTATACATACTAATGTGAGGAATTATAGAAGGATCTCAAGAAGAGGATAATCTCTATGAATGCACTCACATTACCAAAATAGGATAAGATATTTAGATATACAATGATTTTTTAATGAATGATATTAGTATTTTAATCCCAAAGAGTTATAATGTGATAGCATATGCCTCACAACAGTTGAATATCTATGAGAAGAACAACCAAATTCATGATCTAGAGTTAGAATTTGGGATGTATTATCTGAAAATTTAGAACAAGAGTATAATGTATATATTCACAAAGAAGGATCTCAACATGAATCAAATAATTTGGTTAGAGATAATTAATGACTAATATTTCCCTATTCACTACTATCCTGGGAAGTAGATCAAGGTTGCTATTGCTGTTGGAGGAAAATCACCATCTACGCTATCAATGCTGAGGATTGAGAAATACCTAATCTTGATGGATTTGAAAATTATAGATATTGAAAACATAATAGCATGTAAAAAAACTTTATTGCCTAAATAATTTCTCAACCATATTTCTAAGAGAAGATAACAAAGGCACAAAAGGATGATATGGATCTATAAAAGTTGGTGAAATTAATAATGTCAGGGAAACTACATGATTTCCAAATTGATGATGATGGTGTAATTTGGTTTAGTTTAATGATTTATGTTACTTTATCACTAAAGATAAATAAATATATAATAAAAAATTCACATAGTTCACCTATTTCTATCCATCCTGGATGTATCAATTTGTATTATGATATTCGACATCACATCTGGTGGTGATACATGAAGAATGATATGGTAGAGTATATCATAAGAAGTTTGGTATTACAACATGTTAATGTAGAGTGATAGAAGTCCAGAGGGATTGTGAAACCATTTCCTAAACCTCCATGGAAATTGAATAATTTCACTATGGAATTTTTCACAGGTCTCCTAAAGACATCCTAATGAAATAATAAGTTATAGGTTGTAGAGGATCAACTCACCAATATTTGTAACTTAATTATTATTGTCGAATATTTATATCTCTTAAATCATTCAATGATATATGAGAAGGATATGGTGAGGATGAATGATGTTCAACTTTTGATCATCTCTGATCTAGACCTATTGTTAGATTGAAAATTTTGGAGGATTATTAAGCATGATTTGAGTACTAAATTTAATTCTTTATTAAGGGAAGTGATAAAGAATTTCATCATTTTGTTAATAAGTTGGGGAATGAAAGCCATGTGAACTTGGGATTCAAAATATATGATAGATATGGTTCAATCTATCCAAAAGTAAAAAACAACATTGCAGAGTCATAAAAAGAAATATGTTGACAACTGTCAAAGTTATATAGAGTTCAATGTGGGGGAAAATAGTTTCATTCAAATATCACCATGAAAGAGATTCATGTTGTTTAAAAATAAGGGATGCTCAGCCTAAGGTATAATAAACAATTGGAGATCATTGATCCCATATGAGTGTTATAATATCATCTATGAGATCCACCAAATATAGGCATAGTTCATGAGGTCTTAAATATATCTATCTTGAGGATGTATATACCCAAATCCTAGACATGAACTCAATCCATAGATGGTAAAAGTAGATATTGGTTTCTCTTATGGGGATCTGTCATTGGAGATCATAAACCATAGATACGGAGTTCAACACAATAAGGAAAATCACATTATTATTGTTTTCCATGGGGACCATATGTTTTGAGAGGCATAATGGGTAGTATAGTAACCAAAGAAATAGATGTACCCTCATTTATTCTCAACATAAAACACGAGTTATCATTTTTGGGATGACATTTCTAAATTGGGGAAGAATGTAACAACCCATTGTTTAAGAATGATATTTTTATCATGAAATAAATGTGGTTTATAATATACAATATATTATTATACAGATAAAGGAATTGAAAATTTTTATTTCATTAATAAATACTATTTTATTAATCAGCACTAAAACCAAATAAAATTACATACATTACAATTGGACAATAAAATGAAATAAAAAAGTTAAAGTGGGAAAATATGGATTTATTTAATCCAATAAGATCATCTACCTCACTTAAATAACTATTGAAATGAAGAAAAATACAGTTAAACAAATCAAAACTATAGAAAATTAATATAATATACCTAGGGAACAATTATAGTTAATACTTAGTGAATGAATGATGTGGTATATAAATGAAGAAAAGTGAGAATTAGAATAAAAACATGATTGTTGGGAACTATAACCACAAAATGGGAATATAAATACAACCTCAAAATAAATTTTTTGGATATAAATAATATTTATAATTGAAAATTTATGAAAATTTAAAAATTATAATTCCCAAAAATATTATGATTAAAATTATATAGAAAAATATTTGTAAATTTTTATTAATTTTTTTAATCTAATTCTTAAATGTCATTATTTTTATATTTAAAAATAAAAATAGATATTATATAAATTTAGATATATAATATGAATATAATTTTTTATACAATCATCTCAAATTATTTTAAGGGTTATTTGGTTTGTAATTTTTTTTAATACTTTATTTTTCAGTTAATAGTAAAAATGCAGTTTTCACATAATCAGTGTATCTTAAAAAACATCATTGATGATGTAATATTTACTTAATACATTATGAAACGTTATCTTCTTATATGATATGTTTAATTTCATAAATTATTCATTAAAAGAAAAGAATCAGAATTTCCAATCCTAACGAAGAATTTTCCAGAACCTAATATCAAAAGTGATCCTTAAATATAATATTTTCCATCTTTCCACGTCTATTTCAGAAAAAATAATAAAATAAATTTAAAAATAGATTTATTGTATTATAAATAAATATATTATATTGATATTGTATTCATATTTAAAAAATTTACTATAAAAAGATTTACCTTTGATATATTTTAATATTTCATAATTTATTGTAAAAACAACCCTCCCCCATGTATAAATATCCCCACTTTGTCCTCTTGGATAATCACACATTCCCAACATTACCAAAGATAACCAATTCCAAAATCATTACAATCAAGATACTTAGGATACATAAGGGCGTTTTGGATTCATCCTACTACACAAATCAAATGAGTTTTAGGGTGCTAATTGATAAGCTCCATCAAGGATTATGTACAATTTGATTAACTCTTATCTTTTACATCTTCTTCTTTATCATCTTCATCCCACTCTATTATCACCAAAACATTTGAAACAAAACCATATGATTTTTAATTAGTATTTAATTTATCTTACTTTAATGATTTTACACTATATTAAGTATTCTATTGACTATATGTATAACTTTTAAACATTTCTTTCTCACTCTTCTGACAATGTCCAGTAAATAGTCTATTAACCACCAACATTAAAATTTCCTAGTCAATGAATATACCCAATATCATGGATGGAAAATATGAATTTTATATGATATATAAATATATAATTACATGTTTTATAATATTCTAGAGACAAATATTATTATGTATAAATTACTTTGAATGAAAATTTAGATGTTGAAAAAAATATATAGTAAATACATTATATCAAATTAATTCATGTTCAAAAATTTCTATTATAATATAGAATACAGTAATTATAAATAATAAAAAAAGTTACAAATAAATATAATTTTCCTATAGAAATATGTTTTAATAATCCAATGATTATTATTCTAGCAGTGTAAAAGCGATGAAATAAAGAGGGAATTAAGGTAAGGGGAATCTTAAACCTAACATCTTTTCTTTGATTTATTTCACATTATCAACAAATTAGTTTTGTATATTACTATATTTTTTCTTTAATTTCATTCCAATATTGTTCAATTTTCCTCATATGGAAATAAATTCTTTCACCTTGTTGTATAAGCCATGTATGATGATTTTCCAAAAATAATTTCTTTCTCAAACACATCATTTACTCTTCTTGAGTTTCTTCTTCTTCACGTAAGTATATTGATTATTATGAAAAATATTTTTTATTTATTCACTTAGAACAAAAATTTTGTTTATGAAATTATTATTGATTTTATACATTTGAAATCCATTCTATTCTATTAGTTATTTCATGACTATTATTTTTTTATGATCTATTTGGTATGAATGCTTATGTAAATATTTTGATCAAACGAGTGTGCCAAAAAACTTATAGACCTATAATGCATTAGTTAGTGTGATATTAATCATGAGATTATGTGTAACATGTGTGAAAATTATTCTATTTTTGTTCATAGTTATGTTTTAATTATTTTGATCATATGTTATTCCGAAACATGATTTTAGATGTGTTTAAAAATAGGTGTGGTATTTGACAACTATTACATGATGTTTAATTTTTATTCTTTTCCACATTCGATGGAATTCTCATGTGTTTCCCTCATTATGTTGATGATGATTATGTGATTAAAATATGATGAGTATTATTATTCTCACCCACAATATGACGATTCATTACCCTTATTAATCCTCTTACGAGGATTTTAGCTCACCCATTTCATTGGCGTATATCCTCAGGTTATTGAATTTACTTAAAATAAAATGATATATCATTAGGATAAAGAATAATTCTATAAATATATTTTATTCTATTATGTTCAAATTATTTATATGCATAATTTTCACAAGATAGTAAACATTTTTGATATAGGATTTCAATGTCTTTTTTTATCTAAAAAATGATTTAATAGTTATGTAATGGAAAGAAAATGTAACTATTTACTAGAGGATACCCATGTATCCACCACCAGAGTTATATATTTGTATGTTCAACATGAAAGAACTGCTAACCGTAAGGAAGCACGTATTTTTTCTCACATTGATGAGGATTATCACTATATTTTCTAAATGGATGATGCACCATACATGGCCAATATACATGTTATGAATAGGATTTATCCAACCAATTTTAAAGATATCCATGACTACATTTATATTCATATAAAATAAGGAAGATGAAATATTCTAATGTAATATGGGTATTGAACAATACCCTCGATCCTACTATGGTTTGTGTATATCCCGATCATCACCTCAGAGAAAAGTCAAATTTATTATGGTAATTCAATATATACTCTATATATTTTGATAAAAAATAAGATCTTGGAACAAATTTATTAACATGGTTAATAATATCATTACCAATTTTCTTTAGGGACCATATAATTGGAGACTCATATTCCATACCTACTTAGAGGTTTACATCAGCATATTCTTACGGGGGAAGCACATTTGTGTCATGATAAAACTCCCATGCCAACTAGTTTTTAGTAACATATACCATTACCTAGCTAATGATATTCCCATATTCCTACTAACAACACATTTGATTTCTGGTATAGTCTAGGAACTTCATTGATATTAGCTCATATTATTATGGTTGTAGAAGAATTTCATCATATTTTATTGGACACTATGGAAAAGTATAATATACATGATTGATCCCAAATGGAAATTTCATGTATTCTGATTAAAAAATATTAATTTTCTCATATACCATTCATACACAATGGAATCATCCTTATTGTTATATAATTAATATCATTAACACTGCAATGATATTTTGAATCTTAATTTAAGGAATAAACAAAAAAAACACAATTAAATTACTCTTCACAATAACATAGTGATTAATTATTGGGATTTTACAACTAACATACATCTGAGACTACATCCCATCAATGATATATCACCCAGTCAAGGAAAACATCCCAATTATTGGACACTATCATATAGAGTAGTTCTTGAAATACATGGTAATGAACATGTGGTTTCTTAAAAATGTCTAACAACTTCAAACCATGGTCAATAAGAAACCCAAATAAGCATTATTTGTGTTATGACCAAGTGGAATAATTTACCTCAATTGGGGAAGAGTATAGAATGGTTATTTTGATGGATTTGGGAAATAATAACATTGTAAATATGTTCCAAATCACCTAAAATCCATATATGATGTACCATATGAGTTTAAAGAGGAGTTCAGGGATCACCAATACCCGAAGCAATTGGAAACATTATATTTAATGAAGACCAAGAACCTCCATTATCATGGATACAAGGATCACATCTTTGATATTAATCTTGTTTAATGTCAATTAGTCATGATAAATTTTGGTGAAACTCAACGACTAAGGTAAAAATGTAATATGAGGGTTTATGACATTCTTTACTCCACATATTAGTCACCATAAAGAAATTATACTCTAATGCCTTGAAAAATGTATGTATCTTAGTACGGGGTGAGTACGGGGAATAACGTTTTCCATTGACGAAGGGAAAATATATTTATCAAGATATTACATCATATATTTTCATTTGATTGGTGATTCTATAGGCCTAATCAGCCAAAAATCTTATCGGTCAATTCAAAAAATTCCTACTACCTCTAATATGAAAATGAAATATGAGTAATGGGATTTGGAAATGGATAGGATGCTATGTCAGACCCTTTATGGTCTATGAATTCCCCTTAAAGGAGAAACAAAATATTGATACCATATAGTATCTCAACATAAAGAGAAGTTAACTATACAATCAGGATCTATATGTATCACATGAATAGATAAAAATTCACTAAATTTAGAATATTGCATTGGAAACGAGCTGAAAACCATCCAAGATAAACCGTAGCCCATATGGCTGCATGGAGTTTTACCTCGATATCAATGATATAGGTCATTAAATCCCTCATCCTCCTCGAATAGATATATATAGACTCAAAAAACTCATAACACGTATGGAATGGAATATTTTTACCACTATCACCATATCTAATGTCACTAAATACTCATCACATCCATAGAACATAAATGGAATCCCAGAATCAAAATAATACATTGATCCAATAAGATTTGATACCATCACAACAATTGAGATCATTCATGTCCAAAAAAGGGAGTGGTTATCAATAGTTTCCCCCAATGTCATCCCTAGGACAATATGATACAACCATTTCATTTGGGGCCAGATCTATGAGGGATGAAATAGATTACCTCATGGTGAAAATAGAATAATTACTTAAAAGGAATATGAAACATCTTATTATTAACTAGTAAAAATGGTTTTATGAGATTTTTTTTGGAAAAAAGACAACAATTATACACTCAAATGGGATGTATTAGATCTATAATCACTCTATTAAAAGGAAAATTAACAAATTATTCATTCCACCTAATATTCATCTAATAAAATTTTCAACATCAATAAAACATTTAATAAAAAAATTTATGAGGACATCAAGTCATGAAATAAATATATAATTCCTTTATAAGAAAGTGACCTAGATACATAGATTGAGGTTAAACATACCAAAAGGGAAGGATGAAGCATATATTATTTCCAAAAAATGACTTGTTACCATAATAGTGACACCATTATTCTTGTGATAAATTGAATGGAATGGTGATATCCCCTATCCATTTTAAGAAGTCATTATACAATCATTGGAGGAGAAATTGGATGAATATAATGGTGATATATTAAAACATAGTAATCTCAAATATAAATCTATTGAAGGAAATATTTCCATTAGGTAGTGCCTACATTTTTAAGAACCAGCTCTTCAACCTCCCATCAAAAGGGAGTTAATTTCATAAAATTGACAAATATGTACATCATGTTGTCTTTAGATCTAGATAGGTACTTTATATTAGTGAATTAATTTTGGATGAAAAATATTTCCCTTCATGAAGATAAAAACGTCTCTAATCATTAGTTGATAAATACAAGGAGGCCATAGTGAGATTTAAACACCCATTATGCTCATGAGGTTTTTAAGAATGTTGTATCCCTAACAAACTATGATAACATTGAGTAATCTAACAAATTAATTAAATACCTAAGGTATGTGTTTCCCATTATATCCTAATAAGAAGTTATTCACAAATGGAAAAAATATAGTCTACCCCATCCATTTTTTGGAGTATTATTTTCTATATATTCTACGATAAGTGATATTTAGGGAAATATCTCATTCATTTCATGTACTGTTGTATACCCGTTATAAGAACATTCAGATATAATGTTTTATTGAAACTAAGTCTCATTTAGAACATTGTAATGTGGATAACATCCATCTAGTATAGTAGCCTCTGAGAAGGGTCCATCACATCATGGGAAGAACATCACCATCGACTAGTTTATCTACTAAACAGTATACTATATTAAATTATGATTGGGGACCTCAAAAACTAAAAATAGTGGAAAAATGATAGAGACTATAAATTTATCCTAATAAGGAATGGTTAAGCATACTAACTTATATTATAATCAAATAAGAGTTGTTTAGAGAAATTATTTTGAGAACAATAGCGAGGTGCTATAAAAACTAGTGATCCCAAAAAAATATCAATATAGATTCTGAGTGTCTATAGAATCCGAAAACCATTTACAGGATACCATGAATTAGAAAATGTAAAACGCACATACCTTACATGGAGCATAAATTAAAAGTTCTGGAATCAAATAAAACTAATGTTTTCTCACAACAAACCATATTGATGCCTAATCAGTCACCCATATAGGCCTTTCAACAACAAATTCTTTATATCAAGTTCAAATAACAACAAAACCACCCTCATTCATATGTATAGAGAAATCACAATTGCATGTTATTTGAGGTTTTAAAAAAATATAATTAATCACAATTTAATAGTGTCTATATTAACATCCAACAGAAAAAGACTCTAAATGTTGTAAAAGACGTAAAAAATAGATAATGATTACCCCAATAATCTTCCTTAATATTTCCAATTTCATAAAAAGTTCTACCAAATCGTAAAATAAATATTTTTCATAAAATAAATGCAATATGTTATTGAATATTATGGGAGTTTGATACTAAGACAAACCATAGATAATGTATTACATAAGTCAACCACCTAGTTAATAGTGTAATTTTACTAGCATAAAGTTCCAACAATGAATGAAAAATATTTTGATTATTGGATATCAAGAAAAACAGTCAATCCATCTTAGTCCATACTTAGAACATGTCCTAATTAACTAGTCAAATTCTTTGTCCCTCCTTCTATATCAAATTAATAACAATAGACTGATCATATAGATATTAGAATAAAATATTGAATTATAATAGTTTATAAGAAGAAGTTTCCTATAAATCAATGAAACTATCCCAAAATCGCATAGTATTATTTCCCTGATAAACAAAACAATGTGAAAATCCAATAAATATATAATCCTAAATTAATGAAGAGATTAATTTTAGATATGTTGACATTACTAATGTAGTTGATACCTTATTAGATGATGAATATACATATGTATCTATGTTTTACATACCTGAATATGGAGATAGAGGGTGAGGATATTAATGAATAAGATATAGGGAAAAACGCAGTCATGGATGAGGTAAATATTCCCACCATAATCCCATTTAATCTATTTATGTGGTAGAGATATTGGGGAATTAAAATTAATGAGCCTAGTGAGATAACATAAATACTATGGGAACTCCCAAGGGTTATTTAATCCTGGCCATTATGGAATACCGACTGGAATTTGTGAAATTATCTAAAAACCCTATATGTCTGTGAATACCAAATCAGTGAGATCCATTAGTGAAAATAATGCATTAAACTTCTATACAGGTTCTATAACCATCTATAGAGATCAGTTTGAATTTAAACACACATGATAATTAGAAATCCCATAATGGAAATCATAGGAACCAAATGATGAATTACGATGTTATAAAATAGTTCAATATTATCATGAATAGGATCTAAATCCTCAATTCTCTCTACCTTTTATAAGAAATCAGGAAGGTTCATTTTTAGGCCATCTATAGTCCCTAACAGTTTGAAATAGAATTTGTAGAAATTTATTATTACCATATCAAAGCTAGTTCTGTATAATTATTGTATACAATTTCACCCATAGTGAAATGTAAAGATGAAACCATAAGAGGACATATAAAACCCCATCATGTTTTAGTAAGGATTAATTTTTTGTAATTTTTTTCATCACTAGATGATAATATCATTAGGATTAATGTTTTCCCAGTCAAAACACTCTTGCATCCATGATACAGTGAGGATTCCATGTCTACAATGGTGAAGACCATTAAAGTGTTTAAAAAGTTAATGAAAAAACACCTTGGGAAGATCAAAAACAATAAAAAATCTTGGAATTAGTGTCTAATTATGATTTCAGGGATATCATATGTGGATGAAAATGAAATTATCAACTTCAGAGTGCACAACTTCATAGAAACACAGTGCTCCCATCGACATTCCAACAATAAATAATGTACATATCAATAAAAATGTTGGATTATAGTATATTTATTGAAATAACATTGATTCATATGAATACTAGTATTATAAGATTGGTATCATTAATTGAAAATGAAATCATATGATAGTTTTTGGAGATATGTGGCTGGAACATCCTAATGTCTTGGAGACCATTCCTAAAATCCCCTAAACCATTATTAATAATTATTATGTACTAACGACCATTAAAATAATTATTCTTATATCTCATGTTTATATAATAATATCCTTGGAGAGGTCAATTATACACACATGAGCACTCCACTTCCAACATTATTTGTATCTCAAAATTCACTTACACCATTAATAGAAGTTCAAAATACCACTATTACGTCCCATTCAATTGGTGATTTTATTATTTTTACTAATGTTCTCATATCCCAAATGAATGATGGGGATCCTTGTACACTTTCCACTAGTTTTAATGAAACAAAAATAAAAAAGAGAGATAGAAGATGATGAAGTTGACCAATAGGATCCCCATATATAATTTGAGGATGTTCTCTCCCCAATCACTGATGAGAGTAGGTGGTTAAATTTAAGAATAAAATTGGACATCAATCACACATTGATCATTTTATACAAATAACAAAAGGATCAAGATATATAAATTTGATTCCCAAAGAAACACCATTATTTCTTGACATATAAGTACATATAATTTCCTATGTTTTATATCGATGTAACAACCCATCTCTTTTGACTTCCTGATGATCATCAATGTTCCAAAAAGGAAGCACTAAGAATGAACCGCTCACATGATTCAAAGTTAGAATTTGTGGTTGAAAATATCATTCAATCCGAATTCATTTGAGAGATGAGGTACCTAAAATGGTTTTCTATCATTGTCCATGATAAGAAAAATAAAGTCTATATCATAATTTTCATCACATTAAGTAATCATAATCGACATTGTCTAATGTACAATGTCCAATTTATGATAATAGAGGATATGATTGATAAAACCATAGGGTTCCAAGCCCTCTCCTTTTGTGGATGGATAAATTGGGTATAAAAAATCACAATGAAATAGATTATAGGGAATCCAAAACATTCATATAACCTCAAGTAATATAATACATCCAGTTTAGTCCTTTTTTTAAGAATTATGCTTCCACTAATCAATGTTACCTCTTCAAATCATCATAAATTTTAGATGAAGGAATGTATAATTTTATGTAGATACCCAGATATTAATTTCTAGATATCATTGTGTTTATCTAGTTGATCACTAAACCATAATAAAAAAATTAATAAATAATTGTTTGAAGATGATCCATCTGAATTGTTCCTTATGGGAAATTTTAGGGAAGTAATTAAGATTTTCTATGGTACTTTGACATTGAGTTTAACCCTAAGAAGACTAGTGTGGTCTCAAAATTCTATATCATTAAAATGTTAACTAGTTGATAGTTATTCAAGGATGCCTCAACTATATTAGGAATTTCACAGATAGGTAGTCCTAATGTGCAAATCTTTCATGACGTTAATAAAGAAAGCAGTTACATACTAGTGGGAAAATGATTTATAGGTAGCCTTTTTTATCCCCAATCAATATATTATAAAACCACCAATAACCATTACACATGTAAATTTGAGTACACTAATCCTCTAAGTAATCATTATAGAGTTTTTTCTAATCACCCTTCTAACATAGAAAGAAATCAACAAATATAATTTTTCTCTATTATCATAACCATCTAACTCGGGATAATAGTGACGAATATTTTGATTTCATGAAGAAAATAATTAGGAATGATTCTATTGTAAAAAATATAAATAAATACATTCATCCTCACAATTTCAAACTTGGACTCTCATATTAACCCACATAGTTATATTGTACGTTTCCTTATACTGACCAGTAATTCACCCAATGCACAATCTACATTTAATAGTTTAACATTTAATTCATGTAAATGAATGAAATTAATGGGAAGGTTATATATGATGTTCCCAAAAACACCATATTAATTGGGACAATAAATAATTATCTAGATGATGAAATGTGTTATATAGATATTACATTCCCCAATTATAAGAGATACATTTTCAAGTGGACTTTCATTGTTTAACTGTGAAGACCATAGAAATCCATTAGACCATCCATATTGGTGTTAGGAATTTCATTATTAACCCAAACTAGGAAAAAATTTCATAATCAATATTTTTATTCAAAGGATCCACCCATAATGTGTTTGAAATCCATTCTCTCATTCCAGGGTGCGAGCTAGCATTTTAACAGGCGATAACTAATATAACAGTCAAAGTTGAATAAAAGAATTATGATTTGGAATATGAATAATTATTATGAAAATACAAAGGGCGAGTTAACCACAATCATCCTGAAAGTGATGATAACTTTGGTATATATCACATTAGATCCAATGTAGTATGAAATAACTCATTCATAGATATCACATAGTAATTTATTAGATAACACACTCAGCACTAGGAAAATTTGTACCAGGAATAGAATGTATCTCACATTTCTCATCAATGGGTATAAATCCCTATCATAATTTTTTGACGTAGAAGAGATAAAAAATATAATAAATTCCTTGACACAATATTAGTATATACCCAGTTTTTGTGAACGAACCCCAATCTTTATTACCTCAAAAAATTTGAAGTCGCACTAGACTGAACTTCATTGGAATATATATTTTTCTAGAAATAAATATTTCCCTTCACATGGATATGAATGAATATAATTTTCACTAAAAACGCTTCAATGGTTACATCTTTAGATGAATTAGAGATGGATAGTGCCTTGTCACAATGAATGAATATTCTCCTCTGACAATCATCTATCTAGAACTGATCTCCCTCACTAAATATGAAGTCATATTTATTTTAAGAATTATAGTTTACATGATTTAGTGGAATTATCCATGAGTTTTAATATAGATAAAATACATGAAAACTTTCTCCATCATCCCTAAATGTTATTTTACACTTCCAAATACACCTAGACATTTTCACATATGGAATGGTTATCATGGGACCATATCTGGAAGCTATAACTATTTAGTCTTAGTACTTCCTTACAACTACAAAAATATTATCTATATAGGATATAGACATATACCTCATGAAAGGTAGGTTAAATAATGCCATCCACATCATGAAGACTAACATTGTTACCCGATTAGGTCTCCGACATAAAATATTGACGTATAGTGGATTCATTTTTTTATTCTATATTGAAAAGGATATATCTAGAGTTCGAAGTTCAGTTCAAATTTTTTTATAACTTTATTTATTTGAATAATGATTAGATATATGAATTTTATAATTCCCTATATAATAATTTTTTGTCCAGATAATCCATTTCATGCCTTGGGGACCTACCATACAACAAATTTTACTTCCACAAAATTGACTCAATGTACACATTTATAAAAGACATAGGTGATTCAACCCATCAGAATATAGATTCCATAAAATTAAATCTCTATATGCAGTCTAATCATAGAATATAAAAATCATATATGTGACATAATTATATAGAATGATTGAATGATAAGAGGTTCCATATCTATGAAAAACTTTATGTCTATCAGGATCAGATTTCATGATAATACGAAAAGATGGTTGGAATCCATGCCTTCTTATAAGATGACATGGTATTGGTTCACAAGACATAGATCATACAAGGAATAAAGCATCTAAATTTCTAGGTGATGTTGTAATTACATTATATTATACATGAGGACTATTCCAATGGTTCTTACTCATTATAAACCATTGATATTGAACTCATAACACCCCCACTATAGAATTTATTCTTAATAAATACATTTCATAATTCTAATATAAGCCTCAATGTCCTAGTAGAAATAATTTAAACTAAAAAACACATAATTCCAATATTAATGAATATAAACTATAGAACAACCATATTCTAAAATAAAGTCTTCAAAATTCAAGACACCTAACTATTTAGGGTAATACGTTATTCTCCACAACACCTTAGTCTCGGTGGAATGATTTTCTACTGAACAAAGCCCATGTTATGGTATGAATCATATAAAAACACCAAATCCTATTTAAAATGTCTTTAAAACTAATATAATCCACTTCTATACCACATGATGTTAAAATTAATGACATAATTTCCATCCATCAATACATTAAAATTTTTAGTGTTACCATCATATGGGACCCATGAAGCATCTATGATCCACATCAGTATATGGAATTTCATTTCAATGATCTACAGATGGATTGTTTCATATTACATTGGCATACATAGGGACATCTTCATATTTAACTATAGGACTTTACATATATTAAATAAGGATATAAATTATATTCATGCTTTTATCATCATGATCTAAAATACACTGACCTTGTCTTTTTCCATGTCCCGTTACTCATTTATGTTTTTTATTTTCAGTAATCATCATAGATAAGAGGTCCACATAATTTGTATTCAAACCATACCTATATTCATGAAATAATATATATATATATAGTGAAAACATTAAAAAACATGTAATTCACATCCTTATAGTATGTTACAAAACTACATGGTCACCATCCTAATCCCATGATATAAAATTATGTGGAGAACCTCCATCCCCCCATGAACTTAATCTCCTAGGTGTGGGAAATTACCTATGTACCATCTCCCAAACATGAGAAATTGATACATGTACAATAATTTAGCACCCATATTATCCCCTTCATAGAAAATTAATTCTTGGTTCAACATATACTATCTATATCCTTGTAATGAATCAACCTTCAAAAGAACTACTTATCGGACTGACAACCATCATTTTGAGATATTCACTGATGCCCATGTTTTCAACCATAGAACCTTCCTCCATCCCACTTATCAAAATATAGACATGATCCCCTCATATATATGATCTAGATATACATTGGATATTTTACCATAGATTTTATTTTCAATGGACCTATGATAAGGAAAAAATCCCCTTATTCAATATACTAGTCAGATCTATGTTAGGGAGCTTCCTTTCCATGAACTATGGATGAAATTTTTTCCTATTATAATAGGATTTATAGTGATTACTAGATCCCCTAATCCTAGGGTCAACTACAATAACCAAAAAATAGTTCTCTTTTTTTATATCCACTCTTTTATAGTGGATATATACATGGGAGAACAATATTCATGAACTAAATGTGAATTTATTTATATCCATTATTCAAGTAGGATATGTACATGAACCTAATTATTAATTCATTTCCCAAGCTTTAATATCTAAAAAAGAAAATATTGTCCTCCCCCCCACACACTTGAGTCATATTTGTGTGGTTGACCCTTTGTTTATTCTCAAGTATTCGATGTGGATTGAAAAATATCAATACAAGATATTTAGTGACACCTAGACATTTTTCGAAGGTTCAAATATAATGTATTTGTAAGATTATATTCAATAAACAATTCAATTATTTTTATATGTGTAGGTATATGTTTTATAAAAATTACTCATGGAATGATTATTTACCCATCAGGATACACAACGATTCTTAGTTATATATCATTGCCCTATTTCACCTTTAAAACCTCACTAAATTATTAGTCTATATACAAATAATCCAACCCCATTCAGATATAATACTATTAATATCCCCCACCAATTGAATGACTATCCAAATATGAGAGACATTATCCATCAAAACATGGTAAATAGTTTGAGATCATAGAAATAGATGATGGGATATGAAATACCATTGTGGATTAAAACAACCCCTTCCCCTTCATATGATCCAAATATATAAGGGGGATTTATCACAGACCACTACATGTAGATGGATTCATATATAAATAGGTTACATAGTGACACTCAGATCCTCCATCATGGGCCCATTCATTATCCTAAAATATATAATACCCCATTTCCATGACATGTATATGTACCAAATCTATGTAGATACATCAAATGATTCTTTTTGTTATTCATGTCCTCATTACCTGAATATGACATGACAATTACTCATTCCACCTTGATGGGTTAACCCCATTACCTCACTAAATGGCCACACAACAATGTGAAACAAGTATTTTTTTTCCCATACATGTTATCTAGTTTCTAAAAGAGGACACTCTCTTAAATAATATTCAATGGATTGTGTGTTATCAAATATAGAATACATAGTGATGCACATAACTCTTATTCTGGGGAAAGTTATAAATAACCATAATATTCCCCCTCTTACCCTTGTTTTTTAACCTTAATTATGATAATCTTACTTACAGAAGGTACCACACTAAAGTAGGTATTTTTTTACCCAATACATAATATATTCCATTTTATAATAAGCCTCTAGAATAATGTTTTCATATTGATAAAAATTTCCCTTCTCCCTATATATTAGTGATATTGATGTATTGAAATATATAAGAACTATGTGTTGCATGATTCCTATTATCACAGGATACATATTGTTGCCATAATTTTTTATTTTGAGCCCCTCAATCCTTTAATCACACTTCATGTCTTATTTTTCTCATATCAATGCAACCTTAAATAATCCTTTGTGAGGACCGTCTAGCTTCAAGAGACTATTTGCATGGTTATTCATGTATGCCTCTTGATCCATCAAATTATCCTATACCATATCAACCTTATTAATAATTTATTCTCGAAAAGGACTTCATAAAATAATGATTCAATATAGAATTCCCATAGATCCCATCACCATGTGTTATTAATGTTGATCCCTTACATGTTTTCCCTATACAATTGAATTAGTACCACGAACCAGGAGCCATGATTTAAAATATATTCATATGATATTATAAATTGTATTAGAGTGTTATATTACAAGAGAATTTTAAGTTGGATATTGTTCCCAACATCTACCTTCATACTTGGTAAACATATTTGGACACTAAATTGTGTGTAATGTGGTTAAAGTTGAATAACCATATATTCGTGAAAAAAATTGTAAAAATCAAAATTACCTAAACATATTGGGAAATTGAAATCAAAATTAACTATAAAAAATATAAAAATGTAATTTTAGATAAAAATTAATGTTTTTAATTACTATTCCTTTCATCTATAGATATTGTTAATAATATGGAGTGTAAATAAAAAATTGCAATTCTCATAGGGTTGTACCCATGTACATTGAAAAACTCGAGACAATATCATTAGAACATTTTTCTCTATGATTTTTTTAATCAAATATTTTTCACAAATATTATTATTTAAATTATCTGATATAAATGTTATCAAAAGTTTTGGGGTTCTAAAAGCCTCTAGGGATATCCTTTTCTCCGTACTCTACTTCACATATCTATTATTTAAATCTCCTCCAACATTATAGGGACTATTAAATTTAAATTTTCTAAAATAAGGGGACCCATGTTATTTAATATTCATGTATACCTCCAACACCTTTATATGAGCATCTAGATTATCAATAATGGGTGTATCTCCCTTTTAAAAAGGGCTTAAAACACATTTAATTTTAAAAATCATTTCAAATTAACTCATAAATTCCCAGTGATTTGAAAGCATCCCGATTTTTTTCATATTATTATCCTAAATTTAAACACCATGATATAGGGTTAAAAAATGCATAACTGAACAATTATTTTGGTTTTGAAATCCTTTACACTATATCACTATGTATCTTATCTGTTCTCAATGTATGAAAGAAGTACCACATTCATGAACATTTTGGTGCTTCTCAACAGAAAACCTAAAACTACATAACGTTTAATTTCAAATTCCTGATGAAAAAATAATTTCCCCTTTTTGGTGGTAGTCTATTAAATATCATAATGTCTTATTTACCATAATTTTAAATCATTTACTCTATTCCCCAATTAATTTATCATGTGTTTCAATCACCATAAACATTCCATGGACCTCGGAAGGATTATGTCCATATTCATGGGACACCTATATTTGACTATGAATTTTTTCCAAAAAATTTCTCATATATACCAATGAAATAGCAACTGGGGTTCATATATTCCTCCCTAAAAGGTTTTCTAGTCCCTGTAATCCCCAATAACATCATAGATGATCTCAGTACCATATATTGGTTTGTAGACTTCCTTGTCTTTCTCAACATCTTATCATCATTGGATAAAACTAATAGGAATGTGATTTAAAAAACCCATAGGCAAACTATACAAGTGGATTTGAATGAATTGATATTAAACTACCACATACCATACCTTTCAAAATTTATGGATTAATGGTTCCAAAAAATTTAAGAATTACTAATACAATATAACATACTATTTTTTTTTGTATTTTAACCCCTAATATATATTCATGGTCCCATATGATTGAAAGAATCTATCATTAATGTTCATTATTTTTGACAATGAACGTATACCTCTATCACTAAAAAATTATCTACAAATTTATAAACAAGAGGTATCTTTTCTAAAAAAGGTTCCTCTGAACATTATGAGCCCTAACTGCATTCCATCATAACTCATCACCCTTGTATGATTCTAGAAAATTCTTAATATGTAAGCCTCATGCAATATATGCATTAAATATCTTAAAGACATGAATCAACTTATCTTGGATTACATCTTCTATGATTTGTATTTTATTAGGATAAAATTATAATAGAGTTAAATAAAAGATGTTCCAAACATTAAGATCTTAAACTACATCAACAAGAGGCCTAAAACATATGATCCTAAAATACATCTACTAAGGAAAAATTCTTTTGAACATAAACTATAGAAAAAATGGTCAGAAAATAACAACATAAAACAATTTCAACTGATGGTATAATATTTAAAACATTAAAATATTGAAAAATTTGATCTAATATATATTACCCTAAATAATAATAGCATTAAGTTAATTTTCTTGGATACAAAACATCAGCAACCATTGGTCTAATATTTATGAAAAAAAAACCACCTTATGAAAAATATAAAACCCTCCTCATATTGAAATACATTAAAGTGTGATCTGTGAAATATCCCAGCATTGGTTTTTTATACACATACCTCATTTGATCTAGTCATAATTAATCACTTATAAATAACAAAGCGATAAATATTTTTAGGTTATAAATTCATAAAGGTTTTATTAGGAAATTGCGTTCATTTCTCACTAAGATATCCAATTATAATGATAATTAAAAATTTTGTACAATAGATTTAAAGAGAGAAAATAATATTCAACTCCCACTATATAGCCCCAAAAATAAACTAGAAATGCTCACTACATAATGGTTTGTGGATAATATTAGATAAATATTTCCTATTTATATGAAATTTCATGAATACCAAATTTTTCTATGAAGTCCAAAATACATATAAAATCAAAATAGAATCATTATTTCATTTGGATCATAATAAATATTATCTTAATTATTTTTAATATATTTTTTACAAGGGTGGAATTTTCTGACTCCCACAAGGAAAATGTTTGAAAATTGATGTAGAGAAAATGCCAAAAATACAAAACCCCTTTGATATAAAGATTCATAGAAAGGTAGATTATGTTTTATACGAGGTTAACATGACTACTTAACAGTCATATTATCTTGTCATAATACCGCATATACCTAGATGGAATATAAGATAATGTGACCCAAACATGTTCACATGACATCTCGAAGACAATAAAAGGGGGGCTTTATGTGATGTGACATTCATGTGGGGGAGTTGGTTTTCCAACCCTAAAAGGAAAACTTGACTAAATATATTTATGATGGGTCCTTATTTTATATGATAATATCCATTTGACTATTTAGATATTTAAATTTTAATAATCTTTAATGAACCACATAACCATGTTTGGTGAAGATATCCATCAAGGGATCATCATGCAAGTACTGTTCTATATGTGATGACCTGATAAAGTCCTGTTATAACCCCCTGAAAATAAAATTAGTTGATCAAAAATAGGGGAGTATATTTGTGATGTAAATATATTGTGTTAGTTTTTATTTAGATGATATTCTAGGGAACATCATAGATGAAATGTGGCCCATTCATTTGGGTCACATGAGACCATTCAAATATATATAGACAATACTACACCCCCAGAAACCCAAATATTTGGCTCACATTATGTGAGAATAGAAATAGATATTGGTGATATAAAACTATGAAAACCCCCGGACACATGAAATAGAAAAATAGAATGATATAAGAAGAATGTATACACTAAAGTAGACAACAATGGAGTCATGAAAATTCAAAGACATTAAATTGAAGAATAGATAAGTAATTTTGAAGATAAATTATCATATAATCCATTAACAGAAGTCATGTATTCTTGATCACCAATACAATGAAAAATTAATATGGCAACCATTTAGTCACGTGATAACATAATGATTTACCTATTAGGTGATCCCCTGATCTTCTATCCATGTGATCATATCATGTTATTTCCTAAACTAACACCGTCTAGGAAATCACCTGAACCCCATGTATTTGGATCATGAAATACACCTGCCATTAAGTGAGTGACAATTCCACATGTAATTATTATCACTACATGAACCCTATCTACATCAGACTAATCAGATGACCCCATGTTAATCTTGTAATTTTTTGGATCTGAAGAACTACCACTCACATAATCCAATTTTGTATTATCTCCCATAATTTTGTAAATTCCCCATTTATTGGAATCCAACATTGTAATATCCCCAGTGTACTTATATTTCCAATTAAAAATCCCCATGATCATAATTAACATTCCTTAAAAATTATTAGGTGAATAACACAAAAACTAATAAGACTTTGATTCTAGGTGCAAATAAGATACATATGATTCCATACTTGGACATGTTCTCTATATTAAATTATTATCCTCACAAACTACCCCTTCTACGATGCTATATTTTCTATAAACTCCATGAAATTTTCAGGACAATATTTTCAAACCATTATATATAACATTGTCATTACAATACTACATGTCAAATATCAAAACACATTTATCAAGGATCTATATTATTTGAATCCTTTTTTGGAAATCCATAATGTATAAACACAATTAAAATACACTTATATAGTCCCATTCCATGAGTTTTATAACCAACTATATCTTTTTTCTCACATTAATAATGACTCACACGGTCTTATTGATTTCAATGATAGTATTTTCATCATAATAAAATCCCCATATTATAAGAATCTACCTTAGTTTTAATACCCTAATTTATTGTCATTTCCATTAAATAGACATGCACTCAATATTTAATCTTAGGGAATATTCAGTTTTTAATCACAGTAATGATTCCAAGGGACATACTCCTAATTATTCATCTCATGGGATAAATAATGTGGTATCCTTACACATATTTAGCATTTTATACTTCCAATGAAGCAGTATAGGGAACCCTCAATGTCTTATATCATCACATGTTTAGATTGAATACCCCAATGAAATGTCTGGTTGAATCCTCATAGGCATAATCCCTTCTCAAACCCCAATTGTTTTACATATTAGGATACAAATAACTTTTATATTTCGTATCTTCGAGTCATTAAACTATATATTATGGTCCTATTAAAATATCTTAAAACTATTCCAACTTGAGCAATATTGATATTAATTTTTATCCCCATAGTATTCATATGATTCCCCTCTTATTATTGATCCCCATATATTATATTCAAATTTCATAACATATTTCCTTATAATATGACATTAAAAATTCTGATATGGCCCTTCTACATGACCTTTAAATATTTCTCTCAATCTATAGGGGATTTGATTCCATCCTATATAGAATATGTAAAATACATCTCATAGGTTCCTAACCAACATCAATAACCTTTCTTAATATTTATATATTCCCTACATCATATTTTATGTCATCTACATATATGAACCTTATAATATTCTATTAGGATATATTCTTAATGGAATCATATGCCCATATAGAAGAAAATATTTCCTATGGGTCATACAATATAATTCCCATTAACCCATTATATCAATGGGGACCATGTTTATTGGTCTATACACTACCTAAATTCAAATAATACTCATTGTGAAGTATTCCCTTTGAGGTTTAGCAGAACGTGTAACTCACGTGTGTGTCACACACTAGCTAATTCTAGAAAACATTTACCATGGTTTCATTAACACGTTACACTGAACGACATGGATTGGTATTTTTCACATGACATTAAATAGTATGGATAATCCTAAACTATTTTATTATTATTCCTTAAACAAGAAAATTAGGAATTCCATTTATGTGTTTGATGATGATACCAAAATCACTTACCATCATCAAATATAGTAATAAACTATAGAGAACCACATTAAAGGGGTTTAATACATTTCCAACTGAAGACAATATACATATGTATTTACGAGTAATAAGATGGAGATCTTGTGATACATTCGTACTAGGTCATCAAAATATATTGTATCTTATATGTATAATTATAAACATCTATGAATGTAACAAATAAATTTTAAATTTAATGGTTACAAGACTATATCGGGTATAAGAATGATCCATGAACATCTCATTGATCCATAAGATAGTCTCTAAGTAAAAAATAATCAATCCCACTTGGGTGTGATGATCCAAACCTCTATTAATAATGAAAACATTAGATTTCAATTGAGTTTTTGGTAGAAAACCTTGTTGAACCTATTCCTTTAGAATGTAGGCCCATATATCATTATGGATATGAGAACAATTGTGTGTTTATCATTAAATGAATTAAACCTATTTGAATCTTTTCTTGATATAATGGATCAGAAAAAATGATAAATCATTGTTTCACATTTTAAAATAGTATCTTTTTATAAAATAATTTATCTGACAAAAAATAAATGAGATTATAACTATACACAATGACTTAAGGATATAGTATGACCTTGTAGAAATAATAAGTTTAATGGGAAATTAATTTATTATTAATGAATATATATTTATAGGAGAATACAAGTCCATGACAGAGATAGAATCCATGATCAAAATACTTTTAATTTATTAGTTTATACTCTCTTAAGGTGTATTTTTAGGAAAAAAATAAAATAATATTAAATTGATCATGTTGAATGGGGGTATGTTTTATCTAGAAACAATACTAATATTGTGGTATTGAAAAATCGATAAAATAATTTTTATTGACAATCCCTTAAATTTTTCTAACAATGTTCAAGATAGTGAAGAGAAATCATTTAAATACATCATTTATTATGTTTTTTTTCAATTGGGGTGAATGTAAATTGTATATTTTCTTATTCAAAATGAGAGGTGGAGAATTAATGTTTATATATATATATATATATTTTTGAATATCTGTGAACATGGGAGAGAATCAACATGACTTTGAGATTGGTGGTGTTACAGATATTTCATATATATATATATATATATATGGAGGATTTTCATCGTATTGTTGTTAAGATAGATAATTTTGATACAAATGGATGAAAATATTGGACAATAATAACCTATCAGGATGATAGGAATTGTGTTTTTTTTGAAAAAAAAGATTCATAAAAATGTTATATACATATATTTTATGACGCAATATATGTGGTATGTGTCTAAAATTAAAATTATCGAGTAGAATCATCATATAAGTGGATGATAAGTATTAAATTTATATTTATGGAAATAAGTTATGATTATTATAATAGAGAAAATAAAAACAATATAAAAATTGGGATCTCATTAGAAAGTTAAATGTTTGGAGAAATTGATTATTAAATTTTATTTGAAAGAATGAAATGAGATTTTTATATATTAATGTTTTGAAATTATAAAATTTATTATATATAAAAATATATTTTAATTATAATTTAATAGGTAAAAAATTTATATATTTTAATATTATAGATTTAATTTATTCAAAATATTTCATGTATGGAGATGAAAATGTATAAAATATTTTTAGTGAATGAGCCATGGAATATTTTATGTATTATCATAGAAAATTAAAAATTGGAAATACCATTATATTTTTATCTGTTTTGGTGATTGTTCTATGATATTTATATTATAATAGTCCATATATATACACGATTGTGATTTATTATATAGTGTGGACTATTATGGATAAGAGTAGTTGAACATTATTTCCAAAATTGATTACTCATTATCGTGGAATATATATAGTGCCTACTGAAATAAGGTTCATCATTTCTTATGTTGTAATTTTAAACTCTTATGTTATTATATTTATATGATAAAGGTTAAATTAGATAGACTCTATTATGGACGCCATAGATGTTTTATTGGTTCTAATGACAACATTGAAAATGAGTTTTTCACGTACTAAAAAAATATTGTTTAATGTGGTGAATTGGAAAATTTGTATATCTAATATGGAGAGTTGAAAGAAGTTATATATACATGATGGTATTTTACATTAATAAAAGAAAATGAGGGGATGATATATGACCATGTATTTTATTAAGTACTAATATGAATCATGATTTCCTAGAATGAACTAGAAGTTAAAAATATGTTATGTGGGAAGCCATAATGCATGATATATTATTGAGTAAAATAAAATTTAATGATTAATATATATATATATATATTCCCTTGAATATAAATATGTGATGTATTAAAATTAAATAGGGTAAAATTTATTTGGTATAAATTGTCGAATGTTGTGGCATGTATCAATTTATGAGGGATCTAGATATTGTCACACCATGGTATTGAAATTAACACACCATTGCGGGAAATTACAATAAAACATAAAATGTATATCATACATTTAATTAGATTTTTAATAGACAAATATATATTTTTAGTAATAATTTAGAATAGGTATAATATGGTTTTATGATTTGATATCATAATATTAATGGATTTGAGAAATAATTGATTATCCTAGCTTTTAAATTTTGGTCTTGGAGTAATATGTTTTCAAAAAAAATCTATTGGAGATTCATATAAAGATATTATATTGTAGGGAGTAACATTGTAACATCTAGACTTATAGATAAAATAGTTCTATCGATATAGATCTACATTGAAACAAGTTGATTTTTATTATACATTGTGAATCATTTGGAAAATCATTGTTCATATCAAACTCATTAGTGATGAGAACATGGTTTTTAGAATGAATATACAGTATCAAATTAGTCTTTATTAGGTAGTTTTACAACTAATAATATTGTTTTAAAAATATTTAATCAATTATATTATAGAAATAGTTTCAAATTCTACCATAGTATAACAATCATCAAAATATGTTATTACAAGTGTTTTTATAATGACGTTAATTAAACATAGAAAATCATTTAACTGATAGGGAATAAATATAACTGATGTTGGATGGATATTTCAACATTAAAAAATAGTATATAATTATAGTGATCTGAGATGTTGGGTGACCCAATAAATATATATCCAGTAAATAGTGTAGGATAATGGATTTTGGTACATGAACACATTACCTGATATATCTTGACCACATATAGCCTTATACAATGGAAAATGTAACATTGTTTTGATTGTCCCTTCATTATAATCTAATTTGGTGTTGAAAAATACCAAACATATATAATGAGGCAGTTGTATATTGATTTTGACTCTTTCATTGGGGAACAAATATCCAATGATGGGTGGAAGATAGAAGACATTATTGTTTTATTTGGAAATTAACTTCATTCAATCCATCTATTAACTCCATAGAATTATATAAAAAATTATTTGTTCAAAATATCCTAATACACAATCTTGTTGATAGAAATATAAAATAAAACATTAAATTTTTTCTCTTAAATATCATTCCATGAGGATCCCAAATCATGGAGATCAATAATATTTTTTTACAAGATGAGTTAATGAATATTATAACCCAAAAAATGATAGTTTTACGTCATATGTATAAAATAAATCTATGGTATCTTTAATAGAAGTCGGTGTTTCAATGATATCATATTTTTCCCTCTAGGTACACATTATAATAGTGAACTATCTTAAACCACTAATGTCATGAGTTTAATTAAAAAACAATAGATAAATTATAATCAAATATAATTATTTTTTGATAAATAAATTTCATATAAAAACATTATTAATGATCAAGGAATCATAGTGAGAATATTTTTTTAAGGGTACAAACTCAATTATATAAATCATTGTCCTTGTATTATGTGTATATAAATTTGATACATGGTATTCATAAAATAAAAACCTTATTATTTTCAATATCAATGGTAGAAAAATTTCTATAAAAGCCATTATAAATCAATGATTTATTTATAAATAGATATATTTTAAATTTTTTAAATATGATATTTTAATTTTTTCATTAGTGATTATTAATAAACGTTTTGAATCAAAAAACAATATTATGAATTTTGGATATTTTTCTCTATGTAATAGTATAATTATCATATACTATAAAAATATATTACATCTTGGTTATTGTAATTCAGTAACAAGAATAGAAATCCATTTTGTCATATGGAATTGAGTATTTTTACTACTATCACCATATCTAATGTCACTAAATACTCATCACATCTATAGAACATTAATGGAATCCCAGAATCAAAATAATACATTGATGCAATAATATTTGGTACCATCTCAACAATTGAGATCATTCATGTCCAAAAAAGGGAGTGGTTATCAACAGTTTCCCCCAATGTCATCCCTAGGACAGTATGATACAACCATTTCATTTGGGGCCAGATCTATGAGGGATGAAATAGATTCCCTCATGGTGAAAAAAGTAGAATTACTTAAAAGTAATATGAAACATCTTATTATTAACTAGTAAAAAAGATTTTATGAGTTTTTTTGGGAAAAAAGACAACAATTCTACACTCAAATGGGATGTATGAAATCTATAATCACTCTATTAAAAGGAAAATGAACAAATTATTCATTCCACCTAATATTCATCTAATAAAATTTTCAACATCAATAAAACATTTAATAAAAAAATTGATGAGGACATAAAGTCATGAAATACATATATAATTCCTTTATAAGAAAGTGAACTAGATACATAGATTGAGGATCAACATACCAAAAGTGAAGGATGAAGCATATTTTATTACCAAAAAATGACTTGTTACCATATTAGTGACACCATTATTCTTGTGATAAATTGAATGGAATGGTGAAATCCCCTATCCATTGTAAGAAGTCATTGTACAATCCATTGTGGAGAAATTGGATGAATATAATGGTGATATATTAAAACATAGGAATCTCAAATATAAATCTATTGAAGGAAATATTTCTATAAGGTAGTGCCTACATTTGTAAGAACCAGCTCTTCAACCTCCCATCAAAAGAGAGTTAATTTCATAAAATTGACAAATATATACATCAAGTTGTCTTTAGATCTAGATAGGTTTTTTATCTTAGTGAATGAATTTTGGATGCAAAATATTTCCCTTCATGAAGTTAAAAACGACTCTAATCATTAGTTGATAAATACAAGGAGGCCAAAGTGAGATTTAAACACCCATTATGCGCATGAGGTTTTTAAGAATGTTGTACCCCTAACAAACTATGATAACATTGAGTAATCTAACAAATTAATTAAATACCTAGTAGGGATGTGTTTCCCATTATATCCTAATAAGAAGTTATTCACAAATGGAAAAATGATAGTCTACCCCATCCATTTTTTGGAGTAGTATTTTCTATATATTCTACAATAAGAGATATTTAGGGAAATATATCATTCATTTCATGTACTATTGTATACCCGTTATAGGAACATTCAGATGTAATGTTTTATTGAAACTAAGTCTCATTTAGAACATTGTAATGTGGATAACATCCATCCAGTATAGTAGCCTCTGAGAAGGGTCCATCACATCATGGGAAGAACATCAACATCGACTAGTTTATCTACTAAACAATATACTATATAAAATTGTGATTGGTGACCTCAAAAACTAAAAATAGTGGGAAAATGATAGAGACTATAAATTTATCCTAATATGGAATGGTTAAGCATACTAACTTCTATTCTAATCAAATAATAGTTGTTTATATAAATTATTTTGAGAACAATAGTGAGGCGCTATAAAAACTAGTGATCCCGATAAAATATCAATATTGATTCTGAGTGTCTATTGAATCCAAAAACCATTTATAGGCTACCATACATTAGAAAAAGTAAAACGCACATACCTTACATGAAGCATAAATTAAAAGTTCTGGAATCAAATAAAACTAATGTTTTCTCACAAAAAACAATATTGATGCCTAATCAGTCACTCATATAGGCCTTTCAACAACAAATTCTTTATATCAAGATAAAATAACAACAAAACCACCCTCATTTATATGTATAGTGAAATCACAATTTCATGTGATTTTAGGTTTTAAAAAAAATATAATTAATCACAATTGAATAGTTTCTATATTAACATCCAATGGAAAAAGACTCTAAATGTTGTAAAAGACGTAAAAAATAGATAATGATTAACCCAATAATCTTCCTCAATTTTTCCAATTTCATAAAAGTTCTATCAAACCATAAAATAAATATTTTTCATAAAATAAATCCTATTAGTTATTCAATATTTTTGGAGTTTGATACTAATAAAAACCATAGATAATGTATTACATAAGTCGACCACCTAATTAATAGTGTAATTTTACTATCATAAAGTTCCAACCATGTATGAAAAATATTTTGATTATTGGATATCAAGAAAAACAGTCAATCCGTCTTAGTCCATACATAGAACATGTCTTAATTAACTAGTAAAATTCTTTGTCCCTCCTTCTATATCAAATTAATAACAATAGACTCATCATATAGATATTAGAATAAAATATTGAATTATAATATTTTATAAGAAGAAGTTTCCTATAAATCCATGAAACTGTCCCAAAATCTCTTAGTATTATTTCCCTGATAAACAAAACAATGTGAAAATCCATTAAATGTATAACCCTAAATTAATGAAGAGATTTATTTTAGATATGTTGAAATTACTAATGTAGTGGATACCTTATTAGATGATGAATATACATATGTATCTATGTTTTACATACCTGAATATAGAGATAGAGGTTGAGGCTATTAATTAATAAGATATAGGAAAAAACACAGTCATGGATGAGGTAAATATTCCCACCATAAACCCATTTAATCTATTTATTTGGCAGAGACCTTGAAGAATTAAAATTAATGAGCCTAGTGAGATAACATAAATACTATGAGAACTCCCAAGGGTTATTTAATCCTGGCCATTATGGATGACCGACTGGAATGTGTGAAATTATCTAAAAACCCCATATTTTTGTGAATACCAAATCAGTGACATCCCTTAGTGAAAATAATGCATTAAACTTCTATACAGGTTCTGGAACCATCTATAGATATCATTTTGAATTTAAACACACGTGATAATTAGAAATCCCATAGTGGAAATCATAGGAACCGAATAATGAATTATGATGTTATAAAATAGTTAAATATTATCATGAATAGGATCTAAATACTCAATTCTCTCTACCTTTTATAAGAAATCAGGAAGTTTCATTTTCAGGCCATCTATAGTCCCTAACAGTTTGAAATAGAATTTGTAGAAATTTATGATTACCATGTCAAAGATAGTTCTGTATAATTATTGTATACAATTTCACTCATAGTGAAATGTTAAGATGAAACCACAAGAGGAAATATAAAACCCCATCATGTTTTAGTAAGGATTATTTTTTTTGAAATTTTTTTCATCACTGGAAGATAATATCATTAGGATTAATGTTATCCCAATAAAAACACTCTTGCATCCATGATACAGTAAGGATTCCATGTCTACAATGGTGAATACCATTAAATGGTTTAAAAAGTGAATGAAAGAGCACCTTGGGAAGATAAAAAACAATAAAAAATTCTTGGAATTAGTGTTTAATTATGATTTCATGGATATCATATGTGGATGAGAATGAAATGATCAACTTCAGAGTGCACAACTTCATAGAAACACAGTGCTCCCATCGACATTCCAACAATAAATAATGCACCTATCAATAAAAATGTTGGATTGTAGTATATTTATTGAAATAACATTGATTCATATTAATACTAGTATTATAAGATTGGTATCATTAATTGATAATGAAATCATATGATAGATTTTGGAGATATGTGGCTGGAACATCCTATTGTCTTGGAGACCATCCCTAAAATCACCTAACCCATAATTAATAATTATTATGTACTAATGACCATTAAAATAATTATTCTTATATCTCATGTTTATATAATAATATCCTTGGAGAGGTCAATTATACACACATAAGTACTCCACTTCCATCATTATTTGTATCTCAAAATTCACTTACACCATTAATAGAAGTTCAAAATACCACTATGATGTCCCATTCAATTGGTGATTTTATTGTTTTTACTAATGTTCTCATATCCCAAATGAATGATGGGGATCCTTGTACACTTTCCACTAGTTTTAATGAAACATAAATAAAAAAAAATATAAGATGATGAAGTTGACCATTAGGATCCCCATATATAATTTGAGGATGTTCTCTCCCCAATCACTGATGAGAGTAGGTGGTTAAATTTAAGAATAAAATTTCACATGAATCACACATTGATCAATTTCTACAAATAACTAAAGGATAAAGATATATAAATTTTATTCCCAAAGAAACACCATTATTTCTTGATATATATGTACATATAATTTCCTATGTTTTATATTGATGTTACAACCCATCTCTTTGGACTTCCTGATGATCATCAATGTTCCAAAAAGGAAGCACTAAGAATGAACCGCTCACATGATTCAAAGTTAGAATTTGTGGTTGAAAATATCATTCAATCCAAATTCATTTGAGATATGAAGTACCTAAAATGGTTTTTTATCATTTTCCATGATAAGAAAAATAAAGTCTAGATCATGATTTTCATCACGTTAAGTAATCATAGTCTACATTGTCTAATGTACAATGTCCAATTTATTATAATAGAGGATATGATTGATAAAACCACAGGGTTCCAAGCCCTCACCTTTTGTGGATGGATAAATTGGGTATAAAAAATCACAATGAAATATATTATAGGGAATCCAAAACATTCACATAACCTCAAGTAATATAATACATCCATTTTAGTCCTTTTTTAAGAATTATGCTTACACTAATCAATGTTACCTCTTCAAATCATCATAAATTTTAGATGAAGGAATGGATAATTTTATCTAGATACCCGAATATTAATTTATAGATATCATTGTGTTTATATAGTTGATCACTAAACCATAATCATAAAATTAATAAAGAATAGTTTGAAGATGATCCATCTGAATTGTTCCTTAGGGGAAATTTTAGGGAAGTTATTAAGATTTTCTATGATACTGTGACCTTGAGTTCAACCCTGAGAAGAATAGTGTGATATCAAAATTCTACATCATTGAAACGTTAACTAGTTGATAGTTATTCAAGGATGCCTCACCTATATTAGTAATTTCACAGATAGGTAGTCCAAATGTGAAAATATTTCATGACGTTAATAAAGAAAGAGGTTACATACTAGTGGGAAAATGATTTATAGGTAGCCTTTTTTATCCCCAATAAATATATTATAAACCCACCCATCACCATTACACATGTAAATTTGAGTACACTAATCCTCTAAGTAATCATTATAGAGTTTTTTCTAATCACCCTTCTTACATAGAATGAAATCAACAGATATAAATTTTATCTATTATCATAACCATCTAACTCGGGATAATGGGGATGAATATTTTGATTTCATGAATAAAATAATTAGGAATGATTCTATTGTAAAAAATATGATTAAATACATTCATCCTCACAATTTAAAAATTGGACTCTCATATCAACCCACTTAGTTATATTGTATGTTTCCTTATACTGACCATGTACTTCAACCAATGCACAGTCTACATTGAATATTTTAACATTCAATTTATGTAAATGAATGAAATCAATAGGAAGGTTATATATGATGTTCCCAAAACCACCACATTAATTTGGAAAATAAATAATTATCTAGATGATGAAATGTGTTATATATATATTACATTCCCCAATTATAAGAGATACATTTTCAAGTGGACTTTCATTATCTAACTGTGAAGACCATAGAAGTCCATAAGATCATCCATATTGGTATTAGGAATTTATTTATTAACCCAATCTAGGAAAAAATTTCATAATGAATATTTTTATTCAAAGGATCCACCCATAATGTGGTTGAAATCCATTCTCTCATTCCAGGGTGTGAGCTAGAATTTTAACAGGTGATAACTAATCTAACAGTCAATGTTGAATAAAAGAATTATGATTTGGAATATGAATAATTATTATGAAAATACAAAGGGTGAGTTAACCACAATCATTGTGAAAGTGATGATAACTTTGGTATATATCACATTAGATCCAATGTAGTATGAAATAACTCATTCATAGATTTCACATAGTAATTTATTTGCTAACACACTAAGCACTAGGAATATTTGTACCAGGAATAGAATGTATCTCACATTTCTCATCAATGGGTATAATTCCCTATCATAATTTTTTGACATAGAAGAGATAAAAAATATAATAAATTCCTTGACACAATATTAGTATATACCAATTTTTTGTGAACGAACCCCAATATTTATTACCTCAAAAAATTTGAAGTCGAACTAGACTGAACTTCAATGGAATATATATTTTTACAGAAATAAATATTTCCCTTCACATGGATATGAATGAATATAATTTTATATAAAAAATCTTCAATGGTTACATCTTTTGATGCATTATATATGGATAGTGCCTTGTAACAATGAAGGAATACACTCCTCTGACAATAATCTATCTAGAACTGATCTCTCTCACTAAATATGAAGTAATATTTATTTTAAGAATGACAGTTTACATGATTTAGTGGAATTATCCAGGAGGTTTAATATAGATAAAATACATTGAAACTTTCTCCATCATCCCTAAATGTTATTTTACACTTCCAAATACACCTAGAGATTTTTCACATATGGAATAGATATCATGGGACCATATTTGGAAGCTATAACTATTTAGTCTCAGTACTTCTTTACAACTACAAAAATATTATCTATATAGGACATAGACATATACCTCATGAAAGTTAGGTTAAATCATGCCATCCACATCATGAAGACTAACATTGTTACCCGATTAGGTCTCCGACATAAAATATTGATGTATAGTGGATTCATTTTTTTATTCTATGTTGAAAAGGATATATCTAGAGTTCAAAGTTCAGTTCAAATTTTTTATCACTTTATTTATTTGAATAATGATAAGATATATGAATTTTATAATTCCCTATATAATAATTGTTTTTCCAGATAATCCCTTTAATGCCTTGGGGGCCTACCATACCATAAATTTTACCGCCACAAAATTGACTCAATGTACACATTTATAAAAGACATAGGTGATTCTACCCATCAGAATATAGATTCCATAAAATTAAATCTCTATATGCAGTTTAATCATAGAATATAAAAATAATATATGTGACATGATTATATAGAATGATTGAATGATAAGAGGTTCCATATTTATGACAAACTTTATGTCTATCAGGATCAGATTTCATGAGAATAAAAAAAGATGGTTGGAATCCATGCCTTCTTATAAGATGACATGGTATTGGTTCACACGACATAGATCATACAAGGAATAAAGCATCTAAATTTCTTGGTGATGTTTTAATTACATTATATTATACATGATGATTATTCCAATGGTTCTTACTCATTATAAACCATTGATATTGAACTCATAACACCCCCACTATAGAATTTCTTATTAATAAATACATTTCATAATTCTAATATAAGCCACAATGTCCTAGTAGAAATAATTTAAAATGAAAAACACATAATTCCAATATTGATGAATATAAACTATAGAACACCCATATTATAAAACAATGTATTCAAAATTCAAGACACCTAACTATTTGAAGTAATACGTTATTCTCTACAAAACTTAGTCTCGGTGGAATGATTTTCTAGTGAAAAAAGCCCATGTTGTGGTATGAATCATCAAAAAACACCAAATCCTATTTAAAATGACTTTAAAGCTAATATAATCCACTTCTATACCACATGATGTTAAAATGAATGACATAATTTCCATCCATCAATACATTAAAAATTTTAGTGTTGGCCATCATATGGGACCAATGAATCATCTATGATCCACATCAGTATATGGAATTTCATTTCAATGATCTACAGATGGATTGTTTCATATTACATTGGAAGAAATAGGGACATCTTCATATTTAACTCTAGGACTTTTCATATATTTAATAAGGTTATAAATTATATTCATCCTTTTATCATCATGATCTAAAATACATTGACCTTGTCTTTTTACATGTCCCGTTACACATTTAGGTTTTCTATTTTCTGTAATCATCATAGATAAGAGTTCCACATAATTTGTATTAAAACCATACATATATTCATGAAATCGTATATCTATAGTGCAAACATTAAAAAACTTGTAATTCACATCCTTATAGTATTTCACAAAACTACATGGTCACCATCCTAATCCCATGATATAAAATTATGTGGAGAAAATCTATCCCCCCATGAACATAATCTCCTCGGTGTGGGAAATTACCTATGTACCATCTCCCAAACATGAGAAATTGATACATGTACAATAATTTAGCACATATATTATCCCTTTCATAGAAAATTAATTCTTGGTTCAACATATACTATCTATATCCTTGTAATGAATCAACCTTCAAAAGAACAACTTGTAGGACTGACTACCATCACTTTGAGATATTCACTGATGCCCAGGTTTTCAACCATAGAACCTTCCACCATCCAACATATCAAAATATAGTCATGATACCCTCCTATATATGATCTAGATATACATTGGATATTTTACAATAGATTTTCTTTTTAATGGACCTATGATAAGGAAAAAAATCCCCTTATTCAATATACTAGTCAGATCTATGTCAGGGAGCTTCCGTTCCATGAACTATGGGTGATTTTCCCCCCTATTATCATAGGATTTATAGTGATTCCTAGATCCCCTAATCCTAGGGTCAACTACAATTACCAAAAAATAGTTCTCTTTTTCTATATCCACTCTTTTATAGTGGATATATACATGGGTGAACAATATTCATGAACTAAATGTGAAATTATTTATATCCATTATTCAAGTAGGATATGTACATGAACCTAATTATTAATTCATTTCCCCAGCTTTAATATCTAAAAAAGAAAATCTTGTTCCCCCCACACACTTGAGTCATATTTTCATGGTTGACCCTTTGTTTATTCTCAAGTATTTGATGTGGCTTGAAAACTATCAATACAAGATATGTAGTGACACCTAGACATGTTTTCGAAGGTTCAAATATAATGTATTTGTAAGATTATATTCGATCAACCATTCTATTATTTTTATATGTGTGGGAATATGTTTTATAAAAATTACTCATGGAATGATTATTTACCCATCAGGATATATAGCGATGCTTAGTTATATATCATTGCCCTATTTCACCTTTAAAACCTCACTAAATTATTAGTCTATATACAAATAATCCAACCCCATTCAGATATAATACTATTAATATCCTCCACCAATTGAATGACTATCCAAATATTAGAGACATTATCCATCAAAACATGTTATATAGTATGAGATCATAGAAATAGATGATGGGATATAAAATACCATTGTGGATTAAAACAACCCCTTAACCTTCATATGATCCAAATATATAAGGGAGATTTATCACAAACCACTACTTGTAGATGGATTCATATATAAATAGGTTACATAGTGACACTCAGATCCTCCATCAGGGGCCCATTCAAAATCCTAAATTTTATAATACCCCATTTCCATGACATGTATATGTACCAAATCTATGTAGAGACATAAAATGATTATTTTTGTTATTCATGTCCTCATTACCTGAATATGATATGACAATTACTCATTCCACCTTGATGGGTTAACCCCATTGCCTCACTAAATGGCCACACTACAATGTGAACCAAGTATTTGTTTCCCATACATGTTATCTAGTTTCCAAAAGAGGACACTCTCTTAAATAATGTTCAATGGATTGTGTGTTATCAAATATAGAATACATAGTGATGCACATAACTCATATTCTGGGGAAAGTTATAAATAACCATAATATTCCCCCTCTTACCATTATTTTTAACCTTAATTATGATAATCTAACTTACAGAAGGTACCACACTAAGGTAGGTATTTTTTACCCAATACATAATATATTCCGTTTTATAATAAGCCTCTAGAATAATGTTTTCATATTGATAAAAATTTCCCTTCTCCCTATATATGAGTGATGTTGATGTATCGAAACATATAAGAACTATGTGTTGCCTGATTCCTATTATCACATGATACATATTGTTTCCATAATTTCTCATTTTGTCGATATGTAGTGCTATGATGATGTACATTATCCTCATGTGCACATTAAATCTATGAAAATAAATAAAACATGAAGTGGAATCCTCTATGTATGATCTAGATCTATGAAAGAATCTACAATGGAGTTTCACTCATTTTCATACTTGTTTCATGTAATAATGTCCCCCATATTTTTTATCCTTACTTATCATGAATAAATATCAATCAAATTATTATAAAATCTTTATCCAAGTTCTCTTTCTGACAAATATCATAACTCATGTGAGAATGGAGGACTAGACTAACACATTTATTGTAACTAGGAGCATCATGACTAAATAAGAGAATAAAAAATATTCTCCCATACCTATCATCCAATATGTATTATTATATACTAAAAATAATAATGTCCCCATTTCATGACCCTAAATTTATGAATATATGATTCCATGTCTGATGACGTTAAACATCACAAATGTTTGGTGATCACTAAATAAAGAAAAACTAAAATAATTAATCTATTACTACACCTTATAGAATGAATATAATAAAATAAATATGGTAATTTGATAATCAAGAAACATTCATCATCTTTTTTGAGCCCCTCAATCCTTTAATCACACTTCATGTCTTATTTTTCTCTTATCAATGAAACCTTAAATAATCCTTTGCGATGACCATCTAGCTTCAAGAGACCATTTTCATGGTTATTCATGTATGCCTCTTGATCCATCAAATTATCCTATACCATATCAACCTTATTAATAATTTATTCTCGAAAAGGAATTCATACAATCATGATTCACGATAGAATTCCCATAGATCCCATCACCCATGTGTTATTAATGTTTATCACTTACATGTATTCCCTATACAATTGAATTAGTACCAAGAACCAGGGGCCATGATATAAAATATATTCATCTGATACTATAAATTGTATTAGAGTGTTATATTACAAGAGAATTTTAAGTTGGATATTGTTCCCAACATCTACATTCATACTTGGTAAACATATTTGGACACTAAATTGTGTGTAATGTGGTTAAAGTTGAATAACCATATATTCCTGACAAAAATTGTAAAAATCAAAATTACCTAAACATATTGGGAAATTGAAATCAAAATAAACTATAAATAATATAAAAATGTAATTTTAGATAAAAATTAATGTTTTTACTTACTATGAACTTCATCTATAGATATTGTTAATAATATGGAGTGTAAATAAAAAATCGCAATGCTCATAGGGATGTACCCATGTCCATAGAAAAACTCGAGACAATATCATTAGAACATTTTTCTCCATGATTTTTTTAATCAAAGATTTTACACAAATATTATTATTTAAATTATCTTATATAAATTCTATCAAAAGGTTTGGGGTTCTATAACCCTCTAGGGATATCCTTTTCTCCGTACTCTACTTCACTTATCTATTTTTTAAATCTCCTCCAACATTATAGGGACCATTAAATTTAAATTTTCTAAACTAAGGGGACTCATATTCTTTAATATTCATGTATACCTCCAACACCTTTATATGAGAATATAGACTATCATAATGGGTGTATCTTCCTTTAAAAAATGGCTTCAAACACATGTAATTATAAAAAACATTTCAAATTAACTCATAAATTCACAGTGATTTGAAAGCATCCCGATTTTTTTTCATATTATTATCCGAAATTTAAAATCCATGATATAGGGTTAAAAAATGCATAAATGAACAATTATTTAGGTTTTTAATTCCTTTACATTAAATCACTATGCATCTTATCTGTTCTCAATGTATGAAAGAAGTACCACATTCATGAACATTTTGGTGCTTCTCAACAGAAAACCTAAAACTACATAATGTTTAATTACATATTCCTGATGAAAAAATAATTTCCCCTTTTTGGTGGTAGTCTATTAAATATCATAATGTCAAATTTACCATATTTTTAAATCATTTACTCTATTCCCCAATTAATTTATCATTTGTTTGAATCAACATAAACATTTCATGGACCTTGGAAAGATTATGTCCATATTCATGGGACACCTATACTTGACTATGAATTTTTTCCAACAAATTTCTCATATATACCAATGAAATATCAACTAGGGTTCATATATTCCTCACTAAAAGGTTTTATAGTCCCTATAATCTCCAATAACATCATAGATGATCTCAGTACCATATATTGGTTTGTATACATCCTTGTCTTTCATAACATCTTATCATCATTGGCTAAAACTAATAGGAATGTGATTTAAAATACCCATAGGCAAACTATACAAGTGGATTTGAATGAATTGTTATTAAAATACCACATACCATAACTTTCAAAATTTATGGTTTAATGGTTCCAAAAAATTTAATGATTACTAATACATTATAAAATACTATTTTTTTTGTATTTTATCCCCTAATAAATACTCCTGGTCCCATATGATTGAATGAATCTATCATTAATGTTCATTATTTTTGACAATGATCGTATACCTCTATCACAAAAAAAATTATCTACCAATTTATAAACAAGAGGTATCTTTTCTAAAAAAGGTTCCTCTGAACATTATGAGCCCTAACTGCATTCCATCATAACTCATCACCCTTGTATGATTCTAGAAAATTCTTAATATGTAAGCCTCATGCAATATATGCATTAAATATCTTAAAGACATGAATCAACTTATCTTGGATTATATCTTCTATGATTTGTATTTTTTTAGGATCAAATTATAATAGAGTTAAACTATAATAAAAGATGTTACAAACATTAATATCTTAAACTACATCAACAAGATGCCTACAACATATGATCCTAAAATACATCTACTAAGGAAAAATCCTTTTGAACATAAACTATACAAAAAATGGTCAGAAAATAACAACATAAAACAATTTCAACTGATGGTATAATATTTACAACATTAAAATTTTGAAAAATGTGATCTAATATATATTACCCTAAACAATAATAGTATTAGGTTAATTTTCTTGGATACAAAACATCAGAAACTCATTGGTCTAATTTTTATGACAAAAAACCACCTTATGAAAAATATAAAACCCTCATCATATTGAAATACATTAAAGTGTGATCTGTGAAATATCCCAGCATTGGTTTTTTATACACATACCTCATTTGATCTAGTCATAATTAATCACTTATAAATAACAAAGCGATAAATATTTTTATGTTATAAATTCATAAAGTTTTTAATAGGAAATTGCATTCATTTCTCAATAATATTTCAAATTATAATGATAATGAAAATTTTTGTACAATAGATTTAAAGAGAGAAAATAATATTCAACTCCCACTATATAGCTGTAAAAATAAACTAGAAATGCTCACTACATAATGGTTTGTGGATAATATTAGATAAATATTTCCTATTTATATAAAATTTCATGAATACCAAATTTTTATATGAAGTCCAAAATACATATAAAATTAAAAGAGAATCATGATTTCATTTGGATCATAAAAAATATTCTCTTAATTATTCTTTAATATATTGTTCACAAGGGTGGAATTTGCTGATTCCAACAAGGAAAATGTTTGAAAATTGATGTAGAGAAAATCCCAAATATACAAAACCCATTTGATATAATGATTCATATAAAGGTAGCATATGTTTTATACTAGGTTAACTTGACTACTTAACAGTCATATTATCATGTTACAAGATCGCATATACCTAGAGGGAATATAAGATCATGTGACCCAAACATGTTCACATGACATATCGAAGACAATAAAAGGGGGGATTTATGTGATGTGACATTCATGTGGGGGAGATGGTTTTCCAACCATAAAAGTAAAACATGACTAAATATATTTATGATGGGTCCTTATTTTATATGATAATATCCATGTGACTATTTAGATACATAAATTTTTATAATCCCTAATGAACCACATAACTCTGTTGGGTGAAGTTATCCTGTAACACCCCAGGTAAATAAAGAATATTAAATCTTTATATTTATCCATATTTGTGAATAAAATATTAATATTACTTTAAAGGGGATGTTATGCTCGATGGCGTACCCAACACACAACAACGAGTTTCTTGGGAATCTTACGTTGCACTCTAATAATAAAATAATATTATTTTAAATTGTAGTTAACACCTAGCCGTTGTAATGGCAGGAGTGAACAGAACTAACTAAAAAATAATTATATATGTTTGTCAAATATTTTTACTCTTTACAATAAATTTTAAAGGATTAAAAATGCAAATGAATCCAGTTTTTAAGCGAAAACATTATAATATTCTTTAAAAGGTCGATTAACCGCCTTTTGATGGAGAACCCCTTTTAAATCCACTTTTTGAAAATTTTATAAGCTCTGTTTTTCAAAATAAACATATTATTTAGGATTGTGAAATTGAAATTTACCTTGGGATAATTTTTGGTATTTTTCTGACAATGTTCATTTTTCAATGAATAGCGAAAAATACTGCATTTTACATCAAAACTGCTTTTTCATATAATTTAATTTTATGGTTATATTATCTTTTTAATTTTTTTTAAAGTTTAATTAGAATATATTTTTACCATGTAATTCAATGATGGTAATTGGGATTAATTTCACTTTGGAATTAGGCATAAACAAGTGCCAAACTTTTCATAAATATTGTTTGTAAAATACCCGCTATTTGTTTTGACAACGAGAAGTTTTTTTAAATTAATTATTGCAATTTTTGTGTTTGGAATTTGGTAAAATTAATTAAATATTTATAATCAGAAGGTCCAAATTATGTAATTAATATTCTTTTGTTTTTGGACATTATGAATAGTAACGACGATAATTATCTTTAATTATTTTGATTAATGAGTAATCGGGTAGTTAAAGATAATAAGATAATATCATAATAATAAAAAATGACCAAAAAATATGTCCTAAGGCTACTGGTTGTCTCATGGCCGACCATGGGATGCCTTGTGCCAAACTTGGGGGCCCCATGGAATCACTTTTGTGAGAAAGTGACTTTTTATCTATTTATTTTTAAAAAATGTTAAATGTGACAAAGAATGTATCACCTATGTAAAATATTTTTAATTTTGTCTACATAAATGATATTTTGGACTATAAATATTCATTGGAAATCTAAAAACATTTCCTACATAATAGTAGTTTTTTTATAATTTTTAGACATTAAATAAATTAAATTATTTATGACATCATGATGATGCAGCGATGACCTCATTATTTAACGATTTAAATAAAATGGAAAGATAATGTAAAATCTAAACCCTAAACATGTCCAAAACCTATTGTATGGGTGGATTTCGAACCCTTATTATCTTATCCTCGAAACACATCAATTTTTGACCATTAAGTTCCGAAACTCATTTAGAAATAATGTTACATTTTATACCTTTCCAAGAGTGCCCCTCCTCTCCTCTTATAAAAGGCCCCCACCTCTACCTCCTTACCCACACTTAAAAAGCCTTTGGCTCGGCCAAACCCTTACCATTTTGTCTCTTAACATCCCTCTATAACTCCTTGAAGCCTCACTTTGGGCATAATCCTTTCAAAAGAAGCCTTTGAGCTCAAATCAAAGGAAGTTACCCGATTTTAAGGTAGTGTCTTCACTTGAGTCCTTTTGTTTTATTTTACTTCTACAACCCCCTAAACACTTTTTATTCATTTATTTTGTAACAAATACAGTATCCTCAATATACTAGGATGTTTTTATAATAATTATTCGAGCTACCCTTACACACACCTACATCTAATGGTTAAAGAACATACTGTTTCCGTTGATGGCGAATTTCTGCCTCCCGAAACGATGATTGTTCAACATTATTCTAACACCTTCAAAGGTGGACATTAAGATGACACTATATTTATATATGATATCTAATATTTTTATGTTTTACTTAAGCTTCTGTATTTACCATTTATGGCATACCTTTATGGTTTCCATTATGGGTAAACACGATATCTTCATTTAAGGAAGCGCGGACTACCGCCCCCTCAAAGTGATTTGATTCGTTACTACCATATGTGGTACGTATAAAGGATATATTTAATGATATTATATATGATACCATACTGGAATTAAAATAATATTATGTATCATTATGTTTTAATTCCATTAAATATGAAATAGAAATGGAAGTAGCGTTCATGCGTACGTACGGCTTACCGTCTCCATGAACGGTGCATTTCATTTCTTAACTCTAAATGTAATGTAATATTATAAATTAATGAATATAATGGATATATATGATATATATGATATCTAAATAATGAATAAAATTCTAGATATAATGAACATATTGCCACACGAACAACATGTAATTGTAAGAAGTCCACTTTCGACTTAAGAACCAAATATCGACAAAACAAATATTATTAACTTAAATGATTAAATAATGTTTATGACATGATAATAAGTGATATATAAGGAATAATGAACCTGAAAAAGGTTCTTAAGGAATTATAAATTAACTCAAGTTTATTATTAAGGAGATTAAAGAACAATCGAGTCAAGTCAGACCCGAGGTAAGGGATCCTACTCCTCTCTTTCTTTTTAAGTACAATCTTTTATGTCATTCCTTTTAAAGATCATCTTTCTTATTATTGGGATGTTATTTTATATTACTCTTACTGTAATTTTTATGTCCAAATGATGAGAGACCCTATTCTCTCTCATCAATCCATTTTGGATGTTTTTAGTAGCGCCGTTAGGCTGCCGAATTTTCGTAATAGATACAACCTCTCTCTTTCTTTTTAAGTACTCTCCTTTATGTCACTTCTTTTAAGCTCCTCTTTGTTATGATGGGGGGTGTTATTTTATATTCATCTCTCTTTACATTTTATGTTAATGTGATGAGATACCCTATTTCCTCTCATCAATCCATTTTGGAAGTTTTAAGTGGCGCCGTTAGGCTGCCGAGTTTTCATAAGGTATTTTTCATCTCACTTTTATTCCCTTGAGATTTATGCTACATTTGCCACAATTTCCTTTGAGTGATGTATGTACTGCACATTATTATAAAATTTGTGTAGTATAATTTCATTTATGGGTATTCACATCTTCATTGTATGACCCTTCTTCCATGGGGTGTACGTTTCGAAAGTTACTCAACTCGGTAAGGGGACCTTTCACCCTCCTCTTTTTAAAAGACTTCTTTTGTTATGTCTTTTAATTCACATACTATTATGTTGGGATATGTTCTTTTATATCCTTATTAATGTAAATTTTATTTCCAAGTGATTATATTCCCTTTTTATCTCTCATCACCTCATTTTCTGAATTTTGAAGTGATGCCGTTAGGCTGTCGAATTTTACCAAGGGAACTTTTTAACCCAATTTCGATTTCTTTGGGTTCAACATGTAGTTATTGAATATGTCATCTTTTGAATATGTGTGAATGACCTTTTATTATTTTACACTTAATATCCACTTGTATTGGGTGTATTTATATTTTTCACACATAATTTTGAGATTTAATTATCCTTAATTTAAGGATACCTTCTTTATAAGGGAATTCAACACATTTGACATTTCTACAGAGAATTCATTGTTGTTATGCACCAATTCTCTCTTATATGGTGTATATAATGTCCTTTGGAATATTATATCATGAATCCATTTATTCTCATGATATTATAAAGTTCTGACTAAATGTTATTCCTCAATTATTGTATTCAAGTGTCTCTAATTTTGGTAGAACCCCTTTAACCAAAATATCGCTTTAAATGTTTTAATTATTTGTTCTTATTAATATCCATGTTTTCAAAGTTGTTTTAAGGATTTATTTATATGGATATTAATGGTTTAAAAATTTAAATGCTTCAAGGTGGTATGGGACACTTTGATTCAAAAATCTCTTTATTAAATGTTTTAAATGGTTTCTTTTTGAATGGATTCATTATTTCAATATACTAAAATATTATATTGTGATTGAAATGTGGAAATGTTATGTTTACTTTATGCATGTTTTATGTGATACGTTTATGTTATGGTTCTTGGTTATTGTTATGAAAATGGGTGGTTCCATGATAAACTAAGGGCGGGTGGGCCCGATATAGCTCTCCAATGCATTGGGTAACGTGAAGGAGTGAAACGTTAAGGTTTCTCCGAAGAGATTTAGGGAATATACTATGGTTGGTATTCCAAACGTAACTAAGAGGGTTACTCCCTACGTAAGAATGTTATGAATGTCTCAAGATACCTTTTATGTATTATTATTTCTATGATTTATTCATGATTTTATATGCCTATGTTTTATGGGTAAAGTATGATTTCATTCTAAGGTATATATGAACTCATGTTTCCTTTCCATATTTTTATAACTCCTACTGAGATTTTTATGCTCATCCCAAGTTTTTGAAATGTTTTTCATTGGTCAAGGGAAAGGTACATGATGTGATAATAGTGTCAAGGATGTGTCAAGAAAGAATCCGTGCTTTCTTTTTAAATATGTTTCCATTGATGGAAAAAAATGAATACTATCTTTTATGTAACCACTTTGTTTAAATGTGGAATGTAATGCAAGTTTTATGATCAAATTCTCTAAAACTCTAAACCCGAAAAGATCCTCAATGTGTAATCTTGTAATAACTCAAGATTAAGTAAGGTTTAAGGTTGGGGTCTTATAGTTGGTATCATAGGTCGGTTTAGATAACTTTAGTGGTTAGGGTATTCTCTAAGCATAAGTGATAGTACCACAATGGATAGGATTTCAGAAAGAGTCCTAGTTTTATATAAAGTGAATGAGTAAGTATATCTTGGTGTTTATCTTCCTCATTAGTATATGATGGTTTTGTTGATATACTCACACTGACCTTTCTATTTTTAGTGAATGGATGGATCTAGCAGGCACCAAAGAGACAACAGGTTTGAAGGAAACCTTGGTGGTTCCCTGATTAAGATACTAGATAAAATGGGGGATTCAATGAGGAAACTCATGGTTGTTCTAAACCAACTATTAAGGAGTCATGATCAACCACTTGAACCTTGGTATGATCTGTAATGCATCATGTATGAGATGACCAATCGATGTGGAAGTTCAGGTAATAATTATAAAGGTAACCATTAGAGTTTATATGATCCTTACTTTTGAGGTAATTATGGGTTATTATATGTTATAATGGAAAATGAAAGGCATGAGATAAACTTGACGTTAAAATATGTTATGATCATTTTTGAAGATTTTATCTCTTTTTGGGGAATGATTTGAGAATTATATAGTTTTGGAAAATGGACAACACACAGACCGTGTGACAACCCAACGCGTCGGACAAAGCTATGGGAATCGAACCCACAACCAAAGTGCAACTGGTATTTATCGCCTACCACTAGACTACGTGAAGTCCCGGGTTAGTTTAACTAATTCTTTTTAGTTAGATGATCTTATGAATCTAGAATGATCTGATTTTGGGTTATCTATGGAAATTATTAACCTATCATGGAGGATATGGTATTAGGTTAATTACTTTTCAATACGAGACTTTAGGAGAAACTGATGTTGTTTGGAGATAAATGTTACGATTTAACTTGGAAGACTATGTGACTAAATCCATAAAATATTTGGGTTTCAACCTTAGTTTGGTTTACTTTGAATAATTTTATGGAAAAATTGTTTATCGAATGGTCCTCGTTGAACTTTGGGTTTTGTTGGACAAATTTTGGAGATTAAGCATAGATTTTATTTTTATAAAGGGTTATCCTTTTCTGGATTGTCTGATCTTGTACTAACCTTTTTGGTTTTGGTTTTGGTTAAAGTCTAAAGAAATGGGAAGTATATAGTTCTCTTTTGTGGATTAGGTGATTCTCTAGAAGGTGATTATAGTACTCTTAATGTGAACAAGTCTTTCTAAATACTCATATTTTGGAGAAAATATGAGTTTGTGTAAGGAATCTATTAAAAGTTGAAAGTCAACATGATAAGTGATTATGTTTCCTTATGAATAAATTCCTCAATAAAAAGTAACTTAAAACAAAAATGTTTTCTATTAACTTTTCCTACTGGGGAATCGAATACCGTTTAACCCATCACAAGTTTGTGATTTTCTTGTGGTTAACTTTCTCCTAAACATGTTTTCTATCACTCTCCATCAGAACATGACCCTTTGTTTTTTCCTCCATGTCCATATTTTCATACATGGAATCCTAGTATGGGTTAACTCGGGTGACCTTTGTACTTATCTTTCTTTATTTTAAAGTGATTGTTTTACCAACTCCTGTTCCGATGTGGGACTTTCAAGGATGTTTCCAAGCCCAATTTTAAAATTGCGAGGATGCAATTCCCAAAAGGGGGGAAGGATGTAACACCCCAGGTAAATAAAGAATATTACATCTTTATATTTATCCATATTTGTGAATAAAATATTAATATTACTTTAAAGGGGATGCTATGCTCGATGGCGTACCCAACACGCAACAACGAGTTTCTTGGAAATCTTACGTTGCACTCTAATAATAAAATAATATTATTTTAAATGGTAGTTAACGCCTAGCCGTTGTAATGACGGGAGTGAACAGAACTAACTAAAAAATAATTATATATGTTTTTCAAATATTTTTACTCTTTACAATAAATTTTAGAAGATTAAAAATGCAAATGAATCTAGTTTTTAAGCGAAAACATTCTAATATTCTTTAAAAGGTCGATTAACCGCCTTTTGATGGCGAACACCTTTTAAATACACTTTTTGAAAATTTTATAAGCTCTATTTTTCAAAATAAACATATTATTTATGATTGGGACATTGAAATTTACCTTGGGTTAATTTTTGGTATTTTTCTGACAATGTTCATTTTTCAATGAATAGTGAAAAATACTGCATTTTACATCAAAACTGCTTTTTCATATAATTTAATTATATGGTTATATTATATTTTTAATTTGTTTTAAAGTTTAATTAGAATATAGTTTTACCATGTAATTCAATGATGGTCATTGGGATTAATTTCACTTTGGAATTAGGCATAAACAAGTGCCAAAATTTTCATAAATATTGTTTCTAAAAAACCCGCTATTTGTTTTGACAACAGGAAGTTTTTTTAAATTAATTATTGAAATTTATGTGTTTTTAATTTGGTAAAATGAATTAAATATTTAGAATTATAAGTTCCAAATTATATAATTAAGACTCTTTTGTTTTTGGACATTATGAATAGTAACGACGGTAATTATCTTTAATTATTTTGATTAATGAGTAATCGGGTAGTTAAAGACAATATGATAATATCATAATAATAAAAAATGACCAAAAAATGTGACATAAGGCTAATGGTTGTCTGATGGAAGACCCTGGGATGCCTAGTTCCAAACTTGGGGGCCCCATGGAATCACTTTTGTGAGAAAGTGACTTTTTATCTATTTATTTTTAAAAAATGTTAAATGTGACAATGAATGTATCACCTATGTAAAATATTTTTAATTTTGTCTAAATAAATGATCTTTTGGACTATAAATATTCATTGTAAAGATAAAAATATTTCATAAATCATAGTATTTTTTTTTATAATTTTTAGACATTATATAAAATAAATTATTTATGACATCATGATGATGCAGCGATGACCTCATTATTTAACGATTTAAATAAAATGGAAAGATAATGTAAAATCGAAGACCTAAACATGTCCAAAACCTATTGGATGGGTGTATTTAGAAACATTATCACCTTATCCTCAAAAAAAATCAATGTGGGACCATTCAAATCCGAAACTCATTTGGAAATAATGTTACATTTTATACCTTTCCAAGAGTGCCCCTCCTCTCCTCTTATAAAAGGCCCCCACCTCTACCTCCTTACCCACACTTCCAAAGCCTTTGGCTCGGCCAAACCCTGCCCATTTTGTCTCTCCACATCCCTATCTAACTTCTTGAAGCCTCACTTTGGGCAGAATCCTTTCCAATGATGCCTTTGAGCTCAAATCAAAGGAAGTTACCCGATTTTAAGGCAATGTCTTCACTTGAGTCCTTTTGTTTTATTTTACATCTCCAACCCCCTAAACTCTTTTTATTCATTTCTTTTGTAAGAAATACAGTATCCTAAATATAATAGGATTTTGTTATAATAAGGATTCGAGCTACACTTACACACACCTACATCTAATGGTTAAAGAACATACTGTTTCTGTGGATGGCGAATTTCTGCTTCCCGAAACGATGATTGTTCAACATTCTTCTAACACCTTCAAAGGTGGCCATTAAGATGACAATATATTCATATATGATATCTAATATGTTTATTGTTTACTTAATGTTCTGTATTTTTCATTTATGGCATACCTTTATGGTTTCCATTATGGGTAAACGCGATATCTTCATTTAAGGAAGCGCGGACTACCGCCCCCTCAAAGTGATTTGATTCATTACTACCATATGTGGTACGTATAAAGGATATATTTAATGATATTATATATGATACCATACTATAATTAAAATACTATTATGTATCATTATGTTTTAATTCCATTAAATATGAAATATAAATGGAAGTAGCGTTCATGCGTACGTACGACTTACCGTCTCCATGAACGATGCATTTCATTTATTAACTCTAAATGTTATGTAATATTATAAATGCATGAATATACTGGATATATATGATATATATGATATATAAATCATGAATACAATTATGGATATAATGAACATTTGGCCACATGAAAAACATGTAATTGTAAGAAGTCCACTTTCGACTTAAGAACCAAATATCGACAAAACAAATATTATTAACTTAAATGATTAAATAATGTTTATGACATGGTAATAAGTTATATAAAAGGAATAATGAACTTGAAAAAGGTTATTAAGGAAGTAGAAATTAACTCAAGTTTATTATTCAGGAGATTAAAGAATGATCGAGTCAAGTCGGACCCGAGGTAAGGGATCCTACTCCTCTCTTTCTTTTTAAGTTCAATCGTTTATGTCATTCCTTTTAAAGATCATATTTCTTGTTATTGGGATGTTATTTTATATTAATCTTACTATAATTTTTATGTGCAAATGATGAGAGACCCTATTCTATCTCATCAATCCATTTTGGAAGTTTTGAGTGGCGTCGTTAGGATGCCCAATTTTCGTAAGAGATATAACCTCTCTCTTACTTTTTAAGTACTCTCCTTTATGTAACTTATTTTAAGATCCTCTTTGATATGATGGTGGATGTTATTTTATATTCCTCTCGCTGTACATTTTATGTTAATGTGATGATATACCCTATTTCCTCTCATCAATCCATTTTGGAAGTTTTAAGTGGCGCCGTTAGGCTGCCGAGTCTTCGTAAGGGATTTTTCATCTCACTTTTATTCCCGTGAGATTTATGCTACATTTTCCACAATTTCCTTTGAGTGGTGTATGTACTGCCCATTATTATAAACTTTGTGTAGGATAATTTAATTTATGGGTATTCACATATTCATTGTATGACCCTTCTTCCATGGGGTGTACGTTTCGAAAGTTACCCAACTCGGTAAGGGGACCTTTCACCCTCCTCTTTTTAAAAGACTTCTTTTGTTATGGCTTTTAATTCACATAATATTATGTTGGGATATGTTCTTTTATATCCTTATTGATGTAAATTTTATTTCCATGTTATGAGATTCCCTTTTTATCTCTCATCAACTCATTTTCTGAATTTTGAAGTGATGCCGTTAGGCTGTCGAATTTTACCAAGGGAACTTTTTAACCCAATTTCGATTTCTTTGGGTTCAACATGTAGTTATTGAATATGTCATCTTTTGAATATGTGTGAATGAAATTTTATTTTTTTAAACATAATATCCACTTATATTGGGTGTATTTATATTTTTCACACATAATTTTGAGATTGAATTATCCTTAATTTAAGGACACCTTCTTTATAAGGGAATTCATCACATTTGACATTTCTACTGAGACTTTATTATTGTTATGCACCAATTCACTCTTATATGGTGTATATACTGTCCTTTGGAATATTATATCATGAATCCATTTATTCTCATGATATTATAAAGTTCTGACTAAATTTTATTCCTCAATTATTGTATTCAAGTGTCTCTTATTTTGGTAGAACCCCTTTAACCAAAATATCGCTTTAAATGTTTTAATTATTTGTTCTTATTAATATCAATGTTTTCAAAGTGGTTTTAAGGAATTATTTATATTTATATTAATGGTTTAAAATTTTAAAAGCTTCAATGTGGTATGGGACACTTCGATTCAAAAATCTATTTATTAAATGTTTTAAATGGTTTTGGAAATGGTTTCTTTTTGAATGGATTCATTATTTCAATATCCTAAAATGTTATATTGTGAATGAAATGTGGAAATGTTATGTTTACTTTATTCATGTTTTATGTGATACGTTTATGTTATGGTTCTTGGTCATTGTTATGAAAATGGGCGGTTCCGTGAAAAACTAAGGGCGGGTGAGCCCGATATAGCTCTCCAATGCATTGGGTAACGCGAAGGAGTGAAACGTTAAGGTTTATCCGAGGAGATTTAGGGAATATACTATGGTGGGTATTCCCAACGGAACCAAGAGGGTTACTCCCTACGTAATAATGTTATGAATGCCTCAAGATACCTTTTATGTCTTATTATTTCTATGATTTATTCATGATTTGACATGCCTATGTTTTATGGGTAAAGTATGATTTCATTCTAATGTATATATGAACTCATGTTTCCTTTCCATATTTCTATAACTCTTACTGAGATTTTTATGCTCATCCTAAGTTTTTGAAATGTTTTTCACAAGTCAAGGGAAAGGTACATGATGTGATAATAGTGTCAAGGATGTGTCAAGAAAGAATCCATGATTTCTTTTTAAATATGTTTCTATTGATGGAAAAAAATGAATACTATCTTTTATGTAACCACTTTGTTTAAATCTGGAATGTAATGGATGTTTTATGATCAAATTCTCTAAATCTCTAAACCTGAAAAGATCCTCAATGTGTAATCTTGTAATAACTCAAGATTAAGTAAGGTTTAAGGCTGGGGCCTTATATATCCATCAAGGGAGCATCATGCAATTACTATTCTATATGTGATGACCTGATAAAGTCATGTTATAACCCCCTAAAAATAAAATCAATTGATCAAAAATAGGGGAGTATATTTGTGATGTAAATATATTGTGTTAGTTTTTATTTAGATGATATTCCAGGGAACATCATAGATGAAATTTGGCCAATTCATGTGAGGCACATGAGACCTTTCAAATATATATAGACAATACTACACCCGCAGAAACCCAAATATTTGGCACACATTATGTGAGAATAGAAATAGATATTGGTGATATAAAACTATGAAAACCCCCGGACACTTGAAATAGAAAAATAGAATGATATAAAGAGAATGGATACACTAAAGTAGACAGTAGTGGGGTCATGAAAATTCAAAGGCATTCAATTGAAAAATAGATAAGTAATTTTGAAGATAAATTATCATATAATCCATTAACACAAGTCATGTATTCTTGATCACCAATACAATGAAAAATTAATATTACAACCCTTTAGTCATGTGATCACATAATGATTTACCTATTAGGTGATCCCCTGATCTTCTATCCATTTTATCATATCATATTATTTCCTAAACTAACACTGTCTAGGAAATCACCTGAACCCCATGTATTTGGATCATGAAATACACCTACCATTAAGTGAGTGACAATGCCACATGTACTTATTATCACTACATGAACCCTATCTACATCAGTCTAATCGAATGACCCCATGTTCGTCTTGTAATTTATTGGATCTGAAGAACTACCACTCACATAATCCAATTTTGTATTATCTCCCATAATTGTGTAAATTCCCCATTAATTGGAATACAACATTGTAATATCCCCAGTGTACTTATATGTCCAATTAAAAATCCCCATGATCATAATTAACATTCCTTAAAAATTATTAGGCGAATAACACAAAAACTAATAAGACTTTGATTCTAGGTGAAAATAAGATACATATGATTCCATACATGGGCATGTTCTCTATATTAGATTCTTATGCTCACAAAATATCCCTTCTACGATGCTATATTTTCTATAAACTCCATGAAATTTTCAGGAAAATATTTTCAAACCATTGTATATAACATTGTCATTATTATACTACATGTCAAATATCAAAACACCGTTATTAAGGATCCATATTATTTTTATCCTTTTTTGGAAATCCAAAATGTATAAACACAATTAAAATACACCCATATAGTCCCATTCCATGAGTTTTATAACCAACTATATCTTTTTTCTCACATTAATAATGACTCACATGGTCTTATTGTTTTCAATGATAATATTTTCATCATAATAAAACCCCCATATTATAAGCATTTACCTTAGTTGTAATACCCTAATTTATTGTCATTTCCATTAAATAGACATGCACCCAATATTTAATCTTAGGGAATCTTCAGTTTTAATCACCATAAGGATTCCAAGGGACTTACTCCTAATTATTCATCTCATGGGAGAAATAATGTGGTATCCTTACACAGGTTTAGCATTTTATACTGCCAATGAAGCAGTATAGGGAACCCTCAATGTATTATATCATCATATGTTTATATTGAATACCCCAATGAAATGTATGGTTGAATCCTCATATGCATAATCCCTTCTCAAGACCCAATTGTTTCATATTTTAGGATACAAATAACTTTTATATTTCGTATCTTTGAGTCATTAAAATATATATTATGGTCCTATTAAAATATCGTAAAACTATTCCAACCTACGCTATATTGATATTAATTTTTATCCCCACAATATTCATATGATTCCCCTCTTATTATTGATACCCTTATCTTATATTCAAATTTCATAATATATTTCTTTATAATATGACATTAAAAATTCTGATATGGCCCTTCTACATGACCTTTAAATATTTCTCTCAATCTATAGGGTCTTTGATTCCATCCTCTATAGAATATGTAAAATACATCCCATAGGTTCCTAACCAACATCAATAACCATTCTTAATATTTATATATTCCCTACATCATATTTTATGTCATGTACATATATGTACCTTATAATATTCTATTAGGATATATTCTTGATGGAATCATACCCCCATCCAGAGGAAAATATTTCCTATGGGTCATACAATATATTTCCCATTGACCCATTATATCAATGGGGACCATGTTCATAGGTCTATACACTACCTAAATTCAAATAATACTCATTGAAAAGTATTCCCTTTGAGGTTTAGCAGAACGTGTAACTCATGTGTGTGTCACACACTAGTTACTTATAAGAAATATTTACCATGGTTTCATTAACACGTTACACTGAATGATATGGATTGGTATTTTTCACATGACATTAAATAGTATGGATAATACTAAACTATTGTATTATTATTCATTTAACAAGAAAATTAGTAATTCCCTTCATGTGTTTGATTATGATACCAAAATCACTTACCATCATCAAATATGGTAATAAAATATAGAGAACCACATTAAAGGGGTTTAATACATTTCTAACTGAAGACAACATACATATGTATTTACGATTAATAATATGGAGATCTTTTGATACATTTGTACCCGGTCATCAATATATTGTATCTTCTATGTCTAATTATAAACATTGATGAATGTAACAAATAAATTTTAAATTTAATGGTTACAAGACTATATCGTGTATAATAATGATCCGTGAACATATCATTGATCCATAAGATAGTCTCTGAGTAAAAATTAATCAATCCCACTTGGGTTTGATGATCCAAACCTCTATTAATAATTAAAACATTATATTTCAATTATGTTTTTGGTAGAAAACCCTATTGCACCTATTCCTTTAGAATGTAGGCCCATATATCATTATGGATATGATAACAATTGTGTGTTTATCAATCAATTAATTAAACATATTTGATTCTATTCTGGATATAATGGATCAGAAAAAATGATAAATCATTATTTCACATTTTGAAATAATATCTTTTTATAAAATAATTTATCTGACAAAAAATCAATGAGATTATAACTATAGACAATGACTTAAGGATATAGTATGACCTTGTAGAAATAATAAGTTTAATGGGAAATTAATTTATTATTAATGAATATATATTTATAGGAGAATAAAATCCCATGACAGAGATAGAATCTATGATCAAATTACTTTTAATTTATTAGTTTATACTCTCTTAAGGTGTATTTTTAGGAAAAAAATAAAATAATATTAAATTGATCATGTTGAATGGGGGTATGTTTTATCGAGAAACAATACTAATACTTTGGTATTGAAAAATCGATAGAATAATTTTTATTGACAATCCCTTAAATTTTACTAATAATGTTCAAGAAAGTGAAGAGAAATCATTTCAATACATCATTTATTATCTTTTTTTGTCAATGGGGGTGAATGTAAATTGTATATTTTCTTATTCACAATGAGAGGTGGATAATGAATGTTTATATATATATATATATATATATATAGTTTCGAATATCTGTGAACATGGGAGAGAATCAACATGACTTTGAGATTGGTGGTGTTACAAATATTTCATAAATATATATATATAGGGAAGATTTTCATCGTATTGTTGTTAAGATAGATAATTTTGATACAAATGGATGAAAATATTGGACAATAATAACCGATCAAGATGATAGGAATTGTGTTTTTTTTGGAAAAAAAAGATTCATAAAAATGTTATATAAATATATTTTATGACGCAATATATGTGGTATGTGTCTAAAATTAAAATGATCGAGTAGAATCATCATATAAGTGGATGATAAGTATTAAATTGATATTTATGGAAATAAGTTATGATTATTGTAATAGAGAAAATAAAAACAATATCAAAATTGGGATCTCATTAGAAAGTTAAATGTTTGGATAAATTGATTATTAAATTTTATTTGAAAGAATGAAATGAGATTTTTATATATTAATGTTTTGAAATTATAAAATTTAATATATATAAAAATATATTTTAATTATAATTCAATACGTAAAAAATTTATATATTTTAATATTATAGAATTAATTTATTCAAAATATTTCATGTATGGAGATGAAAATGTATAAAATATTTTTAGTGAATGAGCCATGGAAGATTGTATGTCTTATCATAGAAAATAAAAAATTGGAAATACCATTATATTTTAATCTTTTTTGGTGATTGTTCTATGATATTTAGATTATAATAGTCCATATATATACATGATGGTGATTTATTATATAGTGTGGACTATTATGAATAAGAGTAATTGATCATTATTTCCAAAATTGATTACTCATTATCGTGGAATATATAAAATTCCTAATGAAATAATGTTCATCATTTCTTATGTTGTAATTTGATACTCTTATGTTATTATATTTATATGATAAAGTTTAAATTGGATAGACTCTATTTTGGATTCCATAGATGTTGTATTGGTTCTAATGACTACATTGAAAATGAGTTTTTCATGTACTAAAAAAATATTGTTTAATGTGGTGAATTGGAAAATTTGTATATCTAATATGGAGAGTTGAAAGAAGTGATATATACATGATGGTATTTTACATTAATAAAAGAAAATGAGGGGATGATATATGACCATGTATTTGATTAAGTACTAATATGAATCATGATTTCCTAGAATGAACTAGAAGTTAAAAATATGTTATGTTGGAAGCCATAATTCATGTTATATTATTGAGTAAAATATAATTTAATGATTAATATATATATATTACCTTGTATATAAATATATGATGTTTTAAATTTAAATAGGGTAAAATTTATTAGGTATAAATTGTCGAATGTTGTGGCATGTATCAATTTATGAGTGATCTAGATATTGTCACACCATTGTATTGAAATTAACACACCATTGTGGGAAATTACAATAAAACATAAAATGTATATCGTACATTTAATTAGATTTTCAATAGACATATATATTTTATTAGTAATAATTTCGAATAGGTATAATATGGTTTTATGATTTGATATCATAATATTAATGGATTTATGAAATAATTGATTATCGTAGATTTTAAATTTTGGTCTTGGAGTAATATTTTTTTAAAAAAAATCTATTGGTGTTTCATATAAATATATTATATTGTAGGGAGTAACATTGTTACATCTGGACTTATAGATAAAATAGTTCTATTGATATAGGTCTACATTGAAACAAGTTGATTTTTATTATACGTTGTGAATCATTCGGAAAATCATTGTTCATATAAAACTCATTATTGATGAGAACATGGTTTTTAGAATGAATACACAGTATCAAATTAGTCTTTATTAGGTAGTTTTACAACTAATAATATTGTTTTAAAAATATTTAATCAATTATATTATTGAAATAATTTAAAATTCTACCATAGTATAAAAATCATCAAAATATGTTATTACAAGTGTTTTTATAATGACGTTAATTGAATATAGAAAATCATTTAACTAATAGGGAATAAATATAACTGATGTTGGATGGATATTTCCACATTAAAAAATAGTATATAATTATAGTGATATGAGATGTTGGGTGACCCAATAAATATATATCCATTAAATAGTGTAGGATAATGGATTTTGGTACATGAACACATTACCTGATATATTTTGACCACATGTAGCCTTATACAAAGGAAAATGTAACATAGTTTTGATTGTGCCTTCATTATAATCTAATTTGGTGTTGAAAAATCACATACATATATAATGAGGAATTTGTATATTGATTTCAAATATTTCATTAGGGAACAAATATCCAATGATGGGAGGAAGATAGAAGAAATTATTGTTTTATTTGAATATTAACTTCATTCAGTCCCTCTATTAACTGCATAGAATTATATAAAAAATTATTTGTTCAAAATATCTTAATACACAATCTTGTTGATAGAAACATAAAATAAAACATTAATTTTTTTCTATTAAATATCATTCCATGAGGATCCCAAATCATGGAGATCAATAATATATTTTTTACAAGATGATTTAATAGATATGATCACCCAAAAAATGATAGTGTTACATTATATGTATAAAATAAATCTATGGTATCTTTAATAGAAGTTAGTGTTTCAAAGATATCATATATTTTCCTCTAGGTACACATTATAATAGTGAACTATCTTAACCCACTAATGTCGCGAGTTTAATTAAAAAACAATAGATAAATTATAAACAAATATAATTATTTTTTGGTAAATAAATTTCATATAAAAACATTATTAATGATCAAGTAATCATAGTGAGAATATAATTTTTTTAAGGGAACAAACTCAATTATATAAATCATTTTCCTTGTATTATGTGTATATAAATTTGATACATGGTATTCATAAAATAAAAACCTTATTATTTTCAATATCAATGGTAGGAAAATTTCTATAAAATCCATTATAAATCAATGATTTATTTATAAATAGATATATTTTTAATTTTTTAAATATGATATATTAATTTTTTCATTAGAGATTATTAATAAAAGTTTTGAATCAAAAAACAATATTATGAATTTGGGATATTTTTCTCTATGTATTAGTATAATTATCATATACTATAAAAATATATTACATCTTGGTTATTCTAATTCAGTAAGAAGAATAGAAATCCATTTTGTCATAGTTAAATAAGATTTCCAACATATAGTTGTTTGAAAATAATTTTTTATTTTATAATTTTAAACAATGAAAATATATAGAAAGTTATAAATATATGATTGTATTCCACCATTAGTGGTGGGGTGAATTTTATTTCCTAGGTAAATGTACAGTTTTCATAAAAAATAAATATTATTATTATCAAACGATAAATGTACCAATAAATTTTAAATATTGGAAAGAAAAAAATATTCTAATTATTATGGTCAATTGATAATATAATTATTAGTAGTTATAACTCTATCTGATAAAATTAGCAAGTCCATTGTAAATTAAAATTGTAACAATTTAAAATAATGCTATGTGTATCTAGTCACAACTCAAATACCCCAATGGTATATTACCTGACTGACTGAATGTCAGTTTTTTATTTGATTTTTTCAAATCCAATTTTATGGATTAGTAGTAACCTACATACTAAGAGGTACATAAAACATTAATTTCATCCATGTTCTAAATTCCGAATTCAAAAATAGTAACACATTATAGAATCACAATTGAAGATCAATTATGTCACCATGTCACCATGAACCATCATTCACCATCGTCATCTATCTCTAGATCAACATTTCCTTCCAACAATAATGAAAACAAGTCGATCGAGATTGTTCGAAACCACAAAACACTCTATAAAACAACTCACCCCACCATGTAATCTTCATCCCCATACGAATAAAAAAATCCATTCCATGATAATATAGATGAATAGTATGAACATAAACACTGTACCATCAAGAGAAACACGAAGATCTCCACAGTAACCAATCTTCAGAAAAAACAAACTAGATTCAAAAATTGAAACATCACCAAACAATAATAAGTAGATTAACCAATAATAATAAGAAAACAAAACATCACCCAAATCATGATGGAGAAAAAAATGAAAAACATTTCCACCATCGGTAGACGTGCTATAAGAATCCTGATAGCCACCTAACCACACCTCCCAAAACATCAATGTTACCACTGTTCCAGATCTGATAGGGATAGGATTCGTGATACATAAGACCAGAGATGTATTAGAGTGGATGAGGACACCGAATGTTGGAAATCATCGATGGGAAGAAAACTTGGATCCAATAAATCTTTAGAAGACCAACCCAAGTAGTATTATAAGGCTAATCAAAAATTGAATCAAAAAAACCCAAAACATTATTACAACACATCACTAAATCTAACCTAGAGAGGTGCTTAAGAACATGAGGGAAGAGATGCAGAAAGAGAATCTATGAGTGAAGATGATAGAAAACTATCATCAGGATCCCTAGAGAATGAGAAGAAATAAACAGTGTCCAAAGAGAAAAAAAACATGTTGATTCGAACTGGATAAAGAAGATAGCAGTATGCGAGAGGAGGAGTGGAAACAATGATGAGGAAGAAGGATAGTGCTCAGACGCGCCATCAAATCCAAATAGAATACTTTTAATATGATACCCTAGGCAGATCCATGGATGAGTGGAGTACCATGAGAGAATGGAGATAACCCAATTAGATCATAAATGTGATCAACTAATGTATATTGCCAAAAAAATCAGACACCAATTCATATACATCCGTAAAATTTATTAAAATTTTAAGGATAATCTAAAAACAAAATTATTGTTGTCATCATTATATGTGTGTAATTACTTACTATGAAAACCCATCATAAGATATCTATCAACTAGTCCCTTGAGTCCCTTGATGAAAATTATTCAACACATGTGAAACCAAACACATTTATATTCATCGACTATAACCATATTATATGGTAAGATGATTTATTTACTAAAATCCACTGATCAACCATACTTGGAAAAATAAATTTAATAGCCAAAATCTATTAGATAGTTCTGTTTTATAAAAAAAAATGTATCCCATATGAAATCCTTAAATGGAAAATAATTTTACCACTCAAAACTAAAAATTATTTATATCTAAATAACTGATAATAATGTTTTTATAAATAGAAATTCATTTATTATCATCAATAAATCATGTTTAATTTTGCACAGTCCTTTTTAAAAACATCATTAGTACTATTTTACATTCTTTTGGTTTAGTTTCAATAAGATCATATATTGTAATCAATAAACCATTCGATTTTCCTTTATTATACAATAGAATTTGATCACCTTTTATGTATCACTATAACATACAAATTTTTTATCAAATAACTATTTTCAGGTCATCTAGTGATCAAAGAAGTAAATCGAAACATGCAATCAAATGATACAATCTATATATAGAGACAGAAAATAATATACCATGATGTTTATCAAATAAATCATGAGTATATTGTTATTATCAAAAAAGGGTAATGATGTGAAATTTTAAAAATACATACCTACATTTAAAAGATATAAAATATAAATAAAACCAAATATATTAGAGCATTATATTAATGAGATATTATCTATTATTTTATAAATATAGTGTAATATATTTTTCATAGTGTCTCTCACTAAATGGTGAATATGGAAACATAGTAAGGCATAAAAAACACTCAACCTTTCTATTAGAAATAACCCATCACTAATGTACAAAAAATATAGAACAAGATAAAATATAAACACATTAATAAAAAAATAATTATACATAACTCCATTTAATGTTCAATTATGTACTATCAAATATTATCATATTCTATGTATATCTTTAGTTAGATAGTATTTTGACCACCTTAGTTATTAAAAACAAATCCCATGTGAATTAATATTTATCCCTTTTCATATATTTTATAAAAAATATATCATGAATATTGAAAAACTTATATAGTATTTGAAATAATTATTATTATAATGAAAATATAAATGTCCACCTTTCATTTAATACATAAATAAAAGTATAAAATTAAAATATAATAAAATATCAGGAATCCATAGATCCATTATAATAAAGTATACATTGATCCTTAAATATATCATTCTCAAGGTAATTTTTTTAAAAAATATTTATAATTGTAGTATTAATCTTCCACTTTTATGGTAGTTTGTTAATTCAAAAAATTAGATTTCATTTAGTCATGAAGACATTTTTGAAAAATAAGAATCCATATATGTTATTAAAAATTCAATCAGTAGGCATGACCTTTAATTCATAAAATTCTCTCTTTAAGACACAATGTAAATGAAAATAATTACAAGAAAAATGTTTCTCTTATTGTATTTTTTATATTAGTTGATGATCTATAGATCTAGATATCTCCCATGACTGAAATTCATATTACAATTATATTATGATTATGTTACACATTATTTATGTTACTCAAATAAATTCTCTATATATTCTATGGAAAATATATATTGACTAAAAATTGTTTTCATATTTAAGGATCATGATTTTTTAAAAGGATATATATAAATATTTATGATTAAAAACACATCAATACTTGATTTTAAAATAATAAATCTACATGAACTAGAAATTTTAGAATAATGTTATCAAATTTGAGAAATTTAGTCCATCATATTTTTATAGAAAAAATATTTGATATGTATTCAGATAAAAGATTGTGATATTTCATTTAAACATGAAGGTAAATCATTGATTAAATGTGAAAAAATTCTATTATTCAGAATATATAAATAATCAATTTACTTGAATTCAATTTTTTTGTACTCTTATGATATCATAATTTCATAGAATAGAAATTTAAACATATAATAATTGTCAATATCATGAAAAGATATACTAAAATTCCAATTATATAGTTGTTTCATGTTATAAAAATTAACTAAAAATAAACCACAAAAATTATCTTCAATCAATACATATTGATATTTTCCCCAAGAATATGGTCCTATAATTAAATAAGAAATAAGGTTTCAATATTCCCTTTAATGAATAAAAAGATAAAATAATATTAAAAAATTTTATAGGAAAACATACTCTTGAAATGATATTTAATATTTAAGGAAAATCATTACCATGATTGAAATTTTCCTAAAATAAAAAAATCATATTAAAAAAATTATTAACGCAAAAAAATGTTTCTTGGTACTATATAAAAGATATAAACTCCATTTACAAAATTTAAACATCAAATTTAATTTATATATGATTCCTACAAACATTCATAATTAAAAATTTATTATCATAGTGTCTATTTACTTTCAAATCCATTAATTTTTTGATGTTAAAGAGAATCAATATTATTCGGAATATATTAATGATTTTTTCTGAAATATTGAACATTGAACAATTAAAATAAACATATTAAACAGCCTCCCCCATTGGAATTATGAACATAATGGTACACATTCTTTAAACAAATATTAATGGTCTCATCAATTGTGTTTAATAATGATTATAGATGTGCTATTTTGGAACTAAATTTGTTTTAAAAATACTAAATTTATTTCAATTATATGGTGAAGTAAGTTATAAATTCTTTATAGATGAGAAATTATGATTTTTGTTTCAAAATATCACCCATATCTTTGTAAAAGTAAGCTAACCTCACTTTAATTTGATTTTTTTTAAATCATTACTTTTGAATTTTTAAATTCTATATCATGCATAACATTATAATTTATCAATTTAGATAACTCTTATGTTGAATTTTTTTTCATTATTCTTATAATATCGATTTTTATGTTTCAAATATTTTATAGATAGTTACTCAATATCAAATATAACTTGATTTAACTATTCTATCATCTTTTTATTGTTTTATCTATGATATTCATACACAAGGAAATTTTCCCAAGATATTTTTTACAATATCTTTATCACATGATGATTCCATATCATCATATTCTAGTTATGATGAGATACCTAAAATATTGGATTATTATATAAGAGACTAATAAATTATAGTCGATATTAATCAGAAATAATTTCAAGGATAATTTGGATAAATATCAATGTCAATTTATCAATAATCAGTCTAAAAATAAATTATATCCTTAATGGATATTGGATCCTTAATAAAACTTCATGAATATCAAATTTAATTAAATTCATTTATATATTTAAATTGAAAACTTATATCAAACTAATCTAAATTTAATTTAAATGTAATAGAATTTTTATATATGATTTCATGTTTTAAATATTAAAAAAATATTCGGTATGATGTACATTTATATTCAATTTTTCCCTTGTCAAATTCTGATTATTACCCACTAACATTTATTCCTAGTTTTATGTCAATCTATCCTTAAATCTAGGAAATTTAAAGTTCATTAAATTTAGATGACTCAATAATTATGATAAGATATGATCATAATTTTTGTGTAAAGATATTTATGAATTGGGATATATTAGAATATGTAACTAAATTTTCTCATAATTCATTATGAAAATATATATATTTAAGAATTTTATTTTTAATAAATATTCAAAAAATATTATCAATTGTACAATTTATAATATGACTAGTATCATATTTTATTATCCTTTAAGATTTACATTTTTCAGGGAAAATATTATTTTAATTTTAATTTTGATCATCATCCATGATATAAAGTATTCTAATGGGTTGTATACTAATTATTATTATCATAAATTATTCACCCTCCTCTTCCATGGTTTTAGGTGGGGCAGAAATTTAGGAAATTGGTTATCCAATCATAAAATGTAAATCTTGGTTTTAATTTACTTTTTATTTTCCAAATGGGTGTCATCCATATTATTATAATTACATATAGTAGTCAGAAAATATGATAAATGATTAGAAATAATCCTGTATATCATATCATATAATTTAGTTTTCATATGGATGTTTATAAAATATTATAATTATTTATTTGTATTAAATATTTAAATATATATCTCTTGATTTTTTCCAATTAATTTTATATTAGTTTCTACATAATTATTGATCACATATTTCTCCAAATGATCTCCCTAGTACACTTGTTATGCACCATAAAAAATAAGTGTCTAGTAATTAATTAAATTCTCTAAAATTATATCTTGTATGAAAAATACCATATCAAAATTAAAAGATATATTATTCTATTCATTTTCTTTTGAGGAAAAATATTTTTAGGTCAAATAATAAAATAGATTTTAAAAAATGTATTTATAAATTCAACATTCTTATATTAGTTAGATTCAATCTCATATATGGATTATATTTTAAGGTTGGTGGAGTGTTAAAAACAAGTGTAGTTAGATTATTTTTGAATCCCCATGTTTTAGGATATATTTTATTTTTATATACTACAAATATATAATTTACACATGAATTAAACCTTATTTGAACACATTTTGTAATTGATATATCCTAAAAAAGAAACAGTTTATTCAAAAATACTAATGTATAAATATAATAGTGCTTGAAAATATGCATAAAATTTCATTTTATGATACAAACCATGGATGATTATATTTATTAAATGTTAATAAATTAATAAAGAACATTAAATAGTAAAGAGTAACTTTTATACAATAAAATTTCATTCGTCATATTGTCCCTTATGGAACTCCAATAGTATAACTAACACTACGATAAAATATAACAATATTTGTGAATAAAATATTCTATGAAAAATAAAATAAAAATTACAGGAATGAGATATATAATTCAATATGAAATAATAGTGTTCATTTCTCTATAGTATCTATTATTAATAAAAAAATGTACATTTAAAATACCATTATTATAAATATAGTAATTTGAATTATTTAAAATGTATACACATGTATCATATTATTATGATGGATTGGTTAATTTTTTAATAAACCAAAAAAATAGTTGAGATATATAAAATATCAAAAAAATGATATATTATTTTAAAAATTTATTTATAAAAATATTTTAAGGCCTAAAATATTACTATTAAATTATTATACTACATATTTATAAAATTAAATGAAAAATTTTAATAACAATGGATAGATAAAAATGAATTTTTTCTCATATGAATAAATAATTTTAATTTTTTAAATATAAAAGTTATATTTTTAAAATAACAAATGTTAATCGATTTTATATTATTTATTTAATATTTATTAAAAAAATATTTAAAATTTTTTGAGAACATTTAAAAGATAAAGGATTAATATTAATGAAACATTTATTATATGACATGTAGTTATAATAAATTCATTTTTCTCTAAAAGCTATATTTTTACTTAAATTTTACTTCTTGAGATATGAAAATTTGTATTGACATGAATTTTTTCCAACATTAGAATTTTTTTAATATATTGTTTTTAATTATTTACATTATGAAATAAAAATTTATAATTAAATTTATTTTTAATCTAATATAAATATATATTATCGAATTAAATATTAGATATCAAATTAAAATTGTTATATTTCAAGAAAATGATTTTCTAAATATTATTGAAAATTATTTAAAATATATAAAATTAATAATTTTTTGAGCACTATAATATAATCATTAAAAATATATATAGATATAATAAAAATAATTTATCTAGAAATTTATATGAAACAATAATAAATATAATTAATGTGAAAAAAACATGTTTTTTTTCAAAAACATTTTCTATATTTTATTATTAAATTTAAAAGTTCAATTTTACATATTTATATGTTGAATAAAATTAAATAAAATAATAACTCTTTTATATAATCTAATAATTAGATAGGTCTTCATTATATATTTTAAATTATAACTATATTTACCATAGTAAGAATATAAAAAAATTGATGGTAAAATAGAGGTTATATGGAATGAATAATTTTTTACAACATCCACATGAAATATTCACATTACAGAAGACCATAGTTATCAGAGAAATTAATAATCATCTGTATCACATACCATTTATCACATATCTCACTTAACTCTTTTTTGATTACATGTTTTTTCATCACTGAACATAAGTTTTGAAGGAAATGTCTTTCTTTTTCACCTATAAAAGTAGATAACATCCGCCCACATCAAGTCACACTTCACTTTCATTATTGCATTAAAAAAATACATATTTACCTCTACTTCATTCTTATTAAATGTTTTTACATCTCATGGTTATAGTAATGTAAATTGATACCTCAATTTATATGAATAAATTCAGAAGATGATTCATCTATTTATGTTGACTATTATCGACCCCTAATAATTCACTTATATCATTCCCATGCACACTACTTGAGAAAAATTCAAACAATATAAAATAAATTCATATATTTCAGTATTATTTATGATTATTGTTATTTTTATGGAAGAAACATTATCTATCTTCGTCCCATTAATTATGTTATTGAAATGTTGTAATGTTATGTGCGGAGTACAGCCTCCGTGAACAATGAGTTTCATTTATCATAACCACCATTAATGGATGGTCCTATAAATAAATTTTAATAAAAAATTATATTTATAACCTAATTAGGATTAATAAAATTAAGATAAGTATTCATACTAATATCAAATATTTTGTTACCATACCATCGTTTTCTCATTATAAGTTATTGTAATGCTCTGATGAATGGTTTAATAAAAAACAAAACTGAAATAATCATAGAGGGAAACAAAATCATTATAAATTATTGTATGAAATGTTTTTCATTTATTTTAAATATAAAGGATGAACATGGTATAAATGTAAGATTATCAACATCATCAATACATAACATGATCTAAATAATCAAAATAACTAACTAATGATGATGAAAATGAATTGTATTTATACAATAAATGTAGAAAGTATAATTATATTTGATGAATATAAATTTTCATATGTATTAAAATGTTTATTAAAGGTGTAATATATAGTATTTTTATATAGAAGGCCCGTACATGTTTGATCAATCTCGAATCCATGTTTTGAGTAATTTGAAAACGCATTATCCTTTTATTAATCTATAATCATTCTTCAACAAATTCATAACTATATATTTTTATATTATTTAAAACGATGTTATTATATTTTAATAACATGATATTTTAAGATGATTTATATTTTCTTAATTACCACCATTTTAAATACGATTACTTAATCGAATAAGAGGTTCTTATGGGTATTCACATATAATTTTTTTTTCACTTTGATACATATCATTTTTACCACATGTTTTTTTTGTGATATTTTTATACATCAATTTGGATTTATTTTATCATTACTTTTTAGAAATCCATTTTTAAAAAGAAATCTATATCATGTTCTCTCTATTAATTTCATTTTTATGAATAATTTTCCAAGCCATATAGGATTTTTTTAACTGAATTTATTTTTTTGCGAGTTTTATTTTTTATACATGATCTCCAAGATTCTATGTACCATATATTAGTCAATTTTCTATTTCATCTTATATTATCATTAATCTCAATAAGGAATATGAAATTTGAATTTAAATTATCCTTCATAATTAATATGTATCTTATTAAGGTATAATGTTATTAAAATTAATTCACATCCCCTTTAATGACTATTTACCCCTTGTCCATATTCAATTTTTTCCTCAAATATTTTAATGTTTATAATGAAATAAAAATTTTTATTATCAATTTATAACAATATATTTCATTTTACTCCTAATTTATTTTTATTATTTATTTTTACATTTTTTTGTAAACACTAAAGGTATTTTAATGTATACAAATTAATTTCATATCATGTTCGTATTTTTTGAATTCCATTAAAATTTTGACAAAATAAATATTATTTCATTTTGATGTTGTTTTAATGGATTTTTTTGGAAAACATTTTTTAAAATGGGGTTTCGTGTCGTCTTCTATAAGTGGAACAAACTTTTTTTTACAAGAACATAAAATAATGTATTCTAAAACCTATTTTTAATTTTTTCTTAAATTCTATCTTTATTATCAAAGGAGCTACCTACTAATGTTTTTTTATTAACCAATAAAAGGCTTTTAAGACATTTTATATAATAGAATTTGTAATTATTATGACACCCATTTATATTAAATTGTTTATTTATGATATGTTTCATTATTGAATCAATGTATAAAAAATGTTTATTAAAAATTAATATGTGAATGGTGGAATCAAATATCAATATTTAATGAAGTGGTTGATGTTTTATATCATATGATATTATTAATTCTGCCAATTATTAAGGATTTTATCTTCTGAAAGGTTGTTCAATATAGGGCTGTCTCAAAACATAATGGGCCAAAAATAATTGCTTTTCTCAAAATATAAATATTTATAATGCTAAAATTTTAATTAATTCATTTTTATTATAATGTTACATGAATTAATTTCTTTCCTATATCATTCTTTTTTACATAGTTTTATTGTTTCACTTTCTTACACTCTTATTCCATACAATATATTTTAATAATTTATATCACATGATCTTCTGTTCTAACATATAGAAAAATATTGCTGTTCAATATAATATTTAATAAAAAATGAATACAATGATTATTTTTTCTCATATACTTATTCATTATCTATTTTTAAATAGTTGATACAATTTTAACATTTTATGAATATGACCTCACACTATAACATCCCAGGTAAATAAAGAATAAAACATTTTCATATTTAATAATATTTTCAAATTAAATATTAATTTTACTTTAAATGGGTTTTTATGTTCGATAGCATACCCGATACGCAACAAAGAGTTTCTTTGAAATCTTACGTTGCACACTAGTAATAAAATAATATTATTTTAAATGGTAGTTAACACGTAGCTATTGTATTGGTGTAAATTAATGGAAATAACTAAAATATGATTATATATGTTTGTTAAATGTTTTTACATTTATTCAATAAAGAATAAAGGATTAAATTATGAAAAGAATTCAATTTTAGGCATATATGCTCTAACATTCACTAAAGATCGACTTATCGCCTTTTGATGGAGAACCGTCTATAAATATAGTTTTGGTCACTCTTATACATTCTATTGGACCAAATAAAATTCTTCTTTATAATAGGGACATCAAAATTTACTTTTTGTGAATTTTGGGTGTTTTTCCGATAAAGTTCAATTTTAATGAATAGTGAATAATGTTGTATTTTAATTAAAACCCTATTTTTAATCTAATTTATTTATATGATTATATTATCTTTTGAATTCTTTTTGAAGGGAAATTAGAATATATTTTTTCCATTTAATCCAATAGTGGTTGTTGGAATTAATTTTACTTTGAAATTGGACTTAAACTAGTGTCAATCTTTTGGTACTTATTGTTTCATAGAAACACGCTATTTGTTCGGACAGCGGGAATTAATTATTAAATTAATTAATGTAACTTATATGTTTTGAATTTTTTGAAATAGACATAATTTTTTAATTCAGAATATCAAATATAGCTTAGGGTGATGTTTTGGTATTTCTTTGAAAAAATCAATTTTTGATGAATAGTGAAACCACTAAGTGGTACTTATAAAAACTGATTTTCTATTTAAATGAAATTTTTTCCACCACTGTGTTTTGAATTTCAAAAATCTGACATACATGGTTGTCATTAAGAAGTAAAATTTAGTTCAATGGGATTAAAATAAATTTTTGGCGAATAGTAACTTTTAAGTTTTTAATCGCGATTTGAGGTAATTAGTGTAGTTGAAGGTAAAAATAATGTTCTAATAATATGAAATGACCTAGAAACAAGTCCTACCATTATTGGGTGTGTCATGGCCGACCGAGACAATCCATGGGTCATCTTGGGGACCCCATGGAGCCACTTTGGTAGGAAAATGACATTAAAACCTTGTTATTTAAAGTTAAAATAAAAATGTCACAAACATGAGTTGTTTTACTGAAAAAATTCTTAAATGAGGTTATACAAGTCAGATTTTTGACTATAAATATTAATTATAAATATAAAAATATTTCCTACATAATGATATTTTATTTATATTTTTTAGACATTATATAAATTAAATGATTTATGACACCATGATGATGCAACGATTACCTCATTATTTAATGATTTAAATAAAATGAAAAGATAATGTGAAATCTAACACCTACACATGTAAAAAACCTATTTTATGGGTGGATTTCGAACTCTTATCACCTTATCCTATAAATATATAATTTTGGGACCCTTTATATCCGAAAATCAGTTTATAATAAAGTATCTTTTCTTAACTTTCCAAGAGTGCCCCTCCTCTCCTCTTATAAAAGGCCCCCAGATCTACCTCCTTACCCACACATCTCAAGCCTTTGGTTCGGCCAATATCTGCTCTTTTTGTCTATCCACATCCCTATCTTACTTCTAGAAGCCTCAAATTGGGCAGAAATCTTCCCAAGGAATCCTTTGAGCTGAAATCTAAGAGAGTTACCCGATTTTAAGGTAATGTCTTCACTTGTGTTCTTTTGTTTTATTTTGATTCTCCAACCCCCTAAACTATTTTTATTCATTTATTTTTTAACAACTACAATATCTTAAGTATACTAGGATGTGTTTATAAGAAGCATTCAATCTACACTTACACACACCTACATCTAACGGTTAAAGAACATACTGTTTCTGTGGATGAGAAATTTCTGCCTCACGAAACGATGATTGTTCAATATTCTTCTAACACCTTCACAGGGGGGCCATTAAGATGTCACTATATTAATATATGATATATAATATGTTTATTTTTTCCTTAAGCTTCTGTATTTTTCATTTATGTCATACCTTTGTGGCTTCCATTATGGGTATACGCGATATCTTCATTTTAGGAAGTGCGGACTACCGCCCCCTTAAAGTGATTTGATTCGTTAATGCCATATGTGGGACATATAAAGGATGGATTTAAAGTTATTATATATGATTTATTTTACATATAAATGATGAATATAATTCTAGAATTAAAATATACATACCTCTAATTTAGTTTTAATTCCATTAATATGACATAGAAATGAAAGTAGCGTTCATGCGTACGTACGACTTACCGTCTCCATGAACGGTGCATTGCATTTATTACCTATAAATGATTAGGTAATATTATAATTAAATGTATATTCTGGATATATATGATATATATGATATTCAAATCATGAATATCATTCTGGATATAATGAACCTTTGACCACATGAACAACTTGTAATTGTAAGAATTCCACTTTCGACTTAAGAACCAAATATCGACAAAACAAACATTATTTAATTAAATGATTACATAATGTTTATAATAGGGTTATAAGTGATATAAAATTAATAATGAACTTGAAAAAGGTTCTTAAGCAAGTATAAATTAACTCAAGTTTATTATTTAGGACGTTAAAGAACGATCGAGTCAAGTCGGACCCGAGGTAAGGGACATCGTCTCAATCTCCTTTCATTGAGGCATATTTTGTTTTATACACAACTATATTTTATATGGTGTATAAACCTCTTTTAATTTTAATTTTATACAAAAGGAATATTTTTCTACGAAGCGTTTTACTAAACGAAAAAAAGGAATGTTTCATTTAACATACGCGGTGACAACGACCTTTCCCGCCACTGAGAGTATTATTTGGTCTTTGGATTCCTCAACAAGCCGTGATGTTTTTTAAAATGAAATAAATACCATATACACTTTTATGTATTTTGGTATTGAAAATGGTTTTTATAATGGATTTTTTATGTCAATATATTTAAGTGATATATTGTGATCAAAGTGTGGAAATGTTTCCTTTCCATTATATTTTTTTATGTATTATGATTTTATAATGGTACTTGGAAATTTGATGGGTGGTTACATGATAAAACATAAGAAGGGTGGAGCCATGAATACTAGGATAGGTGGTTACATTATAAACTCCAATTCATTGGGTATGGAAGTCGGTCGTATGGCTATTCCATTAAGTGATATGTGTGGAAGTCGATTGTATGGTTATTCCATTTAAGAATGTTTATGTCCCAAGTTAACTTTATATGTTATGTGGTAATATTTTGGTTACAAAAGTGTAGGTAATGTTCTTTTATTCAGTGAAGAGTTTTTACTACTTCATAAAGGTGAAAAGTATTACTTTGATAAAGTATAAATGGTTTACTTGTTGTTTTTAAAAACTAACAGTTTTCATTCATTGTGTATCCCTTACTGAGATTTTTATGCCCACCCCATGTTTTTTTGAAATGTTTATCACATGACATAATTTGAAATAGGGTCAAGGATGGGATCAAGGGAACGTCATGCTATCTAAAACAAGGAACTAGACATGTTTCTTTTTATGAGTTTTTATTTTACGGAAACTTAGTAGTAGTTTCTACTTTGTAATCTTTTGAGATGTAATAGTTATGTCCTAATTCTCTAAAACTCTAAACCATGAAAAGATCCTCAATGTGAATTATTCATTTAATTCAATATTAAGTAAGGTTTAAGGCCGGGGCCTTATAGTTTCTATTAGTGGTCGGTTTAGACAACTTTAGGAGTTAGAAAATTGTTAAATTATAAATTAATTTATTGTATGATTGAAATGATATAGCATTTAATGATTACCATGTTGCTTCAGCTAAGATAATTCTGTGTTCAGAATGGTTTTCTACAGACGAAACAATGAAGCTATGTTGGGACAACATCTGGAGGAAGACAACCTTCCAAATCAGCAACCCGAGATGGTTAGAATTGGAACTGAAATGTTTGTTGCAGTGATGACACAGTTGAATCCAACTATAAATGGTGGTGGTATCCATGCATGAGATCATCCAGATCAACCATAGAGGAACATGTTAGTGGTGGAACATTTCATGAGGAAACATCCCCCATCATTCAGAGGATCATCTGACCCTGTTCTAGCTGAAGGTTGGATTGAATCATTGGAGAAGATTTTTGATGTCATGGGGTGTTTCGAACATCAAAAGGTTAGTCTTTCTGTTTACCGTTTTGAAGGTGAAGCTGACCAGTGGTGGCCGATGGTGAAAAATATTAGGGATAGTGATGAGATTTATGATCTTCACTAGTACAAATTCAAAGGTATGTTTCTTGAGAAATATTTTCCTAAGGTGGTTCGTCTTAGGATGGAAAAACAATTTCTAGAATTGAGGCAGGAGGATGACTCAGTGGATGCTTATGAAGAAAAGTTCACTCGACTGGTAAGGTATGCTCCAAACTTCATACGAGATCTTGATAGTAAAATCAACCATTTTTAATTTGGGTTAAAGCCAAAGTATCGAAGGGATTTAGCTTCTCGTGAGTTCAAAAGTTATGAAAAACTTGTTCAATGTGCGGAGAAGGTGGAAATGGAGTTTTCCGATGATCATGTGTTCTTTGAAAAACAACAGAATAAGAGGTCCAGTTGGCGGGAAAAGGGGAAGAATTCCTCAAAGAAGAAAGGAGGTAAGAAAACCAAATATCCATCTTGTGAGAAGTGTGGTAAAATGCATCCTGGAGAATTTTTATCCAAGTCTGGAAAGTGATTTCGATGTGGTAAGTCTGGTCATATTGCTCCTAACTGTAAGGAAGATGATCATGTGGGAAATGAAAAGTTAGTGGTAAGATGTTTTAAGTGTAATGAAATAGGTCATTATGCAAATGAGTGTCTAACAAAGAACTCAACTAAGGGAAAGCAGAAAGACTACAAGCAGAAAGGGGTGGTGAAATCCTTTGCAACTACTTCAACAGATGTTGGGACATCGAATGAAGTAGTATCAGGTACACTATTTGTTTGTTCATATTATGCCAATGTGTTGTTTTATTCAGGGTCTACACATTCTTTCATCTCTGAAAACTTTTCTAGTAAAATGGGAATACCATCTCAAGAAATGACTCCAGAGATTTTGGTAAAAACACCTGGGGGAAATGTTGAGGCAAAAAAAATTTATAAGAATCTTTTAATCCTTATCTGTGGAAAGAACCTACTTGAAAACCTTATTATTTTACCTCTAGTAGAGTTTGATGTTATCCTGGGTATGGATTGGCTCTCTATTTACCATGCTAAGATTGACTTCAGAGCTAAAATGGTTTCTTTTCAGAATGATTTCCAGTTTGTGTACAAGAATGAAACCTTTCTTTTGATAACATATCAGGAAGTTGAGAAACTAGTAAAAGATGGAAATTAATGTTACCTTGCACATATTGTTGAAACTAAAGGAACTCTTCAGATTAATGATGTGCCAGTGGTAAATGAGTATCTTGATGTTTTACTGATGACTTGTCTGGTATTATTCATGATCGGGAAGTTGAATTTACTGTTAACTTAGTTCCTGATTCTAATCCAATTTCAAAACCCCCTTATCGAATGGCTCAAGATGAACTTTTAGAGTTAAAGAAGAAATTGCAGGAGTTATTAGATGAAGGTTTCATTCGACCTAGCACATCACTATGGGGTGCCCCTGTCTTGTTTGTTAAAAAGAAATATGGTTCAATGAGACTTTTCATTGATTATAGAGACTTGAATAACATTACTGTTAAGAACAAGTATTCTTTTCCTCATATCGATGATTTGTTTCATCATCTCCTGGGAGCTCAGTATTTTTCGAAGATTGACTTGAGGTCGGGGTACCATCAGTAGAAAGTAAAAGAAGAAGATGTTCCGAAGACTGTGTTCCATACTAGATATGTTCATTATGAATTTGTAGTTATACCTTTTGGGTTAACCAATTCTCCTGTTGTATTCATGGACCTTATGAATAGAATTTTCCATGAGTTCTTGGATAAGTTTGTGGTTGTTTTCATTGATGATATTTTGGTGTTTTCTAAAAGTGAAGAAGAGAATGAAAGTCATTAAAGGGTTATCTTGAAAACCTTAAATGAAAAGAAACAGTATGGAAAATTTATCAAGTGTGAGTTTTGGTTACAACAAATTTCATTCCTGGGTCACATTGTTTCAAAAGATGGCATAAATGTTGATCCTGCTAAAACAAAAGTTGTTGAAGAATGGCCAAGACCTACAAATGTAACCGAGATCTGTAGTTTCCTTGGTTTGGAAGGTTACTACTGAAGGTTTATTGAAAATGTTTCACGATTATCTAGTCCATTGAATAAACTAACTCGGAAGGGTGTTAAGTTTATCTGGACAAAAGAATGTGATGATTGTTTTCAGGAGTTGAAAAGAAGATTGGTGAATGCTCCAGTTTTGGCACTTCCTTCCAGGAATGGTGAGTTTGTTATCTATAGTGATGCTTCATTGAATGGACATGGTTGTGTCCTTATACATAATGATCAGGTAATTGCTTATGATTCACATCAATTGAAAACTAATAAGGTAAATTACCCTACACATGACTTGGAATTATCCACTTTTGTTTTTTCCTTAAAAATTTAGAGGCATCATTTGTATGGAGTAAAGTGTGAAATATATTCCGATCACAAAAGTTTAAAGTGTATATTCACTCAGAAAGAATTTAACATGAGACAGAGGATATGGATAGAATTAATCAAGGATTATGTTTGTACAATTCATTACTATCTGGGAAAAGAAAATAAAGTAGATGATGCTTTGATTCAAAAAATTAATGATTTATTAGCAATGTTGCATTTGAAACGTGATCCTTTGGTTAAGGATTTGATGAACATTGGCATAGAAGTTGTTGGTGCAGGATGTCCTTATGTTTTGTTTCAGGTATCAGTGAAATCTTCTCTATCAGACAGAATTAAGCAAGCACAGAAGCAAGTCAACGAGTTGCAGAAAAGGGTAGAGCTGGTTCAGAAGGGTAAGTTTCCTCAATTCATCATTGATAATGATTGTTTTTTGAGATTTGGGAAGAGATTTTTTGTGCTGTGTGATTCACAGTTGAAGAGAGATTTGTTATGTGGAACTCATAGTTCTCCGTTTTCAGTCCATCATGGCGGTACTAAGTTGTATAGAGATCTTCAGGAGTATTACTGGTGAGATAGAATGAAAAGAGACATTTCTGATTTTACTATAAAGTGTTTGACTTGTCAACAGGTTAAAGTAGAGCGGCAGTTACCGAAAGGGATGCTGCAGCCTTTACTAGTACCAGAGTGGAAATGGGAGAATATATCCCTGGACTTCGTTGTGGGATTGCCGAAGTCACCTCGAGGTAATAATGCAATCTGGGTTATTGTTGATCAATTAACTAAATCTTCTCATTTCCTTTCCATACGAGATACTTTATCCCTAGATCAACTTTCTCATTTGTATATTAAAGAGATAGTCTGGTTACATGGAGTTCCTCTCTCCATTGTATCTGACCGTGATCCTAGGTTCACTTCTAACTTTTGGAAAGGCCTTCAAAAGTCATTGGGTACTGAATTAAATTTCATTACAGCTTTTCATACGCAATCAGATGGGCAGTCAGAACGAACAATTCAGACATTGGAGAATATGCTACGTGCTTGTTCTATGGATTATCAGTGACGTTGGGACCAACATCTTTCTTTGGTTGAGTTTTCTTATAATAACAGTTTTCATTCCAGTATACAGATGGCACCATTTGAGGCATTATATGGTAAGCGGTGTCGAACTCCAGCTTTTTAGGATAAAGTTGGTGAAAGGAAGTTGATGGGACCAGAATTGGTAGAATAGATGGCAAATAAAGTTCAGTTGATTTAGAAACACATGAGAACAGCTCAGAGTAGGCAGAAGAGTTATGTGGATAACCCGAGGAAGGATCTCTCTTTCGAGGTAGGTGATCATGTTTTTCTCAAAGTCTCACCGTGGAAAAGTGTGATGCGATTTGGTAAGAAAGGAAAGATGAGTCCAAGGTTCATTGGACCATATGAAATTCTGGAGAAAGTTGGATCAGTTGCTTACCGAGTGGATTTACCTCTGAGTTTATCTCAGGTACACAATGTTTTTCATGTTTCGACGTTGAGAAAGAATATTCCAGATCCATCTCATGTTTTGAGCCCAGAGGTAGTTCAGTTGAAAGATAATCTATCTTATGAAGAAAAACCAGTCCAGATTCTTGACCATAGAGAGAAAGAGTTGCGTAATAAGGTAATTCACCAGGTAAAGGTTTTGTGTAAAAACCATATGGTTGAAGAGGCAACATGAGAATCTAAAAATGCTATGAGGGATAAATACCGCCATTTATTTTGATAAGTGAATAAAATTTTGAGGATGCAATTCCCAAAAGGGGGAAGGATGTGACATCCCAGGTAAATAAAGAATTGTTTTTTTCATATTTATTAATATTTGTGAATTAAATAATAATTTTACTTTAAAGGGGTCGCTATGTTCGATAGCGTACCTGATACGCAATAAAGAGTTTTTTTGAAATCTTACGTTGCACACTAGTAATAAAATAATAATATTTTAAATGGTAGTTAACACGTAGCCGTTGTATTGGCAGGAATGAATGGAAATAACTAAAATATGATTATATATGTTTGTTAAATGTTTTTACATTTATCCAATAAAGGATAAAGGCTTAAAATACGAAAATAATTCAATTTAAGCATATATACTCTAACATTCACTAAAGATCGACTTATCGCCTTTTGATAGCAAACCATCTATAAATATAGTTTTGGTCACTCTTATCCATTATATAGGACCAAATAAAATTCTTCTTTAAAATAGGGACATCAAATTTTACTTTGTGTGAATTTTTGGTATTTTTCCGATAAAGTTCATTTTTTTAATGAATAGTGAAAAATGTTGTATTTTAATTCAAAACCTCTTTTTAATCTAATTTATTTATATGATTAGATTATCTTTTGAATTGGGTTTTAAGTTAAATTAGAATATATTTTTACCATTTAATCCAATAGTGGTCGTTGGAATTAATTTTACATTGAAATTGGACTTAAACTAGTGTCAATCTTTTGGTACTTATTGTTTCATAAAAACACGCTCTTTGTTCTGACAGCGGGAATTAATTATTAAATTAATTAATGTAACTTATATGTTTTGAATTTTGTGAAATAGACATCGTTTTTGAATTCAGAATATCAAATATATCTTAAGGTGGAGTTTTGGTATTTTTCTGAAAAACTTCAATTTTTGATGAATAGTGAAACCACTAAGTGGTACTTATAAAAATTGATTTTCCGTTTAAATAAAATTTTATGACCTCTGTGTTTTGAATTTAAAAAATCCGACATACATGGTTGTCATTAAGAAGTAAAATGTGGTTCAATGGGATGAAAATAATTTTTTGGTGAATAGTAACTTTTATGTTTTTAATCGCGATTATAGGTAATTAGTGTAGTTTAAGGTAAAAATAATGTTTTAATAATAATAAATGACCTAGACACATGTCCTACCCTTATTGGATGTGTCATGGACAACCAAGAAAATCCATGGGTCAACTTGGGGACCCCATGGATCCACTTTGGTAGGAAAATGACATTAATACCTTTTTATTTAAAGTTAAAATAAAAATGTCACAAACATGAGTTGTTTTACTAAAACAATTCTTAAATGGGTTTATACAATTAATATTTTTGACTATAAATATTAATTAGAAATCTAAAAATATTTCATACATCATTATAGTATTTTTATAATTTTTAGACATTAAATAAATTAAATTATTCTTGACACCATGATGATGCAGCGATTACCTCATTATTTAACGATTTAAATAAAATGAAAAGATAATGTGAAATCTAAGACCTACACATGTCAAAAACATATTGTATGGGTGTATTTAGAACTCTTATCACCTTATCCTCTAAATATATATTTGTGGGACCCTTTTTATCTGAAAATAATTTTATAATAATGTATCTTTTCTTAACATTCCATTAGTGCCCCTCCTCTCCTCTTATAAAAGGCCTCCACCTCTACCTCTATACCCACACCTATCAAGCCTTTGGTTCGGCCAAACTCTGCTCTTTTTGTCTCTCCACATCCCTATATTACTCATAGAAGCCTCACCTTGGGCAGAAGTCTTCCCATGGAAGCCTTTGAGCTCAAATCGAATTGAGTTACCCGATTTTAAGGTAATGTCTTCACTTGTGTTATTTTGTTTTATTTTTATTCTCCAACCCCCTAAACTCTTTTTATTAATTTATTTTTTAACAACTCTTGTATAATAAATATACTAGGATTTTTTTATAAGAATCATTCGAGCTACACTTACACCCACCTACATCTAAAGGTTAAAGAACATATTGTTTCTGTTGATGGCGAATTTCTGCCTCACGAAACGATGATTGTTCAATATTCTTCTAACACCTTCAAAGATGGCCATTAAGATGTCACTATATTTATATATTATATATAATATGTTTATGTTTTCCTTAATCTTCTTTATTTTTCATTTATGCCATACCTTTTTGGCTTCCATTATGGGTATACGCGATATCTTCATTTTAGGAAGTGCGGACTACCGCCCCCTCAAAGTGATTTGATTCATTAATTCCATATGTGGGACGTATAAAGGATGGATTTAAAGTTATTATATATGATTTATGTTACATCTAAATGATTAATATAATTCTGGAATAAAAATATACATACCTCTCATTTAGTTTTAATTCCATTAATATGACATAGAAATGAAACTAGCGTTCATGTGTACGTACGGCTTACCGTCTCCATGAACGATGCATTTAATTTCTTAACTACAATTGATTATGTAATATTATAATTATATTTATATGTTGGATATATATGATATATATGATATATTAATCATGAATATCATTCTGGATATAATGAACCTTTGACCACACGAACAACATGTAAGTGTGAGAAGTCCACTTTCGACTTAAGAACCAAATATTGACAAAACAAACATTATTAACTTAAATGATAAAATAATGATTATAACATGGTAATAAGTGAAATAAATTTTATAATGAACTTGAAAAAGGTTCTTAATAAATTAGAAATTAACTCAAGTTTATTATTTAGGATGTTAAAGAACGATCGAGTCAAGTTGGACCCGGGGTAAGGGACTTCATCTCAATCTCCTTTCATTGAGGCATATTTCGTTTTATACACAACTATATTTTATACGGTGTATAAACCCCTTTGAATTTTAATTTTATACAAAAGGAATATTTATCTACGAAGCGTTTTACTAAACGACAAAAAGGAATGTTTCTTTTAACGTACGTGGTGACAACAACCTTTCCCACCACCGCGAGTATTATTTGGTCTTTGGCTTTCTCAACAAGACGTGATGATTTTTAAAATGAAATAAATACCATATACTCTTTTATGTATTTTGGTATTGAAAATGGTTTTTATAATGGATTTGTTGTGTCAATATATTTAAGTGATATATTGTGATCAAAGTGTGGAAATCTTTTCTTTCCATTATATTTGTTTTATGTCTTATGATTTTATAATGGTACTTGGATATTTGATGGGTGGTTACATGATAAAACATATGACAGGTGGTGCCGTGAATACCAGGATGGGTGGTTACGTTATAACCTCCAATGCATTGGGTATGGAAGTCGGCCGTATGGCTATTCCATTAAGTAATATCTGTGGAAGTCGACCGTATGGTTATTCCATTTAAGTATGTTTATGTCCCAAGTTACCTTTATATGATATGTGATATTTATATGGGTTTTATGGTAATATTTTGGTTACAAAAGGGTAAGTAATGATATTTTACTCAGTGAAGAGTTTTTACTACTTCATAAAGGTGAAAAGTATTACTTTGATAAAGTATACATGGTTTACTTGTTGTTTTGAAAAACTAACAGTTTTCATTCATTGTGTATCCCTTACTGATCTTTTTATGCTCACCCCATGTTTTTCTGAAATGTTTTTCACAGGACTTAATGTGGAATAGGGTCAAGGATGTGATCAAGGGAAAGTCATGTTATCTAAAACATGGAACTAGACATGTTTCTTTTTAAGATTTTTTATTTTACGGAAACTTAGTAGAAGTTTCTATTTTGTAATCTTTTGAGATGTAATACGAAACCATGAAAATATCCTCAATGTGAATTATTTATTTAATTCAATATTAAGCAAGGTTTATGGCCGAGGCCTTGTACACACCATTGAATATATCCTATTTCCATAGGAAATTATATCATGTATTTTTTCTAAATAGAAGACATGCATAGAGAAGTTTTGAGAAATATTGATGAAATAATGTGAAATTTTATTTTCATATGGATAATATCAAAATACATAAAAAATATAGTTTTTTGTATGAGAATAATTACGAGATTTAATATTTAAATTATAAATATGATCTGAATATATAAATTTTTGGCTTTGGTCATATCATGTAGTACCAAATATAGTTTTCAAATAATTTCCTTTACGTACTATAACTATGTGTTTGTGTATGGGATATATATGTTTATATATGTCTATGGACATATTTCTACAATATATTTTGATGATCAATCATTAGTAAAACCCATGTGCATATTCCTAAATATAAGAGATCATCTTAAAATTTTGATGAGGTAAAGAGTATGTGTCCTCCTATAAATAGAATCCCTCTACAAGTTCAAGAATTTTGATACATGAAATAATATATATCTTACTAAGGGTAATGTTCCATAAAAATGGTTTTTAAATAATAAATTTATTTTCACTGGATGAACAAATATATTGAAAACTATAGACCTAGTTTTACACACATAATGTATATGATTTGGTTTATTCATATATTAAATATAATCCATTATGAATGATTGAAAGAAATATCAATGATGTAACATATATTTTACTATGTTATGTATCCTTTGAAAAATATGAACCTGGATAACCAAGATTGAATTATATAGGCATATAAGTCATAAAAACCAGTTTCAGTTAGTTATTATATGATTATAAAATTAAATTAAATTATCTATTTACCTACATGATATTGAAAATTTTATTATTTAATATAATTTTTATTGAAAATTGGAACTAATTAAATAATTTGTGTGATGTAAAACTTAGGGATTTTGCTAATTTTCATAAAAATGGCATAGGTTCCAGATTAAGAAAATATTGGGGTTATGACTAACTAGAAATGTTGAGTTTTTAATAACAACATTGACCAAGTAGAATTTAATAAAAAAATTGATATCATGTTTAATGGATGTTATAGTGAAAATGAATGTTAATGAAAGAAGATTAAATATCCTATGTATAATAAATAAACTATATATACTAAATCTTGGTAAATCATTTCTATATATCACCATTACACTGCTCCATGTCCCTCCTCTACATCGATACTTTTACATTCCCTCTCTTCATACACTCCCTTAGTCATGATTCAACTCACCTTATCATAGTGTTCCCACTCATGATTCTCTACTGCTCAACCTATAGTTTACATAGAACACCACTTAAATCTTACTCATGATTTTACTCCTCTTCTCTAGGGATTCCCACTCTCTAAAACCCTATACTCATCCTAGGGTACGTACATAACACTCCCACTATCGTTCTCCCACAAAACTTCACGACTCTGCTCTCTAGCTCTACCTACCTCCCTTCCTGACACCCTTTTTGACTAATCTCTCATGTACCACCATTATATACACCTCCTACTCTACTTATGGCTAATTCTCCTCTACCTCAGCCACCTCCACATGCTGTAGATCGACCTGCTCTTCCTCTGTCCCCCACAGCCTATTCCGCCCCAGGATCTACTACCTCCAATTTCTTTGCCTCACACTCTCCATTATACACACCCACCCAAACCCTAATATAATCCTATAAAGATCATACCCATTCCTTCTGCATATCAGTCCTTGAGAGTGATATTTGGTATTATACTATTCTTATTCGTTTTGAATTTCATACAAATTATGCACTCATCCTTTCATCGGTTCATCAAATTGTTGTTATAGAAAATGCATCCATCAGTAATGTTTTTCGATTACAATTCATGACCAGAATATGAAAAAGGAAGCAAGTTTCCCAATTTATACATATATTTTCCCACTATATGCATAACTTTTGTCCACCTTATACCTTTAACTACATTATTGTTCCATCCCATTAACTGTGTTTTCAATTTTTATGCATTTGCATTATAAGTCATACTATATATTCACAAATTTTCAAATTGTATGCTCACTTATAGATTCTATATGTGTATAATGTATATTGATTTTTAACATAGCATGATGTCATATAATTTATTTAAATATTATGTGTATATATCATATTCATTTATAAAAAAAATTTATGACATATACAAATATTCTCACATGATCACATTATTGAATATCATAATTTCATTTTACCCCATTGCAATTCATTACAGACATTTCACACATTAATTTCAATTCTAATGATACTTTTAAGGATGTGTTATTTCATAGAAGAATCTTGAGGATACATAATAAGTTTTCTCATATATTTTTATAACTACATTTCAACAATATACTTTAAATACATGTGGCATTAAATGTATAATTATTGAAATTATTTTTATTTCAGGTATATATATTCTTGTAATCCCTTATAAATCAAAAGGAATTGATGTAGTGGAAAATATTTATTCTACTAATTTTTATATATTTTATCTTGAATGATTAATATATTTATGAAAACATTGAAAATAAAAATAAATTGTTTTCTTATGTTGTTTTCATATCTGGACTGGCTTATATTTTCATGACACTATGTCATATATTTCTTATTATATCTCTTAACATATTATTCTACTAATTATCAATTAATATTTATTTCTTCTTCTACTTAATTAGTTACGTGACATTCAATCCCCCATATATAATGATTTTATTTTACTATAAGTTGTATTTTATATAACTGCTGATGCACAACACTCCAACAGGGATTTATATAATAAAAAACCATATTGAATCATATATTGTATATATTAATAGGTATATTTTAATAAGTGCAACAATACAAGGGTGATTTCATATTTATCATCCGTTATGGTAATTATTTTCTTCAAATTCATATACTTTGTTTTAATTGATGTCATCTACTAGCCATTTTAATCCATCAACTATCATATAATGATCACATACCCTTTGATATCACACCTCATCATCAACAAAATATAATAACATTTTTCATTTTGAAGATGAACATAATGTTACAGTTATATACTACATTTCTAAAGAACTGTCTGATATATTTTACATCAATTACTATTTTTAATAAATATTATATTAATATTTTATAAAATTAATGTAACAAGAGCCTATTTTAGATATGCCATGTTTTCTTTGAACTGAAATACATTTTCAGTTATTTGGTACATTCTAATTCCTTAAAAACCTTCTAAAATTTAATCTTCATATAACACCATCACATTCCTTGACATCCCGCATTATTATCTACTATATATTTTCCAGAATATATGAAGATTAAAGTAGTGTAGGATTTCATCGTGCGAACTCATGGTTGAGTACTAGTCAAAAATAATTTAAATGAGTGATTTCAAAAGGGGGGGGGAAATAAAATCTATTGAGGGATTGATCGTCAATCATACGTTTATCAATGAAAGATGAAAAGTTTTATTGATAAAAAAGTGTAAATAAATTGCTCAAATAATTTAACACCGACAAATTAATTATACTAATGAAAATAACATTATGAAAATGGATAAAAAAATATCAGGAATAATGATGAAAATAGTCCTCAATAACCACCTTTTTCAATAGAAAAGATAAGATCATAGGCAGTGACTACCATTGAAGTGAATCATGATAATTAATGTAAACTAGGATAAACTATTTGTTAAAATGTGACAATGAACACTATATTAAAATTAATTATTTTAAATGGATTTCATTATAAAATTAGTATGGCGATTTATCTTTATTGATTTCATTTAAACATTCCATTTTGGATATTCAAATGATATGGAAAATAATTGTTTTCTATCTAACATATTTTCCGAATATGTATCTCATTATAAATTAAATATTTAGACAAATACTTCATTTTTATAACAATAATTATTTTTATTAATATGTGATAATTTATATTACTGGACGAAAAATTATTTAAGTGGTTTAAAGAATATAATTTTCCACATTTTAGGAAGTGATTTTACTATATATACAAAAAAATAATTATTATTTAATTTTAATATTATTATTCTAGAATTATTCAAGAATATAAAATAACTTATAAAAGACACATTTTTAAAAAATAAACTTTATTAAAACATTACTAAACTATTTATATTAATAATATATGTAAATAATTATAACATTCTATATGTTGTCATATGCTGTGGATTATTATATAAATTAAATGATTATAAATTGATATGGGACCATATATTTAAAATTAGATAATTTTACAACTATAAGATCTCATAGATTATATTTTCCCGTATTGATCAAAACTAGTAACCAAAAAAATGTAATGATATAGAATGAAATAATATCAAAAATAATATTTGGAAATATAAAATCGAAATTATGGGAATTATATTTTTAATTACCAATGTAAAAATGAAATGAATTTCTTGCGAGTAATTTTGATAATATAAACATTATAATAGGAAATATTAGTATTAGAAATGTTTTAGGTTGATATATGGTTATTTTATATTTTATAATTCGATATAAATTTCACATATGGGTATATAAAATTTGTTTATTATAAGATTTTTTTTAAAATAATGTAATTCCTAAATAATATGATTCCAAAATAAAACATTTAATTAATATATTTACTTAGAGACATATTTTTATACATAGATTATTATTATTACTAATTTTTTATATTGTTAAATTATAAAACTAAAATAATTATTTTATAATCAATGAATGATTAAAATAATTTATTGTAATATAAAAAATAATTCAATATATATTTAATTGAAAAGTGATATTAATCGAAAAACGGTTTTTTAAGTATTGGAATGTATTAATTAATATATACTGAAGAAATATTTTAATTAAATTTATTTAAAATAAATTTAGAAATATAAATTAACAATCATTCAATAGTAATACATTGTATTGTAATAATAAAAAATTGATAATTTTTATAAAAGATTCATTTTGTATCATAATGTTTTATATGATATGTGCGCTTATGTTAATTTTTATTTTTTTCAACCCAAGAAATAAATTTTAAAAAGTTTTATTTCCAAATTTTAATCTCATTATATATTTTTTAGAATATTGTCATTTTCAATTATAATAAATTAATATTTCATTATAAAAGGTCTTATATTCCTCAGTAAAAGAGCTATTTTTTAGGTAATTATTTTTATAAAAATATATAATTTTCGTCTTTGTTAATTAAATATACCAATTTTGAATGTCCCTAATATGATTTGTAAACATTAAAAAATATTTTAACACTCTTTTATTTATTAATTGATTAAAATATTGATTAAAAAATGTATAATATAAAAGACATTTTTTCATAGAAATGGTTTCTTCTATATAATATGATTTAATTTAAAATATTATCCTATTTATATTTAGAGGTTAAATTATATCAAATTGATTCAATAATTTCATTAATCATATAAATATTATGTTTGATGTATCACCTTATATTCTTAGTGACCAAAATTTATTTTCCATTGAAAAAAAATTAATCAAGGTTATTAAGTGTAAAAAATAGGCAATTTGATATGGATAAAATTCTACTAAATTTTAATTTTATATAGACATTCTAAAATATATTTGTAACATGAAATGTTCATTATATAATTTCTAAACATGATTTTTTATGTAAAGTACCAAACCCCATTTTTAATACTTCATTACCCTCACCTAGACATGTTATCTATGAATTAGTACACTTTTCACATTTAAAATGATCCCATGTACACCAACTTATATCATAACTATTTGTGATGTGTCCGACCCAGATACCACTTAATATGTTCCTTGTTCCCAAAGGGCTACATGATCTCAAGCGTATCTTTCCAAAATCCATAGGATGTTGACTAATAGTGAGGACCTACGGTGTATAGATTGGTATACTATTCTCTCATTACCAAAGTGTACCACATTAGATAAATATAAAAAGATGTCAATAATTGAAAAAATATAAGTTGATAAGAGATGAACACTAAAGTTATTAATAAACAATGATTATAATAACTAAATATACTTTCATAACCTATAATGATAAGTCATGTCACTAGAAAACATTAAAACTTGGATAGAATACAATAGATATAACATGTTCTAAAATAGTATAAAAATAAAATGAGATGAATATCCCAAGAATCTTGAGCTCAGTTTCACTCATCTACTCTCAAGATCCATCCTTAAAAATAAGGAATCAATTGTTTGTTTCCATGTGCTTCTCTTTATCAAAACCTGTATTAATTTAATCTTCCACTGGTAACAAGCAGTGTCCAGAGACTGTGTTAAACAAATCTTGGTGGCCTAACACCAATAGTGTCTATAACATCCAACTCCTGTAATGAAAATGTAACAGAGTGAAATCATTAAAATATAATGTGACTGAGTAAAATGTAATTAAATACCCACATAACTCCTTCTTCCCATGACTAGTGTCTGAACATGTATCCAGGTCATTAACTGATTATTACCAGTTTAAAAATAATTCACATGATACCATACTGAAGGCTCTAATATGTAACAACACATCTATTAATGATATTTAATAATGAAGTTCCATGTTGATAACTAAGGAAATATATACCTCAAGGGTCTCCAACACAGTAGTGACTACAGCCTAAATAAGGGTATGTGGGAAATCTATTGAGTATATGTAATGTCTCGGTTCCCGGAGCCACCCAGAGGTGCCCCATACTCTGTTAGTCACATGCCTCAAGCGCATTTCCCCGAATTCCAGAGGCTGCCGACTATGAGTGAGGGTCTTTTGTGTGATTGTGGGGAAACTATTCCCTCATTGGAAGAGTACACAATGGAAGTAAACAATACATACAATAGAAAAAGCAGTAAATATCCAACAATAATAAATATCAGATGACTGAAATAATGAAAAAACTCAAGGATATATATATAAATGATACATGATACATATGTCAAGGAAAATATCCAAACAAGTTTCAATGCTAGAATACAAATAGTAGTAAACCAAAGTGAAAAATAAAAGAAAAACAGCTCCCCATCATTGTAAGCATATCTTGGTCCCATGCTCTCAAACTCCACAGCATGCCGTGTACCTGAAGTCTAAGGGCGCTTGCCCTTGTCTGGACCTACAACAATATAATCTGTTTGGGCCCAAAAGCATGGCCTAAACTGGTTGTGAGACTAATCCTAGTAGGCAACCACCATAAGATTCATGCCTTACACTTAGTGAGTATATGGCAGGAAAAAGTACACAAAATAGTAAACAGGATGGTACTCAACAGTAAACAATCCACAGTTCAATATCAAGGAACAATTAAACAAGAAGATAAAGTACAACATGTAACCCTATGGGAAGCACTCTCATTCTAACCCCTCTGGTCCTACCTAACAAGTAAAAGCAACCCTCTGGACAGTACACTCATTCTAACCCCTCTGGTTCAGCTTAAGCATAGACTCTTCGAGGATGCATTCACCGTCAATTTACCCTATAGTCTCGTATCATAACTAAAGGCGCTCTAGGGAAGAACTAACATCACATTCCCTCTGTGGCCCACATCGAGGAACTACATACACTTTGAGGAAGCACTCAACGTCAATTCCCCAGGTGGTCTCGCATCGCATAAATAGAAGACACTCTAGATAATCCCTCAATGTCTATTCTCCTTATGATCTATAGACCAGGATCTCAAAGTCCTGTGTAAGTCAAACAAGTGTAGCAGTGCGTAACGGTCAATGAAAACTTCAAGAAATACTTGGAGATCATTCTATAACACAACATCATAACAGAACAACAGTCACCCCATCCTACAATACTAGGCATGGGAATGTAAACAGCATCCTAACTGACAATCAAGAACCAAATGTCCAAATAAGAAAAAAATGCTTGGGAAATACATCCAAAGCACAAAAATTCACTCTATTTACAATAAATATCCATATACTCAACCATTCCATCATAGTAGAGAAAAAACATGGATGAAATGGTAATCCCGTAATACCCCATTAATGGGTATTGGATATTTTGCCGATAAAACTCAATAAATATCTACAGAAAGGCACAAACCACCTTTCTTGGGGTTAGGAGATCCAAATACTTGAACCACTAGGCCATAATCTCCATAGAAAGTCATATATCTACAAAAAAATCTAAAATATTCAACCCACGATATCTCATGATAAAGGAGAAATCAGAAGATGATGCTCTAGGAGAAAGGATAACTCACTGATGTGATTCCAATGCAATCAACACTGTTTGAATCGGTGGAAAGATGGAGGATTGGGGGTTCATCAATGAATCATGGCTGTATGGGTTCTCTCGGTCGAATGGGATCTAAAAGACGTGTGTTTTGGGGATTAGACACAACCCTATCCATTTAATGAAAATAATAAAGTACACAACGTGTACTCGTCTTTTCTGTACTCCTCTTTAAGCGGACTCTAGGACACCCCACATGGATGTGTGGAAGGCCGCTACACTGCCATCACATGGCTAGCTGTGGTAACCGAGTACACAACGTGTACTCATAAAGTACACGGTGTGTACTTCAAGAATTTCTAGAAACTCCCCTTTTCTCAAACAATCTTGAAAAAAGAAAAACATACCTGGAAAGAAGATCTGGGTTTTTAAAAACTCCCCCCTTAAAAAAATTCACCCCCAAATTTCCCTAGTGTGGCGTAGAAGAAGAATACCTAAACAGCTCTAGCCACAAGGCTCGTACATCAGCCTACCTCTCCCAAGTCTCGTCCTATACTTGCATGTGCTTCCATATCACTCATTCCAGAGAAATAGAACATCCACATATAACCTTCGTACTTCGATCAACAATCCGGAAATGGTGCTCCTCAAAATATGCGTATACATCCAACTCAACCTCGATGGGTTAAAAGACATGAGACAGCTTTGAGAAGTAACATCGAAGCTGAGAAACGTGGAAAACGTTGTGCATAGCCTGGTACCACTAAGGTAACTGCAACTGATTGGAAACTGACCTGACTCTATCCAACACTATAAACAGCTCAGCATATCATGGATAAAGATTACCCTATCTCATAATCCACTTGTTCCCCATCCTCAGTGTCACACGTAGGAAAAACTGATCCCCGACCTCAAACTCTAGAGGTCATCTACGCTGATCACCATAAGACTCCAGTCGAGACTGCGTAATAGCCATCCTATTCCAAATCAACTATATCATTTATGTATTATCTGGAACAAGATGAGGTCCAAGAAAAGATTCCTCTCCTACCCCTATCCAACATAATGGTGATCGACATGGCCTACCATACAATGACTCATAATAGTCCATCTGAATAGTTTCTTGAATACTATTATTGTAGGAAAACTCCACAAGAGTTGTATTGTTCTCTTAAGAAACTCCAATATTCAGAATGCATGTTCGGAGCATGTCCTCAAGAACCTAAATCCTACGCTTGGACTGTAAATCTATCTGGGTGTGGAAATTTATACTCAAAAATACCTGTGTACCTAAAGCCTACTATAACCCCTACCAGACCTGAAAAGTAAATCAGGTATTGCTATATAAAACGATGGAGTGTGGGACTCCATATAGAGATACAATCTCACAGATCTACAACCATCTCATCCCATCAAAACTAAAGGTTTCCTTGATTGGAAATAAGTGAGAAACCTTCGTGAGTCTATCAATGACAACCCATACAACTTCATTCCCTCGAGGCGACCTCGGTAAACCGGTCATGAATTCCATCGCGATGTCATTCAACTTCCACCTGGGAATGGGTAACTACTGTAAAATCCATGACGGTCGCTGATTCTCCACCTTCTCCTGCTGACAAGTGGAACACCTCATGACAAAACCAGAAACATCCCTCTTCATACCTGGCCACCAATACTGACGGTGGAGATAACGATACATCTCTGTGACGCCAGGATGAACTACCCGAACTGAGGAATGAAAGTCCCGCATCAGATCCTCGAATATATCTGCTGGAACCCATACACACTCTTGGAAATGAAAGATCTCATTCTCACCTATGGTCCTTCCAGGAATAGGTTCCCCCCTTACAGACTCTCCCTTAGGACTAGGCCTTCAGAACCAGATAGCTGCCTCATTCAAACTCGATCAAAAAGAGTCGAGGTAACTTCCATAAAAGATAGAGGAGTCTAGACCTGTCTATCATGCACCTCAATATGAATCTCAGAGAACATATCCATAAGTTTCCACTATGTACTAGCAACCTGAATTACCTGTATATGAGTCCTCCTGCTCAATGCATCAGCCAATACGTTGCCTTTACCAGGTGTGTAGGAAAGCTCAATGTCAAAAGACTAAAGGTACTCAACCCACCTTCACTGTCTCAAATTCAAATCACGCGGAGTGAAGATTTACTTGAGACTTTTGTGTTTGGTGAAAACCAAAAAATTCTCTCCAAGAAGACAATGCCTCCACCAGCATAAAGCATAAACTACTACAGCCAACTCAAGATCGTTCATCGGGCAATTCCTCTCATGTGGTCTCAATTGCCGAGACCCCTATGCAATTAATACATCCCCCAACAAAAGCACAACTCCCAGCCCGATACCTGAAGCATCATAGTAAACAGTTTACCTCTTTCCCAGCTCTGACTAGACTAGTACCAGTGCTGAAGTAATCCTCCCCTTCAACTCATAAAAGGTTGACTCACATGAATCTGACCACAAGAACTTCTCACCCTTCATAGAAAAACCCATAAGTGGTGATGCTAAGCGTAAGAAGTCCTGTATAAAGCATCTGTAGAATCAAGACAGCCCTAGAAAACTCTGTATCTTAAAGATTTTCTTCAGCTGCTCCAATAAAACTACAACCCTCACATTCTCTAGGTATGCTAATACTCCTTCTTCTGAGATGACATGACCAAACAAGTGAATCTGATCCATCAAAAAGTGACATTTTGAGATCTTATCATATAACTGATGATCCCTTAGTGTATTCAAAATTACCTCAATATGGGTATCATGGTCAAGTCGATTGTGAGAGTAAACCAAGATATCATCCATGAAGACCATGATGAATGAATACAAGTAAGGATGGACCACTCTGTTCATTAGTGCCATGAAAACGGTAGGCCCATTCGTGAGACTGGATGACATAACCATATACTCATATAGAAAATACCTACTCCGAAAGGCTGTGAGAGGTATATCAGATGGTCTAATGCACAATTTATTTTAGCCGGAACTCAAGTCTATCTTCGAGAATACTCGAGATCCTTGAAGCTGATCAAAGAGATCATCAATTATAGGAAAGGGATATCGGTTCTTGACCGTCAACAGGTTCAGCTTCCAATAGTCCACACAAAGCCTAAGGGTACCGTCAGCCTTCTTCGCAAATAGGACAGGTGAACCCTAAGGATATGTACTGGGTCAAATGAAACCCTTGGCCTGCAACTCCTATAACTTCTTCTTGAGCTCCTTCAACTCTGGTGTAGCCATCCAATAAGGAGTAATGGACACCAGTGCCGCTCCTGGCATAATCCTAATATAAAATTATAGCTGATGCTCTAGAGGAAAACTTGAAGAGTCTTCTATAAAGATTTCCTTGAAATGATCCACCACTAGAAGAATGTATAACTGAGAAGTCCCTAGATCATCCAGATATATACTAGAAATCTGGGCTGTATCTCCTCCTAAACCATGATGCTATGGACCCACACTGCTTTGCTATACATCCCACTTTACCTCATGAAGAAAATATCCACCCTCTGGAGATATGAAACTCCCTCTATGAAAATAAAAATTGACGAATTCCTGGAAGGGAACTAGTCAGTCCATTCCAATAATGACATCATAGCATGTCATCCCTAGGACATAGATGTCCCATAAGAAGTTACACCCACCAACCTCTAGAGGCCACTCCTTACACTAACATATACTACCTATTCTAGTCCTCAATGAAGTGTCTAGCATCAAGATATATGTAGAAGAAAAGATGCAAAGACCAAGGCACTTCACAAAAGCAATAGATATAAAGCAATCAGAAACACCTATATCAAAAAGGGATGAAGCTAAAACTGAGGCAACTAAAATCGTACCACGAACTGTAGAAGGACCGAGATCCTGCTTCTGATGGGACTACCCCATAGCAAATATCTGGCCAGCACTGTGGCCCTGTAACCCTGCCTAACCACTCTGAGATGATCTAATTTGTTGTCACTGAAAGAAAGGTGAATGACCACCATGACCACAACTTCCAACTCAGTCTAAATGGCCAGAAGAGCTCCAGTTCCCTGACTGGTGAGAAACTAGTGGTGCTGCTTCCGAACGAGGAGTCGGAGAAGAACCCATGTCACCAGCTGCTGTTGAGAAGATCCGACAGAAGCATTGAAGGTGACCCAAATTTCCACATGATCAGTACTCCACTAGGTCTCTCAGGAAGTGTGGCCTCATATGCCCACTCCTTCCGCACTGGTAACACACCACCTGGTTACTAGAAGAAGTGTCTCGTCTCCTTGAATCATCGTGCTAAGACTCCCTGTGGCGCTTCCTATTATCAGTAAAAGGGATTATAACTCCAGAGGTCGAGATTCCCTAGCTCACAACTATGAAATCCCTCAGATTACGCTCCATGATTAGTGCATTGTTGACGATTGAAGTGATAGAAGTCAATCAAAAGATGTTCACATGTGATCAAATGTCGTGTCTTAGACCATCCTTGAACTTCCATTCCATGAAAAACTGATCAACTCATGGAATAGGCATGAAGCACTATTGCTCAGTAAAACAATAGGAATAATCCATGAATGAAAGAGTACCCTACTACATATTCATAAACTCTCGGGCTTGATCGGCCCTCAATGTCTCTTAATAGAAGTTGTAATAGAAGGTATGCTGGAACTCATCCCAATCCATAACCTGCTGGCACCCTGCCTGTGATATCACATCCCACAACCACTTGGCTGAGTCCCGAAGCCTATAGGTAGAGAGATTGACCATCCTCTCTGGAGGTGTCTCCAGATTCTCAAATATCATCAGCATGGATTTGAACTATGACTCTGTGGCCTAGGGTCCTCCATCCCATGTGAATGTGGGAGGATGCTGCTGTTGGAAAACCCATGTCAAATCAGCCATCGACTGGGTAAGAGGTGACACTCTCTAAAAGGACTAAATCATCCTCAGAAATACCTCCCAGAAATGTGTTTTTGCACCTCTATCATGTACAACGGTAGCTTCCAAGGCTGGCACAACTAGAGGATCTGTATGTAGTCCCTGATCATCCATGTACAGTGTCTGATCACCGTCTTGCAATTGGAGCACAACTGGAGGACACCTCAGTGTAATAACTCTATAAGGTCAGGCACACACCTTTAGATCTAGTTAATCTGGGGAATAAAACAACGAGTTTAAGAAGGGAACAAGAGAAAGGAAGCATTCAAGTTTTATAAAACATGACTACACGGTGTGTACATTTCTTACATGACGTGTTCCCTGAATTCATTCACATGGGCATGTACTCATACCTAAATTGGTCGTATAACACCCCAGACACACGGTGAGTTTTCTTAACACATGACATGTACTTGAATTCTCTTTACCTACCCGAGTTCTTCTATATGGATAAGCAACATGACTCTCCTAAGACAAGACTACATGGAATGTTCATGAAAGACACATTGTCTACTATACAAGCTTCACCTGGCCCGTGTTGATAGTGACACGACCTAACACATGGATAATACTACATGGAGTGTTCCAGATAAACACGACATGTATGTGAATGCATAACACCGACCTGTGTTGTTTGTGATAAGGTCGAGTACCTGGGTCAGACTACATGGAGTGTTCAATGCGGAAACAACGTGTATAGCTCAAGGTTTAATTGTCTGTGTTGTTAGTTACACGGGTGGACACAGGGTCGACACTACACGGCCTGTTCAAATGGTATACGGTGTGTTCCCAGTAGACTTTTCCAATCCCGTGTCCCTACCCATATAGTATACGACATGGTTAGAGACTACACGGTGTATACATAAAGTACATGGTGTATACTTAAGAAATACAGTTTCTTCTCGAACAAAAGAACACATGGCATGTACTTAATACTAGATGGCGTGTATTCTAGATTTTTCCAGACAGTAAGCTGTAGAAACTACTCCGGATGCCAGAAAACACTACAAAAACACAGAAAGTGCCAAATTCTGATCCTTGAGGGTTCATACTCCCCACAAATCAAATCTTGGAATCTTAAACATGTTATAACAAGGAAAAAAGTCAATGATCCACCAAATTCTAGTCCACGAGGGCCCATAAAACCTCAAGAACCAAAGTTTGGAATTAATTCAATGAAAAAATTACTCAAACAATACACTATCAAATAACAGGTATTTTATCAAGGCACATATCACAATAGCATGCATATTCTACCCAACATCTATCACAACAATATGAAACCACTAATGCATTCGAAATGGCATAGAATGAATGCATGACATGTGATTTCTAAAAATTTCTTATATGATGATTGAGATGGTATACCCTCATCTCATTGGGTTGTGATAGAAATAGAACCTCAATAACATCAATAATAACAACACAAATCATGTAAATCATTCAAGGTGAAATCAAATCAACTGTAATATTGTAAAACTAGAAAATTGCAATAACTGAGGTAGGTTGGATTTTCCTTGTACACGGGTAAGCTACTCCATGGCATAGCTTATTATCAAGTACCTACGCTTTCCTATCACTGGATATAGGCTCCAAATATTAGGTCAAGAGAAATTAATTCTGTTGATACCACTTTGTATCATCATGGTTCCGGGAGCCACCCAAAGGAGCCCCGTACCCAGTTGGTCACATGGTCTCAAGCGTATTTCCCCGAACACCAGAGGCTGCTGATTAGCAGTGAGGGTATTAGGAGTGATAGTGGGGCTGCTGGAAATCCTTTTTTTTTGATTTTCAATAGCCGGTTTAATGGGTTCCGGTGCCCAAGCATACAACCACAACATAAACCCAGAAAAATCAATCAACACACTAAAAACATCAGTAAAAATCATCAAATGCGTACTCCTCTCCGCATCCCCTGCCAGACTCATCTTCTCCAGTGGCCGAGGCTATTTCCCAACCTGGTGTCCTCCAATACTGAGGACTTTGCACCCGATTCCTGAGAAGTTCCAAAACAGGGTCTGGTGAAATCCTCTCAGTAAGAATGTTGTTCGCAAAAGACACAACGACCTTGCCTTTCTTCCTAGATGCTGAACGAGTCTGCATAGGCCGCGGGAGACAGGATTAATCCTTCCTTGACCGACGTCTTACTGTGGGTGAACCAGGCCCTCCGACTGGAAAAGAGGTTTCCTCACTCTGTACCACCTCACTGAACAAGCGGTCACCTATTCTGCTCACATTCTCTGTCCCTCCCAAAGGGAACTCCCTTCCTTTATCATCCTGACCCGTAGTAGGGTTCTCCATCACCGGCAGAAGCACCCCCACTAAAACACCTTCATCCACTGTTGCCGCAGGGACTGCTTTCAGGCCCTGCTCAACCTGGCCCTCATCAGCTCCCACCACATTGGAGTTTCTGGTTTCCGTGCAAACATCCAAGGATGATCCCTCCAACACCAGTCCCCTGTCACCCTCTTGCATAACCTCCATAGCCTCCATTCTGACCAAGCCAACTTCAGTCTCCAAACCTCCAGCCAACTGATCCTCTAAGGCCCTGTCACCATTCTCCTTACCTGCAAAATCATTCTCTTCAAGGCATTCAGATCGACCATCCTCGGCTATGATAGAGAATATATTACTCAAAGGTATAAAGTGGGGAGCCACAGGATCCAATCCCCTGGAATCCTTCGAACAATCCAAATTTGGATGACTACCTGGCCCCTTCCCATCCAAAGAACGAGTACCCGAATCACCCTCTATAATTGCCTTACCAGTCCTGACTGATTCCCCATCCAGTGTCATCGAAGCCACCCCAGAGGATTCTCCTCTGGTAGCCGGCTCCATCGGTCTCGAGTGAGAACCCTCCTCAACCTGCAAACAGTTATTCCCCTTCAAGGCCGGCGGGATATATTTCCCTTTACCATCTCCCTTGGTCGACTGAGGAGGAAGTCCCCTACGGCAGACCTCGGTCGAGTGCCCTAAACTCCAGCAAGACCCACAGAAATCAATCCAATCTTCATAAATCACCCGCTGTTTACAGTGGCACTCTTCAACGATCGTGACAAAAACATACTCAAAGGGAGATCTAGATGCTTCTATCTCAACACAAACGAGAGGATTCTCTGGATGACAGAGCGCTTCAGTTCGACTATCCGCGCAAAGGAATCTACCTACCATATTTCCAAGCATTCAGATAATTGCACGGTTCTGGAATGGCAGGGGAAGCTTGGGAAAAATTACCCAAACTGCGATTGAAGGTGAGTCCCTTTTCATGTGAAGGTCGAAAGACCACCGCAGCAGCAGAAAACGGGATCCCTTGTAAAAACGAGGCGTTCTTGACCATGATTTTATCAAATCAGCCTCCGTCTCGAAGTGAACCATTATCTGCCTATTGTCGAGTAAACCCACCACCGCTCGTTCTTGGAGATCCCACGAACCAAAAACGAAACGATCAAAATCATCAACCGAGGGCCTCTTGTCCTTGAAGCGGGAAACATGAGTGAGATTTAATAGGTTGGTCGACTCAGAAAACTCCGTCGAGGATAAAGGAAGATTCGGGACCCCGTCCACCAGATCCGGGACCTTAGGGTTTAAATCCACATTCGGGAAGGAATGGAGAAACTCCAGGTTAGAGAATGGTTGGAAGGCCCTCGCCCTCCTAAGATACGATGATTCTTCCTCCCCCATCGAAGGGGGAGGGATCGACACAGAGGCCGCCGTTGTCACCTACAGAGGGGATTCATCGGGAGACCTCCACCGTCTCGTTTCAGAGACAATCACTAGGGCAATTCCTAGGAGTGATAGTGGGGAAACTATTCCCTCATTGGTAGAGTACACAATAGAAGTAAAAAATACATACTATAGCAGAAGCAGGAAATATCCAACAATAGTAAACAGTGGAAGACTGAAATAATGAAACAAATCGAGCACATATATATAAATGATGCATGATACATATGTCTAGGGAAACATAAAAACAAGTCACATTGTTGGAATACAAATAGTACTAATCAAAAGTACAAAATAAAAGAGAAACAGCTCCGCTGCATCGCAAGCATAGCTTAGTCCCATCCACCGCAGCTCCACAACAAGTCAGGTACCAGAAGTAGAAGGGCACTTGAAATTTTCTAGACCTACAGTAATATAATCTATTTGGGCCCTAAAGAATATCCCAAATAGGGTGTGATACTATTCTGAGTAGGCAACCACCATGAGATCTGTGCCTAACAGTATGTGAGTATATGGCAGGCAAACGTATAGAAAACAGTAAAAAGGAAGGTAATCAACAGTAAAAAATCCACAGTTCAATATCAAACAATAACTAAACAAGAAGATAAAACAAAATAGGTAACCATATGGGATGTACTCTCAGTCTAACCCATCTAGTCTTACCTAATATGTACATGAATCCCTCTGGGAAGTACCCTCAGTCTAACCCCTATGGTTTAGCTTATGCATAGACTCTTTGAGGAAGCAATCTCCGTCCATTTCCCCTATATTCTCATATCGTAACTAAAGGCGCTCTAGGGAATCACATACATCCCATTCCATCTTTTTCCTACATCGAGGAACTACAGACACACTGAGGAATCACTCAATATCAATTCCCTGTGTGGTCTCATGTCGCAAAAAGAGAAGACACTATGGAGAAGCCCTCAACGTCCTTTCTCTCTATGGTCTATACACCAGGTTCTCATGGCACTGTGTATGTCAAAAAAGTGTAGAAGCGCATAACATCCAAGGTAAAACTCATGAACTACTTGTCTAGAACTCTACAACACAATAGAATTATTGAAAAATAGTCACACCATACTAGAATACTTGGCATGGGAAACTATACAACAGCCTAACCGGAAATCAATACCTAAAGGTCCAAACAGGAAAAAAATACATGGTTAATACATCCAAAGCATAGCAATTCACCTTATTCTAAATCAATAACCACCTACTAAAGAATACCAACATAGCCAGAAAACCATAGGGATGAAATAGTAAACATGCAATACCCCATTCAAGGTTTTTGGAAATTTTGAACCTAAATCTCAAGGAATATCTACAGAATGGCACAAACCACCTAACTCAGGGTTAGGAGATCAGAATACTTGAACCATGAGGCTTCAATCGCCTTAGAACATTATAGATCTATGAAAATGTTTAAAATTTTCAACCCACAATATCTCACGAGAAAATAGAAATATGAAAATTATTCTCTAGGATATAGGAGAACTCACTGATGCGATTCCAACGCAATAAACGTTGTTTTAATTATAGGATGGATGGAGTATCAGGGGTTCGTCAAATATCCATAGTCGTACAGGTTCTCCCAGTCGAACGAGACCTAAAAATGTGTATTATGGCGATTAGACGTGACCCCAGTGCATTTAGTGAAAAAAGAAAGTACACGACGCGTAATTTTAAAGTAGACGACATGCACTCGCCTTTTCTGTACTCCACTTTAAGCGGCCTCCAGGTCACCCCACATGGTCATGTGGAAAGATGCTACACTCCCAACACACGGCAACCTGTGGTAACCGAGTACAAAGGGTGTACTCATAAAGTACATATCTTGTACTTTATAAATTTCCAGAAACTCCTCTTTTCACAAAATCTCCAGAAAAAAGAAAAAAATACCTGAAAAGAAATTCTATGTTCTTACAGCATATTCTAGGGAATTCCATATAAAGATATCTAATAAATAAAATGAGTTCATCAAATTTAAAATGGGGATAACCAATGACCAGGCCCGATGAGATTTGACCATGGAACCTACATGACAATGCCGGATCCAAGGAGTTTATCAAAGGAATCCTGTAATATTAGAGAATGGGTTATATGATGTCATATTGGACATCCATGAATAGAGAAGAATTAAATTATCGGTGGTTCAGAACCTAAGAAATATGAATCCTTTAATCGAAATGGTGTTCCTGGGTGCTCAAGGTATTCTCTATAGAATCCAAGGAGTGGTCGAGTTTGGCCACACATAGTCGATAATGATGTTGTGTAATATTCCATAGAGTTAAATACAATACCTTTCATTGGCTTGATAAGGATAATTTAAAATGAAACCATTTAATATAGTCTTAATTAACCAAAAACCTCATTTAGATCCATCCATGAATTTCATTAGTGTGACAAGTTAATGTAGCTTGAAACCATTCATTAAACAGATTCATGTAATTTTTAATAATCATGGTTTACTCTGCTAAATTATATTATATTGGTAAGGGGTTCTATATAAAAGAAACATATTAATAAATTTTATTTAATAAGGACAAGTCATATATATAATAAATGTCAGTTCCAATTTGACCGTAATTTATCAATTTGAAGTCCTTAATATAGGAAGCTCAAGTAGTGAGCATACATTGTATTTTCAATTATGAAATTCAATATTTAAATCAATCAAATTAATATAGAAAATTTTATGCTTATATGGGTCAAGACATAATACACGATAATGGTGGATCAAACCTTTCAAGACACTAAAATAAAAATATAGTAGAAACATCATACATTTTATAGATGGAGTTGTGGGTTTAACCACTAAAAAAATATAAAATTTAGAAAAAACATAATAATATGGTTATAATTATTATATGATTGTCATATAAATTCAACAAATGAAACTCAATGAAATCAATGGTCCCCACATGCAAATTAAAAAATCAACAAACATGAGGGATGAGATATAGACCACCCACCATAGGATTGTATGACTCTACTCCTCTAGTATCGGCCTCTGCTTTTTCTTGTAAATGATTAGATCTATGAAAGGTTTAAAAATTACCACACCTCGATAACTAGGTCAAGAGAAATAGATAATGATAACAAAAAACTTACTCAAGTACACACCATTGCACATCCAATGTATTGAACCGTGGCTTGAATAGATCCCAGAATAATTGGATCTTATGATTAATAGATTACACCAAAATAAAACTCTAAAATGATAGAAACATAGGATATTCACAAAAAAATCGTAATAGGGAAGAAGGAAGGGCTTAATTAGATCCTTAAGGTTAAAATGGTAAAAAATTGTCAAACATTATCCAGTGCACACTTTATCTGCACGATTTAACAAGACATGTTCCAACCATGCACAAGAACCTATAGAAGGAGTTGTAACTACATGGTCAGGCTATATAGATTGGGAAACAATGTTCCATTCATGTGATATGGCTCTGTCAAAAAATACAGACCATTTTCACAGTTGGATATAATAGTGCGACAGGACCATTCTTCCACAAAATATGCGTTGAAGGCTCTAAAAAAGTCCCATACTCCTTTGTGAACTTCTCTAACTCACTAGGAATCCATATTATCTCTAAATAAGAATTAGACTGATATTTAAAGGGTCTATAACTGGGTGAAAATATGCATTCCTATATTTTTCCTCTATTAAAAAAATTGTTCACCGAGATCACATTCCAAGGTAGGTGAAACACTATTTGAGAAATATAGTAGCCAATGGGCATGTATGATGACCTCTCGCTACCATGTTTGATTCTTGATGTGATCATTCTGACATATCACCTGTACTAGAGGGATATACAAGCCTCAGATAACCTTCATACTCCAATCAACAATGCGCACTGGATACACCTCAACGGTAGCATTGATATCTAACTCATCATCTTCAATATCAAATGTATTTTAAAGGTCAACATGGTACTAGAAATGTTGTGAAACATATAAGACATCATTCATGGCTCACTAAGATTGAGGTAATAGCAATCTATATGCTACCATCCTGACTCGCTCCAAAATCTAAAATAGTCCTACATAATAATGTGAAAACATACCTTGATTTTATAATTGCCTATGAACTATCAGGGGTGATACCCAAATAAAACAAGATCTCCAACAAAGAACTCTAATGTTCATAAATGGCATGTGGATGGGTTTTTCAAACTAGTACATCAGCAACAATATTAGATTTCCCAAGTATATAGTAATGCTCAACATCAATTCATTGTAGATATTACCCCAATATCCTCTATCTGAGGTTCAGGTAATGAAGAGAAAAGATATAATTGAGGATCTTCTGGTCAGTTTATACAATACATCACTCACCCAAAATATTGGGTCTCCAACATCATATGGCATGTACCACTGATGACAGGACATGGTCTTGTTATGGGTAGTTTCTCTCTTGAGGCCTCAAATATCATGGTCTCTATGAAATGACACTATCATCCTACATCAATTATTCTCCTTGGATGATTCATTATTCATTATATAAGATTATATAAAATCTTCATTTCTTTGACATAATCTAAATAGTTTCTATGATAAGCCTCCCTTTTAGCTCATAAAAGGATTTCTCTCTTGCTTCTAACCACATGAACATGACACCATTCTTTGTAAGATCGATCATATGTGAATCATGGTGTGATTAATTTTGTATGAATCACCTATAATATACATCCATCCCCAATAAACATTTTATAGAAAACATGTTATTGGGATGCTCCCATGAAACTACATCACTAATATCTTCTCGGTCAAAATATACACTGGATTACGATATAATGAGATAGAAGAATGGAATTTTTTTAATCTAGTATTGATACTTAGCATGATTAGAATAAATCTAATTCTCTCTCAATGTACATAGAATGATTTCAAGGTGCTTGGCATGGTCTCTATGAGTGTGAAAATACAACAAGATGTGATCCAAAAATACTAATGAAAAGGAATTGATATATGGATTGAAAACCCTAGTAATTAGATCTACGTAAATTAAGGGAATGTTTATAAGTAATTAAGTCATAAATAGATAATCAAATAATCCATACATGGTATGAAAATTTGGATGAGGTATGTCTGATGTACTAACTTGCACCTAATGATAACCCGATCTGAGGTTGACATTAGAGAATATCGAAGCTCTTAAGAGCTGGTTGAAGTGATCATTTATTCATATAACATGATACTAGTTCTTGACCATAATCTTGTTCAACCTTTTGTAAGCTATGCATAAATGTAATGTTCGATACTCCTTTTTTGAAAAAAACACGGGAAACTCGGAGAGGATGTACTAGGATATATAAATCCTTCAGAATCTAAATACTCTAGCTACTATTTGGCCTCATGAAAATATATATGTTCCATCTTATATTGAGTAATAGAAACCGAATATGCTCTTCGAACAAGCTTGATCATAAACTCTGACTTTCTTTGAGGAGGTATGGAAGAAAAATCATCAGGAATGACTTTCCAAAAATGACCCACTACCGAAGGGAAATCAACGTTACATAAACCTTAATCCTATATAAAGAAATTTCGAATGTAGCATGGCACCCCACCTATCCACTAATGCTCTTGTACCACTCTATTATCTTAGAAATATCACTCACCCTAATGTAGATATCTACTTCCCTATGGTAATATAAATGATACCTGGTGTCAAAAGAAGTCCAAAAAAGTATGATACTGAAACAACCAATCCATTTTGAGAATGAAATCGAATCCGTTCATCTCAAGAATGAATATTTTTCTTATGAAATGAAATCTTCCTACCTCAATGGGAGAGTCCCAACATTGTTTTATTCTATCTAACAACACTCATAAATATTTATCTTTGGTAATTACACCATAGAAATATTGTTACTCCAGTCTGAGAAATTTCACAATAGATAAAGAGATAAAAGTTATTGTATCACCTATATCAAATAATAATTATACTATGGTAGATTCCAAAATAATAAAAATTAATACTATAGATGGCCCCACAACCTAATCCTTGGGTATCAGCTATAGCACATGCAACTGTCCTGATCTATGTCCTTGTGTAACAGTTATAAGTTTGTGATCAAATATACTATCTTAGCACTAATGGTGACTAGGATTATAAATAGTTCAACCACGACATCCTCCTTTGAAATTCCTACCAGTGATATTCTAACTCCCCTCCTGACACGATGCAAAAGTACAGACTCTTATAGGTGGAGTAGGAACACATACGTTCTTACTCAAAGATAGTTGAATGGTCCTACCGAAAAGCTTATGTTTCACCATTCGATAGTAATCCTGAAACTATAGTGGGTCTATTTCACACTATGGAATAATATTCCCCCATTTTCTCCACTAATTACATACCATAAATCACTCTATATTGATACTCTAGTGGTCACTGACCTTACGAGAAACCTCAAGGGAACATTTCCTTTCACGAGGAAAATTATTGGCCTACCGTGTCACTGATACTTTATGGTTGGAACTATTTTCATCACTTAGCTATAAATTAGTTATAAGATCATGATTGAATATTATATACAAAGGGGAAAGAGAAATACATTTACATATATACAAACAGCTTACACAATCCCATCCTTAATGTTTCTAGCATAAGAATGGTCAATACTGGATAGAATTAGTGAAAAGTGCTACAACTCAATGAGACGTGATGAATAGTCCATAACTAACAGAGAACCAAACTCAAGATTCCAGAAATATCTAGCTCTATTATCTCCCATAATCTTTTGAATGAATTGATCATGGAAGTTAGTTTGGAGAAAACCGATAAAATTCTTAGATGCTGACAGGCCTGGGTGATCACATCCTAGCAGTTATTTTCCGAATCTCACAGAATGTAAGTTGAAAGTATGACGCTGTACTATGAAGGCGTATTTATATTTTAAATGATATAAGGGGTAGACTCTATCTATGACACACCAGCCTACATAACTTCATTCCATAAGAAATTAGGAATATTTTTCTACTGGAACATGCGAGTATGATCATCCATCTTAGGTGCAACTTGTGTAGCCCCATGAATGGACTGAATCAAATGTAGGAAAATATAATGATCTTGGGAATGAATTCTCGGATTAGATACAACATGCAGAGTCTCAAGTGGAACTCCTATTTTTAAGACTGGCGGCTCAGGGCCTATCATGTATGGATTATGTTCGTCACCACCATCATGGTGTATGAAATAGGGATTTCATTGGTGTATTGGTCTACAAAAAAAATCACACACCTCAAAACATACTTTAATAAAATAGGTTTCAAAAATAAATGGATATGAAAAAAATTAATACTCACTACCCTTTGCATACTACCCCCACTACCTATTTAGAAGAATATGCATTTCTCAGTTCTCAAGTATGAGTTTCGTTTCATTATATTTTTAATTACCTGGTTCACTCCTTTACCTTTCATAAACATAACAATGTGGGATAAAGATGTTCAACCATTTCATTATATATGTCAGGTTTCATTTTATAATGGATATCTATTCCCATTAAATCAGTTCCCATACACCTTATGAATGAGAATAACACAAATATATTTATAGAAAAATGAATAGACTCGATAAATTACTCATCCCAACCTACGAGGGACCATACACCACCTTAATTGGCACATGAAATCACTCAATAAGAACCAAGATTAATTCAATCATTATATAACTATCAACAAATCACTCAATAATCAAAGTATTGTCATGAATTGGAAAGCATATAAATGAACCTTTAAGACATGGTAATGTTAACAAAATGAATATTTTGGTTGGCTATAATTATGCATGCAACAATTCTCCTTGCCCTCAAATAATCCATCCAAGGATATAGAGGAATGTCAATTAGAATAATATTCAACAACACCAAAAAACATCTGCATCACACAATGATGAAATAATGTCAACTGTAATAGGAAAACCATATAAACATTCATATTTGGGTAACATGGTTTTTACCACAATCCTAGGTTTACGACGCCCAAGAATGATTTATTACCAAGTCTCATAAAATTACTAATATCCAATATATTGCCTCAAAATTGTAAAAAAAGAAGGAAATAAACTCAGATACCACTTTGTGATGTACCAGACCTAGATTTCGCTTAATAGGTTCCCCGAGATTGATGGAATACAAGGACCGAAGTGCATATCCCCAAACAGCAGAGGTTGTCGACTAATAGCAAGGGCCTAGGGTTTGTCTATGGTATGACTATTCTCTCATTATCAGAGTGTAGCATTGTGGATACATATAAATAAAGGTTAATATAGGAAAAAATATAAGAAAATAGAGAAAGGAGACTAATGTAATAAATAAATAATGATAACTATAACTGAATTAACAAGAATAACATATGATGATATTTTGTGTCACTAGAATACTGAAAAACATGGATACATGATTGTAGCCATAACATGTTCCACAAGATTATATTGGAAATAAAAGTGATATCCCAAGCACTTTGACCTTTGTCTTGGTTATATACAATCAAACTCCATCCTATATAGCAAACTATCAAGTGCTCGAAGTTGTATACTTCCCTTTATGAACCCATGCATTCATGTATTCTTCCCCATAACTCCCAATGAGTGTGTGGGATAAATCTCAATGGGCCACCACCAATAGTGTCTATAACAACCAACCCATGTAATGGAAATGTAATAGTCTGTATGCATGTAAGTATAAAGTAAAGTTATACATTGTATCTAAGTACCCATGTACCTTATTTAGCCCACATATGATGACTAAATATGTAACCAATTCATTAATTTATAACTACAAGATTACAAACGAGTTATATGATTTCCATAGTGAGGGTTCTGATATGCATCAAGGAAACCTGTAATGATATTTAATAATGTAGATCCAAGGTAATAATAATGGAAATGTTGACCTCCTGATTTACCACCCAAAAAATTTTGGTATCATATCTACGGGTAAGAGTGTAATCCATGGATCATAGACCATGGAATTCCACAATAGGATGCCTACTGAGTCCATGGATTTCATCCAAGGTAAAATGGGGAAACTCAATGACTCGGCCTGATGGGATTTAACTATTCCACCTAAATGTCACTGTTGGATCCAAGGAGTGTATATAAGGAATCCAATAATACAATTGAATGAATCCTATGGTTTCATTATGGGCATCCACGAATAGAAAATAATCCCTTATTTGTGGGTATCAACCTATTAAAGTCATATCGTTGAATCAGAATGGGGCTCCCGATTTCTCTAGGAATTTTTTAAGGAATCACAAGAAATATGAAGTCATTCCACACATATTTGATAATAATGTCATGAAATATTTCATAAGTTTCAAGCCACTACATTTCATTAGTGTGAAAATGATAATTGAGCATGCCACCATTTATTCGTGTCTGAATTATTCAATAAGACAATATGGATGAAGCCTTTACATTCATTTGTGTGACATGGAAAGGTAGCATGAACCAGTTAATTTAATCTAGATAATTTTATTTCAATAATAATTATTCACTCCTCTACTATCCATTAACAAGGAATGGGATACTATAAACATGGAACCTATTATTGTGTTATATTTCATATGGTCAATTCATATAATTAGTATGCTTACCAATTTCATTTAACAATAATCTATCAATTTGTTGCACTAATAATTGGAGATTCAAGTGGTGTGACCACATGGTATATGCCATTATGAAATTCACAATTTAATTCAATCAATTTAATAATGAAAATATTACCCTTACTATTTTCAAGCTAAGTCATGCCTGATTGACAAGTCTAATGGGTCAAAACACTAAAATACAATTTTTAGAAAAACATCCTAATTGGGATGGATTGAGTTATGGTTATAACTACTAAAATATAATCACTTATTTAGAAATATAATAATCATATAGTTTTAATTATTATAAATAGGTTATATAAATTCAATAAATGGCACCCGATGAAATCCATATTCCCCACACAAAAATTCCAAAATCAATAAACTAGATGGATGAGTTATAGGCAACACAACTTAGGATTGTAAGAATAAACTCTTCTAGTATCATAATCTATTATGTATTATATCATAGTTGATATGATAAACGTGTAAAAAAGTCATACACCATGATAACTATGTTGAGATCAAGAGATATGAATACCATCTCAAATAGAATCGAGTACTTACCATTGCTTATCCAATGTGATGAATGGAACATAAAATGGATCTTTGATAAAGGATATATATTTATCACTATATTAGGGATTAAAACACTCTAAAATGAGATAAATTAAGGATAATACCACTAAAAATATTATTGGGGAAGAAGGCGTGTCTTAATTAGATCATTAAAAGTAATGTGGTAAAATTAAACCATATTTAGCTTGTCCATGATTTCTCTGTACAATTTGAAAAAATGTGCACCCAACATGAATGAGATCATATAGATATATATAGAAATTCATGGTTAGGCCACACAGTTAGGAAAACTATGCACCAATCCGGAAAGATTGCTCTACCATAAAATGCATACCATCAACACAATTAGATTTAAGTATCTGCCCAACACGTAAGATTTTATCTAACAATGAGATATGTAAATCCTTCCCAAAAAATATAGGTTACTAGATTCTAAAAATACTAATACACCCTTGGTACCTTCACTAACACAGTAAGAATCCTTATTAGATCAAAAACATAATTATAAACCAATTTAAAGGGTCCATACATGAGTAAAAAGGATGAGTTCTTACACTTTTAATTTGAAATTTAACAAAAAAATATTCCAATATTACCTCTCCTTGATCTATATTAATATTTTTCAAGGCATTTAAATAAATATATCCCATAATGTTTATTTCAAATAATACATTCAAAAATTGATTGAATTACACAATGTGAGAATTATTCTCTCTATTATATTATATTCTCTCTTTCGCCTCACTCACCCTCCTCAAAACCAATTCCATTATAATAATATATTAACATACATATAATCAATACTCAATTTTTTATATTGATCAATGAATTTTTATCTATCTCCCTCACATCAAGTGGGATCTTCACATTTCATCATGTTATATACTAACTACCACCTCTATGAATATAATATTTTATTTTTTCAAAACATAACATAGATAGTTCTAAAAATTTATTGAATGAATAAAATGTATATTTATGATTAGAATATAATTATAACAAGATAAATAATGAATTATATTTATATCTAATATACAATAAATAAACCACCTTTGGATTGGTAAAATTTACCCAAACAATATCATCACTAATTTCATATTTAGAAATCATTACTAAAATACCAGTACAATGGAATTAAAATAATTTATATATTCCTTTAAATTAAATTATATAGTACTCTTTAATGTGGTATAAATGAATGAGCATTCACATTTTCATTACATAGAGTGTGTAAACCAATAAAAACACTAACATCAAATGATATTAATAAATAATTACACAAAAGTATATGTAAAAGGATTTATTATTATTAAATTGAAAAAATTTAATATTTTTTTATATGGTTCTTGAATGATTATATAATATTATTATTATATAAAAGAATCTTACTAAATAATAATCCAATCTAATGAGTTTTTATTACTCCTTATATATTTATTGTGTTATAACCATTATTCTTAATCATCGTTTCACCATGTTAATTGAAGTGTATAATAAAGTTTTTCTATATTTTTGTAACTATTTATTTTATGAGAATTTAATATTGCTTTCACAATATTTTTTAAATATCCTTACATCATAAATTGAAATTTCAGTAATTTTTTCATCATATAAATAATCTATCATTGAGAAATATTATATAGACACTTCTTATTTTATTATATGTATAATTAATAATATTCTCAATATAATCTAGATCAAAAATTTAATAAAATTCATGTGTTTTGGAAGTTATTTTCATGTTCCATCCATTAACTTGTTTTTGATACAGAAGTTACCAAGTATATAATTATTTTTTAATTCAATTTAGTTTTTTTGAGTTATAAGGATTCTCCATGATCTATATAATTCAATTTTTCATATATTAACTATTTTTAATGTTAATATAATTCTAATTATAACCCATATGTGATAAATTTCATTTTAATTCAATATTTATTATTTTATTAATTTCATTCTCAAGAAAATATAACATTATGAAGAATTATTCTCATCCATATTTAGAACTATATTCCTCCATGTACATATTCGTTATTTCCAAAATTATTTTCCAGTATTAATAAATATTAAAAATATGTATTTTCACTTTCAGACATAATATTTATACATAATTTTTTAAATAATAATAATTATTAATTTTTATATTTTGGTTTATAATTATTGTATTTTTAGTTTCAAAATAATATTTCATTCATTTTATTACCATTTAAAATATAATTAAGAATATTTTAGTTAAAAACTATTTCATTTTAAATATTAATTTTATTATATATAATAAAAAAATAGAAAATATTATATCATGCAAAATTTATAAAAAAAACTTTTTTATGTGATTTATAAATTTTAATTTTATGATAATAACATGGAATGTTTTTTGGAAATCTGATTTCAAAATTCTATTTCAATTTTCATCTTTTTCTTCAGTAGAAAATTTCCATATGTCATAATGTTTTAAAAATGACCCTCCATACGCCATTATGAAATACTGAATTTTTGTGATTGAACATGTTTCATTTACCAACATAATTGTTAATGTTAGTTTATGTGATAACATTTTTAGAAGTTATGCAACAAATTTTTTTCCATGTGATATTAAAGGATGAATTATTGAATTCATGTAGAACACACACATATAAATATAAATATAATTATAATTATTATATATTTTTTTGGGACATATGGAATCATAAAATGAATTCTTGATTTTTTACATATCATGAGAAAATTAATCATATAATTTCCATGTTTTTTTCATATATTAAATTGTGGGAATGATTAGGCTTTCCAATAACATAATGGATGGGGAACATTGTGTTTTCGGAAAATATAATGATTTTATATGTTTATATTTGTGTCATAGTCATGTATTAAGCTAAATTTATATTCTATGCAAAAAATTTATTTTTATATTAGGCAGAATGTCCCATGATTATTATCTAATGATTTATCACTCTTATTTAGTTGTACAATTTCATCATTTGAGGTTAAATTTTCTTCTATAATAATATTTATGAAAATATTATTGTTCCATATTATTTTATATAATATATTTAATAAATTATTATTTTTCATCATTTTATTAAACTCTATCACATTATAAATTATTTGTATGATTATCCATTATAGATCATTTGAGCTCACATTTATTCTGTTTCCCATTTTTGTTGGAAATTATTTTTAAGACTTTGTGCACAAAGGGGTATTACATTTATATATTCTTAGAGATGGAAAAGAAATCATATGAATTTTTTTGTACCTAATATTAAATTAAAATAATTATTTTCTAGGGATTATTGTTGTATTAACAGTGTGTAACATTATTATAAAAATTCATCTCATTTGGTTTCAATGATTGTATGTAATTAATTTTTTGACTTCATCAGAACCAAGATTATAAGTCTATGAAATATCATTATATATAAAAATTTTATATAATATTTCACCCCATATATATTAATAATATCATGAAATACAATTTTAATTATGTTAATAATATCTTAGTGTAATATGGTATAAATTAATTTGCACGTCTATAAATATTACTATTGGTATTTAGACACCTATATGAATAATGTATTATTCATTTTTAAAGAAAATAATGAGTATAATGTGAATATAATTCATGGGGTATCAGGTCACAAATCAAATTCCACAATAGGATATTATATAATAATTTTCATCAAATTCACTTGAACCCTTCTTTTTTATTAAATGAAAGAGTAAATTCTACAATCCGGATTCTTTTAAACCCCATTCCAATAGTGGACTGTCTATGGATATAAACCCTTTAAACAATTTTTTATTCATCCATATATAATCACATTCCTCAAAATATTATACAAATTTTATCCGAATCAGACATATATTTATTTTTTATATTAATCATATTGGAATGTCTATCACGTCCAAATCCTTGAATGCCCTCTATCATCCTTACTGAACAATCTAGCTTTAGCAGATCAACATAATTTTCTATGGAAGGGATCTAAAAATTAATGTTTACTATTTAAATAACATAAATAATTATATTAAAATTGAACCCTTTTATAGATCATATTACTGCTGAAAATTTATGCAAAATTGAATCCATAAAATAAGTGACATATCACAATCTTTGGATTATAAATCAATAATATGACATAGATTATTTTTTCTATAATTATTGAACTAGGATGTTTAATTTTTAGATGTTCATGAAAAAAAAACCAATGGTGTGATTATGATTTCATGGTGTTTTTTTACAAAAACATCAGGTGATTCACTTCATTAATTGATGGATGTGGATAAAAATTTTTCATTCCATTTGTTTATATTTTAAACACCATTACTATTTTGTTGTTATCAGAAGAGAACACCTTGAAATTGTCATTCGTTGTACACACCATCACATCAAAACATTTATTATGAACATATAATCTAAAAATATAGAAATGTGAAAAATATCTATAACTATTTTCTCAAAAAATAATTAATGAATTGTTATTTTAATGGAAATGATATGACTATGGTATTATCCCAATAAGGACCATTTATTTTCCCTATTTGAAATAAATTGTTATAAACATTTATTTATTAAACTATATTATTCAATATATATGTACCAAAAATTATAACTATATATATATATATATTAATGTGTAATTCCTCATATATATATATATATATATTAAAAATTTGTTAAATTATGTTTCTAAACAAATCATGATAATATTAATAAAGTGCAGAGTGAGTTTCTTTTCATATTTTATGAAATGGTGATTATATTTAATTATATCATAGGTGTGTGTGTTGTCTAAAAATAGAATTAATTTACATTTTTTGGGATAGATAATAAACAATTATGTAAAAAATTCTATATGTTCTACTGGGAAATCTTTGACAACCCTGCTCTTTATTACACACATAGACCTGATTTATTACATCAATTATTCACTTGATACAACATTGGTGATAGATAGGTCTGGTGTCTTTGGGGCTTATGATCATTACATAAAACCATAAAAAAAATACAACATCTTTATTGAAAACCCCATCTACATGACCACTACATTCCCTCTTACTTAGCAATGCATGGGTTAACCTGAGGACATGCATAAGAAAAGGGTGAGCTATAAAGCCTAGTAAGGGAATAAACATGGAATAATATGAGGAATAAAATACATGTTAGACAATAACCATATCAATAGAGAACATCAGAAACATGAACATAAAGGCTTGATAATGCATGATAATCATAACATGGAAATGTGGCAACAACACTTAACATGGAATTAGCATGAGCCAAGGCTTATTGAACATGAAGCATGAGTAAACCTTTGTTGCACAAGAAGAATGAGTAATTACTCATTGAAAATGTATTATAATGAGTTCAAACTCATATTACATGATGTATATTGATTCTATAATTTACCCAATGCATTGGAGCGCTATCAGGGTGCACCCTCCTAAACATGCCATTTCATGCATAAGTGTGCCACATGGATCATATAACCGAATCAATCAACATCATAAGTTGTTCCACGATTAAGTAATGTGGTATAAATACACTAAAGTACCATTATATATGTATATGTTCATAAAGGTGATTTCACTTGATAGATATATGGGGTATGGTATTCACAACACAATGATCTTGGCTTGGAAGAATAAGGTGAAATTTCGACAGCATAACATCGTGGCACAAGGATTCATGAAATGGATGATGGGGGAGAAATGGGTGTCTCATAATATTTAAATTAAACTGACAGTAAGGGGGTTATATAGAAACATGCCCCAATAAACGTAATGGAATTTTGAGGCATAATACAAAATAATTACTCGGATGTAAAAGAGGAGAGAGAAATCCCCCAAATAATTTTGATGCGGTAACGTGTGTAATTGGGAGGAATTAATGAGATATAAAAATGTCTCCTATCATCCAAATATAACTAGGAAATTATGGGGGAGGTTTTAAATCATACCCCCAACATTTTTAAATGAAAAAGCAGATAACAACTTAATGAAAATTGGATAAAAATGAGAAAGGAAGAAATACCTTACTAGGAAGTGTGATATGAAAGGCTTGGTAGAGACTTAAGAGATGCTTATTGGTATATTGGGGAACCATTGGAGGATTATTGATATAGGTGTTAAGTGGTTTTTCAAACCCCAAAGGATTTGATGGAAAATGAATTGGGTGCTTGGGTGGATTTATATAGGAAAGTAGAGGGAATTTTTTAATATTTAGGTTTGGGACACCTCATAATAAACTAATCAACATCACAAACAAGACCATGGTTTTTGACCATGTTTATCACCAATGGGAAGTGAAAAAATATATTTTATAAGTACAATTTCCTATATTTTTAAAATAATAGGGTTTCTTATGTGGAGGTGAGCCACACTCTCAAGGAAAACAATTTAAAAATAAAAAATGTTTTATAAACCATGAAGGGTCCAATAATACTTCGTAAAATCAATCAAACAAACCCAAAATTAGAATATTTTATTTTTAAAACATATATTGGCCAAAAGAAATGTTTATCGTATTTTATAACATCACTATTGGGTCATTATGTTGTCATAAAACACATTATATATTTAAATGAAATTTAATTTTTACCAAAAAAATCAAATGTCTTAGAAAATTATGAAAAATTAACCATTGGATAATTTTGACATCCTGATTCAAAAAATAATATACATTTTTATCTAAATAATTTTCTAAATATGTGAATTTTTACTTTTAAAATAAAAACATACATTTATTGAAAATTCATGGGTATTGACAAAAACTACATTTAAACCTTAATAAAAATTACTACTGTAATCATACAATTATATGATAATTTATATTTAATAATAAGTAATTTAATAATAATAATAATAATAATTTATTTAAATATTATTTAATTCCAAAATCCATTAATTCATCAAAATATATTCCATAGTTGAATATCAACGACAAATACTATTTGTTCTTTAAAAACTATTTACAAGGTAACAATAATAAAATGAATGTATATTCATTATTATATAAAAAATAATGAACATAATCATAGTGCTAATGTATTTTTACATAACCACTTATAACACCCGCATAAGACCAATGTGTAAGGTGTGCGATGGTGATAGACTCTTGGGGTGGCTTAAAGAACATTGCTCGGGTGGTAATCTCTATTAACTTCCACATCTCCCGTAGTCAGTTCTGCTCAATGATAACGTGTTCAAACTCAGCATTGACTTAGTCAGGATTGAAGCCCAATGACGCCACCTCCTTTCTGACCTCCAAAAAATGGAGTTTGTATGGGGAATGACTACTGGATGATTTTATCGCTTCCTTTGTCTGTGTAAATTAGATTTGATAAATACATATATTTATACTAATCATGTAATCATTGTTCAACAACTATATTATAAATGGTGAGAATTAATTACAATATTTTAAAATCCATAAACTTAAAACTAATAATGTTCAAATTTTATATATCCATATTAAATAATAATACATTTAATTAGAAAAAGTTGAATTTTCATTAAGGAATGTTTGTGCCGTTACAATCTTCCACCCTTAAAACAATTCTGTCCTCGAAATTTGATTACATACAAAGAGATCACTAAAATTTAAACGTGACATCATGGTTGTATACCCACCACCATTAAGGAATCCCTAGCCCTAATAATCACTTCAATCACGGTGAGCGAGGGTCATACTAGTGAAACAATACCGTAATGCACTTTCAATGTCTTACCCTTCCTTATTCCAGGCACATACAATGAAACTTGGATTGTACTGTTGGAAAATATGATGCACATCTAAAAAATAATTGTTTCTAACATAAAGTTTCAAAACATCACAATGTACCAGGTTTTTATAAAATAGTTTGACATAGACATCATTAAAATTTTCAAAATATAGTTTTTCTAATATAAATCATTTGTTTACAAAAAAGACCAGAAGCCAAAACTGTATACATGTAGGATTCATAGAGGTCTACCTCTACGAAAGCTATCCTAAAATCCAATAGTGCATCATACTCCATGAACTGGGTCAAGTATATGAAAATACGCTGATAGAACCACCCTTGCCGAGAAAGGTGAGAGAGTTGGGGGCTTAAGATTTGATCACATGTGATCCATGATCCTTGATGATTATGCGGAACAGAAGATGTGTTTGATATGTCATAGAGAGTCTTGTAAGAATGTTGGAAATTTTAATAGGATTTGATATTATATGAACTTTACATTGTAATAATTATTGCTAGTAAATCCTCTTGAAGGGATAAGAGAGTTTTATGAAGTTCTTACCCTTCCATCTCGAAACTATACTTTATCCTACTGACAAAACATAACAAATTTTGAGTTTCCCTCTAGACATGATAAAATTTTTATATTAATATAATTTAAGTCTAACAATTTATTATTCCTTAATGAAAGGAAGGTTAGGGTGACACATAAAGGATAATCCACGGACAAAACAGATGACTTATAAATTAATTTTAATTCCTTAACATATGAATTTCTAGGCATCAATATTGGATTTCCAACATATATTATTAGGGGAGTTTTTTAAATTAACTTAATAATGGTTCACACAAATCTCGTGAATTTACCCATGCATATCCCCCAAGTGTTTTGTATCCAAGAGTGCAGCAAGGCCCGTTGTCGGGCACCTTTTCCCATTCAAGAATATCTCAAAGAGGTGTTTTCGGGTTTTAAGCCTAGGATACATTGGTGCCAGATCCGCCCTTACCTGCTCGTATCCATACAGGGATCTATTTCCTTAATTAACAACATACTCAATACTCACCAAAACATAGGGATGTTTTTATTATACTTAGTCTTATCCATAAGGCTTCACCGTGGTTGTCTAATCCAAATCAAAAAAAAACTAATCATATCCTCAGATACCAACTATGACAACCCTATTATTTATTGCACATTTAGACATGATTAATTATATAAAATATTCACTTGATACAACATGGAATATTGAGAGGTATCATTTATTTGGGGCTTAGGATCATTACATAACAATATAAAACATGAAATTCAAAATCTTTATTGAAAACTTTTTTTACAAGGCCACTACATTCCCTCGTACTTTACATTGCATGTGATAACCTGAGGAAATGCATAAGAAAATGGTGAGCTATAAAGCCCGGTAAGGGAATAAACATGAAATAACATGAGGAATACAATAAATTTTAGAAAATAGGAATATAAATAGAGTATGTGAGATACATGAACCTAAATTATTGATAAAGCATGATAATCATACAATGGAAATGTGGAAACAACAATTAAAATGGAATTAGCATGATCCAAGGCTCATTGCACAAATAGCATGAGTAAACCCTTATTGAACATGAATAATTAGTAAAAAAACATTTCACATGAATTATCATGAGTCAAAACTCATTACACATGACGTATCATGATATTATATGATACCCAATGCATTGGGTACTATTAGAGAACCCCTTCTTAAACATTTCATTTCATGCCTAAGTGTGCCACATGGATCATATAACATGGAATAAATCAACATCATAAGTAATTACATGATAATGTAATGTGGAATAAATACATGAAAGTACCTTTTAATATGTATATGTGCATACAGTTGAATACCCTATATAGAGACATGGGTATGGTATTAACTACACAATGATCTTGGCTTGGAAAAACGTGGTACAATTTCGGCCGCATAACAACGTGACATAAGGATTCATGAAAACGTTTGATGAGAGATAAATTGTTGTATCACCAAATTTACATGAAATTTACAGTAATTTGGTCATATAAATAAATGTACCAACAAATGTAATGGAATTTAGATGCATAATACCAAATAATGTTTTGGATGTAAAAGAGCAGAGAGAAATCCCTCACAGAATATCGACATGGTAACAGGTGTACATGAGAGAAATTAATGACAGAGAAAGGGGTATCCCATCATCCAAACCTAAATAGGGCAGTATGAGGGAGGTGAGAAATCATACCCCATCATTTTTAATTGAAAAAAAAATGACATACCAACTTATAGAAAATTGGACAAAATGAGAAAGGAAGAAATCATTTACTTGGAAGTGTGGTCCCAAAGTCTTGAGAGAGGATTGATAGAGGCTTCTTGGGAGCATGGTTCACCTTTGGAGAATTATATATAGAGGATCGTAGGGGTCGGTCGAAATTTAAAGGCATTGAGTGAAGAGGAAGTGGGAGTTTGGATGAGTTTATATAGGAAAGGAGAGGGATTTCTTTATTATTTAGGTTATGGAAACCTCACATTAAACTAATAAAAACCACAAAACATCACATTGATTTTTCAAAAGGGGAGTGGAAATAAATATTTTATATGTCTAATGCCCAAAATTCTTAAAATAATAGGCCTGCTTATATGGATTTGAGTCACACTCTCAAGGAATATAGTTAAAAAAGACAAAATGTTTTATAAGCCTTGAAGGGTCCACTAAAGCATTGTAAAATTAATCATGAAAACCAATAATCACATTTTTTATTTGTAAAACACATATTGGTCGAACATAATTTTTATATTATTTTATTAAATCACTATTTTGTCATCATGATGTCAAAAAACACATTATATATTTAAATGGTATTTAATTCTTTCCTAAAAATTCAATTGTCTTAGAAAATTATGAAAAATTCACCGTTGGATAATTTATTTTTCCTGATTCCAAAAATAATATTTATTTTATCTAAATAATTTTCTTAATATGTGAATTTTTACATTTAAAATAAAAACTGACATTTATCAAAAATTCAGGGGTTTTGACAAAAACTGCCATAAAACCTTAATAAAAATGAAAATTGCATTCACAAAATTATATGATCATTTATATTTAATAAAAATTAATTTAATAATAATAATAATAATTTATTAAAATATTAATTAATTCAAAAATCCATTAATTCAACAAAATAGATTTCTTAGTTGAATATCAACGACAAATACTATATGTGCTTTAAAAACTATTTACAGGGTAACAATAATAAAATGAATGTATTTTCATTATTATATAAAAAATAATGAACATAATAATAGTGCTAAGGTCTTGTTAAATAACACATTATAACACATGCATAAGACCAAAGTATAAGGTGTGCGATGGTGATAGACTCTTTGGGTGGCTCGGATTACATTTCTCATGTGGTAATCTATATTAAACTTCCACTTCTCCCATAGTCAGTTCTTCTCAAGCTTAACTTGTTCAAGATTATTTTTAGAATGGACAAGAGAGAAGCCCAATGACACCACCTCCTTTACAAGCTCCGACAAATGGGCTTTGTATAGGGAAAGTCTACTAGATTAGGTCATCACTTCCTTTGATTGATTAAATTGGATTTGTTAACGCCCTATATTTATACTAATCATGCAATCACATTTCTACAGATATATTATCAACGGTCACAATTCATAGTGGTATATTAAAATACATAAAAATAAAACCAAATAAGTTCACATTTTATATATCCATTTTACATAATAAGACATTTAATTGGATAAAGAATAATTTTCATAAATTAAAGTTTGGGTCGTTACAACAACTAAATGAAGAGTTGATTTTTATAAAAAAGTAAATAGTTATTCCTTATAGGAAATTTCTTTTAATTTTTAGTGGATTTTTTTGCGCATATTTTATTTTATGGGACTATAATATTAAAAAATAAAATAAATTCCTATGTGTAATTTCATTGTCGATTCAATTAAATTCATATACATATGTTTTGGGAAACAAAAAAAATTTTAAAAATGAAATCGTATAATACACTATTGAGTGGTGAGATTTCAATAGTTTCTATGAATAACAAGAGTTTATTGACAACATTATACTTATTTAAATAAAGTATGATATTATTTTTCATTGTAAATGTTTGAAATCGTAGATAATATTTTTTTAAATTATGTTATTAATATAATGTAATTAATTATATATATTGATATTATAAAGGTTCCATGATATTTATACCATCAATATTTTTTCTCATTTATCTATGTTATGGATTTATATTTTAATTTAGTTATTTCATTTCATTAAATTTAAGGGTGACATATGATGTTATTAGGAGAAAAAGTGAGGTAATGACTTAATTATATTAAAAAATAAATGCATAATTTTAAACATAATAATTTTGTGGTGAATTATAATGTTTATACATAAGTTTGAAGGTTAATATTTTGATATGGAATATAAATAGGTAAGTAAGGACCTCGAATGATTACGTTGTATAATTTTAAAATGGTGGATGAAAATATAGTGGTTATGCATGATATTATACAAGGTATTTATGTTGGAAAATAATAGATGTATCTTTACAAACACACATTTATGGGTTTCATTTGATATTCATATGATCATATACAAAAATCCGGACTATAAGGGAAAATCATATTCAATATTTCTTCATTTTTTAGTAATGTTATAAAAACAATGCATTATTAATGTCCTTATTATGACTTTAAATTTTATTTTAGTAAATTCAGTAAAATATGATAATGTTATTTAATAGTACATGTGCATTAGAACATCAATTCATTTTATTTTATATTTTCCTCTATCACATCCTTTATTGGGTGGAATAGGTAATATTTTTCAAAAAAAAAACCGATACATGTTTATCACATCCCAAAAATTTGTTATTTTCTATTTCAAAGCCTTAGTATTTATTATATAAATTTAATTAAATATTATTAAATAGAATTAATAATGTTATTTTTTTGAATGAATTTTATTGATAATGATGTATTCAATTAAATATTATAAGGAATTTAATTATCTTATTCTCACTAGAGAAGCTCACGGTGTGTTTTTGTTATGATATAATTTTAATTTATATAGGATGAAACTAGAAAATTTAACACGATCCAATAAAAAATAGGGAATGATGTTTTATTATGGTGGTATGGCTTAAATGAAACATAAAATATTATATTCTAATATTGAGTAAACTAATAAACACATTTATTTGGAGTCACATATTAATAACATAAATAATGTATGAAACTCATCTATGATAAGTGAGGTCTCTCAATATAATCATAAAAAGAATGTATATAAATAATTTTAACCATAAATTGTATATGATAAATAATCTCATGCATGATAATATGTCTTATAGGATATAACCATGTAAGAGGGTATGTTATAAAATTCAACCATATGGAAGAAAGAAGTTAGCATATATAATGCAAGGGAAAAATTGTAGAAATCATTTTGAAGACTTCACACCAAATATCGAAGGAAAATAATTTAATTTATATTATGATTATTTGAGAATATTCTCTTGATATTGTATTTGAATTAACAAGAGGAAAATAAGTGTTAAAAAATAGTAGTTATTTGTAAGAATACACAATTGTGTGATATATTCAATATTATAGATATCAATATAAAATTCCATCAATAGATTTTTGTTTGTAATGTGATAATGAATATTTGACCCCAAATGGAATCCACTTCATAATAAAAGAAAAATTAATGTCTTAACTTATTAAATATCCTTAAAAATGAATAAATTAATGATAATAAGACTTAAAAATATAGGGCCAAGCATCACACTATGAGTACCTCATTAAGAAAATTAATTATTATAATGTTGTTAAATCTATTACTATTTCATTTAGTATTATTGATATTATATTAATTTCATTGGGATGTATTATATGATTTAAATATTAGACATTATAAAATTGTTACATCATTGCATAATAATTACACATATAATAATTGAAAAACTAATGGTGTGAAATTATAGTTGAAGGGGTTATATTGACATCATCCAAGACCATATTGATATCCATGTATGAATTAAAATAGGGTAACAAATTATTAATGAATATACTCTTCCAATATATTTCACATTTCCTAATTATAAATACTCAAAATATAGAGGACTATTCTGATATTAGTACACAGTGAGGGAATAACACTTAAACCCTTAATGTGGCCCACATTAATGATTTCATTTTTGGATAACCAATAATTGTTTAAAATTTTAGAAAATTATTTTGTATAATTTCATGAAAGTAATATGAATAAATCCATTGAATTTAAAAAATTAAAATCTCTTTCAAAATTTATCATATGTTTTTTTAAATTCCGCTTATGAAGTCATCTTTTTTTGTTAAAATATAATTTACTCATCCTCGGATAGTTTCTCTATATTGTTTCTATATATTGTTTTCTCCAATTTGTTAGTTAAGTATTATAATTATAGGAAAATGAAATTGGATGTACATCATTAACCACTATTCCTTTTGAGAATTGTGTATGGTTCATTGACAAAATTTATCATGGAAGAAACACTAATATATGTAAGTGTTCATTGAGATATTATCATGATATGTGTAGTGAATTGACTATGTAAAGGACTATGCTTCGGTGTTATTATTTAATTATTAATGATCATAGAGTGATATTATTTTTTAATTTAAGTCTTTATAATGTTTTCCAATTATTTCATAAAAATATATTAGAAATTTATAATGTGCCTAAGAAGACATTATATTTTTAAAATGATTATAACATGATGCATACAAAATATAAAAGTAATTATAAAAAAAATTTAAAATAATTTATATATTATGTCAGTAATATATCAAACATATATTGATGGAACAATATAATTAATATTTATTGAATAATCCCTCATTAGCTATTTTTCATGTTAAATACATATTTTTATTTATATAAAATATATAATAATTATTAATAATTATTGAAATAATTAATTAATTAATGTATAAGATCAATACTGTGAAACTGAAAAGTTAATATCACCATGTTAAAAAGGGATTACATAACATTTAACAAAGATCTAAATAATTTTTTTTTGAGATTTAATTTAATAGATTGAAATCCCCATTGAATACTTATCAGGGAGTGATATAATCCTTTCTGGATATATTTTCCCCAATATTTTAGGATTCAATTATAATAATATTGATGGAAATTATCATGATATGTTTTTTGAGTGATAAAAAATAAATCCAAGAAAATATATTTTTTGAGTAATGAGATAAATATTGTGGTAAAATTACCTCATTGATTAATTTTTTTCATTAACTAGTATAAAAGTAAAATTTATTACTTACCTCAAGAAAAAGGTGGAATGAATTATCGTCACATGCCTAATGAATTACTAATATTATTTCAATTGTCGTTATTTAAATATATTTGACCCAGTAAAATGTATCTCTAAAAGAGATTTATCTAAACTATATCACTATTTCTTTATTGTAATTAATCACCCTATATTATATGGTGTGAGAACGAGAGGTCTCCAGTTAACTTTGATAATGATAAATTCGAATAAATATTTTAGTAGTTATTTTCTATTAAGATAGTAGTAGGTTTTTTTAACATTATATACTGAATAATATTGCTTACAAGAAAAAAATATTACATCATTAAAAAATATTTAATGAATGTAAATTTTCATTTTTGATACATAGTAGAATAATGTCTTTGTATCTAATATATTGATGTTTTAAAATAAGGTAAAATTGTATAATGTTTCATAGCATAATAATTATCATCCATCACTTATGAATACTTAATAATATAATTTAATTTTTTATGAAACTAATTAAGTGGAGAGACTCTATAATCCCAGATAAAATGATTATTCTATATTATAGGTTATAAAAAAACATACTCATTATAAATTTTTATATGTAAATGTATCACCATGTCAATATAATTAAATTCTATATAGCATTTCATCTATATAATTCTGTATAAGAGATAAACTCTACAGTTTTGACATAATATATGTCTCATTCATTATAGATCTCAAGTAAAAATCAACTTTTATTCCAAAAATGTGATTTATTAAATCCTAACAAACTTAATTGATATTTGTTATCATTTATCTAATTTATGATACTAATTGTAGTTTTAAATTTTTAAAATGATTTATATTAAATTTCAACATTATATTAGGAACTTGGGGAACATATAAGATGGTGATAATTTGTGTCTATGAATATTTCCTTTTGACCACATGAATTTTTTTTCAATATTATGAAATTCAGTATGAATTGATAATTTTAAATTGAAATTATTTAATATCATGATATATAAAAAATAGACATATGAAATTATTCAAATAAGGTAAAAATGAGTCATTTAAATTTCAAATTCATAATAAGAAGAAAAAATAATCTAGATAATGGAATATAGACATGTTTTTTAGAAATGGACATTCATGGACTCATTACATGAGAAAACATTATAAGACCAACTACAATTATAATATAAGAGCCTCCTATTAAATACTTAACAAATTTAATGGAACATAAATCAACATTTAAAGGTTATTAAAGAAATAAAAAACATTAAAATGCTATATAATACATCAAATGATCTCTCAATGTAATTTTTCATATATGTTGTCTTTCAATGAATGAAGATTCCTCTAAGGATATTGAGTAACCTTTTTATATAAATTACTGTAGGGATGTGTGACATATTCATTCCATTATATCAATGTAAGGGAACTCATTATAATTCTAATTATTTTTTCATTTTATATAGTTCCCTATTTTTTCTCACTAGATATGTTTACTAGTTGTTTTCCCATCATATATTAATTATGTTTCACTTTTTCAATAATATATTAATTTGGATATAAATTGGATCCAATAATGTTATAGTTGATAATAATTTATTTTTTTAATACTAATACACTATTGGATTTAAAAATTTAATATATATATATATATATGATTTTTTTTTAAAAAAATGTAAATTTTAATAATTTATTTCTCATTTTATATTTTATTTAATTTGATGTGATAATTCCTGACAATTAATTTTAAATTCAAAGGCATTTTTAGTAAATATAACATTATTTAAATGTTTTTATTATATTTAACAAATGGTCAAATTCAACTTCTTCACTCTAAGTGTCCTTCATAAATGTGCGTTGAAGAAAATCTATTAGTGGATAACTTCCATTATGGAATAAAAATGTATTATATATCATGTAGTTAAGGGAATATAATTTTTTGATTATTTGATAAGGATTTTACAACACATGTGTTCATATTAGGTGTTCAAATTTTACAGACTATTCAATGTGTGTGAGAATTAAACAATAATTTATTAAATAAAAACTCGATTTTTAAATACTTTTTATTTATTCACATTACAAAAAATTTATTTGTGAATTATGTGAGTCATTTTTTGAAAATTTAAAAATGATATTTCTAAAATTCATGGGATTTATAAATATGGGGTTTTCTCTTATAAACTTCATGAAATCTCATATTTCCTATATTTTATTCAATGAGATACATTATAATATATATATTATTATTTTTTAGTTAATTTAATATAGATAAATAAGATAATAATATTATGTTTTTTTAACTCTTTAATATTATATGAAATATAAATTTAATTCAAGAATTTAATTAATTTAAATATTATTTGTTGAGAATAATTATGAAAAATAAACTAAATTATTGTTAATATCAATATATAATGTTCATATGATATAAAAATAATGTTAATTATGAAATAAAATATAAATTCATTTATTGTAAATTTTAGATTTATTATTTTTTCAATATGAAAAATATTCAATAATACATTGACTTAAAAATATATGTTTCATGGTTAACCTACAATAACTGATCAGTCTTTCATGATTTGAAAAAGGTAACAATTGTCTATGTGTTACTATTCAATGGAAATTATCAACCAAACCTGAAAATATTAAAACCAAGATGGATGGTTTTGGGTATATTCAAGAAATAAATATTGAATATTTTTAATAATAAACAAATCAATTGGTTATATTTTATATAAAAAATTAATTTTGAAACCTAAAAATTGTGTGATTAACATATTATATTAATAGGGTTAATAAAAAAATACATCTTCAAACTATAAATTTATCGTAGATCAAGTTTTGATTATAGTGGAATCTTATTCAATAGAACACCATATTTAATAATAAAATTCATGATACTAATAATTAAAGCTATTTTTATTCTTGTTATTATCTTTAAAAAAGAAATTAATTTATCCAATATATTAGTTTCTGAGGGTGATATATTTTATACTGATTATTTATTTAAATTTTTATATAATAAATGAAATTTTCCAAAATAATAATAGAAACAATAATATATAGTATAACTCACACAATATTTACAAAATTTATATATCACATAAGATTGATAATATGATTCTATTATGTTTCTTATTTGTGTATATAGGGTATGTTGTCTTAAAATATCTACCTTTATTATCATCATCGAAAAAAATAAAGAATGAAATTAAAGAAAAAAATTGATATCAAATGGGATATCTGATCATTAGGGATAGGATAAATGATCATAAGGTGGTTGAATCATTTTTATTATATATTTTATAAATCCTAACGAATATATTTTATTTTACACATGTTACCCAATAACTAACAATGGCAGTTAAAAGAAAAGGATCCAAAAAAGTTTTTCAAAGAGGTTTTCCTCTACGATTGATGAATATGACCCCAATATGTGGTGGTTTTTATTATAAGGAGTGAAAATTGTAATATTATTTTATTGGAAACAATAAATCTAGGTTATAAACATCAACTTTTGAAAATATGAAAACCATCCAAATTATGGGGACAATAAAGAAAAATCAACAAAGGAAACACAAAATTAATGTAAAGATCTGCAGTGAAATTATGTTTCGTGAAGGGAAATCACATTTCAAAATATTAAACATCATTTACTATAACACCAAATTATTATAGTCACACACTCATAATTTTTCAATACATTGGGTTTTCTTTTAGAATGAAATATCTAATTCACTATCCAATTTCATATATTTATTCTTCTTAAATCTATATCCCATTTGGACTTGACATATTTTTCATTATTTATTATTGAAAACATCTTAATTTTTTTCATCATGATATCATGTTTCATAAAGGCCAAAAATATCACCATTATTTTTTATATTTTATCACTAATTTGTTCTCTATTATGTTCACCCTCACTATTCATCTAAATTTTATTTTAACATCCTCAATAGCCACTATGTTTTACTCTTTAGATGTTGACATGAAGGATTATGTGTTCAAGGTAGGCAAATCCTCATGGCTTGGGTGTAACTCACATTACAGATCATGCTTTTGTGGGTACCTCATCTTAGTTATTCTCTTTGAAATTGATTTATCTAAATCATTATCCCATTTACTAAATAAAAAATTTTTTGAATAATTTTGATATTTTATTAAATTATTAATATCTTCAAAAACCTTGAATCTAAATTTCAAAACCTATATTAATGAATATATGTTTCTTAATGCCTCAATTTTTTTGTAATAAATTAAATATATAGATATTTTGTGGGACCCAATTATAATTTTTATTTTTAGTAAAATATTACTCAACAGTGAATCATTTTTAATTTTCAAATATTTGTATATAAGATTCCAAAAAATTATTCAGTATTTTAAAAGTGATGTATAATTGGGAATCTTCAATGGGATATAACAAATCTCTTTTATTGTGAATAACATTGGAAATAAATACAATTTCACTAGTTTAGGTTGATCATCAAAAAATCATAAGCATCCAAAAAAACATTATGCATCACAATGTTTGATTTCCATTATCACAATTTATCACACTCAAGAAAAATATAACTCAAAGTTATCAAAAATATATTATTTATTGTGTAATATCAACTCAATTATAGTTTTTTACTTATATATATATATTATCATATACATCCCTAAACATGAATATATTTTAAAAACATATTCAAATAATAATAAAACATATAGGGAAAAAACAAAAATGTTTTCAATTTTATGTTCTATAAAAACATAGATATGTTTCAAAATTGAAAAAATTGTAGGCATTAAAAATAATTATTTAATTCTTGAAAGTCACCATAGAAAATTATGAAAAACCTGAGGATATATAAAACTAATAAAAGTAAACTATAAATGGTTCAGAGGATATTATAGTAATGAAAATATTGTTTCTTATTATTTACATCATAATTATAAAACACTTTTATTACATAATAATTCATCTTTAATTCACAAATGAATTTTCAATATATTTATAATCCCATATTCAAATTCATCAATCTTTTATAATAATACATTGGATCCAAAAATTCACTAATAATAAATTAATGAATGTTCTCTCATCCTTCAGTGACACTTTTAATGTATTAATTATATAATGTTCCCTCTAATCGTGACATAATAATTCCTTTTCATAGAATATATTCATCCAAAAATTATACGATGAAATAATTTCCCATTACCATGTTCATCATCATCTATCCCTTATAGTCAACATAATTCAATTAAATAATCATTTAAAAGAAAAACAAATACAAAAAAATTATAAGGTGGGTTATATAATAACCATAATATATTTGATATCAATACAACGCTTTTCATTTTAATTTTAATATATGAAATGTAACACCTCCTCCAATAAATTGTATAACAATAAAACCATTTTAAACTCTTATTTTATATAATGTCAATTATTAATAATGTTGTGGGTGGTGGAAATATTATTCAATTAAGGGATCCTTGATCTAATTACTCAATGTCTATTTGAGGAATCTCATATGAGAAAAACAAATTGTTATTTTAGAAAACACTAATATCCCTAAATAATTCAAAATATGGTACTAACATTGTATCATTAGTTGAGAGATAATAAAAAAATTCATTTATTTCAACACATAATCAAAAAAATATTAAAATTAATCATCAAAAATATAGTTTCTCTATTAAAGATTAACTCTCACCCATTATGAAGATATATGTATAATTTGAATAGGGGATTAAACTAAAAAATCATATCATAATGATAGATTATGGGAGGAATTCACATTTACATCCCCATATTCTCAAAAGACTCCATTAGAAGTGGATTTGTAAGAATATATGAATTATGCTACTATAATTGAACACATTCTAATATCATGAAATAATATTACATATTATCCTTAGGAAAATGATACTTATTATAAATGACTAATGATTATTAATTTTTATCTTTTTTATGGGTAATTTTTTGATAATTTTTCATTGCTACCAATATCTGTTGGGTATCCCAAAATTCTAGTCATCTCCTCATGTGGGATCATCATCTATATTATATATCTATCTTCCTAAGATGTAGCCACATATATTTATTCAATTTATATTAATTTTATAGATTATTAATTTTGGGAATTAAATTTGACACACCATTTACTAATATGAAATGCATCATTAGATCTAGATTTTCTAATATTATCACCACTTTCTATTTCAACGTATGTTTATCAAATAATATTCATATATTTTATTTTTATACAACACGCCAAATAATAATCTATATATTCCATAATTAATAATTTTCATGGTTTCAAGGAGATGTAAATATTTGTGATTATATATAAACCTTTCATAAATAGAGAAAAAAAAATTAAATTTTGGTCCCAATGTATTCATATATAAGTGAATACCAATAATATTCCTTAATTATTTAGCACTAATGAATTATTTTTTGTTATTATACCTAAATATAGTGAGAATATGAATTGGGGAAGACATGAAAATATCATCTCCATCCCAAGAATCAGAAATAGATAAATAGAATATTTTGTTAGGTAATAAAAATGATTAACTTGTAATGAGTTATTTGTGAACCTTGTTGTAGTTTCATCTCCCAACAACTGAAATATCAATCCTTCAGTCCATTATTATTGTGAAAAAAATTTAATATTAAAAGAAAATAATATATCATCAACATTCATAATCACAATGACTACTTTGGTGTTAATGATTTTCATTTATTTATTTTAACCCACCTATCATTTTTAAAATTTCATGTTTCTTAGTGTAACGACACAAAAATTTATATAAAGAATTTTCCCTCTCTAATAGTAATGTAAGATGATATAAATCACTTAAAATAACTTAGATAACATTATAAAAAAATTATAAATAAATATTTAATGAAATAATAATTATTTCAAGAAGTTCAGGATCCAACACCGATAAAATAGTAACTTGACCTTCAGAATAGTAATGTGAACCTTATGAATAGAAAATAATCTAAATAAATTGAATCCTCACCCATTATAATATAAATAAAATTTTGGAATCGTATAAGTTAAATTAAAATTTAATTAAATCATATTATAAGTTAGTAATTATTTTAAATATTATAAATTAAGTGTTTATATTTTTTTAAGTCATAAATATTTAAATTCAATTTTATAATTTATTTAATAATTATAAAGAAAATTTAATTTCATAAAATTTATTAATAAATTAATATCTTTTTTGTCTTATTATTTGAAGATAATTTTATGAGACCATATTTAATTTTTTAATGTGTTACAAAATCAATTATAATATTAAAATTTGTATTTTCCAAGTAAATGATTATTTTAAATAAAAATTTAAATAATAATAGTAATGAATTTTTTTCATAAATAGTTTTAATTTTTTAATTATTCACATCGAGAAATAGTCAGGGATAATTTTTTTGGATTTTTCTAGAAAATTTGAATTTTTTATGAATTATAAAATACAATAATTTTCTATTAATGTTAAATACATGATTTATTTAGTCATTGTTATGTAATGGTTATGTAATCACATTATTTTATAAACATGAATAATTATATTAATATATATAGAGATTATTATCAAAAAACACATAGTATTGATTCAAAATAATAAAGTAATGATTAAAATAATATGAAAACACCGCTCTCCACCACTATAAATACCACCCCTCACACCCTATTCTACTCACACATCTCAAGATTTAAACCATGCCTAATTATGCTAAATTTTCCTCCACATCCCCTCCCCCACATCCAAGAGCTCCTGGTCTCAACAAAATTCCAATCCTAAGTGCCTTGAGGAGGATCAAAATATGAGAATTCAAGAGGCAAATCCTCTCTCTTTTTCATTTAATTTCCTTTCAATTTCAATTTCTTTTTATATTCTCTCCTAACCTATATTCATAAAAATAGAATGATAACTCCATTACATAACATATAATATAATTATGTCATTTTAATGTATGATCCAACATTAAAATCTTCTCTCCCCCCACAAACTCTTATCATAAAAATGAAATCGTTGTCTCTAAGGTGTCAATTTACAGATATCATGGGAGATGAATTTTCATATTCCATATCCACCATAAAGAATATTAATAATACTAGTAAATGGTTTAAAACATATTCTAATTTTTATGTTATAACCATTTTTATGTTATGTAAATTTCTTATAATCGTAATACTAAATAATAAAACAAAATGAGTTTGTTATTTTAGAAAAACAACCAAAATTATACTAAAATGATCATCACAAACATTTTTGAACAAAATAGTATTTATGTTATATAAACAAATAATTTTTTAGATTATTTAGGATTCAACAGGTTCATTAATAATATATACTAAAAACTATGGATTTTCATCCTCATTTTAAATTAACTTATATTTATGAATACAAGTGAACCGATCCTAAAAACAATGAAAATGAATACACCCGAGTGATGAAATTAAACACTATAACTCATCGAAAGGACCTTTGTAAGTATTCATTATTGGGTCGTGTTATTTACTTGAAGGGAGACAAACCCTGGTCTTTTGTTGATCTCAAAAACAGAATTTCTCATTGCTGGAGTTTAAGAGATTGGAAATTTATTTCAATCGGAAAAGGGTATTTTCACATTATCTTCAAATCCTCTTCTTCCTTGAATTCGGTTTGGAAGATAGGTAACCTTCAACTCAAACCTGGAATTCTAAGGTTATCAGCAGGGAATTTTAATTTTAAACCTTTTAACCTCAAGCAATCTAATGCTCAAATTTGGGTTAAATTGCACGGATTAAATTGGGTGTATTGGCATCCTAGAATCCTCAACGACATTGCTTCATGTATTGGTACTCCTATGAGGATTGATCAACACACCTTGGATGGTGAAAATGGTTATTTTGCCAGAATACTTGTGGACATTAACCTGGAAGTCAAAAGACCTGCTTCGATTCTGTTTAATGCTAATGGCATTAAATCTAATATTCAATTGGAATATGAGAATGTGCCCTACTTTTGTGATGTCTGTAAAATTGTTGGACATAATATCTCTAACTGTAGGTTGATTCAGAGAAAAGCCAATGTGTTATCTAAGGTTTCTAAATGGAATGATGTCAACAGAAATAAAAAGAACAAGGCTGATTTTATTGAAAAAAAGGAATTCTAAAGTCAGATGTCCCCCCTGTTAAAACTCATATTCCTTTTGATAATGCTTCTTTACCAAAGTATCCTATTTCTTCTTCATCACAAAGAGTTTCATGGGCTGATGTGGCTGAGGAGGAAGAGCAGATCATAAAAGTTGTGCCTATTCAGCCGGTTTTTGAATGGGTTTCAAAGGAGGATCTTCACCTATTCTCTGAGATTTGCAATGATGTTTGTACTCTGGTTTATGACTTACAGAATGAGGAGGATGAGTATCAGTTTTTTCTGAATTTTCAGACTGAAATCCATGATTTTTTAATCTCTTTACAGGATGATAAAGAAGATGTATTTGTTGCTTCAAACCTGGATACTTCCACAGAGGTTGAAGCTGGGCAGAATTGTGATTATAATTCAGTTACAGGACTGGATTTCAGCATCAATACTCAGAAAAACCTGCTGATTCATCTTCCAGCTTCCATGGAGAGAAGGTCTGATACTTCAGCTATGTTATCTACTGTTAATAGTAATGTTGCTTCTGAAAAAAATGCTCAAAATGCTGCCCATCATTCTGGTTCCCATGGATGCTCACAATGATTTTCAAAGGATAGTGGATTATCTGAAGTTGTTAACATTGATGACCTGCTTCAAGGATGAAAAGGTCCTAAATGCTTGAAAAGGAAAGTAGGGAGACCCCCTAATGCCAAGAAAATCATGGATACTGCTTTAAAGGTAAGGAGTTCAAAGAATATTACCATAATGACTAAAGCATGTCTTGATGAGCTGGCTGAATCTGGAAATAAATTACCATGAGTTTTCTCTCGGCTGGTTCATGTCACTTTATGGCATTGGTTTCAATGCCATATTTTCTCAGTCGGTTTTTGAATGGGTTTCAAAGGAGAATTTTCACCTTATTCTCTGAGATTAGCAATGATGTTTGTTTTCTGGTTTTTGACTTACAGAATGAGGAGGATGTGTATCGGTTTTCTCTGAATTTTCAGATTGAATTCCATGATTTTTTTATCTCTTTACAGGATGATAAAGAAGTTGTGATTTTTGCTTCTAACCTGGCTACTTCCACAGAGGTTGAAGCTGGGCAGTTCTGTGATCATAATTCAGTTACAGAGCTAGATTTCTGCATCAATACTAAGAAGAACTTGCAGTTTCATCTACCAGCTTTCATGGAGAGCATGTCTGATACTTCGGCCTTATTATCTTTTGTTAACAGTCCTCAATGCTCGAAAAGGAAAGTAGGGAGACCCCTAAAGCCAGGAGAATCACGGTTAATGCTTTAAAGGTTCAGAAAAAGCGCTGCTTGTTGGTGCAGTTCTGAGGATTCTTTTTCGGAATTTGAGGAGTTGGTCTATCTTTTTCTGGTGCTGGTGATGGATGAATAGTTCCCAGACGGACAGCTAGAGTCTGCAGAGTTTCTGGCTTCCTTTGGTTCTCCAAATTCTAGTTGGAGAGGGCTGGAGCTTAGTTGCTTGATTCTTTTGGTGGATTGAAGGCTTTTTTGTTGCTGTTTTTTGGATTTTAGACCAGGGCTGTTGTCTGCTTTGGTTTCCTTCATTTTCACCTTAACCATTTTTTATGGTTTTGGTGTTTTTTGTTTGTTTTTTTCTTGTATTGTTTTTTGTTTTCTCTTTAATAAATTTACATTCAACTTTATCAAATACCTCCTACCATGATCATGATGTTATTATTATTATCACCCCTTGTAATATTTCTTCAAGATCGTATCTATACCATTACCTAGATATTCATCTATCCAATTTTTTAATTATATACATAGGTTATTACCTGTTATATAGATATGATAAAGAAAATAATAATATCGAGAAGAAGGGAATAAATAAATGTTCTTGTTTTAGGTTGAAAAAGTTATGTATGGTCTTAGTTGTCTCAAGACAATAACCCTTTGGCTCCTCGTTTTTTAATAATTTTGTATTGTTAAAATTATTAATAGTTATTTATGAAAATGTAGGTTCTCTATAGTTCTTATTAGAGGTTGGTATATTTAATTTTCAAATTAGGATTATGGTGCGTTAGTGAAACTCATCAGATGAGAATAAGTATATGTAAGCCTACAAAACGATTTTCTAAACATTGGGATCCCATAATATATGACTTTAGAGTGAATTTTACAAAGGTATTGATTATTTATCACTTTTGGAATTATTTTTTGTTCTAATATTTTTTATTTTAGGGAATGGTGGGGACTAGGAGAAACCTGGACAACAACTCGTATGAGGGGAAATGCCGTGATTTACCAAATTACATCCCCAATGCATTAGGATGTGGACTTACAAATTATAAGGTGATGATTTCCCAGTTGTCTCAGATTCGGGACAATAAGATGAATAATGATGAACTTCCACCATCATCTATGAGGGTGCTACTAGTTATCAAGTGTTTTATACAACAATAACTAATGATGTTTAGTGGATATGTTAATCCACTACTTGTGGAATATTGGGTAAACTCGATGGTGAATATTGTTTCGGTTCATCACTACTCTGATATAGAGAAGGTGAATCCTTATATTTATCATTTTGATATAAAGTCCTATCAATTGTGGGATTTTATTCAGTACATAACTCTGAAAGATGAAAATGATGAGTTGGAGTGGGAAGACATTGCGATATTGTTTATTAATAAATATTTTCCTAGAAAACATTTAAGAATTATGGAGATAAATTAATAGATTTGAATAAAAGCGATGGTGAATCTATCTAGTAATACAATGAAAATTTCTCAAGTCATTGATGTTACACTTTAGGTTTTGTTATTGACAATGATATAAAATTTGACAAATTAATTAGTGGTCTCAAAAAACAGTTTCAAAAGGCCCTAGAAATTCAAGGCATTTGGAGTTATAAAGAAATTGTTTGATGTATTCTCAACATGGATATTGAGTTTGGATAATGTTCCAATGGATATGATGAAATGAAATGAATTTTTGAGTATTTTTATAGAGGATCCAGTGAGAAATGTGGATTGAAAACACAACCACCCACATGTTAGAAATTTAGGAAGAGGAATCAATGGAACTACGTCTATGTGATACAGAAATTATTCAAGTGTGGGAGAGAAGGTCACCAAGAAATTTAATGTAAAAAATATATTAAGAAGTAAAATTCTAATGTGGATTAAAAAAGTGAACCACCCTTGGTAAAAATTTAGAACTATAGTGAGCAAGGGAACTATGAATTCCAATACACTAAACCTTGAGTCTTAAGGGTAATCAATTTCATCAGCCACTAATTCTAATAGAGAAATGGAAGGGATATTCCTTCAATAATTTAGAAGTCGGGGAAGAAAATAAAGTCATTTAAGGTAAAACTCTTATTCAATCAGGAATAGAAAAAGGATTGTTTCTTTTCGGTTCAATGCTTCCTTTTATATCTGCATGTTCTCAATAATTATTGAATTGAATATCTGAGACCTTAAATTATAGATATGTGTAAAAAAATATGGTGTTGTGATCATTTAATCCCATTTTTTGGACTATTCTTCTTCAAGAATAGGTGGATAGATTCTACCAGTGAATATTTTAATACTTCCCTTGGTGGATTTTGATTCTATAATAGGAATGGATTGGATCTCGTCATATAGATAACATAGAAACTATTAAGAAATGTAAACAACTTTTCATGTGCCAAGATAACCCATCATACTCTAAAAATGAATGTAATATCCTGAATATCCTTTTATAATTCCTCTAATGGGGTGGGTGTTTATTTCTTATGAACAATCATACCTCGATCAAATGGTTGAGTAAAAGGAAGGTATCAACATAGGGGAAATTCCCATCATTATGGAATACAATGATGTATATCCTAAAGAGTTACCTGAACTACCCCCATATCATGTGGTAGAGTTCTCAATATAAATATACATAGAGACACTCATATATCGATGTGTACTTATAGGATCACACTTATTGAACTAGAGGAGTTAACATATAATCTTCCAGAGTACTTGTACAAAGGTTTCATACGCCATAATGCATCATATTGGGGTACACTTGTGTTTAGTTTCAAGATGAATAATGGATCATTATGGCTTTGTATTGATTGTTAGGAACTCAATTAGATCACCATAATGAACATGTATCCACTAACATGGATTGACAACATTCTCTACCAGATACGGGGATATGAGTACATATCAAAGGTGGATATTAGTTGTAGATGAAATCATCTAAATGTTATGATAGAAGATATTTATAGGACTACCTAACATATGAGGTTTGGGATATGGGAGTTTTTGGGGATTTCCTTTGGACATACTATTTCCCATGTGATCTTCATAGATTTTATGAATATAGGCTTTAGACATTACCTTGAAATTTTTTTAGTAGTGTTTATTGATGAATTTATTATTTAAACCTTGAGCAAGGTGGGACATGAAGACCATATAATTCTTATGTTGGATGCATTGAGTAAGGATATGTTGTACACCAAGTTCATAAATTGTGACTTTTGGATGCATAAATTCACATTCATTAGACATGTGATCACTTGTAAGGGATTTAGTGTGTATACTTCAAAAGAATGGTAATTTAAGAATTTGTTAGATACTCTACTACCAAAAAAATCCATAGATTTATTGTATTAGGAGGATACTAATTCTGTTTGGTCATACATTTCTCACAATAATCATGATTTTTGAGTATGTTAACAAGGAAAGGGGTTAATATTTTCTAAATGATGAATGTGAGGATAGAATCAGGGAGACATGTAGAAGGCTGATCACTATACATGTAATCACATTACCAAAAAACTGATAATGTTTTGTGATATACACTGATGATTGGAAGAAAGGCTTGTGTTGTGTACTCAAGAGAAATGATAATTTCATAGCCTACACTTCATGACATTTGATGATCTATGAGAAAAACTATCCAACACATGATATGGAGATAGCATATATAATGTTTTCCCTGAAAATCATCTGGAAATACCTCTATGGTTAGAAGTGTGACATATATACTGATCATAAGAGCCTATTGTGTATATTCACAGAAAAGGGGCTCAACATGCATCATATGGTATGGTTAGAGCTAATCAAAGACTATGATTTATTTATTCACTATCATCACCACATGGAAATCAAGGTAGCTAATGTTATATACAGAGAAGAACCTACTACTCTATCCAAGATATGAATCGAGAGTGAACATAAATTTTTAAACATGAAAAGGACAGATGTGGACATCATAATGATATTGAATAAATCATACCATGACCAAATGATTTCCAATCCATATATACAAGAGAATATAAAGAAGGAAAAAATGGATGATCTATTGAATTAATTTTCAGAATGACCATTCACCCCTAAACTGATAGCCAATTTGGTCTATTTAGATATTTGATTTTACTAAAGGAGCCTAATTATTATAGTTTAAAGTTGGATGTGATCCAAATCTATAAATGTTTGAGTTCTCATACAACAATATCTAGCACTCGAATATTAAAATGGTTCTATATGAAGCTCTATATGGAATGTGTTTTAGAACTCCAACATGTTGTGATGATATTGGTTAAAGAAAGATAATTAGGCAAAATCTTATTCAAGATATGATGGAGACGTTTCAATCAATCCAGAAAAAAATCAATGATACTCAGTGTTGATAAAAGTGTTATACTAACAACTGTTTAATGGATTTGGAGTTTTATTTTGGACATATATTCTTCCAAAAACTATCCCCATGTGAGAGTGTCATGCAGTTTTGAAAGAATGGAATGTTAATCTCAAGGTACATTTCCCCCTTTGAGATCATTGATCTCATTGGATACATGGACTATTGATATAGAATTCCACGAAATATGGCTTATGCTAATGACATGTTATATGTCTCACGCCAATGGAAGTACATACCAGATTCCTCACATGTACTAAACATAGAGGTGGCACAACTAGAAGATGATATATCTTATGAGAAGGAACCATTAATGATTTTGCGACCGAGAGATACAGTTCTTCTCTTTAAGACAACCCACCTCCTCAATGTGTTGTGGAGTTACTATATATATATGAATAATGAACTTAGGACCCAGAGGATGTGGTGAAAGAGAAGTACCCTCACCTATTTATGTGAAAACAAATCAAGGGTAAAATTTCAAAAGGGGGAAAGAATATAATGATCCAAAATTTAATCAAAGGAGTTTATCAATTATTATATAAACTACACATTTTATAAATAACATAAAATAAAAAAATGTATAATAAAAACATTATAAATTAATAATTAATTAAATAAGATGTATTTGTAGAATTTAAGGATCCTAAATTGATGAAATAAAAACATGACCATATGAATATTTATATGAAACATATGAATAGAAAACTAGAAAAATAAACAGAATCATTTTCAATGAAATTATACATAATATTTGGGCATTATATAATTGAAAATGTGATTTAATTATATCATAGTATATATATGAAGATATTTTAAAAATTATTAATTAAATATTGGAATTTTTATAAGCCATAAATATTTAATTACATTTTTATGATTAGTTCAATAATTTAAAATAAACATTATTTTGATAAAATATATTTAAAAATTAATATTTTTATGTATTATAATTTTAATATTTTTTTATGACACCTTAAGAAAATTTTCAAATTGTTACAAAATCATTTATAGTTTTACGATCTTAACTATCCAATTTAATGATCATTTCAATTAGAAAAATAAATTAATCATATTTAGTAAATTAAGTTCAAAAAATGGAGTTCATTTTTTGAAATATACACATCGATAAATATTTAGAGTGATTATTTGGGATTTTTATTAATTAATTTATTTTTTAGTGAATAATAAAATACAATAATTTTCGATAAATGTTAAATTCGAGAATTATTTTTTCATTGATGATGTAAGGATGATGTAAGGACCTTCATCTCGAACCATACATCATTATTTTAATATATTAATATAAAATTCTCGAACTATTCATATTCATGATAAAAATTAATAAACTAATTATTAAAATAATAAGAAAACACCACTCACATCCACTATAAATACAACCCCACACACCCTCTTCTCCTCAAACATATCAAGATATTATTAATTCAAGAATTCTTGTAGATATCCTTCTATGGAAATTATCCCATCTCCAAGGGCTCTTGTTACCATCAGAAGACTAATACTATATGCCATGATGATGATCTCAAGAGGATAATTCAAGAGGTAAATTATCTCTCTTTTTCATTTAATTTAATTTCCATCTCAAATTTTTTCTTATTATCTCCTCAGATACATTTATAAAAATGTAATGATAACACCATGAACATAAATATACAATAATTATATCATGTTAATAGTATTTACAACATTAACCCCCTCCCTCCGTATCTTTTATCTTAAAAATGAAATCATCTCTCGTGATGTGTCAATTTACTGACATTGTGGGTTATTCACATATATTTCCCTTAAAAATATTAATTTATTTTAATCTCTAAACTAAAAGGTTTAAAAAATATCTTATTTTTTATGTTATAACCTATTTATTTTCATTAAATAAATTATACTCATAAAACTAAATGAAAAAACAAAACGTGTGCATTGTGTTTGAAAACAACAATAATTAACATAAAACAACCACCAATAATTTTTTTCTAATGAATCATCTTAGTGGTATATAACCAAATTCTTGTTAAGATAATTTATTATTTTTATTGTTCCTTAATAAACTATAGTAACAATTTTGGATGTGCATGCTAATTTTAAGCGAACTACCATTAATGAAAACAAGTGAACTGATCGAGAAAACTATGAAAATGAACATTCCCGGACGATGTAATTAACCTCTATAACACAACATAAGGCCTATAAATTATCTTAATAAAATCATAATTAATATTAATCATGTGTAATAGGTTATTTAATTTTTAATTAATTAATATAATGTGATTATATTGTACATTAATGTGTATAATGAATTCGATACTGAGGTAAGGTTACTTCTTAAACCTAACTGTATTTCATTGGGTTTCCCTATTTCACCCCATTTTCAGTTTTTATTTCACGAGAATAAAATCTCTTCATAGTTATATATCTTTTTATGGTATATATATGATTTCAAAATGTGATTATGACAATCAAAATTTTTTACCAAAAGAACTCTTCTTTCAAAAACACACTTCTCGGGATAATTTCTTCTTCACCCAAAGTTGATGATTCCTATATCAATGATGTTATTCCCTTTATCATTTGGGAACCCAAATATTTTTAATTTCTAATATTTAAATGAATCTAATTACTTAACATGGGTTATTTTTCATTCATAATTGATATATTTTCTATGTGGCATGCATGATAATGTAAATGATAGGGTGTGATGGGTGTGCCTAGAATTATATATCACTATGTAAAGGATAAGATGTGAAGATTGAACAAGGAATTATATTGCACTCAAATTCATATGGTAATATGATTTTTATCCTGAGGAATTTGAAATATTTGTGAAGAAGATGGTATCCTTTTTCACAATTGTGTTTGGAAGTTGACCACCAAGACATGATGTTTCATTTTTAGGTATTTCCACATTCCGTGAAATTTTCTAATGATTCCTCACATTATAATAATATAATGATTATGCTCACCACTTGTAATATTGAATAATAATATTATATATCTTCTTACTGGGATATTTATCTCACCAATTTTTTGATGTATATCCTTAATTGGATACATGTACTATGGAGAACATAGTGGAGAGTAAGAATCTACAGTGGAAGGAATAAAATAAATGTTTTTGTTTTATGTTGTAAAAGATATGTATGAACTAGTTTTCCCAAGGCACAAAAACATTGGGACCTAATTTTTTAATGTTTTATATTGTCAAAATAATGTAATATTAATTTACAAAAAAGTAGGGTCACTATATATATACATTAATCTTGCTTCAAATTCAATTACCTTGGATCTTATTTCAATCCATAATGGGTCTTATTGTGTTTTCAAAATATGATTACATATATATAATCCATGAAACCTAACTAAATTAACTTACTTCACCTATATGATATGTAGTTAATAAATCAATTTTTAAGACATCTAAATTTCAATAAGATCCGATATATTGAAAAATTCTTATGGAATTTGGTATAGAATGATGGATAAAGTTTTCATGAAAAATTATTTTCAATATTTATGATTATCCATTTATATAGTTATTTTTATTTTTCTCCAACAAAAAAATTATATTTTAACATATCCATTAAATCCAATTTTGTTACAATAATGTTCTTTCCAATAAGTCAACAAATATGGTCTCATTATTCATTATTTTCTATTTTATCTGAATCATTATTCATGTAATGAATCTATACATGGTTCCAAAAGGATTCAAAAAGTGTTTTGGGTTACAAAAAACTAGTGTAACTATTTGAATCATTGTTTTTTTCATTTTTAAAAAATGATTCTAATTCACTATAATTATTTTGTAAAAATTAAATTAAAAACATTCTTTTATCAGTATATTTTTTTATTTTTATACCTTCATCACATGAGTATGAATTATGTGCCACCATATAGAATATTTGATTCATTTTATTAACATGAACCTATAGATTATGTTGAGTCAATATAATATAAAACTTCTCAAAATTTATTAATGGTTTCTATATATCTTTTTTATTCTTAAAAAGTACAACATCATCATGATTAAAAAAACAATCACCATTTTAATTTTAACATATATAAAAACATTCATGGTGTGTATAATGATTGCAAATTAAATCATAACGTTTTTAATAAAAATTACCACCTGTAATTACATTCATATTGATTAAAAAAGAACTCCCCAACACTATAATGGTTTTTAGATTTAGATTCTCTTTGAATTAAATATAATATTGATTCATATCAAAATTTCACCCATGTTAACATATGTTTTGAATAATTCAATTAAACGTAATAACTGTAATCCAAAAGTATCATAATATCCCATTCTTTATTAGAATTTTTTAATCCATATCAGAAAGTATCATAGTCATCCATTTAGAAAAATTCTTATAAAATGACAATACATTTGCCTAAATTTGTACACATTAAATGTTTATCATGAAATTAGGAAAATCATATTTTTTATATAAACTAACATAGTATTATCTATCTATTTTCAATGAAAAAATGATTACTATTTTTATGCCTTAAAAATGTTATATTATACTTAATAAATGTTATTTACGAGACATTGACATAATAAATTTCATTCTTTAAAAATCGTAAATGAATATAACGTGGTATCTATATGAACCTATTGAAATCATGGTCATAGGAAAAAATAACATTATAGAATAATGGCTTCAATAGTCCTTTGTTTTTATGTCAATAACTTTGCAACTGAAATTCATGATATTCAATAATTCACATGACTTAGTATATTTTATATAAAAATTAATAAATAATCTCATATTTCTAAATTCATCTTCTTTAATTAATTCCTTTACATTAATTTTATCAAGATAACTCTGTCTATTATAAAATGAGTTTCTCTCAGTATGAATTCTATCATACCGTCATTTTCCTCTTCCACAACTAGTTTTTTTGGTTCTCATAACCCTTATTATGAAAACTCTCCTATTAATTATTTTATCTATGTATCCATTCATTCAAAAAAACACCTAGTTTCTATCATAAAATTTGTGATAAAATGTAAAATAATTTTTGGTTTAACCCATTATCAAATGTTGAAACTTTTATATTAGTAAAAATTTCCAAAAAAAATTCAACTCCAACACCTTTTCAATTTAGATAAATATCTTTTAAAAAACAAAATAAAACAACTTCAAAAATGTTTAATTTTATTAATATTCTATTAAACTGAAGTATTATAATAAAATCCACTATTAATATATGATGACCTCTAGAATATTATTTCCCTAAATACAACAACCAATATTTTCCATTATTGTTTCAGTTTATTTTTTGGATAATATTTTTCATTATTTTTAGATTTAATTTAGTATTAATGTCATTAAAAAACATATGTGATATGTATAATTTTATTCACACATCCAATGTATATCATTTTTGTTAAAAAATAAATATTTTCCCTTCAATCATTATTTAATTATGTCTCACAATATATATATATATAGATATTTCACTCTCATTTTCTCAAACTACATTTTTAATCCTAATCAATATATATTTTATATAATATATGAATAATTAAGGGTGACCCTAGAATGATCCAAGAAATAATTCTATAACGACCTCCCATGATTAAAAAAATAATATTGAATGAGTTTCTATCTAGGGACATTCATTGAACATCAATGAATTTATATAATAAATATATATTTTTTTATCTCTTTATTTGGTATTTGGAAATGTTACTGAACATTTTTCTATTTTTACCTATATTTGTGTAGGGTTATTTTCAATTCCGTTCAATAATTATAAATATTAGGGATTTTTTTAATGTATCGTTCTATGATTTGTACTTTCTTTGGATGTTGATGACTAGTACTCTGTAATTCAATTATATTACCTTCTCAAGTATCATGTGTACATGATTTTTATCATATTGACGATAAATATTATTTTTTTCTTACCCTTTTGAACATATATTTGAATGAACCTATTTTATCATAGAACCATTAAATATAATTTTTATATTTTATACCTCATTATCCCAAATGATGAGAGTAAAATTAATTACATCATACTTCTTTATAATATTTTTATGTATCAAAATATTAATTTTTATGGACTACAATATTATTATGTATAAGATTTTATCATTCATGTCCTATTTTTAATATATCTACCTGAAAATTTTAATTAACCAAATATTTTTTAAAACACTATTGATTTCTATTCTAATGGTTCATAACTTCCATGTTTTTCTTTTTATTTAGAAATCAGACTATTAATTGGTGATCTATCCTATAGTTAATTAATATATACCTTCCAATGTTTTATCAGAAACCCCTGAAAATATTTTGATTCTTCCAAACTATCACAATTGTCATAAGTATTGAAAATACATTATTAATAGATAATTTTTTTTCTAAAAAACATGGATTTAATTTTCCTCTTAGGTTTTGATAGTTATATTGTTCTCTAGATGAAATAGTTTTTTCTTATGAATGATATGCATGTATCCTTATATTAATTTTATTTTTCCTTAAAAATTTATCACATGGAATAGAAAACTGCAATAATTATATGGTTGAATAATATTATGTGATGCTTCGCATGATATGTTCATTCCCCTTGGTTGTTTCATCATAATATTATATAAAGGAAATCAACAATATTTTCGACATTATTTTATCCAATTAAAACTATATGCCTAGTATGTTTATAATGTTAGGTGGAAGAATAAATATTCATTTCAATTTATAATTTTTACTTGATATTAATGCATCAACCCTTTTTATTTCATAAATGACAAGAATACTCTGTAGTTAATAAATAGTAATTTTATAAATGATATTGACCTCCAAAATTGAAATATTGGCTGAAAAAGTTTCCGGTATGATTCTAAAAGTTCTATTTACCCGAGTAGAATCCTTGAAATTATCTGTAAACCATGTCATAGATTATAAAATTTCAATTGATCTATTAATTATTTCATGAAGGAATTAATTTTCATGCATTCTAACATCATAAAATAACTTTATATAAATTTATTATTTATTATCTTAAACTATTTATCCAATTAGTTAATGATTTTTTCCTTTATTGAAATAAAAATTTCATTTTAATAGACTCTATATTTTTTAGTTATTTTTATCATAAATTGAAAATAAGGTGTTACTGTCCATTTAATCACATAGAAAAATCATCTAATCAATAAATGATAATTATGTATTCTCACTCGGTATTATAAACCATTTTTGAAATGTGTTAAGACCATTTGTATACTAAGAGATATTATATGGTAATATTTCATCTGCATAAATATTGTAACCATTCCCATAAAATTTTGAAAAACACATATATTTACCAATGTTTTTTTATTTATATAAATCTTTAACAAAGATAACTAAGAGATAAATTTCTCTCTGATAAAAAATGAAATGATAATTTTTTATAGAATAAGTATAATGATGTAGAGGATTTTCAGTTTTTTATTATAAATATGATCCACCCTATTATTTTTTCTATACACCAACCATTAGATCGATATAATTATTAAATAAGAGGGAAACTGTTTTAGTTTTATATGTGATATTTCCATAATGATTTATGATTTTATCCCTTTAATGTGGTTTTATTTCCCATAATCAAATGAGATTCAACAATTATAATTATGAATGAAATAAAAAAATGGAATGACCTTCAATATTTTATCACCAAATATTTTAATAAATCAATAAAATCTCGAAGTATTTGATGAATATACTCCTATAATATCATGATAAACTAATTTAATTCATAGATATTGACATTTTTTTATCATTCCAATTATTATATTCTTAGACAATCGAACAAACATTATTATTTTATTAGCATTTCATGATTCAAGAATAATGTATCATCTTCCCTAAAAACTAAATAATAATTTATCATATATTATTTATATTATTCGTAGATGGAATATATTTTTAATAATTTCACAGTGAATCCTTTTATATTTATTTTAGTATAATATTATTATTAGAACCATTCAATAATATCTTAGTCTTTATTCACAGTTAATAATTTTATTTTTCATTCGAATGATATCCTTCAATAATCATTGAGAATTTATTTATATAAACCCTATTAAACACTAGTTTTTTAATTTTCATGTTAGTTTATCTGACGATTATTACCATGTCTCTTATTATCTATGACATAATTTCAACTTACATATCAAAACAATCCTTAATAGGTACCACATCCATAAACATATCCATGGTGTTTCCCAATATCAATTTGAAAACACTTTTTAAAAAAAAAAATTATTTCATAATCATTGTGATATATTTATAAATGAAGTAAAAAATAAATTAAAATTTATTTAATATTAAATATATGTCTTCTAAATAATGAAAATTTTAAAATATATTGTTTTATCAATCTAAAAAACACATGTTTCATTTCATTTTGTTTATAATATCATACATATGTTTTAATTAATTATAATAAAATAATTTATGGTTTTTCCTTAAGGTGCACTTATATCAAAGGTATAACTTAAAATAATACATCACCTTAACAATGGTATACATCATTTGAAAAAAGTGATATTTCTTAATCAACCATTAGGAGTAAAATTTATTCATTTACTACTTTTTTAGAATTTTAGATCGATTTTACATATAAAATATATGCATTGGGAGGAAATTTCCCATACCATTGACTAGTTCTCTATGTCTCATTTCAATTAAATTTATATATTATCCTATGAATGTATAAAAATATCACAATTATTATATAAGACCACATCCTTTAGTTGTTTTCAATTAACTCTATAGATTATATTACATACCATATGATGTTTATATATTCTGATCTATTTAGAAGATAACAGACATATATATACACAACAGTATAGTATATGTAAATTTTTTTAGAGGAATGTTATATTTAAGAAAAGATTTTGAAAATTTTCCATGTTTTGTCTTATAGATACAAAATTAAGTACATCACATCAAAACATCAGTAAATATATTTATGGAATATATAACAACATTAAATAAATTATAAATTGTTTAAATTACTTTTTAATAAATTAATAAAATAAATATTTTTATCATAGTTTCAAATCTTATAAAACCTATAATAGTTAATCATGAATACTTCCATTAATTATTACTTTTTTGATATTTCTATCTTAATATTTGTTATTTTTAATCTAATATGAAATGGATTCTTAAATTATATAACCTATTGAATTACATATTCTTTGATATCAGTGATAGTTGTTTTGGATTCATTTCAAGACAATGACTCCAATAATGTATTTTAGTTTTTACATCCATAAATCTAATAATTCTTGAATATAATTTGAATAAAAATTAAAATCATTAAGTGATAATTTTACATCACTAATGATTATAAATTATTCACTGAAACTACATTTTGATATATTGAGTAATATTTCTATAACATCCATAAGTGAGTTAAGAAATGGAATAATAGGTAATCTTCCAAAATTATATATAAGAAAATTATTTTATAAAAATATAAGTATATAACTATGAATTAGGTAAACTATATTTAATTTTAACATCACCTATTATTAATAAATTATAAAATATATATTAAAAAATTATTGTGTAAGGTACTAGAGGACTTATGAAAATGTTTTGGATTAAATTATTTTACATTTTTAGCAGATTTTTAATCAATATCATTCTAGTTGATTTTTACAAATTGAATACAATTTTTATTTCATAGCATCGAAACAAATTTATTCAATAGTACGATGATATGGAATTATTCTCATTTAGAATAATACTATTTTTTATAATATTTATAAGGCCAAAAATGTTCAAGGTTTAACTAATTTTTTAGATTCCCCTTAACATATAATTTTGTTTGGTTTATCACTAAAAAATAGGCATTATAATAAAAATATTTTAATTTAAATATCAATCCTTATTATTATTATTATTTATAATATTAGTATTCTTTATTAGTATAATATTTAATTTTTTCATTTTATTGGTAAAAGTTTGAATGATTTGAGAAATTTTATTATTATCTCTTTTTTATTTGGTTAATTTTCTTAATATGATTCATTTTAACTTATCTTCTTCTTAAATTACATTAAAAATAAAAAATAAAACTAATTTTTTTAAAAATATAATATATTTTATTCACTTTTAATTGTATTTATAATGAATAATAAATCATCGTGAACTGATACATCGGATGATAGAACTTCCTGTTACTAGGATATGCCAAAATGTGGGAAGAGATTGATTATATTAACATTAAATAGAATAAAAATATATTACCATATCTTAAAAACATTAATATTATATATATATATAAATTAAATATTATTGAACGGTCGATATATAAAACATTTTGGGATATTTGAAAGAAGATAAAGGAGAAATCATAGAACGATATGATTATTAGTTTGCCTCCTTATTGATGATTTCCTCCCTTGATATATAAATAAATATTTTGGAAAATATGGTTGTATTGAATCCATAATTTACTAATTTTCTATGTGGACATATGATATTATAATTGGTTAAAGAAAAATAATTATAATATTTATGTTATTTTATTAAGTTATTTATACTTGAGGGATATGAATTTTTTGGTTAATGTATTTAATAATTTATGATATGAAATTTAAAAAACAATAGTTTTATTTTAGAAAATATAATTCTTATGTACCTAAATTTATTTATAGGAATCTTAATCCATTTATACACTAAATTTATATCCCTGTCCAAAAGTAATGAATGAAATTAAAATTGGTTTTTTAAAATAATACATTACATTTGAAGGGAATGTAATTTATTTTTTATGTCTAGAAAATAATTATAGAAATTTTGAATAAATTATTTTACTATTAAATCAATTTTACTACATAATAAACATTATAGTACTAATTATATATTTTTTATATAGATTTATGTGTTTTAAAAGAATTAATTATTTTTAAAATTCTATTTTTACAAGTTTTATAAAAATTAATATTTTTGTGTCCATTTTGAAAAATTAACACTTTTATGATTATAAATATCTGATTCAAAAAATTGAAATTATTTTATTAAAATAAGTAATGAACTTTATAATTTATAAATGTAACATAAATATTATATTTTTATGAAATTTATACAAATAAAATTTATCAAGAATGAACTTTCACTTTTATTATCTAATTTGAATAATTATTTTAAGGAATTATAATATATAGGAATTTAATTTGTTGATTGTAAATATATTATATATTCCATATGATTTTATAATAATCATGTTACTACTCTAATGATCAAATTGATATTCTTAATAGTTATGTTTTTAATGTACATTTTCATAATTTCAATAGTTATATCTATTTTGTGGAAATAAACGCCTCCCATTTAACAGAGTTATCAATTATATATATTGAAGAAACTGAACTGGATTCCCTCTAAAACTTATACTCAACCTGAATTGCAACAATCCCAAAGGGAATTCCCCATCCCCATGAGTTATTATTTGGAACCTAGGAAACAAAAACATATATATGAAACTATTGTGCCCAACATAAAGTAGAAAACCTGACGTATATACATAGGATGAAAAAATTGATGAAAACTTGAATGAATATATTTTATAACAGAGAGATCACAATAGATATGAAACAATTGAAAGTGTAACTAAACAATATCTAAGGCGTAAGTCCATCTAAATTGGAAGAAAAAGATAAATAGGTAATCCAATAGACTCCATGGGATATTGTGGTAAAATACAACCATCTCACAATCAAGCTACCCATACCCAGAAGATTGAAAAATTCACCACCTCACAATGGTTTCATTTTATTCATATCATCAAAATGGATAATATGGTATTCGCATCGTCGAATGGGTTCTCGTGGTTTAACCTAATAGGATTAGGTTGGTCTCACTTATGAGTTGTATAACAAGTATATGTACCTGATTTAAATCTTGTTCAACTATGATTAATACAATCCATGATTTTCAGTTTAGTAGTATTATATCAAAATAATGAAGAAACAACAGACCTATGAAGTATAAGAACACCTATTGGGTGACCCCCCCAAATAGTGTATGGGGCCAATTACTACACATTCCACTAGAGTAAAAAATTCTTACCTTGTTCTATTTTTTCCAAACCAATTCATAATCCAACTTTTCCTTTACCAAAACTATGGAATACCATATTTTCTAAAAAAACAATTTCTACACAGAATATAAATCAATAAATCATACCATGCCATTTATAACTATTTTTATAAAAAAAATAGAGCAATTTGGTTCACCAAAACCTGTTATAGAAGGAAGCTCCTACCTCAAACCATGAGTCTCACATTCCTATAATGGGATCCACCTATATTATCAACACTAAAACAACAAATGAGGCCCTATTATTAATCTAAACAACACAAAATTGATTCAATATAGAAAAAGGTTTTGTGAAGAAGATGAAATAATTATACCTCAAGAATAGAAAACCACCACACCACAACATACAATATACCAACCATCAAAACAAGATCACATAATTGAATAATAAAGAGTAAATAATAACCATAAAATTAGATCTACATATATGATAACATAATGAAAATTTTATATCGTGATGAAATGAAACAATGAACTTGAAAGAATTTCTCACCCATAGGGATACCACACACAACCCTTATGATCAAACATTGAAGGAATCTATCTGGATAATGAAGAGGGTCCAAAAAATTTGGTAATTATTAATGTTTGAGATAAAAGAGTATTTAGACAAAATATAAACAAAATTACAAGAAGCACCCTACACACCAACCTCATGATACTTACATGATGTTTAGTCTGTATTGATGTCATGTAATCCATAGGGACACAATATGTTAAAAATCCACTTCCATCGTATTAAAAACAATATTTTCATCATTAAAAATTGAGTAATCATTAAAAGGTTTGTAGTCTATAAAAATGTATACTCAAATCAATAAATTGACATTAAGATCAAATTCATGGAGTCTATACCATCTATATGGTGTTTAATTTCCCATAATAAATGAGAAACAGAATATTCATACAGAAAATTGAAAACCAATTAAATAATTCAATGAACTAAGGGATAAGCCCACTAACTAATTACACATTTATACCCAATACCCATTAATTGATAAAATAATAAATCCCTAAAAATTTTGTTATTTCTTCCAAAAAATTCTCCCATTCCTCAGGAGTCCCATAGACACAAAAAATTATATGCAAAAACATGGAATCTTATAGTATATACATGAACAACTATAATTGGAGGTTACAAAATCCCCACCATAAGACATTCTATCTTTAGGAAACCATGTCTAAGAATGATTTATGAAAAATATATTATGTTACTTATTCCTCAGTAAGTAATGACCCTCTTTAGTATCATTAGTATTTAATCATTTCATTCATAATAACTTTAGAAACAGAATTGACATTTCATGTAATACTTTTAATTTTTATTCAACGATCTCTATGAGATACTAAAATTACACATCTGGTACCAACTCAATCATTTCCCAACTCATAATGAAAAAATGTTTACGATATTATTTCATGTGTTGTGATATGTGGATGAAATCTTGAAATCCCATAACCTAATCTAGAAATTCCAACCAATAAGCAGCCTTCTCAAGCATCTTAGTATCATAAAATAGTCCAACATATATCAAAGCCATATTTCTATATTTTTCATTTCAATGATGACCCAACTCACACTACTATGAATGGAGTTTTTCCAATGGATATATATCCAACGGTTTGAAGAAACTATTGTTATACTATAAAAAATGAAACATTTGAGAACGGTTTTCTCAAACCATTGGAAATGTGTAAATATAGTCAAGATTTACCAACGGTTCGACAAGAATGTTGGGAATATTTCTTTCCACTAATATTTTCCAATGCTTATTAAAAACTGTTGGGAAGGGTTTCCCCCAAATATGTCGCACCCCTCTGCTCAATTGCAGACCCTGCAGACCCCAATCCAAAACTCCTCTCGAATTTTTCTCAGCCATGAAACTCCTTTTAGTCATAGATCCATCTTGAATTAATCCATTTTTCTACACTTTAAATTAGTATGTGTAACCTTAGTTTTATAGTTCTCCCTCTAATTTTATATGTTTTCTGTTTTGATTTGGGATAAACTTGAGTTCCCGCAGTCTGCGGCATACCAAACACATTGATTTGTTTTCTGTTTATTATTATACACATCAACCCTGGTAAAGGGTTTGTTTATTAGTTTGGTATGGTAGATTATATGGACATTAATTTAGTTTAAAATTTATTATGTATTTTGTATTTATAGTATTTGTTCAAGGAAAATGGTATGGGTATTGATATTGTTAATGAATTGGAACCCTAGAACACCGCACCCCCTTGGACACCTACCACAACATGGACAGCCCCCCACTATCCCCTAGACCCCCGATTGGATATCCCCCACCCCACATCACCCCACACCCATATCACCTGGACATATTCCACCCCCATGACAACAACCCACCCACTGGACCCCCCAAATTGGACTGCCTGTCACCCATGCTCCCCCACCTCCTGGACTCCCCACCTCCTGTACACCTCCCACCCACCCCCTTGGACACACCCACCCTTTGGAAAACCCCATCCCCAACCCATGGAGACCCCTATCCCCACCCTTTCTAGACACACCACTCCGCCCATGGATATCCCCCCTGGACATCGCCCGCTCCCCCTTGGACAGTCCCTCACCCCTTAGACAGCCCCACCCCCTAGACACCCTCCACCCATGGACATCCCCCCACCCCCTTAGACAACCGCCCCTGGACACCACCACACCTCCTAAGTGAATGACCCAATTTTTAAATTGGAATTACCAATGTAGTTAATTTACCCTTTCCCCAATGGCATTTTCTATGTGACCCATAAAGCCTTATAAAAAATTATCATGTTTTGTTAAATTGAATTTGTCATTATTTGTTAAATTGAATGGGTTGTTTGGAATTAAGTTGGAAATGCATTATTTTTTCCATTCATAAATAAATAAAATGATTTTTAATAAAATAACATTATGGGGGGTTGACCAACTATGGGCGGATGTCCAGGTGGGGGTGGGTTGTCTAGGGGTTAGGGGTCGCATTGGGGGGGGGGTAAGGGCTATAGGTGTGGGGGGGGTATGGGTTTCCCAAGGAGGGTTGGGGGATGTCTATGGGTTTAGGGTGGGGTGACCAGTTAGGGGAGGGAGTGTGGGCGGTCTAGGGGGTGGGATGTCTAGAGAGGGGGATGGGATATCCAGGGGTGGGTGGGTGGGTGGGCTATCCAGGCGGGGGAGGTGATATGGGCTCACCATGGAGGGGGGTAGATATCCATTGGGAGGTGGGGTCATTGGTACACCACGTGGGGGTGGTGAGGCTATCCAGGAGGGTTGTAGGGGGGTAAGGGGTTGCATGGTAGGTTGTGTGGGCTGTCTAGAGAGGGGTGACCTGTCCTGGGGTGGTGGTGGGTGGGCTATCTAGGTGGGGGAGGAGGTGTGGGCTGTCAAGGGGGGTGGTCTATCCAAGGTGGTGAGGTGGGCTATCTTGGTGGGGGAGGGGTGGGGGTGTGGGTTGTCCAGGGAGGGGGTGGCAGTCTATGTGTGGTGGGTGGTGTCCATGTGAGGTGGGGGGGGGGGGGGGGCAATCCGGGGGGGGGGGGCTGTAGTGTGGTAGAGGTCTTCATGGGTGTGGGGGGCGTGGGAAATCCAGGGAGGGGTGGGATGTCTTCGAAAATAGTCTACAAAAAATAGAAATCACATATAACCAATGTGTAATTTCTTTCACAAGTTAATACTTTTCTTGATGTTCCATACCAACACTCACTCTTACCCTTCCAAGAAGAAGTGATATCTGCAAAGAAATCTCACTCAGTTTCTTATCCACTATACATATTGATCTCATTTAAATTTAACATTTGTACAACTCCATCACACCTAATGATATAACAAAGCACATATTCCAATGATAAGTTTACTATCAAAACATGGCTCATAAATTCCCATCCACGTATGATATTTGGTGGTGTGTTTACAATTGGGTGTATTGTGATTATATGTATGAAATTCATGGTTTACAATTTTGTAGTGTGTTTACAGTTGGGTGTATTGATTTTTGGGTTACACATTAGTTATCCTTTTCTATTTACTTCTGTATTTTTCTTCAAATGCAGGATATAAAACCAATTGAAGAGAAGCAACGGAAACAGTTTATAGACAAAAATCATCACACGATTGAGCTGGGAATTCCCCCACTAGTTCCTATAGTGAGTATTTTATTTCATATATATATTTAAATAATATATAATGTCATGTGATTAATTTTATTTTATGCATTTTTTCAGGATTAGGGGACAATTATTTAATGATCAGCATAGTAGTTGTCCTAGTACTCAGGGTGTTCGTACGAGGGGGTGGTATGAGAGCTAGATGATCCGGTCGGCATACCCGATTAGACATAGCCCCTCCCACTGATATACCATCCATCCCACATTCAGATTCTGGTGTGTCTTTAGGGACACACAAGATATTTATACCTCCCATTTTCACCACCCTTAACATCTGAGCCTCCCCACCCATATTGATTATATCTGATGATGATTACCACTCCCCATCTAGCATTTGACCATCCATCCCTATCATCTTGTTTTATTTGTACTTCCTTCTATATAGGATTATATATTTGATCTACTTCAACTCCTGTACTGCTAGAGTCTATTCCTACGAATCATAAATTGGGACCCACTCCACCTGTACAAGGGGTTCCTTGAGCTTCTGCAGATCCAGCGGTGCCCAATGATTAGACTACAGCAGGTATACTTATACAAAACTAGAAAATTTTTACACTATAATTTATTTTACTAAAACATGTATTGATAAAATATTTGTTTTTCTTTCATAAAAGATACATATACTAATAGGAGGTGGGGGTAGGGGAGTACATGCAATTGTGCACTGTAGAACCATCGTACATAGTTTATGGTGGACTAAAATAAAGAGAGTGAGATGAATGAAAAATTAGGGCAGTAATGTTAGAGTTTTTTGGCAATGCTTCCCAAATACTCTAACACCATTCCTGTCATCCCACTCTCTTGGAGACGGTTGAAAAATAAAGTCAAGGATATTTCTTGGGTAGAGATATGGGTAAAAAATTATGTTTTATTTAATAGAATATTTTTTTGTATTTATATGAATTAATATTTTGGTGTTAGCTTCAGTTTAATTTCCCGGATGGCAAGGGTGCACGACCAGCACACCAAAAGGAATTATGTGAGCTTTGGGGAGATTATAAGTACGAATTGAATATTGGTTGGCATGCTAGAGTTGATATAGAGTTAGAGAAAGTCCATATCATGGATTATTGTCCATTAGAATATTATCGACAGATTATTTCTCATTGGAAGACTAAAAAGTTTAAGAAAGTAATTTCATTAGTGGTATTTAAATCCAAATTATCAAGTTTTTCGTTAATACTAATTATTTAATTTTATATAGGAATCATCCAGAAGAAATAAAAAAACATTAATGCTAAACAACACCTCCACACATTGGGATGTACTATGATGATAGATCATCAGAGGTAGTCTCTATGACAGTTTATAATCTTTCATTATGATGTGCACTTCATATTTCATCCTCGATAATTTATTCGATTGCTAATGTTGTTATATAATTTTAGTTTTGAAATAAATTATTGGTATACTATTTCTAATTATGGTTTACTACATTAAATGTCATTATAGAGGCATAAATTGGATATAGAAGGATTTGTACCTTGATAAAATGTTGTTTTGATCAAGTAGAAGGAAGAAAGAAGGATGTGTGGTTTATGAACCAACTCAATAGAAGATTATCATTTTTACTTTGTAGATTTAAAATTTTAATCCATATTTTTTAACGTAATTATATATTTATATTTATAATAGGATACATTATAGGACTTTGATAAACCTAACAAATTTTGGGAGAACAATCACTTACATCAGGTGTTGGGAGATGAGCACCCTAGTAGAGTACACTGCCAATTTGGGAAGAGTATAGTTTAGACTAGGTATTGGCCCTCCTAAAGTATTATTTGTAGAGCCACAGAGTTGCATCAGGTTAAGGAACAATATAAAAATGCTGAAAAAAGGGACATATAGATGGCATAACAGTCTGATAGGGTAAACACAACATTTTTGAAACTGGTGGTTGTTTTACCTCCAAAACATCCACTAGAAGATAGAATTTCTTGTGATGAATATATTTCATTGATGTGTTCCATATATGTTTCACCAGGTATAATTTCTAGTGCAGTTCGAGACGATGGTGTGGAGGAGGCCGAGACGGAGGAGGCCAAGGATGAGGAGGAGGCCGAGGAGGAGGCTGAGGTGGAGTAGGAGGGCAATGAGGAGTTTGAGGATACGTACGAGGGAGGGGAGAGCTTTGAGGATGGCAGAGAAGATGATGGGGATGATGATGAGGACGACGGTGAGGCTGATGATGACAGTGATGATAGTGATGGTGATGAGGGACAAATTGATGTATTACATTTTTGACAGATATAACTGACCTTTGATTTTTACTGATTTGTTGTGCCATAATATATGTGTGATTAGGTAGATCACATTAACCGTATTTTTTTATCTTCAAAAAATAAAATTTGACTTGATGATTTGCTGTGACTGATTCACCCCTCCTCTGGATAGCCCTGCCACCCCCGTGGATAGCCTACCCATCCCCTGGATAGCACCTCCCCCATGAACAACCCCCACCCCTATGGACCACCCGCCCACCCAACCACGACACCAACTACGCCTATGGATATCCACCATCCCCCCTGGATAGCCCGCCCACCCCCTGGACACCCCCTACCCCCTAGGTATCCCCACCACCACTGTGGACTGCCTGCCCATCCCCTAGACAACCCCATCCCCTTGGATAGCCCCTCCACCCCCGTGGACAACCCACCTATAACATCCCGTCTTTTTATAACATAACTTTTCATTCCATTACATGGAACTGAGGATCTTTAAGGTTTAGTGTCTTGGAAACAAGGAACATAAAACATGAAACAAAAAAAAACATTCTTCTTAAACACTTGAAAGGCTTTTCCTCATGTTCACCCTAGGCTCATTACTGCATCTCATAACCTGGGGACATACATCAAAAAGAAGGGTGAGCATAAGGCCCAGCAAGGGAAACAAGTGAAACATTTTACATATGAACTTGAGATACATCAATAAAGTCATCAAAAGAACTTTAATGCATGAAAATGAAATCATGAGGCATATAATAATAAAAATAAAACTTTTTCATAACATGAAGATGTGGCTGAAACATTTAATATGGACAATCGTTTCGTTTCACCAAGGTCCATCCCCAAGGTGTCGTTAAAAATTACCAAGGTTATTCACCAAGGCGTCGTTAAAATGGTCATCTCTAGAGATTAAGTCTTTACCCAATGCATTGGAGCGCTATCAGGGCGCACCCTTAAATTTGACTTTATTATCATGTGAGACACATATATCATCATCAACATTTAATAAATAACCCATATAGCATAAAATAAATTGGTTTCATTTCATAATCATAACGTTTTAAAAACTGCTTTAAAGACATGATCTTTACGTTACTTTAAACCCACGGAAAGGGAAGCGGGTATCATGTATGTAAATCCCAGAATTTAAAATAGAACATTTTAATACATATGTGAATACCCCTGTAGAAATAGGATCTTTGAGTATTCACTCTATAACATAAAATAATTTTGAGAAAAGAGAGGCATTTTGAGACGAAAATTCTGCAGCATAACGACTATGTTATGAGGTTTTAGAAGACATTAAAAAGAGAGGGAAAATGGGTCAAACATTCATAAATGTCCCATAAAACAGTATATGGACAGAATAAGAAGGATACATGATCATGGTAATGAAAGTTCAAGGACATACCATTTGAAATGAAAAACATGGAAGGAAGACAAAAATTAGATTTCTCTTACGAAAGTTCGGCAGCCTAACGACGTTACTTAAACCTCAACAAACAATGATTTGAAAAGATCAAATTGGATCTCTCATCATGTGAACATAAGAGTTCAGTATGATAGATATAGAGATAATTCCCCAAAATAACAAAAAGGAACTTGAAAGAATTGACATGAAAGTAGAACTTCAAAACGAGAAGGGTGAAGAACCACTTAAAAATTCGGCAGCCTAACGGCGCCACTTAAAACATCAAAATACTGAATTGAAGAGATCAAATGGGGTCTCTCATCATATGAACATAAGAGTAAAGTATGATATATATAGAGATCATACCCCAATATAACAAAAAGTAACATTAAAGACTTGAATGAAAATAGAACTTGAAAACGAAGAAGGTGAAAGAATCCTTTAAAAATTCGGCAGCCTAACGGCGCCACTTAAACATTCTTAAAACGAATTGATGAGAGCAAGGGGGGGTCTCTAATCATATGAACATGAAATAGGCAGTAGTATGAATATAAAATAACATCCTCCAACATAAGAAAATGGAGTATAAAATAAAAGACATAAAAGAGATTACTTGAAAAGAAAGAGAGAGGTCAGATCCCTTACCTTAAAATGTACCTCTTAAACCTCAAAGGGTGGGACCTTGAGGGCTTGGGGGCACCTTGGGAGGACTCCTTGGGAGGTAATGAGACTAGAAATTCGTTGGGAATGAGTGGGGAGTCGAAAGGATGAGAGGAGGGCTTGGTATTTATAGGGAGAGTGAGGGGACAAGGCATTAATGGCCAAGGGACACCTCACATGTGCTTTTCTCAAACCCATGTGCTCTCCCTTGTCATTTATCATGGAGTTAGGCCACATGGGGCCCCCAAAACAAAAATTCATCACCCTTGGCCGGACAACCCTCAAAAGATCTCATGACATCATCATGACACCGTTATGATGTCATTAAACATACCGAAACCCTAAAACTGTGTTTTTACTATTCACTGAAAATTCAACTTTCTCAGAAAAATCCCAAAATTTAACATTAACCAAATATCAATGCTCTGATTTCAAAAATGAAATCCATTTTATAAAAATATTTTTCTAAATATTTTTAATTTAATTTTTAAATAAAAACACTATTCATCGAAAATTCATTTTTTTCAGAAAAAACCCCAAAAATTACCATAACATAATATCGATGCTCTGAGTTCAAAAATAAATTAATTTTGATAAAAATAATTTTCTAATTATTTTTAATTAAATTTTTAATTAAAAAACACTATTCACCCGAAAAAAACTAATAATTGAATAATAATTAATGAAACCGTTATTTAACTATTTTATTGAATCACATTACTTAATCAAGGTGCCTAGATTATTTTAAAACTTTCTTTAAGTGAGATTACTAATCCATTTGGTCATATTACTAATCCTAATCATAAAATCACTATTCATAATTTACTATTCATCAAAAATCAAGTTGATCTTATTAGACTCTAAATTTAGTACTGAACATAATTGCAGAAGACCATTTTTTGAAAATCATTACACATTTTTAATTATTTAGGGTTTACATAAACATATTTAAAATATCCTTTTTCTAAAATTCATCAAAAATATGCATACTATATTTATCCGGTCATTTCAAGATTCATAAACTTCATCATAAGAAGAAATCCCAATTTTTATTTAAAACAAGGATTACACAAGGTAGTTATGGTCTCGTTACATAACCCCTTATAATACCAGCATAGGACCTAAGAGTAAGGTGTGCTAGGGTGATAGAAGCTTGGGGCGGCTCAGTCAACATTGCCCGAGTAGTAATTTCTATCAGTTTGAACTTCTCACGAAGGCGATTTCGTTCCAGCTTCACATGATGAAGTTCGGATTGGATTTGATCCAGAGCAAAGCCCAGTGGTGCTACGTCCTTCCCAAGCTCTGTTAGATGGGCTTCGATCGGTCCAAGACTACTAGGTGAGGCCATCAAATCTTCTTTCTATAATAATTAACCAAGATTACTTATATTTAGAGACAATAATAAAAACATTTTGATCACAGCGGTCATGTTGACCGATGGTTATATAATAGTCAAAACCCACTGATCTCATTTTAATTATAATCATGTTTATCAAATAAAACATTTTTGTTGAGTATAACAATAACACATAAAATTAGGAAAAAAAATTTATTTAAAAATTTCGGGTCGTTACAATCTTCCCCCCTTAAGAAATTGCGTCCTCACAATTTTAAAACTGGGTTTTGAAATTTCATTGAAAGTACCACATCAGAAAAGGAGTCAGTAAAACTATTACTTTAAAATAAAGAAAGGGAAGTACAATGGTCACCCGAGTTAACCCACACTAGGGTTCCATGTAGGAAAACATGGACATGGAGGAAAAAACAAAGGGTCAAGTTCTGAGGGAGAGTGATAGAGAACATGATTAGGAGAAGGTTAACCATGAGAAAATCCCAAACTTATGATGTGTGTAAACGGTCTTTGATTACCTAGTAGGAAACGTAAACCAACAACATTTTTGTTTTACGTTTCTTTTCATAATTTCGAGGATTTCATTTACTACATAGAACAAAGACATAATAAAATATACCTACCTTCAAGTAGATTTTCATCCTTTAACAAGTCCCTACCAACACTAATCTTTTCTCCAAATGATGAGAATTCAAAAACACTTGGTCTCATAAGAGCACAAGAATCATCTTCTATAGAATCACATAATCTACAAAAGATTAACTATCTATTTCTTCTATCTTTAAACATTATCCTAAAAACAGAAAGGTTAAGGTAAAACAACTCTTCAAAAAGAAAGAATCCCATAGGAATGGAAACTACTTTTAAATCATCAAAGTTCCATGGTACTACCCAAAGTTCATCATAGACCATTCCATAAATAACGGTCCTTAAAATTCCTCAAAACAAACCAAACTAAGATTGAAACCCAAATACAATAAGGATTTGATAACATAGTCTTCCAAAACAACTTCATTGTTCATCTCCAGGCAACATCAACCACTCCTAACATCTTATAAAAAAGTAGCTAACCTAAACATATTTTACCCAATATAGGTTAGTCATTCCCATAAGTAACCTAAATTACTATAAGTTCACCTTAAATTCATCGATTCTTCAAAATATAAGTCAACCTTACTCCTCAATGAAAATACCGTAGTAATCTATTTAACTCGATCAAATATGGTTCCCAAAATAATGAACGTCTTCCAAAATAATAATCATATTTTAATCCCCTAATCATCCCTGTCATATTAATACGAAAATCATCGCATTTCTTATCACATTGGTTGTCGGAACATGTTCTTCCATTTCCCACCATTAACTAAGAAGAGAAAGAATAATTAGGGGCTTAAGTACTTAGCTAATAATCATGAAAAGGAACTGAAAGCATATAAGGATAACTTGTATATGAAAGGTATACCCTAAGTTGTGATCTCCTAGGTTCCCATCTAGGTTATGAATGATCATATATTATTATGTGAACCTTTATTTTATTTTATCTTTGTTCCTTTAACAATGGTTCATACCAAGCTTATGAATTTACCAAAGCATATCCCCCGGGAGTGTCGTAACCAAGAGTGCAGCAAGGCCCGTTGTCGTGTACCAGTTCCCGTTCGAGTCTAGCTCAAAGCGGTGTTTTCGGGTTTTACCCCTATGTACATCTGTTCCAGAGCCACCTCTACCTGCTCGTATCCAGACAGGGATGTATTTTCTTGGCAACCCCTTACTCAATACTCACCAAAATACCAGGAAGATTTCCTATATTAAACTTTTCTATAGGGTTCCTCCTAGAGTTTTCATATCCTAATTTCCACAAATAACTAAACCATCCTTTGATACCAACTATAGCATCCCGTCTTTTTATAACATAACTTTTCATTCCATTACATGGAACTGAGGATCTTTAAGGTTTAGTGTCTTGGAAACAAGGAACATAAAACATGAAACAAAAAAAACATTCTTCTTAAACACTTGAAAGGCTTCTCCTCATGTTCACCCTAGGCTCATTACTGCATCTCATAACCTGGGGACATACAGCAAAAGGAAGGGTGAGCATAAGGCCCATCAAGGGAAACAAGTGAAACATTTTACATATGAACTTGAGATACATCAATAAAGTCATGAAAAGAACTTTAATGCAGGAAAATGAAATCATGAGGCATATCATAATAAAAATAAAACTTTTTCATAACATGAAGATGTGGCTGCAACATTTAATATGGACAATCGTTTCGTTTCACCAAGGTCCATCCCCAAGGTGTCGTTAAAAATTACCAAGCTTATTCACCAAGGCGTCGTTAAAATGGTCATCTCTAGAGATTAAGTATTTACCCAATGCATTGGAGCGCTATCAGGGCGCACCCTTAAATTTGCCTTTATTATCATGTGAGCCACATATATCATCATCAACATTTAATAAATAACCCATATAGCATAAAATAAATGGGTTTCATTTCATAATCATAACGTTTTAAAAACTGCTTTAAAGACATGATCTTTACGTTACTTTAATCCCACGGAAAGGGAAGCAGGTATCATGTATGTAAATCCCAAAATTTAAAATAGAACATTTTAATACATATGTGAATACCCCTGTAGAAATAGGATCTTTGAGTATTCACTCTATAACATAAAATAATTTTAAGAAAAGAGAGGCATTTTGAGACGAAAATTCTGCAGCATAACGACTATGTTATGAGGTTTTAGAAGACATTAAAAAGAGAGGGAAAATGGGTCAAACATTCATAAATGTCCCATAAAACAGTATATTGACAGAATAAGAAGGATACATGATCATGGTAATGAAAGTTCAAGGACATACCATTTGAAATGAAAAACATGGAAGGAAGACAAAAATTAGATTTCTCTTACGAAAGTTCGGCAGCCTAACGATGTTACTTAAACCTCAACAAACAATGATTTGAAAAGATAAAATAGGATCTCTCATCATGTGAACATAAGAGTTCAGTATGATAGATATAGAGATAATTCCCCAACATAACAAAAAGGAACTTGAAAGAATTGACATGAAAGTAGAACATCAAAACGAGAAGGGTGAAGAACCACTTAAAAATTCGGCAGCCTAACGGCGCCACTTAAAACATCAAAATACTGAATTGAAGAGATCAAATGGGGTCTCTCATCATATGAACATAAGAGTCCAGTATGATATATATAGAGATCATACCCCAATATAACAAAAAGGAACATTAAAGACTTGAATGAAAATAGAACTTGAAAACGAGGAAGGTGAAAGAATCCTTTAAAAATCCGTCAGCCTAACGACGCCACTTAAACATTCTTAAAACGAATTGATGAGAGCAAGGGGGGGGGGGGGGGTCTCTAATCATATGAACATGAAATAGGCAGTAGGATGAATATAAAATAACATCCTCCAACATAAGAAAATGGAGTATAAAAGAAAAGACATAAAAGAGATTACTTGAAAAGAAAGAGAGAGGTCGGATCCCTTACCTTAAAATGTAACCCTTAAACCTCAAAGGGTGGGACCTTGAGGGCTTGGGGGCACCTTGGGAGGACTCCTTGGGAGGTAATGAGACCAGAATTTCGTTGGGAATGAGTGGGGAGTCGAAAGGATGAGAGGAGGGCTTGGTATTTATAGGGAAAGTGAGGGGACAAGGCATTAATGGCCAAGGGACACCTCACATGTGCTTTTCTCAAACCCATGTGCTCTCCCTTGTCATTTATCATGGAGTTAGGCCACATGGGGCCCCCAAAACAAAAATTCATCACCCTTGGCTGGCCAACCCTCAAAAGATCTCATGACATCATCATGACACCGTTATGATGTCATTAAACATACCGAAACCCTAAAACTGTATTTTTACTATTCACTGAAAATTCAACTTTCTCAGAAAAATCCCAAAATTTAACATTAACCAAATATGAATTCTCTGATTTCAAAAATGAAATCCATTTTATAAAAATAATTTTCTAAATATTTTTAATTTAATTTTTAAATAAAAACACTATTCATCGAAAATTCATTTTTTTCAGAAAAAACCCCAAAAATTACCATAACATAATATCGATGCTCTGAGTTCAAAAATAAAGTCATTTTGATAAAAATAATTTTCTAATTATTTTTAATTAAATTTTTAATTAAAAAACACTATTCACCCGAAAAAAAACTAATAATTGAATAATAATTAATGAAACCGTTATTTAACTATTTTATTGAATCACATTACTTAATCAAGGTGCCTAGATTATTTTAAAACTTTCTTTAAGTGAGATTACTAATCCATTTGGTCATATTACTAATCCTAATCATAAAATCACTATTCATAATTTACTATTCATCAAAAATCAAGTTGATCTTATTAGACTCGAAATTTAGTACTGAACATAATTGCAGAAGACCATTTTTTGAAAATCATTACACATTTTTAATTATTTAGGGTTTACATAAACATATTTAAAATATCCTTTTTCTAAAATTCATCAAAAATATGCATACTATATTTATCCGGTCATTTCAAGATTCATAAACTTCATCATAAAAAGAAATCCCAATTTTTATTTAAAACAAGGATTACACAAGGTAGTTATGGTCTCATTACATAACCCCTTAGAATACCAGCATAGGACCTAAGAGTAAGGTGTGCTAGGGTGATAGAAGCTTGGGGCGGCTCAGTCAACATTGCCCGAGTAGTAATTTCTTTCAGTTTGAACTTCTCACGAAGGCGATTTCGTTCCAGCTTCACATGATGAAGTTCGGCTTGGATTTGATCCAGAGCAAAGCCCAGTGGTGCTACGTCCTTCCCAAGCTCTGTTAGATGGGCTTTGATCGGTCCAAGACTACTAGGTGAGGCCATCGAATCTTCTTTCTATAATAATTAACCAAGATTACTTATATTTAGAGACAATAATCAAAACATTTTGTTCACAGCGGTCATGTTGACCAATGGTTATATAATAGTCAAAACCCACTGATCTCATTTTTATTATAATCATGTTTATCAAATAAAACATTTTTGTTGAGTATAACAATAACACATAAAATTAGGAAACAAAATTTATTTAAAAATTTCGGGTCGTTACACCACCCACCCCCTAGACACCCCATACCCCTGGACAACCCCACCCACCCCCTAGACACCCCATACCCCCTAGAAACCCCACCACTGTGGACAGCCCACCCAGCCCCTAGATAGCCCCACAACCCGGTGGAAAGCCCACCCACCCCCCAGGACACCCCCTACCCTCTAGATAGCCCCTCCACACCTGTAGATAGCCCGCCCACCCACCCCCATGGACACCTCGTACCCCCTGGACAACCCCCCTCCCAACCCCCATGGACATCCCGCCCACCCCCTAGACACCTAATTCGTCAAAGAAATCCCCTAATGGACACCCTGTACCCCATAAATATCACCCCTTCCACCCTTGTAGACATCCACCACCCCCTTGGACAGCCCACCCAACCACTAGACACCCCTACCCCCATGGAAAACCCCCTCCTCCCATGGACACCCCTTACCCACTGGAAAGCCACGCCACCCCTTTAGATAACCCTTCCACCCCTGGACACCTCATACCCCTAGGACCCCCCCACCCCTTACAAATCCCCCACCCCCTCGACAACCTTTACCACCGTGGACAGCCCGACCATGCCCCTACACACTATATAACCTCCTCGACAGCCCCACCACCCCCATGGACAACCCACCCGCACCCCTAGACACCTCGTAACACCCTAGACAGCCCCACTCACCCCCTTGATAGTCCACCCTTTACTGAGACACCTCGTAACCCCTGGATAGCCCCCACCCCTAGAAAGCCCCCGCCCCTCCAACCCCTTGAGAAGCCCCAACCTCCTGGATATCCCTGCCACCCCCGTGTAAAGCCCATCCACCCCTGGACATCCCCTCCCCCATGGACAGCCCCACCCCCGTGGAGAGCTCGACCACCCCACATGGACACCCATACCCCACTGGATAGCCCCACCACCACAGTGGACAACCCACCCACCTCCAAGAAACCCCATATCCCCAGGATAGCCATGCCCACCCCCTAGACCCCCCTCGTACTCCCTGGACTGCTTCCACCCACGTGGACAGCCCGCCCACCCCCATGGACAACCTTCCAACCCCCTTGGACACACCGTACCCCCCTGAACACCTCGTATCCACTAGACACACCCAAAACCCCTGTGGATAGCCCACCCATCCATGTGGACATCCCTCCCACCCCACTTGACTACCCCCCCCCCTCGTGGATAGCCCTCCCACCCCCTGAACACCACCTCCCCCTGGACATCTCCTCATCCCTGTGGATAGCCTGCCCACCCCCTGGACACCCCCATACACTTGGATAGCCCCACCACCCCCGTGGATAGCCTACCCACCCCCTAGATACCTCGAACCTCCCAAGAAAGCCCCCACCCTTGGAAATCCCCTCCTAGACAACCCTACCCCCTGAATAGCCCCTCCCCCCCCCCCCCACACCCCCGTGGACAACCCGCTCACCCCTAGACACCCCATACCACCCAAGACAGCCCATTCCACCCACCTGACAGCCAATCCCACCATCCTAGAGAGCCCCTCCACCTGGTGGACAACCCAGCCACACCCTGGACAACCACTCAAACATGGACACACCCAACCCCATGGAGAGCCCCCCACCCCCTGGACACCACCAACCCCCTGGACAACCCCTCCATCTCACTGGATATCCCACCCATCACCCCTGGACACATCGTACCCCTAGATAGCCCCACCCACCCACAGGACACCCCGTACACCTCCTAGACATCCCAACCCACGTGGAATGCCCGACCATCCATGTGGATAGCCTGACCACCCCCTTGGACAACCCGTACCCCCCTGGACGGCCCCGATAACCCGATGGATAGCCCCCTCTCTTGGACACAATGTACCCCCGGGAGGCCCCCCTCCCCACATCCATGGACAGGCCACCCACCACCGTGGACAACCCGACCACCCCCTTGACAGCCTCACCACCCCTGTGGAAAACCCTTCGACCCCCAGGATACCCCTCCCCCCATGGACATCCTCCTACCCCCCGTGGAAATCCCACCCACACTCCTGGACACCCCTACCCCCCAGGACAGCCCCGCCACCCCAGTGGATAGCCCGCCCACCCCCTGGACACCCTGTACAACCTGGACATCCTCGCCCACCCATGGACACTCTGTACCCCCTTGATTCCACTCCCACCTATGTGAACATCCCTCCTACCTGTGTTGACATTCTTCCACCCTCTATGGACATCTTATACCCCATGGAAAACCCCACCATCCTCATGTATAGCCTACCCACCCCAGGACACCCTGTACCCCTGGACATCCCCCAACCCTCGTGGACAGCCCGCCCACCCCCTGGATGGCCTTCCCACCCCCTGGTCACCCCCTACCCCCTCGACATCCCCACCACCCACATGGATAGCCTACCCACCCCTAGACATCCCTGCCATACTGTGGATTGCACTTCCACCCCCATGGACACCCCTACCCCCTGGATTCCACTTCCACCCCCGTGGACAGCCGTCCCACCCCCTGGACACCCTGTATCCTAGTAGACATCCCCCACCCCCGTGGATTATAGGGTTTTTAACAATTTGAAGATCCCATTAATCATATCTACCAACTTCGTTGACTTATGGGATCCTTGATCACTAATAAAAAATAGTGTATGCTATTTTAGAAACTCCCATGCATAATCAATGATCTGAGAAGAACATGGCTACTACACTTCCATAAATACTTTTATTAGAGATGAAGTCTATGAAGGAAATAGCTTGATAATAGGAATGACAACCTCAGATATACGCTTATTGACTTCTTGATTCATTTATAGTGGTAACAGTCTATAGAATTATCAAAAACAAAAACTTTAGTAAAATAATCTGATTTTCTAAAACTAGGGAAACAAAATTACAAATCCCATAAAGATACATCATAAATAATTATTCATAAATCCATTTCAAAATCACATAATAGACACTCCTTTCTATTTAAAACTCTACAACGGTTTATAAAAATACCTTTTAAGGTACCATTTCTAATATCAGATAGTATTTTTTTCCAACATTAAATATGTAATCCATTTCATAAAAACCAAATCCCCCTTCCTAATATACACTCCAAAACATTCATTTATTTCTAAAGAAACACATACTATTAAAAAACACTATTCCAATCCCATTTTAAAAATAAAAACGATCATAAAATACCTGAAATTCATTCCATTAAAACGATTACAACCCCCAACCCACCCCCTGGGCACCACTACCCCCCAGGAGAGCCCCGCCACTCCCATGGACATCCCCCAACCCCCTGGAAAACCCCCACCCCGACCACCTGGACACCACCACATCACATGAACACCAACCCACCCACTTGGACACCCCAAAACCCCTTGAATGCCACCACCAATCTTGACACCCCCACCCCCATGGATTGCCCCTACCCCCTAAACAACCCCTCTAACCCCCTGGACGGCCCCCACCCCTCCTAGAAACCACCCCACCACATGGTCACTACAACCCCCTGGATACCCCCATCCCCATGAACAGCCCCCACCCCCTGGACACCACCCCACCCCCCTTGTATAGCCCCCAACCCCCTGGACTTCCCCAACCCCCTGGACACCACCCCCAACCACTAAACACCCCCACCCCCTGGACAACCCCAACCCCCTGGACACCACCCCACCCCCTGGACACCCCCTCCACCCTAGACAGCTCCCCCGGACACTCACCATTTCCCTAAACACCACCACCCCCGTCCTCCTTGTAAAGCTACCCCAACCCCCTGAATACCCCCAACCTCATAAATTCTTTCTTGAATTCTTTATGTATTTAATTATATTGTGAATAATGTTTTTATGGTGTGTGGGTATACATGTCGTATGGTTATTCTTATTGTATGTGTATACTTGTTTTAATTACCATATGAATTATTTGTTAATTCTGTATGTGGGTAGAGGGTAATTAATAAGAGAACTGGGGGAATTCAGAATTCTATATGAGTTATGTGTTGTATGAATTCTGTATGAATTCATACATAATTCCGCCCAACCCCCTTTATGAATTTTGTAGGCCTGCTGGTGGAAGCTGGTGGAATTGTTGTAGGTGCATAGGGGAGGCCAACAAGCCATCTTGCTACTGTAATTATTTGAAGGCTAATCCAATTATTTATAACTGTGGGAATATCAGTGAAAGAATAACTTTTACCAATATATTAATGTAAACCATTTGAAAAATTATATACCAACAGTTTGTAAACCGTTGGAATGGATATGTTTACTTCATATTTCCCAACAGTTTGTTGAAAACCGTTGGTAAAAGTCTATACCAACGGTTAAAAAAACATTTTTATATAAATTCTTTTTGAAAATAAAAATGGTTTTAAACTGTTGGTAATCATTTATACTAATATTTTTAGTAATCCATTGGTATATACCCATTTTCTCAATCATATACCAACTATTTTCACAGAATCATTGGGATATGTCTCTCCTTACGGCTCAAGAAACAACTATTTGGAAGACCGTTAGTATAGTTTATACTAACCGTTTTCCAGCCTGTGCCAATGATTTCATACCATTGGTAAATTTGAAATTTCTAGTAGTGTGAGGAAAATATTTATGAAAACATGGTATCCAATTGAATACAAAAAAGGATGATTTCATTTATTTATATAAGATTTATATTGATGATGATATGTAACTAGACACCATTGCATATCCAAAATCCTAAATGACATCTCCTCAACCAATCTTAGTCCCATAAAAAAGATTATCACACGCCTACCCAACAAAGAGGTGACCAATGAAGGTGGCCAAACATAGCCTTAAAATAGTCTTTCTGATCAACAAATGATAAATATTTTTATAAGAAAACTCAAATATTATTGGTAGATATCCCGATATCCTCTATATTACATTACAAAATCATGGATCATATCCTTTTAGACATCAATAGCATGATCCATCTAATAGTCTATCATTACATGATAATTTTTAATCAATCTAACCAGAGTCCCCATCAACTCATATATACTCTTATGGAATATTTATTTGATCCATGGATCCCTCTCATAAAAAATATTAGAAATAACCCCTTAAAACTTAAAAATATCTCACGCATGCTGATTACACAGTTCTTCAACATCAACTATGTCACATATCATAATAAAATGAGTTTTCGTTTCAACTAATCAATCAACACCCATATGAAATTACTACCTCAGGGAGTATATTGTAATAAAATAAAAAAGTACATAAAGAAATCATTTCATATCCAAACTGGCACCAAAAGTGGTGAGATAAAAATTAAATTTTTCATATGTTTTTTCATTGTCTATTGGCTCATACAATAAATAATATCATTCTTTATACCCAACCACCAAATCACCATCTCATGTCATAATATATCTTAATAGTTCCATAATGAATAGACGATAATGAATTGTAAAAATAAATCAAAACAAAGATCCATGTAGATGTAGATATGAAAAAATGATCAACAAAATGTAGATATCCATCTAAAGTGAGTGACCAACTAGAAACTGCATCCCCAAATTATAGGGTTTCTCTAATTAAACATAAATCATAATCGTAGTAATATCTCAAGAAAATAGAATCATGAAATGACAATGATATTTAATCACTTCCCCAAATATAATAGAAACATCCCCTTGAGTATCTAGATGTATCTGAGTTAAAGGCCTGATAGGGTTCCACTATTCCTCTAATTCATGAAAAACCTGTAATGACAATTTTCTATAGAGAGTGTATGCAACAACATTCACCTTTATTGTGGTGTAAGAGATATAAAATTCCAATTTCTGATGGTATTCAACCAATCTCCTATGCCTAATATTAATGTGCTTATTAGAAGGGATATAGTAAAAATTATTATGATCAGAAATGAATGCGGACCTTTCGCCCAATAGATAGTACCACTAACCCATAAGTTCACATAACTATAGTAATCTCTAAATCATGAATAGGATTATTCATGCCACATTGTAGATGCTACAAATATCCAAAAACTACCACATAGTTATCATACATGAACTCACTACATTAACCATTTCTAGAAGCATTATAGAAAACCATATTTACCTTTCTGGGATTAGGTACGAACAAAATTAGAGATGATGTTATAAGTCATTTATTTTATTCAAAATTATACTAAAATTTTCATTCCATGATAATTTCACTCCATTATTGGTAATAGTAGTCCAAGGAGGTGATATGTTTGAGAAATACTTTAATAACCATCCACAAAATCTTACAAGATAAAGGTAACTATGAATTAAAAATACATTCCATGTCTCTCCCCATGGAAAAACATCCATCAACTTATCAGAAAGGACTAATAAATCCATGATCAGAAATCGAATACAAAAATAATATCACTTCTTGGATGAATAAATTTATTTTCCAAAACATTCCATAGAAGTAGTGTCTCATAAATACATCCATACCCATTATTAGTTAGATATCATTCTCATTCTCACATATAAAATTAATAAAAATAAATGTAATGATCACTTATAAATATGTTTCTAAATACAAGATGAATATACGATTAATAAAATCCATAAAAAGACTGATAGATAGAACAAATGGAAACACAAGATATTCGTAGTTTCAATACCTATTACTAAATGTCGTCATCAATAAACATGTATCCTTAAATATGAGTTGATGCTAATCCAACTGAAGATCAATATTTATAAAAAAATTCTCCCCAATAAAAAAAATAATCCACATGAGGAAAAAGAAACATATTCTTAACCATTACCTTTGTAAACTTATTTTGGCAATACACAATAATCATGAACCCTCTTTCACATAGAAATATGAACTCGGAAGTTGCAGGTTGAAGCACAGGGGTGAACAAAACCATTTTACATTAGATTTTCCAACAAAATATTTAACACCATTATCATCACTGGTGCCATATGATAGGATGGTATCAAAATCATCTTCATACTGGAACTATGTAAATTGTAAACTCTACCTATATCTCTAAGGGAGGCATTGATAAAATTTCTTGAAAACATTAGGATTGTTTTGAACAATAGAATAAAGATAAAAAATAAGGAACATCATCGAGACAAAATTATCTAGTAGAAAATAATATTCAGAGCTCTTAGAAGGATGATGCTGCGTGGAAAAACCACAAATCCCACTATACTAGAAATACTCATGAAATCCAATCGATCACATGAAATGAGACACACTAATTATAAAAATCAACCCCATTATAATGGAAAATATGTCAATCCATCATAATGATTACCTTAAACAAACTTAATCTAGAAAGAAAAAAACCCAAAATAACACAACATCAGCTTTTGATAGGTCAAAAGAGCATAAACACCCATACTCATCTGTATCCAAAGAGGTGTAATTACCACCATCACAAAGGAAATAATTTTATTTGGATGTTTATGAATATCGGCAGAATAGAATGATACAAATGAGTGTGGGGAACCAGTATAAAATAATTAATTCTATAAAAAAGATGAAATAAATATGGAACTTCTCACAGTCACTAGACCTACATATTTTTCCTTTGAAAAGCCATATAATATATAAAGGTGATTCAATCATAGGGGTTGTGGCTAGAACTATGTATTCATTGAAGCATCTAATTGAGTTGTAGTAGCCTTTTTAGATTATGATCCCTAACTATAACAATCCATAGACATGGCCTGAATGAAAAGTTGTATATGAGCATAATACCCACAATTATTACACATATTTATACATGAAGGACAAGAAATATGTAGTTTTTGAAATTTCTACACATATAGTAGGCCATTTGCACACATATAGATGAAACTATTGGTACCCAAGTTGCATGATTCCAAGAACTACCAGCCCCACTCATTCGATGACCATTTCAGTTCCTCATTTTCTCTATCCCACCATTAAATCCTCAAATAGGTGGAATAGAAGGTCCATAATATCCAACCTATTTATCATACTCATTTATTCCATTATATAATTGTCCACTCTTTATATAGGTTGAATGATTAAACATAAACACATAAAATATGATTTATGGAAACAAACCAGACCTATGATTTTGATATTTTAATTGGCCATTATTTACAAAGATTGGTGAAAAAAATTATCTTAATAAAATTTTTGATTTTTTTCCAACAATGGACATTTTCACTACCCTAACTATTTGAAGTCTAGAGACTTCATGATCATCGTAGACTATGGAAAAAACTACTATAAGAAGAGTGTCTTTAAACCCTTCTATTCTAAGATAACTTTCTAATCCCCCATTACAATGGGATCACCCCATCACTTTCTTGGGCCTATTTTTTGAATTCCTTAAAATTTACCTTGATAAACTTAGGTGTACATGGAAATTCAATGATATGATAAATCATTTTAAGAAAATACTCATCCCCTTGATTTTTATTATTATGTTTTAGGTATGGTGGATTATCAGGGAATAAATACCATGATTGATCATTGTCATCTCCAAATCTTGGATATAACTCAATGATTATTTCATGGACTTGAGATACATTTTTATCCACAACACAAACATCCCACATTATATACTTGATAAAATTATGATGCATATAAGGATTTATTTTAAAATAATTTGTTGTACCCTCATGTGGAACCCAAAAAACAAGTCTCAATGGAATTTTGATGCACATTTAAATAAAATAATGACAAAAAATATATTAATATCACTTGAATATAGAAATCTATTGGTAAAATTGGGATTAGGATCAAGAACTAAAAAAAATAGATACACATAAAAAATTTACATTGTAACTATAATATCATAATTTAAATAATTTGATAGGAACTAACCACAACCTATTTATCATGTCTAGAAAATTATATCTCTAGTTTACCAAATGTAAAAACAAAAGGAATCTTGAAGAAAAAACTCATCTGAAATAAAATAAAAATGAACTTGTCTCAGAGATCTTCTAAAATAGGTTACTAACCAAAATTTATGTATACCCTAAAAGATTTATTGATCACCATGAAAAGATGTCTAGAAAACTGGCATAAAAAATAAACAGAGAGAATGATTTTTTCTCAACATGAAGAAGACAACATGACATGTATATAAGAAAAAATAACCGAATAAAACATGAATAGATATATTTAATAAAAAAAGTGGAAAATGAATAAAAAATTGTAAGAGGTATTATAAAATATCCATGATAAAATCCAAACCGAAAAATATGAAAAATATAAACATATTCTATATAAGTATCCATGTGATTGCATGGAAAAAAATCCCCTCTTATTACTATTCAACATCCCAAACTTAGTTGATAGATAACCTCACTACGTCACTATGGAAAATTTTCATTCCCTGCATCGAAATATATAATAGTTTCTATGAACTAAAAAAGGGTTTCACATGGTGTGAGCTGACGACTTTGTATGGTCTCACTGAGGTGTTCCATAAAAATAAACTATTAAATAATTTATGAATTACAAAATTTAATGAAACAAATGCATGATATACATATTAATGGTTTTATGTCAAAATAATTTAAAAACATTAATTTCCCATAATTCCACATTTCTAATACAGAAGATAAATTTGTTTCAAAGAATTTCATATACAACAAAGAAGTCATATAAAAAAAGAAGTTGTCATATATCATGTCAAATATGTGGGAGTACGACCAAAAAAGTACAATCCAAAAAAACAAAAAATTGAAAAATCATAGGTGACTCAACAAAGGATCAAACTAGGTTAGGATATCCAAGACACTCATAAAAAGATATAAAATTTCACACACATCATGAATCAAGACATTCACAAATTATATAGAGAGTATAGGAACACCACATAAAGTGAATCCCCACACAGGTCTGACATGTCCCTTTAAAATAACCATAGGGATTATAAGAGTACTCCAATAGTGAACCCAATGTTAGTGAATGATTTTTATTAATAATACACCCACCTAAGTACCCATGGAAGCCAATGTGCTTAATTTTCCAATCCAACACATAAAACCATTTGAATCAAACCAATATATGAAAACCCTTTTAGAAACAAATTTCACAATGCTTCGAAAACCAATTTAATTTAAAAAATTAGGTGAAACCATATTTTATCAAAAACCAATGTCAACACAAATATATCAAATCAACAATGCTTTCCATTTCATTTATAAAAGATTTGTTTATAAACACCAATGCATTTCAGTTCGATAATAGATGCTAAATATGGAACTGACTAACCCAAAACTCAGGTCGCGCATTCTGACAACAGGATCAAAAAATTTATAGTACCAAAAATGAAAATGGAGGCCCTAGAATCATTATATAGAAATCTTAATTGATAATATTTATAAAAAATTACAATGAATATAAAAAAATCAACCATACCACATGAATTCACACTACCAAGACAGTGACTAAAAATAGATTATCCCTAAAAAAATGATCACATGATGGATCTAGAATGAATAATGATACTATGTCATCATTGATCAATGAATTCAGTATTGAAACATGATGAAACTATCAATATAAAAAGAAATTAAGGAGTATAAATTATTTCTCACTTGAAGAGATAACTTTAACAACCTAGAAGGTCAAACAATGAAATAATTGACCATGAATGAGAGGAGGGTCCCAATATCACTGAAGAATGCTTCTTGATTGAAAGATAATGGGTTTAGGACAGAATATTAAAAAACTTCATCCAAGGAACTCCTTAAAATCCACAAATTCAATATATAAATGTAAATTAATTTTATTTTGTGAAATTTAATACATGGTGTATATACAGACACAAAAATGAATCACCGTTTTTTTGAACCCTAATTTCTAAAATTTAAAGGCAAGGAATATTTACATGATGTGTAATCTTTAACATTCTATAATTGACTAACAACATGATTCTAACAATCAAGAACACTTTGTGAAGTAGTTATATGAAATATAGTTTCCTAGCCAACTAAAATAGAAAATTTATTACATAAAAATCCAATCTAGCTCAAGAATTATTTAAATTCTTGGAGAACCTCTCTAATCCATTACATGTTTATTCTAATACTCCATCAATTTAAAAACACATAGTTCCATGAAAATTAAATCATTCTCCACAAGAAATTCTCCCCATCCCAGGTAGACCCCAGATACACCCAAATAAATATAAAATTGAGTTGGGATATGGGTGATACCAAAAAGGCATTAATAGATGTAACGCATATATAACTATCATGGTTTCTTATCCTTAATTTCCAAAACAATGATTAAATTCATATTTCATTTCATCATTCCATAATTTTAAATATTAAAGAGAGTATTTTATAATGTTAGGTAATGTTATCTTATGTATGAAAAATCATTACATGGATTATTTTGAATATAATAATTATTTTATATCATATAATAAATTTATCACATATTTATATTCAGAAAGAAAATATTATATAATAAATTATGTGTTCAAAATTTGTTCATCCCTTTAAAAATTTGACCCTTTAAATTTCAACTCATATCAGTGTTTGATAATTGAAGAATCTAATCATGATAAATTGTATCATTAGTCTCACATGATTCATCGTGACACATATGGTTTCACTACATTATCTTTACAAAGTACAATATATTTTTATGAATAACATTGTCTCTGAGTGGTGTGATATTCACCCATTTTTTCTTATATGAGAGGTCATTATATTCATGTAGCAACTCCAGACTCACAATATATAATGGATGTAATCAAATTTTTTGTTAATAATACTATTATGATGTTATTTAATTTCCATGTTTATATTAGTTGTGGTTTAGTCATCCCATCAGTTATAGTGTGATCAACATTAAATTACTGAAAAAGGATGATTATTAATGTGTAATCAGGTTCCTCCTTAATGATTTCACACATGGTATTCCCTATTTAATTTTGAAATATTTCTATAAATAATAGATATAGAGAGAATAATGATTTATATTTATCATCATATTACAAATTAATCCCTTTGTTCCACTATGGCTCTCTATTAAATATCTTATTTGGAAAAATGTTTTGAATGTATTGTTTTTTCTATATCATTATGGCATCTAAGAACATCATTTATACATCCAAGATGGTAAGAAGTATCATAATCCACATTATTGATAGATTATAAGGTTTATTTTGGTTAAAAGATTCATTTTCCATAGTATAATTTCCAATAGCGTATTTAATTCTAAAATCAAAAATTTTTTATAACTCCAACCAATATTTTTAATTCATATTTAACTAAATTAATGTGAATAAATTCTTATACCTCTTTTTATTAGTATACATAACATAATTTTCAACAAAACATTAATTTTTTTGATTCTATAATTAAAGAGTATATGTAAATAAATCTAAATCATTGATCAAGTAGTTATTGACATAACACGTCAATCTTCAAAAGGCATTAGTTTTAATTTCAAAATTTTTAATTGCTTAAATTGTATCCATATTTTTGAAGGATAATTATATAAAAAAATGTTTTCTCCAGATGGTATGATTATGAGTACATGTTCAATCAGAAACATCTCATTGAGCATCTAAAATAATTTCTCACATTGTTATATCTATATTTATTTTTCTCATTTATATAATTGTATAATAATGGGGTTGTCAAACTGACTGAATTGATTGGATAATAATTGGTAGTTAACATATAATCAATGAAAAATATAGATCTACATGGAACCTATGTTCCTAGTAAATTCCATAATTTCGTTTTTCTATAAGTAATACTAAAAAATCACTCATATGTGAAAAAATGCACTAAAAATTGGACATTATATATTTAAAAATGAATCATTAGAGACAATTCATAGAACATATCATTACTTAATGTATTTATTATAAAAAATAAGCTCTTTTCATGTTCCAAATTCCCCATAAGTTATATTTGATTATCATAAAAATTTTAAACACACATTTTTCTCGACAGAATATAATGATTCTTATAATCAATTCCAAGATAATTTTAAGTAAATTTGTATGTCTCAAAGGAATAACTATGATCTAATTATGTCTATATATTTTCTTCAGAAATTATTTATCATATATTAAATATTAAATGTTAAATGATGATATTATTAATTTAGATCCAGATTTAATAAGTAATGATCCCATTAATGTTGATTTACAATTTCTTCAACTTTTTGTAGTGGATAAATAATCATTATTGTGATCTTGTTGAAACCTAGTCATTTATGAAAATCATTATTGACCAATCATTTTTATCACAAATTAGAACTACATCACATAAAGGATATCCAATATACTTTTTATAAAAATTTATTTACTATTGTATCCTTAACTCATATATTTTTATTATGGAACACCAATAATAGATTAGATATCAGTTTTCGTTGTTTTTTTGTTAAATTAAGAAATCTACAACATGATTTAAGGGAAGCCCCAGAAATTCATCATGAAATATATTAATATATTCTTACATAATACGTGTTCCCTGAATTTTGATGTAATTCATTGCCTCAATCATTATATATATATATATATATATATTCTTATTCATTTGGTAACAACACAGACATCATTGAACAATTTTATGAAGGAGAGTTATAATATTCAATTAATTTCAATTGAATTATTCGATTTTATTGGTTAAGAATGGGATTTCAATTTTCCTAAATGATTATATGGGATTTAAATATTATAATCCAATAAATTCCCAGAATTACCTCAAATTATACAAAAAAATAATTATGTGGTTCACTAGAAAAATATTCATAGAGACACTAAGAAGGGTAAATTCCATCACATGGGTTTCAATTATTAAACAACTAGCTTATTATAAAAACTTCAATAAATCAATGTTTCAGATAGTCAAATAAATAGTTCTGAAAATCATGCATGATATTATAGAATTAATAAAATTCAAAATTCATAAAACAATAATTATTATTGAGTGAATAGAGAGTGTAACATGTACTACATCATATTCATGATTCACCTCATTTGAGGTGATTATGTAATAATTCAAATTAGAACATGTAAAATGAGATTACTAACTTTGAAAATCATTAATATAAAATTTATTATTTTCAAATATTTCATAGTTCACATGTTCTATTACATTAAATAATTTAATTATTTTTGGTCCATTGGAAAACACCACTATTTTTCCAATAAAATTTGTTTTTATCTTCATATATGAAACTAATATGACCTTATTTCAATAATATATCTTAAATTAACGCAATTCTACATTAGTTTTATGCAATTTCTATTTTAATTCAATAAAATAATTTTTTAGGTGGGTGGTTGGTTCTTTTTTCCTCTTGTATAGCACCATCCTAATGCTTTAGCATTGTATCATTGTTCTTGTCTCTATGCCTATGTAAAAATTATCCAAAATCGAAATATAAATTTTTAAAATAGACTAAACTAATTCCTCAAAACATATTAGAACCTACATAGCAATATATATATGGTATATGGTTTTGAACCCATAATGTTTCTCTGTAATTTACAACCATTAATAATAATAATATTATTTACATACCATTGAAGTATAATGAAAATGGATACCTATGTCTTGAAATATTCAATTTTTACAGTCTTGAGATGCTAATATTAAGTATCCATGATTAATTATAGTCTCTAGTGGAAACAAATTCAATGAAATATAATAATTAATTTTAACTATTCTATTAATTCAAATTCTACCTATTCCATTACTTTTAATAAAATTAAACTATTGATTGGTAACTGATTCTAAATTGAATACTGTTAGAGAAATTTTATTCCAATGGGAAAAAATGAATCATGAAAAATATCCCATCCATGGATCTAACCTATTATTCCAAAAAATTATTTAAATATCCACTACATGTTAGTATACATTTTTATATGAATGACATGATCAATACTTTATCCTTATTTTCAATTGTTGGATATTACTGACAGTTTGAGTTTTTATACATAACCTAGGATATTGGATTAAGTAATAATATGATGTTTTAGACTCTATAAACCATTTCATTAGAAATTATATTTTTTCCATTTCTTAATATTTTAATTGGAAATAAAACATTTGATAGAGTATAAGATACAAAACACTGAGATTAAATTATTAATGAAATATTATTCTATATATGTTACTATTATTACCTATCTGTTAATTTATGGTAATGAAAATTAATAAATTGTTGATTAAATAATTATAAATATACAAATAAATATTAATTTATTCAAAAATTCTAATAAAATAATAACATAATATTTAGTGAATTTATTTTTTTCTTTAAACACATTTGTTTCAAAAATGGAAACTCTTTTTTAAGTGAATTTTATATATTTTTTTAAAATTTTATAAAAATATTTAATTTTTTTTCATGGTGGAATTACACATTTCTTAATTTTTAGAAGATGATTTTTTTATAATTTTTGAAAAATATTGATATTCAATGAATGGTGAGAAACACAAATTTTTATATAAAAATGTATTTTTCCTCACTGTATTTTATAACTTGTAATTATATTTTGAATTAGTTTCAAACTTTAAAATTTGATGTTTTAATTTTAAAAGAATCATATTATTTTTTTTAAAATAAATATATTAATAAATATTGTATAAAAATATAAAATATTTATTAAATAATTTTTTCTAAAAATAATGTTATTCATGGGGATTTTGATGTTTAATTTTAAATTAAATTCTGAAAGATCATAGTTTTGAGTTTTTTTAAATGACACCATATTTAGAATTAAGAAGTCCAAATTTGACAAATATGAAACAATTATTTGTATTCAAACAAAATATTGTCCATTGTAAATTTATTTACCATGGTAAAGGGTAAATTAGGTAATTAATAGTTTATTATATAATGATAATGAATAATAGATTTTTCCCACACTTGAATACATTTTATTTTATGATTATATTTTATCCATATTCAACAGAATTTCGAATATATGGAATTTTTCAACTTATTTGGGATTATGAACTTCCTAATAATTTATTTTAGGAAAAGACAAAGATTTCACAGTTTAGATTTTAATAAATATAATATTTTTATTTTGGACTTATCAAAATGATATGTTCTACTATAAATAAATTTTTTATATATAAATTTATTATCCACCTAATTTTATTTTTTTAAAATTTTTAATGGATGAATAAATATCAAAAATTCATTCACAAACTAAATTTTTTAATTATTTAATTAATCGAAAAATAAAATAAATTTTATTAGAAATATTAAATGAAAAATACATAGAGATTTTTAATGGGAAAAAAAATTAAATTTATAACTGTTATAATATTTTGATGCACTTATATATTTTATTAAAATTGAGGGTATCAAAATTATATTATTAATGACAAAAATAATGAATAGTTATAAATATTGACATTATTGTTAATTTATAATAAATAATAATTTATTAAATGATATAAAATTTATAAAAATCATATATTAAAACTAGTTATTATGATATGGTTTATAATATCTAACGTGGTCCATTTTTGGGATTTTTATCAATTTATAGTAAATGTATTGACCCTCAATGAGTAAACAACCTTATTGTCACGACAAGTTTAAATGGATTAATAAGGTGTTTAAACCAAAATATAAGGATACAGAAATTTTAAAATCTTATTGATTATTCAATTTATGAGATTATTTATACCCATACTCATCCTATGTTTTAAATAAATCATCCTGGTAGTATTTTTAATTGAAGATGAATTTTATTTTAATTTAAAATTATAAGAAATTACATTATTTCTCCTCCCCTCTCCAAAAAAGATACCACTTATTATAATTTACTCAGACCTAAACACTATTTTTGATTATCCAGTATATTCAAAAAATACATTCCTAGATTCATACCATAAATTTTGAGGAATTGTTTTGGGAATAACACTAACCTTAATAGTCATAAGGTGTTAAGAAAAAGAGATTATTCGAAAAGGAGGTATCGTTTTTATTCAAATGTTTTTGGTTTATTTAGTCTTCCCCCTCATTAAAATATTCTTCAACCATGAATGATTATGAAAAATATTCCTCTGTATAAAAATATTTTTTTAAGTTAATATCATAAAATGTATCCATCTCCTGTTCTATCAAATGGGAAACGAAACTATCGTTCATTCGTATGGTGGACTATCAACTCACGAATCGATGCAATTCATTTTACTTTACCATATTTTAATAATGGTTATAATGATTGAATTATTTTTAATATAGGACAAAAATGAAATATTTATCAATATTAAAAGATAATATATCAATTATCATCTTATTTTGTTTATTTCCAATATTTTGATAACACCAGTCTTGTATATGTGTGGACTACCACCTCAACGAATTGAGGTGATTTTTTTTATCACAGTATCACATGGATGTCATATATATGAATATTTAAAAAATTAATTTGATATTAATGATTTTTTTAAATCTATTTAATGTTATATAAATACCTACCCTATCTCCACAATGATGTTTTTAAAATAGAAATTTTACTAATGTGTACGTACGACCTATAATCACTATGATTATTACATACTTAAATTTTTATAACAATATTTAATGGTTGTATATAAAAATATTACTAATTTATAGTAATTTTAAATATTTAATTATTATTATTCTTTATAAGAAGGATTAATGAACACTTCGACCATAGTTTTCAAACAGATGTCATTTTTTACTAATGAACTCAATATCATCCAAATGTTCTATGTGAATTTTTATAATGTTATTAAATATATAAATGTAAGAGATAAAAAGTGAATAATAAACAAAAAAAATTATTTAGAGAATAAATAATTTAGATATTTTTATTATTTCAGAATATAATGAACATGAATGATCTATTAGGCTCTTTGTTAGGTACTTCATCACCGTTTCCTTTTTTTGCGGAATATTTTGGTGTTTTTCACCCATATTAATTAATGTGAAATATATATCACCTTTGACAAGGTATATCTTGATTTTCTCTATTATCATGATATATACCTCATTTATTTGGTTTCATTATTTCATGGGGTATATGGTTTAAATGTTTCCAATGTTGTAACATTCATTTTAAATAAAATCATCAACCAATGTTCCTCATTGAACTCTTTTTTATAATTGTCAAAAGGACTATTGTATATATGTATATCAGGAATAGATATTTTTAGTTTTTGGATGAGTCAATACTTTGATAATTCCTATATAATATTTCAGAGAACTTTTCAATGAAAATGGTTTCTTTATTATATGAGGAGTTTGTATATTTCAATATAAAAACTAATTTGACTTTCATTAGTAGATTTAAAAAAAACTAGAATGTTTGATTTTCATAAAATATAATAATACATATTTTAATGTATATAAAAAAATGTTTTTCCCTCCACCATAAACATTATTTGTTTATTGTATTAAAAAACATTATTTTGATGTTTTTTTCAAAGAAAAACTCATTCCCTATTTTTATTGGAATTTTGATATTTAAAATTGATGTTTTAGAAGAAAAATGTATTTTTATATTTGAATTTTTTTCTGATGAGTTTAAAAGTGATTTTTAATGTATTATTCACGATATGGTCCTTGAAAATTTTTCAATATATGATGAGTTAATACTTATGATATCCTAAGATATGATGGGATATTTATGACACCATTACCCACTTTCTTGTATTTCTCATCTCTCTTTTTCATTTCCTTCTTTTTTGGGTGCATTTTTTGACTTTTAATGATGGATGGAAATTTTTGGGGGGAATTTTCAAGTACTTTTTGATGTATTTTTTTTTGAATTAATGGATTATGATTATAATCATGTTAAAGTATTTTTTCAATTTGCCCTGATTTATTTGAACATTGGTGTTTGTTCAGGTTATCTTGAAAAATCATTAATTTTCACTATTAGTAAAAAAAATTGGCGTGGGTTAATTATTACACATTTTGAAATGATTCTAACAACTTTGTAATGGTTACACATCATGTAATGGTTTCTAGTTAGACATCATGAACATGTGTATGATTGAAAATGATTATACACCCTAAAGAATATTCCCATCTTTTAATGGGGTCAACCAAGATGACATGATATGATAAGAGGAAAAAATATTACACAACATGATTATATTACACACCATGTAATGGTAAAAAATGTGATTTTAATTCATGGTGAATGGTTTTTTAGAATATTTTGGTTTTATGGATTACACAACATGAATGGGATTATAAACCATGTAATAATCATGGGTTCTATTTTTAGGTCACTATATGGGTTATTTTTTTTCACTCAGCAACAACCATTTTCCCTCTTAGAATAGGATCTATTTGAAAACAAATTTAGAGACATACACTCCTTCAGATTAGTTTTGATCAATGAGTGATCTCCAATATGGGTGTGGTTCATTTCTCTAGGTGATTAATCTATCTGGTTTTAAATTTTTGTTGTCGATGGTAGAACCAGTGTGTTCAATTGTTGGATTTGTTGATTTGTGATGATAATGTTAATAATAATTTCTAGATAAAATGTTTAATCTTCCTTTGGATACTATCCCTTATATTAGTTATGGTGAAGTATGCGATTTTCATCAATGTATTATGTGTTCTATACTCTACAAATACAACATTTCTTGTTGAATTGATTCTGAGATTTCAGGATTGATTCTATGATCTATGTTATTATCATTTCATTCTTCCTTATTAGTGGAACCTATTATGAGGTTCTTAAACCTGAGATTGTGTTTGGTAGTTATATCCCCAGACTATGGTGGATGAACTATATTTATTTGTTTTGTTAATTTGTTTTATAAATTTAATGTCTTTATTTATGAATTGATTTGTGTGTTTAGAAATAGGATTTTTAGAAAAGTGGAGTTTCTACATGTTTTGGAAAAAATAAAAGTTTGTTTCAATGAATTGTGAAGTGTATTTATGAAATGGTTTTAAAATTATTGTTTTGATAAAATCATTTTGATATTAGTGTGCATGGAATAACCTGGGATCATTGGTAGAGGGAATAGTTATAAGAATCATCCATTCATTAGAGTGTTCATTGATGGGGTATTCATACACTCTTTAGGACCATTGATATATGCAATTTGTATAACTGTTGGGGAGTTTACTTTGTGGGGTGTTTCTCTAATCTGTAGATTCAATTCATATACCTATAGACTTTTTGTACTCAATTTTTTATTCTTAGGTACGAGTGAACATACTATCTTATAAATTTGTAATCTTTTGTGTGATGTTATATGTGGTCTGTTTCCACTACATTATCTTTTTTTTCATGGATTTGATATAATATGTGATGCATTATTTTCTTTTATTTGAATACAATTATGTATAAGGAAATCATTGAATCTATTTACCACAATTATTTTTTAAATATGGAAATAGTGAAAATTTAATTTTATTATAGGATTTTGATAAAAAAATTTGATTATTTATAATGTCATATTTTCTTCAATTTTATTAATGTTAAGATTATTTTTCAAATGATATTCATAAAACCTCTTGGTGGGATCATACTGTGATAGTTTTCTCACACCATGTCTAAGAATTTAGTGTTGTGTAAACATTTTTAAATTTTTTAATGTAGGGAAAAGAAAGGTGCCATAGCGTTGTAGTAATATTTCTGTTAGTTGGGTCAAGGTTTATGGTGATGACATGGGGTGTGTTTTCTCATTCTATAATATGGAGTAATAATTTTTCAATTTTGTTTTACTTCGATGTTGGGAGTATTCATTGGGTTGTTTTGACTACTTTTGAGTTGCATTGTTTCAGATATCATCTTTCTATTATGGAATATGTTTATATTTTATAACATTTCTATTAACTATTTATATATGAAATATTGTTGCATCAGGTTGATGGAAACCATTATCTATAGATGTTATTCAGTTACTGAGTGCTCATCTATATCCCATGGGGATCGAGAATTCACTTCAGGTATGTCGAAATTCGGGTCATGTAGTAGTTTAAGAGGTTATCGAGGAAAGGTTTTCAATTGATTGGTATCGTAGTTGGTATTTACTCAATTGTCCTTATATTTTGTCATTTAATTGACTATATATAGGATTTTTGCGACATGGGAGGTAGGTTCTAGTGAATGCCTGGTAAGGTCTTTGCATGTTGAGACTCAAGATACCAAAATGATTTTGGGATGTTTGTTTCATGTTTTATATACTTGATATAAATATATATTTTTCTTTGGGATTTATGAATTAAATTGTAATTATTCTGTTTTTTTTAATTTATTCAATTTTGGTGCTAGCAGTATGCATTTAGATGCCTTCCATGGGTTTTTCAAGAGGGTGCTATAGATGCTCAAAAAGGGAATAAACCTATAGATAATAACCTTATCAAGGCAATCCTATTAGTAGTTCATGTTGTTGATAAGAATAAAGTTGTATTCTAATATTCAGTTGTTATGGTACAACTGGGGGTTAGAGGAGAATGAGATAGACCATGTGAGTTTTTACATTAAAATACATCATCCATTATGGGCACAAATGAACCTCATGATGAAATAGAATGGAAAGATATAATGGACCCGATCATTGACTTCTAGGACACACCGTAGAATATCAAGATGAAGTGTTTGGTTTTTAGACTTGATGGTCCCAAAAAGTGATAGTGGGATTCCATTGTATAGGAAAATATACACGTGTGATTATACTAGAAGGGTTTGTTGACTCTCTTCTTTGAGAAATTTTTTATAAATTATTTTATGATAGAAAAGCCTCTGGAATAAAAATCTATATTCTTGTGTTATAAATCAGTGGTGGTGTACACAAATTGGATTTATATAAGGGATTTTTTTCAACAATGGTAATTAAGAATGTCTAGTAGATGGATCAAAAGTACATGCATGGTTGGTAATTAGATAACTGATAACCTATTTTTATAGTGATTATTTTAAATGATGTAGATATCTATTCAAGGAAATGATAGATAATATGATTATGGTTGGTAAGAAAGGATATTATTCCCCTTCTATTTCACCTAGTTGATTATTCAGTGGCATGTATATGAAGAACAAGAAGTCACAAAATAATTTCAAAAGTGGTGGAGTTGTTTCTCAATGGTAGGTCTCATATAAACCATCAGTTATGGCTAGTAGTGTTCCCATTAATATATATATGTGTTTCATTATTGGGAACACATAGTGTTTTTTCAAGCAAATTGAATTATTTTAAATAGGTGTGGTATTTGAGGTATGTAGTAGTGCTTCTGTCAACATATGTGTAAAACTCAATAATTGAAGGGATTTCCCGATCCAGGGGATACTGTAGTGAATTATGATGAATAATTATTAAATGGATATATCCATGTACTTCAAGAGTGAGGAAACATTATGTAGATACTGAATTATTGGTGGAGGTAGGTATAGATCTAGTGATTGTCAGAGGTGACATACTTATTGCATCATCATTAGTGATTTCATTATTTGATAATGGTGTTACCATGTCATTTATATCTATTAATTATTATTGATATGAAAAAAATACAATATAGAAAAAGTCTGCTGTAATGAAGTTAGAAATACCTATTAGTAAGAGTAAAGAGATAGGTTCCCAATGTTCTTCCTATTTATATTACATATCTGATGCAGAGTTAGAATGGGATTTTCTCATTCATGATCTTGATCGGTTTGGTGTCATTTTTCATACAGATTTTATTTTCACTCATCATTGTGAGTATTATTATTAGCATCAGCAAGATTAATTTCATACTACTGATTGAAGTTCACATGAATTTTATGGATTATGGTATTAGAGGTATAGTCATGAAATACCTTCTGTCCTAGTTTATATGAGGTTTTTATTCTATTGAAGATTATCCCAATAGTGTTTCTTCTATGGTTGACCTTCTCGATATTGTTTATGTATTTCCTAATGTTTTCCTATATGATTATTCCATTGTTCCTCCCAAGGGTAAGGATTAACCTAGTTCTTGTTAATCATTCTATTTAGATATCCATATATCGTATAACCATAAAAGCGATGAAATATCTAAAGAATTCGATGGATGAAATAATGGATAATGGGTTTGTTCATCATACTATTTCACCTTGTGTATACCCTATATGCATTTATAAAATGGAATATGCTTCACTTTTATGGTGTATAGAGTATTGGATGTTGAATTAATGGGTGGTTTATAATAATTATCCTTTTCCTTATGCAGATGATTTATATGAACAATTAATTGGGGAAAGTGGTTTTCAAATATTTCTTTTCAATCATGTTATCACCATCTGAAATTTTAGGAGCCTAATATACTGAAGAAGTCTATTAATAGAAATTATGTACATTATTAATATCCTATGATTTAGATTTTTCTGAATAATTACACAATTATATTCATTTAATTTATGAATTAGATATTCCATTATTATGTCGAATTTTTTTGGAAAGGTTCGTAGATGTTATTTTTGTTTAATCAACATCCAATAATTCTTACAAGCGCGCTTTCTGTTAGGTTATGGAAACCAAGAGGATTCACCATATTTATATAACTATTTATTAGTTATAATTATAGATCCATTAAGATATTTTCTTTGGGAATATGATTTCTTATCATGTCTTATCAGTTTCTCATGAGAAGTTGAAGTCTTATTTGCAAGGGTAGATCTCCGTAACGTATTTCTGATTCATAGTATCATTAGTTTTATTGGATATTTTTTACAGTTTTGAAGGATTTATAAATGTTGGGGTCACCTTTTACTACTCTATCCTAAAAAGGGGGTAAAATCATATTGGAATAGTTGTTAATGTATTATTTAAATGATATAAAAATTAGATATAAGATCCGATCATACTCTAATCATACCAGAGTTTGGTAAGGTGTATGATATTTTCTATGATGATTCTAGAAATAGTTTGAGTTATGTACTTATAAATGATGAATATGTGTTAGAATATTGATCTTATCATATTTGGCCACATGAGAATAATTACCCCACTAATGTTTTAATGAACTCTATTTTAATATTAATTCTTATGTGTTAGAAGCACTATCATTTTGTGTAGAAGTTTACATTCTTTTGTGGAAATAATAGTATGAGCTACGACATTTCTCTAAAAGGCTTGAATAATAGATATTGGAGGTTGATTGAAAGCCATCATACATTTGACTTCAACATTGACTATACCCAAGGGAAGGGGAATTTCATTTTAGACACTCTCAATAGGAAATTACCATAGCAGGTTGTTCAATAATAAAAGGAAGAGTGAAAGATAATATGTATTATCTCTCTATTTGAACATGATTATCGAGAGGATATTTCAAATACAGTCATGGACTATTATCAAGACTCGTCATCTCTCATTGAGTTTATTCATCAGATTCAATAACATGGTGAAACGTTCAGATGAATTCGAGAAACCCTTTACTTTTGGAAAAAAATTTCTTTTTGGTCTCTCCATACAGATGGGTTAGTCTATATTTTGGAGTTGTTTTTTATCCTAGAATTATTAAGATATCATTAATATTTTTTTTCATAGTTCATCATGGTCTATAAATTTGGGCACCATGAATACGTATTATGGCATGATATGAAAATTCTGGTGGTCGAATATAATGTGTGACATTGTAGACTATGGGTCCCAATTTTAAACCTAATGAAAGTTAAAATAATATCATTTAAATGTTTTTGGTTTTATCCATCCTCTTATAGTGCTAGTTTGGAAATAGGATGAGGATTACATTGACATTATAAAAATATTATCACAGAATCCCAAAGAGATAAATGGTATATTAAAGGAGTGTGATCTTTTGAAAAACGTACCTCACTTTCTTCTGAAAAAGAACACCCCAAAAGATGATGATCCATGTACGTTGTATGTGCATGATCTGTTGAGTTTTCATTGGGTTCCTTCTTCTATTTATTTTGAAAGGGATATTAGTTTTACGTTAATGATATAGAGGAGTCTCCAATATTTGATATGGTCTATGGTTAAAATGATTATTGAATTCTATCCATAGATTTTTGGTCAGACATAGAAAGCTATTTAAATCTACGTGGATATTCTATGTTACATTATCTTAGATTTTAGAGGATCGTGGATATCCATATGAGAGTGGCTGAGTTTCCTAATATTAATAATAATATGTTTCCACTCATAATTTATCCCTTCATGGGTTTATATGGATTCTTATACAGGTCACCCCTTAATTATGAAGAGGTGGGTGAGGAATCATGGGTGGGATTGAGTCACATTGAGGTGAAATTAGTAGGAATTCTGGATATACGCTAATGTCTTGTTACAAAATAAAGTGGAATGAAATCGTATGTGGATAAACAACATCAGACTTTAGTTATTTCCATTATTGATTGTTTTTCATGAAATTTTATCTTTTTATAGGTCACCATCAACATGGAAGGTAAGGAATTTTGGATTCTAGATATGTTGCAACATTTAAGGACACTGAGCAGCATATGAAGGTTTTTTATTAGTTGGAATTTCTTATCCATTTAAAATGTGTTTATGAGATTTTCCACATTTCACATGTCATGAAATACCATAATGACCCCTATCATTCATTGAGATTGGATTAGATTGGGATGTAGGTATATATTTTTTTAATCATACAATGGAGATCATTGACTATTATGTGAATGTTTTTCATGGGAAGTTGATTCCATTCTTAAAAATGATATGGAGATAGGGATAATATTCATTGAAGACAAGGAACATGAGTCATTGATGAGGGATTAGTGTCCACCCATATTTTCATGACAACATTCTTGAACATTAAATAATGTGTACATATTGTCTTGCAATGCGTAGTTTGTATCATCTAATGAACTATTTTTATGTATTTTTCAATTTATCTTTTTTCCATTGCCTCATTATTATGGTGAATTTTGGTACATCTAAGGATGAGTAAATTTTTCTAGTGAAATTAACCTTATTTTTTGAAATGTATATATTTTTTGAATTATTGAATTTTGGGTGTAAAATTTTTAATGGGATTTTATGTTTCCCCCCATATTTTGAGAACAATGGTATTGGTTCTGGATAAACAGTTGAACTTAGACATTTCAGTTTTAGTAGGAGAAATAGACATCATGTAATAATTACACATCTGGAAACAAGTATACTTGTTGTGTAATTGTTCCAAATCATGTAATGATTTCAAGCTAGACATAAAAAACCATCTCATGATGTAAATGTTTTACAAGTTGATGAATATATTCAAATCTTGTAATTAGTGTCAGAAATATATCATGAAATAGTAAAATGCAAGGAAGTTACAGGGAATGAAAATATTGCATGCCCTATAATGATAAAAAAAGATATTAACTCAATACAATGAGTTTTTTGGAGTATTTGTGTTTCCTAGATTACATTATTTGAAAATGGATTATACTTCATGAAATAATCACAGGTTGTGTTCATAGGGCACTGAATTCATGATTTGTTTTACTTTAAACCACATACCCCTCAACTTTTTTTTAGGATCTCTCCTGGGTGATTTCAGGGACCCACAATCTTTTTGAATATTTTTTTAGTTATTTATCTCTATTTTTTAGTGGTTTACTTCTTAATGATTGTTATCCTTCTATTTAATTATTTCTATTGGTCATGGTAGCATTGTTGTGTTGCGTTATTGGATATGTTTTCTATAATGATAATATTCTTGATATTTTGAATATAATTTTTGTTTTGTTCCTTAGGAGGCTTACACTTATGTTGGTTGTGGTGTAGTGCGATAATTTTTCCAATGTATGTTGTGTTATATTTTCTCCACCATATACTTTTCATTTTGAATTTATTTTGAGATGTGAGCACTAATACACAGACCTTTTTTCTACTCTATATGTCCTTTTTTGTGGGTGGAACACATTTTGGGAATTTGAAATAATATATTGAAGTATGTTGTTCCATATCTATCTTATAGTGGATTAACATTAGTTCTAAAATTTTTAAACTATTTAAAAAATGAAATATATTCACTGATTTTTATATATATGCATGGAAGTAGGGTTTTTTGGTTATATGACATTATTGTTTTTTGGAAAAAACAAAAACCATTTATAAATTTTCAAAGAAATGTTTTTCTAAAATAGTGTTCAAAGAATTGTATCAATTTAATGGTTAGGAAAATATAGGACATGGTAATCCTTTAGTACATAAGATGATGGTGTAGTAATAGGCCTAATCCATTCATCAACGGGTTTCTGTCATGAGGGGTTCCACTTTTCCCTCTATACATTGATCCTGAGACTTGATAGACCTATTGGGGGTTCACTTTTTGGGGGTTTCATCATCTATTTATATTCTATTCACTTATCTAGTGACATGATGTGTAGGATTTTCTATTTTTCTGTACAAATTTCTTTGTTATCTTGATCGTTAGTAATCCTTAGTGTGATGTTACTTGTGATTTGACTTGTATTATATTATCATTTACATCCACGTATTTAATTTGTTTCTGAGGTAGTATTTTCATGACATGATTTAGTTGATTTATAAGAAATGTGTTGAATCATTTTCCCTTGCTTATTTTGGAAATGTTGAAAAAATGTAAATTTATTGTTTTTTTCATTATTTAGATATTAAAATAGTTTAAAGGTTTGTCATGACATGTATTCAATAACGTTTATCATGATAAAGTTATTTGACATATAATTTTTTCTGAAAATCTATATGGTATCCTAGTAAACTTGTTAGAACACACCTTATACACCCCCATTCATTTGGTGTATACCATTAGTTTTATTTAAATGTTGGGAAAGGCATAGTGCCCTATTGAGGCGGTGAGGTTTCTATCAGTTGTTTTTGGGTACCTGGTGGTGAGAGTGTGGGAGATTTTGAACATTATCACATGAAGTAACTCTATTTTTTTAGTTTTTATTTGATGTTGGACTTGTAAGTTTGGATTTTATAACTACTTTTGAGTTATAAAGTTTCATCACTCTTCATTTAGTTAAAGGATATGTTTTTCTCCTATAGTCATTCACTATGATATATATATATATATATATATATATATTCCATGTTGTTCATTTTAATTGGAAGAAATATTTAACTATTTGTTTTTATGATGGGGTTCTAGTTTTTAACCCATGGGTATAGGGAAATCACATCACGTATATAGAAATTCTTTTTGGGAACCTGTTTAAATGGATATCTAGGTCGAGTCCTCCATATGTTGATACCCATTATAGATCAATATATGGTTTTTGGTCCCTATTATAGCTCAATATATGTAGGATGATCCCCATTATATCATTATAATTAATTAGTAAATAATTATTTTATTCATGGAATTATATTGGTTGATTTCTATATTTCTTTTCCATTTGTAAGGGTTTATAATTTTTTTAAGATGATGTTGTCCCATGGAACATAAAATATTATATATTCTTTCTAATGATTTTTCATATAAATAATTCGATTTAAAAATGTAAAATGATTGTTGTTTTAAAGAGAAATTTTTTCTATTTTTATATAAAATGAAATTTTTTTATGAAAATTGTTTTAATGGGGTTTCATGTTTTTAATTGGTCTAACAGTTTTCTTCAATTTATGTCCCTTATGCATATTTTTATAACAATACCATTTTTATAAAATATTTTTTATATGTTTTCTGTTTCAGTAGGGTAATGGATCAAGACAATATGAGAATTTTTAATATTTTTCATGAAATGAAATAATTTTCCTTTTGAACAGTTGACGTTGGTAGGAAAATTTACATTGAGTGGACTTTACACATGAAATGTATGATTTTACTATATAATTTTTTTAATATTTATTCAAAAATCAAAACTGAAAAGATATTTGGGAATAAAAATAAATTATATCTTGTATTATGAAACAATTTTAATTAATGAATAAGGTTAGTTCCAATCATTTACTATTAAATGAGTGTTCAGAGAACTATAGAGGGTTGAATGTAATTTGAGCATAAGTTACAAGTCACTATAACCATAGTGGTAATAAATTTAGCATGAATTATAGATATTTTGGAAAAATAAAAATATTGAGAGATAACATGAAAAATTATATCCTAGTGTCTATCCACCTCATATGATGGAATATTATGATTTTATCAATAGAATTATAATTTTTTTATTAAATGGATGAATAAATAAGGAACCAAATTGACAACGGAAGTGAATGACAATATAGTGGTTATGAATATGATCTATCAAAATGAATATAAACTATATTGAAAAAATATTGTGGATATTATTAACCATATATTAGGTATAATTATTAACAACTTGAACCTAGGTGTGTTTCGTAATGAGTTATACTCCATAGAAATTATTCCATTTTTACATTTAGATGATAATGATCGTAAAGGTAAATTTTTAAAATGATCTATTAGTCATGAATGTGGAAATGAAAACCCTAGAAAACAACATATAAGGATAAAAACATGATATATATGTGTTAAATGAGTTCATATTATAATAATATATTGTGGAAAAAAGGAATATTTCATTTATCACTATAAAGGGGCAAGAAGCTCTTCCTAATTAAAATATTGAATGTATTAAATGTGGGAAGAATGGTCATTCTGAAAATCTACGTCCCGTGTGAGGGATCATGAATGGGATCAACATGAACACACAAATATATGTTTATAAATACCTAATTCCATTACATTTAATGTTTAGAAATCTTTGAATAACACATTAATGTAATGGATTATTTCATGGATCATGTGTTGACATTGTTTAATCCAAGGACATGATTCATATTTTCTATCTATGATAGAAGTTTAAAAGAATTATATAGAGAAGCATGGTTAAGGGATTATGATGAACAAGTAAGGATTATGGTTTCAACAGTGAATTTTTATGATATATTATTATATTTAATGATGATTATATTTTTTTGTTAGAATTAATATATTATTTCTAATGGGAGTAATTTGAGGTATGTTATTTGATTTTTGATAGATGTTTGAGTTATGTATAACCCTTGAGTTTATCATGTAAAAAAAGTTAATTTAGAAAAATTTAGTTTGAATTTTTTTATTAATAATATTAATGGTATATATATCCTTTAGGTTTTATATGATATTTTATTTTCATATAATAATGGGCTATTACATTTAATGGATGAAAAATTAATTGTATGAGATAAAAATTAAATTTAAAACATTTATTTAATTTTTAATATATTAAGGGGGTTTTCTAGGATGTTTCTCACAATTTTAGAATTATTATAATGAATAAATTATAGAAATTTTATAAAATACATTCGTGGGAACAACCAATCGCATGTTGAATGAATTAATTGTATGAAACCACAAACTAAGTGATATAAGGGTTCTTCACCTACCATTGTCATATATGATGTCCCAGTTAGTTTGAAATTTCACTTCATTATTTTAAAAAATATGATATATATAGGGTATATTCATTTTTTGAATATATGTCTTTTCATATTGATAACTATGGGTTTAAAATTTTATTGTAGAATTAATTATTTAATGTTGCTTCATATGAATGTCACTATAATTTTATGGGTCATTATATGATTATTTTTAAAAAAATTATTTTGAATTTTATATGAAAAATAATTTTGGAGTTATCATTTTGAATCATATATCATTTTATTTTATATTATGATGATTCAAGTTATTTATAGAAATTACTAGCATGAATTTAAGATTATGGGATTTAGGAAATTACATTGTTTTTATGAGACATTAAGGGCGATTAGTGTTATTTTTTAATATAAGTATTAAAATTTTCATGGAAATTTATGTGATCATATCGAACATATTTTTTTATTCAATATTTGAAGGTAATATTTTATTTTTAATTTTTATGAATGTTATATATAGAAAAATCTATGTTAAATTTTTTGAATTAACGAATAATAGTGTAGATTGAAACCGGTTTTTCTTTATTTGAAGGTTTATTCGTTACAATAATTATCATAACATGTTCAAGACATTATAATATTGGTTAATGTATAAATTTAGGTGAAATATATTGTTATTATATCATATAAGCTTTTATTAAAGGATAATTTTAGATCTTTAAATCAGAAAAATTCATCATCAATATGTATCGTTTAGATAAAAAGATGATATTTTGGTGAGAATGTATTAAATGATGAAATTATTATTACAAAGTATAGATATATCCATATGTTATTCAACTAACGATTAAGGTAATTCATCTACACTAGGGAAAATATTTTTATAATGTTATCTATTAATTTTTCTTACCGAGAGATCAATTTACTTTTAACCTACCAAAAATTTACTTTTTTCTCATACTTAAATGTCCTACGACTATTTTCTATTTCACGCTCAATATTTCCTTAAGGGTAATTTTTCACTTCAATATCCTTGTTTTAACTCCCCACTATGTTTTTATAACATATAAACCTATTATATGTTATTAAAGATGACCATCATACATCCCTTTACTTGATTTTAGTTGATGTTTTTGTTGACCCTTCATATGATGTTGAATTCCAACATGCTGTTTTTAGAATCTATGGCCTAGGTAATAATTCTATGTTTAAATTGTGATAATTTAATTTATTATTATGGGGATGTAATTTATCAAGACATTAAAAGGGACACTATGTTCAATAGCATACAAGATACACAATACTAAACATAAACAAACTACCAATTTTTTTTAATATGACCATTATAACTTAACCATTATGTTGTTGCCTAAAAATAAGGATAATTGATTAATTATATTAAAATAATGGTCTAAATCAATATCAATATTTTTGGAATATTCGAAAATAATAATCATATATTAACAAGTAATGTCATATTTTTCTTAATGGAATACGTTTTTTTTTCAAAATTATATTTAATGTTATATTAGTGATTATTTTAAATATTATTTTAAAATACTATAAATATTAATTTCTATATTGAATTTATATTTTTATAATTACCTTATTAATTTTTGTAGATTTTTAAAAAATTATTGATTTCTCAATAAATAGTGGAAAACAGATTTTTATGAAAACTATATTTTTATTTTGAAGTAAGTATAAATTCAAATTATATTTTGGATAATTTTTAAATATTAATTATGTAAATTTCGTTTAAAATATTCTAATTCGGGTTTTTTAAATTAACTATAAACTTTAATTTGTATAAAAATAATTTATAAATTTTTAAGGATGTTTTTGTTAAATATCATTTTTCATTGATTTTTTCAGAGATTAATTTTATGATAAATTATTCCACTTTTACATTTTAAATTTTGAAAAAATGATTCCATATTGTGAAATAGAAGGTTCTAATAAGATAAATATTTTTATTTTTTATTCAAAATGAATTGTAAGCATAGTAATTTTTTCCATGGAAAGGGGTAAAGTAGGAAATACAGGGTTAAAAATAAAATAAAAAATGTAATAAAAATACCCAATAATCATAATAATTTTTTTTGGATAATTATATGGAATTAAAAATAATTCAATGGTCTAATTTAATGAATTTTATTCCATTTCTATGAGATTATGGACTTTAAAATATTATATTTCAAGGAAATTCATAGATGTCATAGTATTGTTCTTAATAAATACAATACTTTTTATATACAATTATCAAGGGAAACTGATTGAAAATAAATATATTATTTAAATAAAAATAGTTTATATTCATATTTTTTTTATTAAAAAAATAATTACCAGAATTGATTTAAGAACACAGATGTATTAGTTATTTAATTATTTTAAAATCAGCTAATTGATATTGAAATTTTACAAGTATTATAATATCAAAAAATTAATGTGATCCATGAATTTAATAATTTAATATAATATTTTTTGGATTTTTCAAATAATTTGTTCTAATTCTATGTTTTTTCTTGATATTTTTAATGATAATGTAATGAATAGTTTTTTTAATTGATATTATTGATATTTTATAATAAATAATATTTTATTAAATTATTTAAAATTGATAAAAGTAACGTATTCACCTAGGATAATATGTTATTTTTTTGGAAACCAAACCATGATATATTTTTCCCATGTTTTACGATTTATAGTAATAATCAATACCCTCAAAATGTAGAAAACTAAGTTATAACGAAAAATTAAAAAATGATTAACAATTGTTCAAAAATTATGTATAAGGATAAAAAAACGTTATGTACATATATATTTTTTCATGAGATTAATTAGACCCATAATCATCCTATATTCTAAATAAATCATTTTTATCTGTTATTAATTTTACTTTAATTTATATTAATTTGATATTTAACTAAATTGAAATATTTCACCTTCCATCACTTAAAAACAGAACAACATATTCTAAATTATTAAATATATAAACCATTTGGTTCAGCAATGTCTATCACGACCTGCCTTCACCGAGATAAGGGAAGAGATAGAAAATTGTCAGACCCTTCCTTCCTCAAGTTGAAAGAGAGATAATGACCCCCGAGTCCCACCTTCAATAGGCCCTAGAGTTGCGACTAACACCAAGGGTATAGAGTCACACATCGTATTGAAGGCATTACCCTATTTATTTAGAAGGATCATGAGGTACGATGGTAAAAACCCAAAAATTTCAAAAGATGGAGGTAAAAGTAAAGCCAGAATCCATTCCCATATGCATGTTCAATGATAAACCCATAAAAGTACAAGAAAAAATTTAAAGGGAAATTACTAAAAGAAATAAAATAGCAACGACAACTATCATAACATCCGAGCTAGTACGGTCCCACATGGTCCCCAATGTTCTCCTTGAAGCTTGAAAGTAGTTTTATATACATAGGGTGAGTACATAGGTATACACAGTAGGGAAAACCAAAATCTATCATGCACAAGTGGGGAGACAATCTAATGCCCCGTGAGAAAATAGAGATAACCCAGACTAATAGAAAGGAAAACTATCCACCCATCCTAAACAAGTAACACTCCCCAAATAACGCACGTTAGGTAAGTAATAGTAATAGAAAATCGACATTTGGGTACCCCGCACCACTTTCCCACTTGTTATTTAAGATATCCTACGAATCAGACCACCCCCACCATTTTCACTATAGTCCCACAACTACCAAAACAACAACCATATAGGCCACCAAAACAATGTATCCTACCCCCAGACACCCGGGACACCACAACCAAGTAACCACGCCCGAAGAAAGATGGGCATCATCTCGAAGACACTTGGGAAATAAACCATACCTCACACACTAGGGCCAACCACAAACACATACCCAGCCCGAAGAGTCTTGGTAAAAATATGGACCTCAAGCCATCACATCCTGCCTAAAGAGTATATGGATACACTGGAAAGGGAGCATAAAAGATCTAATATATAGCCACCAAATACGATGTTGGGAAAAAGATCCTCCCCCATGAAATGTGGGTGTTTGGTAGGTAGTGGTCAATATGGGTGGGGTCTGAATAAAAAAATACAATAATAAATTTATACATATAGGGAAGAAAACACTCATCCCAAAAAAAGGGTTCCAAAACCAGCCTATACACAAACACCACTATTGTTATTTATTCATACAAAATCACAACAACCACAACTAGATCATATCTCATTCCTGGAAAATAATTCCCCATTAATCAAATTCTAGTTATCATATTCATGTGATTCCATTTAAATAATTCTTCACTATCGAGTAGCTAAATGGCATAGCTATAAACCAAGGAAGGAAACCAGCCAAGCAATAATTTATGCATTCAAAACTTGTTCTCTTGCAATGTCACAACAAAAAGGGATATGTGAGATCCCTTGATGTAATAGAACCAAACCAAGTCCCAACATATGGACCCACATGGGCTCAGATCCACAAACCACCAATTACACAATAGGGGATCCCATCCCCATCCACATCACCCCACAATAATCCAGCAGAACAACCTCACATATCTCTAGGATAGAGCGAGGGAGTTTTCTGATATAAACATACCCTTCCTTTAGTTCTGTCTTTCCATTTGGTTACCATGGAGACCAAACAAGGATTCTTATTTATTGTTCATCCATTTAATCAACTGAGTTTATGTGATTAACCAATTTTTATGTTGCAACCATCCAATCAAAGAATTATCTAGAAAACAATGGTTCATTAGTGTGAAATAAAGGACCACTAATGACCATGATTTTCAATGCACATAAGCCAAAAAAAACAAAACATATATGAAAAGGTAATAGAGTATAGTTGAATCATCAAACACATCCTTCAATCATTATAAACCATTTGTTATCATCGTTAAGGTTGGTTTTCATCCACTCCATGTGGAAATATTATCATACCCACCCCACATGATACATAGTAAAAATAGAAAAATGAAAAAAATTTACATAGATGATCAATGATCAGAGTTTTTCTCCACAAAAAAAAGAACTAGGGATGTGCGACTTGCAAGGGAGGAACTCTTAGGACTCCAAGAGTGAGTAGAAAATCTCTAGCACAGGTGCACCACTAGCCTCGGTAAGGGGGAATGAGAAATCACAATGGAAAGTAAAAGAAACCAGCTAAGAGGAAAAAAATAATCCTAATGGGATAAAATGAGAGATCCTAGAGTTACGGGATTAAAATCTTGAACAGATTTAAGGATTGATCATGGTTTCACCATGCGGTTTGACGGTTACACATGATAAAATTAATTTTTATTGAATAATTCTCTTCGGAGAGGTGGCCATAAAAGCTATGATTTAGAATTTTTGATTTCAACAGAGGAAAACGAATAAGAGAGAAAAAATGTTTGGGTCATTTGAGGGTAGCCCCACTTTTTGAGATCTAGAACATCATTTATGGTATTTGAAAAAAATCCTTAAACCACATTAATGAACCATAAAACCTTAAAGTAAGTGTTATAAGAAACTAGAGAAAGAAACCCACGACAAACTTGTGGCCCCTATCGGTGAGACCGATTGGGGACACACTGATCGGTGACACCGATGGGTGGCACCACGGTGATACCCTTCCACTAACATGACCACCCTCATGACTCAATGATGGGTCCACATTACCCCAACAATATTAATAGACAATGTAATGGACCATGGGGGTCCTAGAAATTACATCAGATACCTATCAATATAATCCCTTCCTCGAGAATCGAATCTTGAACAGAAAAAAAGAGAGGGGCCCAAACAACCACCTTGAAGACACCAATAAGAATTAAACCTCCTTAACATATAGTAAAACTTATACCTCATGTATATAAAACATAAAAAGGTCAAACCTTCCAGTCGTATGAATTAGGGAGTCCAATACTCCATGTCATGATATTATCCACTTTGTGCAGCACGGACTTGACTGAAAGGGTTTAATCACATCCACCATGATGCATCTGGATTAAGGAACATGTCCTCCCTCCCCACAGTCAAGGCTCATCAAATACATTCAATGAAAAAGTAATAAAAAACATTTCATAGTTAACAATGTCAATCACTACATCAGAAAGAAGTCACAAAAACAAAACAGAACAAAACAAAAAACTACTCTGGGAACTTGGTGCGCATATGAGCTTCTCGCTCCCAAGTACTCTGCTCCAGGACACCATTCCTCCACGACACATGAACCAAGGGGATGGTTCATCCCTAAACTACATTATCTTTTTTTATCTTCAATCCTCAATGGTCTCTCCACGAACGTATCATCGTCCCCTATATCCAACAATCCTCCTTTAATGACATGGAAATCATTGTGTAGATGTCAATGATGTTGGGAGATGTGAAAAATGTTGCGGATCCCTTAAAACAGAGGTGGAAATTCCAGATGATATTACACCTCACCAACTCATCCCAACACTTCAAAAGGACCTATATAAATAAGAAAGAGATTTCTCCCATTGTCAAATGTTTATTGTGCACGTCTAGGGGATACCTTAAAGAACATGTGGTCCTATACCTATAATACAAAGGGTATACTCCTATGATCAAAATACGACTTTTTCTTCTCTTGATCGACCTTTATCCACTCTTGTATGAGCAGAAAATTATTTATGGTTCACTGAACCACCTCTGGGCCAAGAATAACTGCTTCTCTAACCTCTTTCTATCACACAGGTGAGCGACACGGTCTCCCGTACAAGTCATTGAATGGAGGCATTCCAATGGTAGAGTGATAGATATTATTGTAGGGAAACACTACAAGGGTCAATTGTTATACCCATGATCCCCATATATTGAAAACATATTCTCTTAGCATATCTTCCAACATTTTGATGGTCCTCTATGACATCCCATATATCTTGGGGTGGAAGCAAATGCTAAAGTGTAGTTAGGTTCCAAAAGCACACTACAGTCCCCTCTAGACTCGTGAGGTAAACCGTGAATCCCTATCCTAGTATACGGACCTCATAACTCCATGTAACTGCACCATCTCATCCACATATCTTCGTGATAAAGAATCTACTATAGTCTACTCCTTGATCGTTAGGAAGTGAGCTGATATCATTAGCCGGTATACCACTACCTATATAGCATCTTAGCCTCCTTGAACCTTGGGTAGTCCCATGAAAAAATCCATTGTTATGTCATACCAAATCTACTTGGGGACATCTAAAGGTTTCAACAAACCTCTTTGGATTTAGTTTCCATCCTTCACATGTTGACACACTAGTCACCTTGCCACAAACATTTCCTCTCCCGCTTCACCCTCGACTACATAAACTGACCCCTCAAGACCTGGTACATCTTGGAATCTCATGGCTGTACCACTAGGTGTAAGTTGTGGAATTCACCAAGAATAGTCCCGTGCATTTCCCTGAGGAAAAACAACCTTCCATGAAACAACATCTGATTGTTTCCATCTACTATCCATCCTTCTAGATAATTTCCCTGGATATCACCATCTCATATTACTTCATCCTCTACATCCCACCACAGAGATTCCTCCATCTACTGCAAGATGGAGGACTATACTATCATCTGTAATAGATAGCCTCTACCATCCTCCACCCTTGCAACCAGGTTTAGGATATCGAACTCCTTAATTTATTTACAAGAAAAGGCTGATTCTTAGACCAAATCCTTTTGCGACTTTATACTCATGACATTGGCTGCCACGTTCCCCTTTTCTAAGTTATAGGAAATCTTGATGTCATTGTCCAGAAAAATCTCTATCCAACTCCGCTGCTGCAATTTCAGGTCTTTTTGAGAGAATATATACCTCAAGCTCTTGTGATCCATGAAAAACACAATGCTTTCCCCGATGAGGTTGTGCTACATCAACTTTAGTGCAGACATAACTACTACGAGCTCTAGGTCATGGGTGGCATAGTTACGTTCATGGGGACATGACTTATTAGACCCATAAGATATCTCCCCCACTAATACATTAGCACACACCCTAGGCCAAGTCCAGAAGAATCACAATAATCCTCAAACAATACCTCTTCCTCTGTCATCCTCATCAATAGAGTGCTGAACAACCTTTCCATCAGATAGTGGAAAGATTCCCAACATTGCCCACTCCACATGAAGGCCTTGTACATTTGATTGAAAGCTAGAAAAGGAAATGCAACTTGAGAGATGTCGGGAACGAACCTCTGATAATAGCCTCCCAGAACCAAGAATCTATGAACCTCCATCATGTTATTGGGTGGTTCCCATGAAACAACTATTTGAACCACTGATGGATCAATCACTACCCAATGCCGGGACACCACATGTCCAAGAAAAATTCACTCTTTGTGTCTAGTAAATGCACTTATACAACTTTCCAAAGAGATGGGGATGTCAAAGGACCGCCAAGACCCTCCTATGGTTCGTAGTATGTTCTTTATCTGAACTTTAGTAGATCAATATGTAACGTCCTGGTTCCGGAAGCCACCCAGAGGAGCCCCGTACCTGGTTGGTCACATGGCGTCAAGAGCATTTCCACAAACGCCAAAGGCTTCCGACTAGCCGCGAGGGAATTGGGAGTAATAGTAGGGAAACTATTCCCTCATTGGAAGAGTACATAGAAAAAATAGATAAACATGCAATAGCGGAAGTAGTGAATAACCAACAATAATAACGGTGGAATACTAAAACAGAAAACTAGAGAAAATTTACCTATATGGAATGATGCAAGATAAAACTCTAGGAAAGCAACCGAACAAGTCACAATGCTGAAACACCACAGTACTAAAACAAGTACAAAAGAAAAGTAAACAGCTCCTCATCATCAAAAGACAAATCTTGGTCCCATGCTATCCTGCTCCAAGCAATCAGGTTCCAGAAGTCGAAGGGTGCTTTCCCTTGTCTATACCTGCGAAAACATAGTTTTCTTGGGCCCAAAAGCATGGCCAAAACATGGCGTGAGATAAAATACCAATAGGAAACAACCTGATTATCTGTGCCAAATAGTCAGTGAGTATATGGCAGGTAAAAGTAAAATAATCAGTAAACAACAACAGAAAGTAGTAGCCAGTAAATAGCAAGAAGAAAAATAGGATGATACATAGTAGCAATCAATCCACAACCAATCAACAGTAGTGAAACAAACAGCTAATATGCCGAAAACCCCCTAGGATGTACTCACAACCATCCCCTCTGGTCCTATCCAGGAAGTACCACAACCCTCTGGGCAGTGCACTCAGCCTAACCCCTCTGGATTTGTCATACAAATTTATGAGACTCCCAGGGGAAGCTCACTCGGTCAATTCCCCTTATAGTCAAGGGTAGTCTGAGACTCTCTGAGGAAGATCATGCTATCTAACACACCTAGCCCCAAGGTCTAGAGACTCTCTGAGGAAGCTATCTCGATCAATTCCTCATATAGCCTCAGGTATACCACAAACTCTCTAAGAAATCTCACTCGGTCAATTCCTCCACTAGCCTGGGAAGGATCCTAATGATATTCAAATAAGGTATGACTATCTGAGGAAGACAACTCGGTCTACCCTCCTGTAGTCAATAAAATCCAAGACTCTTTGGGAGATCACTTGGTCCATCCCCCATAGTCTATAATATCTAAGACTCTCTAGGAAGCTCACTCGGTCTATTGCTTATAGTCTATGGCATCGGGTTTTCTCAGCACCGTACCAGTCATTGCATAATAATGATATAAGACCAAATTGCACCTATAGAACTACATGGATAAACAATGTACACCTATAGAGCTTCTTAGCTAAACAGTCTACAAGTCAACAATCATGTCATGAGTTTCACTTCAACCTATAACTGCAAGGCATGAAAACATGAGTAGATGCCAGAGGAAAACGAGACCCAAAGGTCACAAACAAAACAAAGCAGGGGAAAATACATCCAATCACAATAAATTATCCTCTAACTTGGTCAATTTTCCTCTACAAAAGTATACAAGAAAAGAATGAAAACAAAGAAGTCAAAAGGGTAACAAGCAATACCCTGTTCACGGGTATCGGTGGAAATTCGCAAATAAAACTCTGAGACTTTGAAAGGTAAGTCACAAACCACCTATCTCGATCCAAATAGATTGATATACTTGAACCACGATGACTGATTCTCCATAGAACTTCGTAGATCTGAGAAAACGCACAAAACATTCAACCTCAGATAACTGGAGAAAGAGGAATAATTGGAAAACAAGGCTCAAGCAGAAGGGAGAACTGACCGATGCGCTTCCAACGCAATCGACAGAGCTCGAATCAGAGAACAGATGGAGGATCGAGAATATGGAGAAGTTTCGAGGCCGTACGGTGTCTCTCTGTCAAACCAGACCCAGAAGAAGATGTTTATGATGATGAGGCGTGACCCTGGCCCCTTTAGTGAAAAAACAAATGTACACTGCGTGTATTTTTACAGTGCACGGTGTGTAGTGGGTTTTTCTGTAATCTTCCAAAATCGTCCTCCACGTCAACCCTACACACCATGTGTGTGGCCTGGACACTGGCAGTACACAAATTCGAGCGGGAAAAGAGTACATGGCGTGTACTCAGAAAGTACATGGCGTGTACTTCAAAAATTTCCAGAAACAATAAATTTTTCCAAAAACCCCAGGAAAAGGAAAACATACATGAAAAGAAGATCCGGGTTCTTACAAACTCCCCCCTTAAAGAAATTATTCACTGAATTTCCCTAGATGGGAGTAGAAGCAGAAACCTCGAATAGTTCCGACCACTACAATCGAACCTCAGCCTCCCTCTCCCAAGTCTCATCCTGTACTCGACTGTGCTGCCATAGAACTCATACTAGAGGAACTCACTGGCCTCGGAGAACCTTTGTGATGTGATCGAAAATCCATATGGGATGCTCCCCAAATGATGCATCCGCTTCAAGCTCAACCTCCTCGGGCTGAAAGTCATGAGACGAGTCTAAAAAGTAAAATTGGAGCTGAGAGACGTGGAAGACATCGTGCATAGCCCGGTACCTCTAAGGTAGTTGCAACCGATAGGAAACCATCCTAACTCTCTCCAATACCTCAAAGGGCCCGACATACCATAGTGAAATCATACCCTATCTCTGAATCCTCTTGTGTCATAACCTCGGTGCAACATGTAGGAAAACCTGATCTCTGACTTCGAACTCCAGAGGTCATCTCCGCTGATCAGCATAAGACTTCTGTCAAGACTATGTTGTAGCCATCTTCATCCGAATCAACTTTATCTACTCTGAGTTCTCCTAAACAAGACGAGGTCCTAGGAAAGCTTCCTCTCCTACCTCCAGCCAGCATAAGGTTGATCGGTTTGGCCTACCGTACAAAGCCTCGTATTGTGCCATCTGAATGGTCGCCTAAAAAATGTTATTGTAGGAAAACTCTACAAGGGGTATATGATTCTCCAAAGAACATCTGAAGTCTAGAATTCTAGCTTGGAGCATATCCTAAAGCACCTGGATCGTGTGCTCGGACTGGCCATTAGTTTGGGGATGGTATGCTGTACTCAAAAGTACCTGTGTATCCAAAGCCTTCTGAAGTCCCTTCCAGAACCGATAGGTAAAACACACATCCCTTTCTGAAACAATGGAGTGTGGAACTCTATATAGACTTACAATCTCTCATATGTACAGTCATACAAGATCATTAACACTGAAGGTCACCTTGATCGACAATCAATGTGCTACCTTCATAAGACTATCGACGATGACCCAAATAGTATCACTTCCCTGTGGTGACCTCAGTAACCCGGTCACAAAGTCCATCGCGACATCGTTCCACTTCCACTCCAGAATGGGTAACTTCTGTAAATGCCCTAGTGTCCACTGATTCTATGCTTTCACCTACTGACAAGTAGAACTTCTCATGACAAATCCAGTAACATCTCTCTTCATACCTGGCCACCAGCACTAGTGATGAAGATCCTGATACATCTTGTTGACGCCAGGATGAACTTCAAAAACTGAAGAATGAAAATCCTGCATCAGCTCCTTGCGTATGTATGCTGGCACCCATACGCGTCCCTGGAAATGCAAGATCTCATCCTCGCCCACTTTCCATCCAAGAAGAGGGTCCCCTCCTGACACACTCTCCCACAAGACCAAGGCCTCTGACTCTGATAGCTGACACAGTCGTACCCGATCGAGAAGTGTAGAGGTAACAACAATAGAAGATAGGACAGTCGGTCCATTCATGTCGTGAAATTCTAAGTGCATCTCCAAGAACATATCCATAAGCATCCACTCACTACTGGCCTCCTGAACTGCCTGATTCTGAGTTCTCCTTCTCAAAGCATCAGCCACAACCTTTTCTTTTCCCGGCGTATAGGCAAGCTCAAAGTCGAAAGACTGAAGATACTCGACCCACCTACGCTGTCTCAGATTCAGATCACGCTGAGTGATGATATACTTGAGACTCTTGTGGTCAGTTAATACCAAAAAGTGCTCTCCCAGAAGATAGTGTCTATAATAGCGTAAAGCATGAACAACTTATGCCAACTCCAGATTGTGTGTTGGGTAGTTCCTCTCGTGTGGACTCAACTTCCGAGACCGTACGCAATGACACCATATCCCTGTATAAGTATGGCTCCCAGCCTGATACCTGAAGCATCACAGTAAACAGTATTGCCGTTGCCCAGCTCTGACAAGAATAGTATTGGTGCTGACGTCAACCTCCCTTTCAGCTCCTGAAAGGCGGAATCACAAGAATCTGACCATAAAAACATCTCCCCCTCCATGGCCAGACCTGTCAATAGTGATGCTAGGCAAAAGAAGTCCTGAATGAAGTGTCTATAGTATCCAGCAAGACCTAATAAAATCTACACCTCAAAGACGTTCTTCAGCTACTCCCAAGAAAACTACAGCTCTCACTTTCTCTGGGTCCACTAACACTCCTATCTCCGAGATAACATGACCCATTAAGTGAATCTGATCCGTCTAAAAGTGGCACTTCGAGAGTTTAGCATACATCTGATGCTCTCCTAGTGTAATCAGAATGATCTCAAGATGTGTGGCATGGTCATGTCAAGTGTGAGAGTACACAAAGATATCGTCCACTAAGCCCATGACAATGGAGTCCAAGTACGGATGGAACACTCGGTTCATCATTGCCATGAAGACTGCAGGCGCGTTCATAAGACCGTACAACATGAATTATACTCATAAAGACCATACCTTCTCCTGAAAGCCGTCAGAGGTATATCTGATGGTCTAACGGGAAACTGATGAAAACTAGACATGAAGTCGATATTCAAGAACACCTGGGTTCCTCGAAGCTAATCAAAGATGTCATCAATACTCAGTAAGGGATATCGGTTCTTGACCGTCAACTAGTTCAGCTTCCGATGATCCACACAAATCTGAAGGCTACTGTCTGCCTTCTTCGCAAACAGGATAGGCGAAACCCAACGAGAGGTACTAGGTCATATGAAACCATTTGCTTGCAACTCTTCCAACTGAATCTTGAGCTCCTGGAACTCAGGTGTAGCCATCCTATAAAGAGGAATTGAAACCGGAGCCACTCCTAGAATGAGCTCGATCGTGAATTCTACCTCACGCTCTAGAGGTAATGCCGAAAAGTCCTCTATAAAGGCATTCTTGAAATGATCCACCACTAGAGGAAAGTCAAACTGTGAAGCCCCCTGGTCATCCATATAAAGATATGAAATCTGGGCTGTAACTCCCCCTATCCTATTATGCTCTAGTCTAGCTCTACCCATCTGAACATCCCACTCACGTCTATGAAGAAAATATATTCCCTCTAGTGATATGAAACTCACCCTAAGACGATAGTAATCGAAGACTGACTGGAAGGGAACCAACCAGTCCATCCTGAGAATGACGGCGTAGCCCGTCATCTCTAGGACATAGAGGCCCCATAAGAAATGGAACGCTGCAACCTCAAGAGGGAACTCACTGCACTAATGTACGCAAGATGTCCCCATTCCCAACGGTGTGTCATGAGTCAACAAGTCAGCAGATGAAAAGATACAGAGCCCAAGGCTCTCCCAGACAGCAACAAAGATAAAGCTATGGGAAGCACTAGTATCAAAAAGAGATGAAGATAAAACTAAGGCTACTAATATCGTACTTCGAACTATAGATGGGTCGGGATCCTGCTCCTGATAGGTCTGCTCCATGGTGAAAAATTTTCCTGCACTGCGGCCCTACGCCCCTGGCTGACCTCTCTGAGTTGATCCACTCTACTGTCGCTGATAAACTGGTGACTGACCACCACGGCCGTGACCTCCACCTCGGCCTGAATGACTGGAAGAACTCCAGTTCCCGGATAGGTGGGAAACTGGTGAAGCATCTCCAGATCGCAGGGTCATAGAAGAACCCCTACCACCAGCTAAAGGTTAGAAGATGTGACAGAAGTGCTGAAAATGGCCCAACTTGCCGCATGGCCGACACTCCATTAGATCCCTTTGGTACTGAGGCATAGTATTTCGACTCCTACTGCACTAGTAGCATAAAACCTGGCTGCCAGAAGACACATCCTGCAAACCTCGATCTCCTCGAGAAGACTCTCTACGACGCTTCCTACTGTCCGTAGGAGGGACACCAGCTCTGGATGACAAACTGCCCTGGCTCACTGCCCTAAAATCCCTCAGATTGTGCTCAGTAATCTGCGCCTGGTTGAAGATGGAAGATATAGAAGTCAACTAGAAGATATTCACCTGGGAAATGATCTCCTTCCTGAGACCTTCCTCAAACATCCTAGAAAGAAACAACTCATCACCTGCTGGAATCGATGTGAAACGGTGAAGCTCAGTGAAACGAGATGAGTACTCCATAACAGAAAGAGAACTCTATTGCAGACTCATAAAATCCTAGGCTTGATTGGCCCTCAGGGTCTCCGGATAGAAGTTGTCATAGAAGGTACATCGAAACTCATCCCTAGACATATCCTGCTGACGTCTTGACCCTGAGATCACCTCCCACCACCTCTTGGCGGTGTCCAAGAGCATATAAGTATCCAACATTACCCTTTTCTCAGGAGGGATCTCTAGGTGCTCAAAGATAGTCAGTGTGGCCTCTATCCACGACTCTACAGCCTTGGGTCCTCCGTCCCCTGAAAAAGTAGGAGGATGCTGCTGCTGGAAAACCCGCATCAACTCAGCCATCGAAGGGTCAGGAGGCGGCGCTCCTTGGAAGGTCTGCATCATCCTCAAGAAGTCCTCCCTAAACTGCGCCTCGGTGCCTGCGATGGGAATAACTACTAGTGCCAAGGATGGCACAATAGGAGGATCTGTAGGAGGTCCCTGATCGGCCTTATCCGGTGTCTGGTCATCGTCGGTCAACTGACGTACGACCAGAGTACGTCTTGGAGGCATAAATATGAAAGATCAAAATAACACCTTGGATCAGTATTATCAAGGGCTGAAAACACAGGAGTACAAAACGGGAACCTGGAAAGAATCTATTATTTTTTAAAAAACATGAATACACGGCGTGTATAAAAACTACACGACGTGTCTTCTTTAGCCATTAACATGGGCGTGCACTCCTGCCACTACTGGTCGTGTAACACCCCAAACTACACGGCGTGTTGTTCCCACACACGGTGTGTACTTGAACTCTAAACCTCTGCCTGAGTCTCCTTACACGACTAACCCACACGGCCCAAAATACCCTCAGACTACACGGCGTGTTCCCTAGGGACACTACGTATACTAGACACTGTCCCGGCGGCCCGTGTTGTTAGTTACACGACCATCTACACGGATGGCCCTTACATGGTGTGTTACAAACAAACACGGCATGTATAAGAGAAGGTGAAACAATCCTGTGTTTTTCATGACATGGTCGGGTACCTAGGAAAGACTACACGGCATGTTCCGAAAGCAACACAGCGTGTCTTAGAGAAGGTCACACTGACCCATGTTGTTCGTGACACGACCGTATACCTATACAGAACTACACAGCAGGTTCCTTTACAACACGGTGTGTTCTACTCAAGATTCCACGACCCGTGTTCTTAGTGACACGGCCGGGTACAAGGTTCTACACTACATGGTGTGTACATACCGTACATAGCGTGTTCATAAAGTTATTTTCACAACACCATGTTTCTGCTCACACGATCAAAGACATGACCTGAAAACTACATGACATGTAACCAGAAAGTACACACCATGTATTCTAGGTTTTTATGGGAAATAGCTCAAAACTGCACAAAATCCAAGAAACACGGAAAACAAATCAATGAGGTGCGAAATTCTGATCCGTGAGGGCCCATACACCCCACGAATCAAAGCTTGGCATCCCCTACAGACATGTACAAGAGAAAACAGAATCATGATCCACCAATTTCCGATTCAAGAGGGCCCATAACACCTCAAGAATCAAAAATTGGAATTCATTTAAACAAACTACAGTAAAAAAATCCTATAACAAAGCAGTAGAGATTCTATCAAGCATCTATCACAACAACAAGCATGATCTACACAAAGTCTATCACAACAACATGAAATCGCTAATGCACCCTAGATGGCATGAAATGAATGCATGGCATGTGATTTCTACTAGGGCCTATATGATGCATGAGATGAAGTACCCTCATATCATCAGGTTGCAACAGAAATAGAACTGTAATATCAAAACAATAACTGCACAAGGCATGTGAATCACTCTAGGTGAAATCATATCAACCATAAAATCTCAAAACCAGAAAATAGCAATAACGAGGTATTATGGATTTTCCCTGTACATGGGTTAGATTCTCCTGGGAACATCTTATTACCAAGTACCAAATCCATCCTATCCCTGGCTAAGTCTCCAAACAGTAATGCAGGAGAAAATAATTCCCCTGATACCACTTTGTAACGTCCCGGTTCCGAAAGCCACCCTGAGGCGCCCCGTACCCGGTTGGTCACATGGCCTCAAGTGCATTTCCCCAAACTCCAGAGGCTGCTGACTAGTAGTGAGGGCCTTGGGTGTAATATTGGGGAATATATGCCCTCATTGGTAGAGTACACAGTTGAAATAGATAAACATGCAATAGAAGAAGCAGTGAATAACCAACAATAATAACAACAGAAGACTAAATCAACAAACTGGAGAAAATATTCATATATGGAATGATGCAAGATAAAACTCTTGAAAGCATCCAAACAAGTCACAATGCTGAAACACCACAGTACAAAAACAAGTACAAAAGAAAAGTAAATAGCTAATCAGCATCGAAAGCCAAAGCATGGTCCCATGCTCTCTTTCTCCAAGAAATAATTTTCCAGAAGTCAAAGGGCGATTTCCCTTGTTTATACTTGCAACAACATAGTCTGCTTGGGCCCAAAAGTGTGGCCCAAATAGGGTGTGAGATAATATCCCAGTAGGCAAACACCAAATGATTTGTGCCTAACAGTCGGTGAGTATATGGCAGGTAAAAGTACAATAAGTAGTAAACATCAATAGTAAGCAGTAGGTAGTAAACAGTAAGCATTAAAACAGGATGATACATAGCAGCAATAAATCCACAACCAATCAACAACATCAAAACAAAAAGCTAATAAGACGGAAACCCTCTGGGATGTAATGGAATTCATCCCCTCATGTCCTATCCATGAAGTACCACAACACTCTGGGTAGTTCACTCAGCCTAACCCATCTGGATTGGTTATACAAATTTATGAGACTCTCTGGGGATGCTCACTTGGTCAATTCCCATTGTAGTCTAGGGTAGTCAGGGACTCTCTGAGGAAGATCACGTGGTCTAACCCTCTTAGCCCCAAGGTCTAGAGACACTCTGAGGAAGCTATCTCGGTCAATTCCTCCGATAGCCTCATGTATACCATAGACTCTCATGGGAATCTCACTCGGTCAATTCCTCCTCTAGCCTGGGAAGGTTTTCAAAGAGATTCAAACAAGGTAAGACTATCTGAGGAAGCTCACTCGGTCTACCCTCATGTAGTCTATAAAATCCAAGACTCTCTGGGAGCTCACTCATTCCATCCCCCGTATTCTATAATATCTAAGACTCTCTTGGAAGCTCACTTGGTCTATCCCTTATAGTTTATAGCACCAGGTTCTCTAAACCTTGTGCCAGTCAGTGCATAATAATTCTATAAGGCCAAAGTACACCTATAAAGCTACTTGGATAACCAAAGTACACCTATAGAGCCACTTAGCTAAATATTCTACAAGTAAACAAGAATGTTATGAGTTTCACTTCAACCTATAACCGCAAGTCATGAGAACAGGTGTAGTAGCCAAAGGAAAATGAGACCCAAAGGTCATAAACAGAACAAAGCAAGGGAAAATACATCCAAGAACAACAAATTATCCTCTAACATGGTCAATTTACCTCTAAAAAAGCATACAAGAATGTAAGGAAAACAAAAAAGGCAAAAGGGTAACAAGCAATACCCAGTTCATGGGTATCAGTGGAAATTATCATATAAAACTCAGAGAATTTGAATGGTAATGCACAAACCACATACCTCGATCCTAGGAGATCGATATAATTGAACCATGACCACTGATTCTCCCTAGAACATCGTAGATCTGAGAAAACACACAAAATGTTCAACCATAGATAACAAGAGAAAGAGGAAGAATTGGAAAACGAGGCTCAAGCAGAAGGGAGAACTCACCGCTGTGCTTCCAACGCAATCGACAGAGCTCGAACCGGAGAACAGATGGAGCATCGGGAATCCGTAGAAGTTTCACAGACGTAAGATGTCTCTCGGTCAAACCAGACCTAGAAAAAGACGTTTCTGACAATGATGTGTGACCCCGATCCATTTAGTGAGAAAAAGAAAAGTACACGGTGTGTATTTTTAATGTACACGGCGTGTAGTGGGTTTTTCTCTAATATGCCAAAATCAGCCTCCACGTCACCCCTACACACTGTGTGTGTGGCCTGGACATGGCCAACACACATCTTCGAGCGGAAAAAGAGTACATGGCATGTACTCAAGATGTAAACTGCGTGTACTCAGAAAGTACACGGTGTGTACTTCAAAAATTTCCAGAAACCATAATTTTTCCCAAAAACCCCAGGAAAAGGAAAACATACTTGAAACGAAGATCCGGGTTCTTACAAAATATGTCATCAACTAACATTATGACGAACCGGTCCAAAAAATCATGTAAAATTGAGTTCATGATCCCCTTGATCACAACTGGTGAGTTCATAACACCGAAAGACATGGCTATGAACTCAATGTTCCCATACCTGCACCTGAAATAAATCTTCGATATATCACTATCTTTCACCCTTAACTGGTGATACCTAGACTATAGATTAATCATATAGAACCAACCTGCTCCCCTCAACTTGAAAAGGAGATCGTTTATCCTCAGGAGAGGGAAATAGTTCTTGACAGTTACCTAATTCATTCTCTATTAGTCTCTGCACAACCTGATACAAACATCTTCCTTTTTCGAAAACAAGACTGGAACACCCAATGGAAACACAATAGGTCAAACAAAAAACTTCATTATCAAATCGTCAATATAAATCCACAAATCCCTCTACTCAGAAGCCAAAATACGATAAGGAGATATTGAAATCAGATGGACACATTGTTGTATGCCTACCCCAATCTCAACATCACATTGAGGGGACGAGTCACATCTTCCTAGGTAAAAACATCCTAGAACTATCTGATAACTCCTGAAAAAAAAATCATCTCAACGTCCACTGATTTTGAAAAACTTCCATCCAACATAGAAGGAAGAGGATCCACATGCCATCTCCCCACCTGACAACCCCATTTTCCAACAAAAGAAACACACTAGCCATCCTCGTTTGAGTACATGACTCTTCCCTAGAAGTAGTCAATAACAGTGTGAAAGGAAAATAGATAGTCAATGACTAGGAAAATATCATATGGCTGCATGTGTAGCAGATGAAGCTTCTCACTAGACTGACGTAGCCCCAAAATCATTCTGCATCCTCGACAAACATAAAACCTACTAGTATGACCCACAACTGGCTTACTCGGCACTAGGGGAATGGATATTGTCACTATTTCTAGGCCCAAGGCATGAGATAGACCAGGTGTAACAAAGGAGTACAAAACACTAGAATAAAAAATGGTGCAAGAAAGAGTGGTAAACAATTTAATTGTACCTCAAATGACATCTGGCCCTGCTGGAACTACTACCTCTACAGCGTGCAACTTCCCACGGTGAGCTCCTATTCCCTTCTATTGTTGGCCACCTCCATGACCATTCCCTAGTCGAGGTCCCTAAGGAGCACCCTAAGTCCGGCCTCCACCTGCAATGTCTACTCTCAGAGGAGTGAGAGATCGTTGTCCCTGTTGTTGCTGCTGAAAGAGCCTTGATGTAAACTATTGTAGCTGAGGTGGGCGCTGAACCTTCAGACCCCCACTAGACTACACTCAGTCCGAGCACAGATTCCAATGGTGTCCACGATAGCCACTGACAAAGAACCTCATTCCTTAGCATGAATTGAAAGGGCATGGACCAGGAGATCAAAACTATAATTGTTAGGGCCTACTCCCCACTGGCCAAAAGGTTGAAGGACCTGACACTGGATCCCTACATCTAACGGTCTTCCCCTTTGACAAGAGCTACTGGATCCCCACACATATCACACCTCCCAGCGTGTGCATCATCTCCACCACATAACCTTACATATGGAACTCCAAATATGTCGGTTGGGTGAAGTGAGCAAAAAAATACTTAATAGAAGATCAGAGTGCCTCATATAAAAGTTTCACTTAAGACTCCTCATTTGGAAAAGGGTCTGGAGAAAAATGAAGGACATCCATGAAGATGATCCCCAGTTCCCTCGCTGACATATTCCCATGCTGAAGGGAGAGTAGATCTTGCCTCTTCTCAGCATTCATCATGGAAGAAAGGAATTGCGCCCCGAATTCCTTCTCGAACTAATCCCACAAAATCTCACTCATCATCCTCTCTCTGAGGTAGAGTGTCCACCATTAATTTGATTCTTCTCTCATCTAACTAACTCCCCACGGAACCCAGTACTCAGTCAGATCCCAAATCAAGATGGAAGCAATCACCAAATCCTCAAGCCAGCTTTCGATCTCCATGACTCATACGTTACCCTAGTACTTCTTGATGGTCTTTTGATGAAATGCTCAAAGCATCTTCTGTAACTGGTCATCCTCCTCCTCTTGATCAGTTGTCTGCTGCTCATCCAGATCATTGTCTTGGGCCTCGATCTCTAGAACTACTCATGGTCATTGTCCGAGTTCCATAGTTTCAAGGTAAAAAAGGAATGATTAACCCTTGTAGTGTTAAATAATTATGTTAAATTTAAATTAAAAGTTTTATTTATTTGAATTCCAAGAACATCCCAAACACATAGGAACAAAATTAATTGTGTTCCATGTACCTTTACTAGGGTATGTAGCCTATAATAAATGTATCCTCACTTGGTCATTTAGTAGGTCTAGATTCCTTGCATCAGAATATGGGGGGCCCTAAAATCTAGTGTCCCATCTGGTCTTCCCTTTCCTATTTCATGTATCAAGATTGGATAACACTATTTCCCTACCATTTCATTGAATCCTCATTATGCCTATCCCTGAGCTCCATCCTATCTCTCATCAATGACCTTTAATACCATTCTACCGTGACCCACCTTCACCGAGATGAGGGAAGGGATAAGAAATTGCTGGACCCATCCTTCCTCAAGTTGATGGAGAGATAATGACCCTCATGTCCTGCCTTCAATAAGTCCTAGTGTAGAGACTAGAACCAAGGGTGTATAATCAAACATAATATACAAGGAATTACCCTATTTATTTAGTTAGATCAGGAGATAAGTTGGTAAAAACATAAAAATCTCCAAAACTCAAGGCAAATGTAAATCTAGAACCCATACCCATATGCATGTTCAATGATATACCCATATAAATACAGGAAAAACTCCAAAGGGAATGTACATAATGAATGATAACCACAATGAAAACTGTCATGATATATGAGCTAGTACAGTCCGGCAAGGCCCCAAAAGTCATCCTATAAACCTGAAAGCTGTTTAATATAGATAAGTTGAGTATACAGGTACACTCAATAGGGAAAAATCAAATCTCTCACGCACAATTGGGGAGACAATGTAATGCCCCATTGGAAAATAGAGATAACCAAAATACATAGCATGTAATAATATCCACCCAACATCACCATGGAACACTTCACAAACAACACATATAAGGTAAAGTATTATTAATATCACATAGACATTTGGTTACCCCGTGCCACTTTCCAACTTGATATTTACGATATCCTATGAATCATACATCCCACGACATTTCCATTAAAGTCCCACTTCTTACTCAACAATAGCATTATGATCCACCACAACCACGTATCCTGCTCACAGACACCTGGTTCACCACAACCACAAAACCATGACAGAATAATCATATGCCAGAATAACTACCAACATGCCCAAAAACACATGGGACTCATCCCAAAGAAACTTGGGAAACAAACCTTCCTGCATACAGTTGGTCCAACCACCACTTCATACCATGCCCTAAGAGTCTAGGGCATAAATAGACCTCAGGGAATCACAGACTTCCTGAAGTGTCTTGGGATACTCAGAAGAAAGATCATTAAAGAAAATATATCAAAAAACCTAATAAGATGATAGGAAAACATCCTCCCTCATGAAATGGGGGCATTCAACACTAAGTGATCAACTTGGGTGTGGTGTGAATAAGAAAGATAAAATTAAATTGATACATATAGGTAAACAAGAACTAATTACAACCTTAGGGTTCCAAAACCCTCTCATACAAAAACAACATCATTACTATTCATTCATAAAAAAGAACAACAACCACAACCAGATAATAACTAATTTCTAGATAACAATTTCCCATCAAACCCATTATTGTTATCATATTAAATTGATTCCATTAAAATAATTCTTCACTACCGTAAATATAACAGTCATAGCCACATTCCAAGGATGGGAAAATAGCCAAGAAATAATTTAAGCATCGACACTCATTTCTCTTGTAACTTCACAACAACAAAAGGGATATGTGACATCCCTAGAAGAATTGGATCCAAACCAAGACTCAACATAAAACCCCACATGGCCTCAGATACACAATACAAAAACTACACAATAGGGGATCCCATCCCCATCCACGTTACCCCCACAAATATCATCCAAAACAACTATACATATCATCAGAATAGAGCAATGGTTTTTTCCGTTTTAGAAAAACTATTCCTTTAGTTCCGTCTTTCTGTTTGGTTAACCAGGGTTACCACACAAGAATTATTATTCATTGGGAATCCATTTAATCAACTAAGGTTATGTGATTAATCAATTTCTATGTTACAACCATCAAATCACAGAATCATCCAGAAAATATATGTTCATTAGTGTGCAATAAAGGACCACTAACAACAACAATTTTCAGTGGACATAAGCCCATAAAATTCACAACATATATGAAAAGGTAAAAGAGTACATAAGAATCATCACCCCCCCTTATTATATAGAATCCATTTATTATCTTAGTTAAGGTTGGGTTTCATCCATGCCCCAAGGAAACATTATCATACCCACCCCGCATGATTCACAGTAAAAAGAGATGAAGGAAAACCCTACTGGGATGATCAATGATCAATGTTTTTATCCAAGTTCCATGAATGGGTGATGCATGACTTATAGGGGTGGAACACTGAGGATTCCAAGAGTGATAATGAAAGCTCCATCAAAGGTGCATCACTATCCCTAGGAAGGGGGACACCAAATGCACCAAGGGAAGGAAAAGAGACTAGCCATGAAGAAAAAAAAGAATCCCCATACGATAAAAGGTGATATCCTCGAGTTATAGGATTAAAATATTGAACGTCTTTACAGATGGATCATGGTTTCACCACACGGTAAGACAGTTACACACGATCGAATTAATTGTTATTTTAAAATTCTCATCAGAGAGGTGGCCATAACAGCTATGAGTTAAGAGATTTCATTTAAACGGAAGAAAACGTTTACCAGTGACACAATGTTTGGGTTAGTCAAGGGTAAACCCACTCTTGGAGATCTAGAACATAATTTATGATCTTTAAAAACAATGGCCTCAAACCACTTTGAATAGGCATTAAACCTTAAAGGAAGCATTATGAGAAATTGGGGAAGGAAACCCCCGACAACCCCATGGCACCGATATGCGGCTCACAGATCTATGACACACTGATCGGGGATACTTCTATCGGTGAGACCAATTGGCGTCACACTGATCGGTGACAATAATAGGTTAAACAAAAGTGACACCCTACTATCGACACTGCCACCTTCACGACTCACTAATGGGTCCTGGGTGCCCCAACACCAAAAATTGTCAAAGTAATGGACTATGAGGGTTCCAGCCATTACAATGTGATACCAAATTATATGTATATAGTCCACATACTAATTAATGATATATATATATATATAGTAACAACACTATACTTAGTGGTATTATGGTGTTATCAGATGGAGGCTACTCGAATAATAGGTTACTTTTTCATCAATCATTTCTGTTTTATTTCATCGGAAAACTACTTAAAATATTATTCTGCCCTAGTAAAATAATAAATATAGTATCGTTAATATATGCATCTATTACTAGTTTAATATCATAACCTATTTTAATATTCCCTTCCATCAAATGGGAAATGAATCCATCGCTCATGGCTATGGTAGTCTACTGCCTCGCAAATTAATGTAATTAAATTTCCATCATGATATTGAAATACACATCGTAAATATGCAATTAATTTAAAAATATGATATTAATGAAATATTATTCATTATAAAAAATAATATATCAATTATATTCTTACCATTAAATTCAATGAAAAATTATAACATTGTTCATCTGTACCTGTTGACTATTACCTACACGAAGTTCTGTGATTCATTTTTCATCACCACATCTGATTGATGATATATATACATATATTTAACATAATAGTATGATATTTATGATATTGATATCAATATTATATAATGAAACAATACTAAACTTATTTTTAAATGATAAATACAAAATGTGAATGTTTCTCAGGAGTGAATACAACCTAAAATCTCCATGGTTGTAACATAGTTCAATTATCATAACAGTATTTAATTTTATTATTTAAATGAAAAATTATTTTTAAAAAATTATGATTTTGTAATTAATATTATTTTTTAAATATAATAATAATTACCTCTTTGACAAAATTATCTTACTGATTTTATTTTATAATTATGAACTCACCATCGTCAAAACGTCTGAGGAGAATTTAATTTATTGATTTATTAAATATAGAAACATTAGAGATAAAATAAAAGAAATAATTAATTCATATAATTTTATTAAGAAATTATTAAGTAAGATATTTTTATTATTTTTGATGATTAATAATATACATGTTGTGTCATACATAATGTAAGGGGCTTCATCTCAATTTCCTTTCGTTGAGGCATATTTTATTGTAATGAACACATATTCATTTATTAGTTGTATATAAATCGTATTTTACATGTCTTATCCTAAATTTATCTATCGTGATGATATTTAATTCTTATTTTAAAAATTATTATTTCATAATTATTTTGATTAAATTGATTCAAATTTGGTTAGAGCCAATTTAAAAAAAATCATATTTTAATCTTCCTCTTTTAACCCATCTTTGAAAACATAAAAATGAATTTTTTTTACATATATGACAAGAATTTAATTTCTTAACATCATGAAACCTCAATAAATTGAATAATATTTAATATGTTTCACAGTTCTTTACAATCAATATGGATTCATTATTATGTGTGAATTTTTTGGATTTTAATAAATAATTTTTTGTTACATTTATTCGAAATTTTTAAAACCGAATCCATTTAAGTAATGTTTTTATTCTTTACAAAAAAGTGAAAATTTAGTTTTTTATCTTGATTTATATTATTAATATTATTTTTCCTACTTTTATATTAATTATTTGATGTTTGAATACCACTATAAGAATTCATGATTTCTTCAAAGGCTAACCCTCTTTCCACTTTTCATGGTAATTTGATATTTCAAAATGGTTTTAAGAAGAAATGATATTTTGATAAGTAAAATGATTTTCACATGGGTTTAAAAGGGGTTTAGATGGGTTTTATTCAAGATATGCTTCTTGTAAATTTTTTAAGATATGATAGGTTGAGCCCTATTATATCTTTACATATGATGGGTTGATCCCCATTATAGAACTATATATAATGGGTGGAGACTACTTATAGATAAAGATATGATGGGTGATCCTAATTATATCCCTCAAATTAATTTGGTAGTAATTATTTTGTCCAGATATTTATATTGGAATTAATTAATGTAGTTATCCAATTATAGGTGTTTTTTAAGGTTATTAGAATGATGTTGTCCTAACGAACCTACATAGATTTTCTTTGTTTGAAAATGAAATTTAATAAAAATATTTCACTTAAAAATATATGATAATGGTTATTTTAATTTAAAATTGATACTATGTTTAGATAAAAGGATTTTTTAGAGAAATTATTTAATGAGTTTTCATGTTTTTTAATAGACCAACGATATCCTTATTTTTATTTCCCTTACTTTAATTTTTGTACTCATCACGTTTTTTAAATTTTTTCTAATGTTTTATGAATGATTAGGGACATGGATAATTTCATGATGATATTTATTATGGGTTTCTAGGGAAATAAGTCATGTGTTAATTTTTTGAATTATTCATTTTTTTTTGAAAATGGATACTGATAAGAAGTGTCAACTTATAATGTATTGGTTTACTATGTAATAGTTTTTCAAAATTCCCTAAAACTATAAAATTAATATATATTTTGGAATGAAGGAAAATGAAATCAATTATAGTGAAATTACATTAAGTAATAATTATGGTCAAGTCTATATAATTTCAACAGTCATTGAATTCCCCATCATTTGATTTTTTCCCTTGGTTTCCCATTGGTCTAGTTACATTAAATATTTTAAAATATTAAATAAATAAGTGATTCAATAATGAATGATGAATGAGACATTAAAATGTATAAATGAATTCTAAAAGTTTGACATATGGTTTCCATATTATATACAATGATTTTCATTTACCAAATTAAGTCCCAAGTAATATAAAAACTATTTAACTAAAAACTAAAAAATTAAATATAATATATACATTAATATTACAATATATATAAGATAAATTACATAAAAATAATACAATACTGAATCAAATTGTCTAATGTCCGAAAAAATTAATCTTTATACAATATATTAATGAAATGAAAAAAATTTCATTTTAATCCATCGAATTTCATCCCCAAAAATCAGGAATAATAACCATGATACATATAATATGGTGATTATATATATCAAAAAAATATTTTATAAAAATATCATTTTGATAATGAATAGTAAATAACTTTTATGAGATATTAACCAGTATAGGACATTTATAGCATAATCATCATCATATCATATCATTTCAAATGGATCATTATTATTTATATAAGAGAATCAATTTAATAAAACATGAGTTGTGACATATACATAATAATGAAACATTATATCATTTTTTTTAAAATAGCACACATTAAAAGTGTACAAATTAAACATCATGTAATAAATTAACATATGTTTACAAATTATTAATTCAAAAAATAAGTACAATTATTAGAACTTTTATTGTAAAATACATACAATATGATGTTATCTATCACATTTACTAATTTATTGTTTTTCTATATACTTATAGTAAAAACCATAACTTATAAAGTTATCATCATCATGCATTTAACATGGGAAATAATCATATATTAATCCTAAATTTGAAATAATCAATTGGTGATGTAATGGATTCAATAATAATATTTTATATAAAATAACTTTATCGACATAATAATGGTGTCTCAAATTAATTATTGAAGACATAGTCCAAGAAATTAAAATGAATCTTGAAAAAATAAAATATTATATTTTTCGTAGTGGGGGAGAATAATCATAAAAATAATTTAAAAGTGTTATATGAAAATGTATTTGATTTAACATTATGATCAGGTCTTGGTAGAAAATCTAATGATGTAAAAACATGTGTATCTAAAATTGAATTAAAGATAATATAAAAATGAAAAATATTATAAAATTATTCATAAGAATAGTTTTTAAGATATATAATAATATAAGAAAAATCCCAAAAAATAATTTTGTTCAAATTTTTATTTACATTATGTTAAATTTTCTAATTTTATATTTATAAATAAAATATAGAATTTTTTTTATAAAAATGTATATATAAATAGATATGATTATTTACTATTATTTTTGATGAGTCTAAATTTCATTTTCTATATTTTTTTTACATAACAAATGATTTGATGAAATTTTGTATATGAAATTACAGTTTTCATTGTAGTTATCTAATTTTAATTTATTATATTTTATATTTAAATCAAATTTTATATAGACTTGTAAAATATTATTAAATAAATTTATTAATACATTTAATAATCTATTAGTATATTCATTTTAGGAATTTATATGTAAATCATTTTAAACATCCTCATAGGTGGATGAAATGGACCATTTAGGATATGTGTCAAAAAGAGTTTGTAGTGGGTGTATATATAAATTAAATTAAAAATAATAATAAAATTAAATGTTAGGATTAATATATTATACAATATACAATTGAAAACTCCATGAATGTTGAAAGGGAAAAATATTAAGAGACTAAGTATAATATGTGATAAAAATGAACAAAGGGGACGAAAGGATTACCTCTTCATTGATGCTTTTCTCAATTATTATACATACAAATTCATGGCAGATGATGTACAAATGACATGAGAACATATCAATTGTTTTAAATATAAGTTAGATAAGATAATCATGAAAATTGATGAATTGGAGAATATGATAGTTGTTATTTTCATAGGGAAGGGAGAGGTTGAAGTTGTACACAAGTGTATGGGGGTTTTGGGTAAAAATAATCAATACATTATTTTTTAGAAAATAAAACATTCAATAGTGAAATTTTTTATATTAACAACTAAATATTTTTAATATTTTTAATTTTTTATATGACATAAATTATTATATAAATTTAAATTATTAGTTTAATTAAAATAAAAGAAGAAATACGAGAAATAATTTTTTAAAAGATTAGTATATATTTTTAAAAATTGGGAAATATTTAGGATGAGAAATTATGATTAATGTTTGTAAATTAATAATTTATATTAATAAAAATCATTTTATATTTAGATAAACATTATTATATTTTTAGGTTATTTTTTATATCAATTATTTCTTAAAACTTGCACAAGTGAATAATAATATGTTGTACTATTCAAATACAAATTAATAAAAATGTAATAATCTATTAAAAATCACTCATATAGAATTTTAATATACTGATTTAATAAAGGTAATTAATGTTATATGAATAATTTTAATAATTTTATAATTTTAATTATGAATATAAAAATATGATTTTACAAAAATTTAAACAATATAATTCATTGAGAATTCAATTACGCATTATTTTTGTTTTGATTTTGGATATTTATTTCATTGAATTTAAATTTAGATGTCAATGAAAATTATTCTTATCAAATATTGTTTTTATGTGGTTTTACTAATATAAATTCAAGTTAGCTATTTAAATGGCGATGTTACTATTTATAATAGTCATGTTACTATTCCTAACACTAAATTTTATTATTCAATCAGTTATGATGGTTTTTTACATACTATAGATATATTTTATTTAAATCATTTAACATTCAACTAAATTTATCTAAGCATTGTATATATTTAATATTCAAAAAAATATATTATATTAAAATTCCATTTTTTTCATTTTTAGTGTTGTCTATAACTTTTATAATTTTACTAAATACAATTCATTAAATGTTTTTTTTCTATTTGTATAATTATTTTGTCTTTTCATATTATAATATTAATAATTTTTTATTATTTATTTATTATTTTAATGTTATTTTAGTTTATTTAAGAAATTAAATACAATTTGTATATTTTTTGTTTTCTATTCATCATCCTTGACCTAAATATAGATCAAATATAAATTATGAAAAAAATAATTTATGAATGTGTGGATCATTATAAAAAAATAAATCAATAATTTTGAATAAATTAATTTCAGTTTATATAAATATTAAAACAAAAACTAATATCAATGTAAATGTGACTAAAAAACTACTACAAAATGAAAATACTATATCTTCATTCCTAACGATCTCCTTAGAAATATGATTCAATTGAAAAAACATAATATTTTATTTTATTAAGACCTTGTAGGGGTTATAATAAATATTCCAAAAAAAAGTATTTAAAACTAATAGAATAACCAAAATAATAAGTTAGATTAATCGAAAAAACTAAGATATTTTTTATGGATGAAGAACTAGGAGCACAAAATATATTTATTCTTATTTCATGCCAAATAGAAAATTTTTAAACCATTAATTTAAACCATGTTTCAAAATAATACATCTTAGAAACCAATTTAATCTATCAATATACATAAGGGGTGATCCAAATATCTCAAATGTATACGCTTCATTAAATGAAATATTTTATCCAAAGAAGAGACCCACACCCAAACACTAAATGCACATTTGATGAATGATTTCCTAAATATATGGAATTATTATCCATTCCGTTAGTATATGGGTGGTGTATTGTCCACTATATTTTATAGTGGTGGAAAAAGACTTTTTGTTTTTCTATGTTGTACCAACCCTTGGTCGAACCAGTGTAACAACATTCAAATATGTGCAGCGAAACCAAAATATATAATGAATATTTCATTCCAACACATTTTCATCAACCCATATCTATAATAATACCATACTTGTAACCACTTCGATCGTGTCGCTCAAACCTAGTAAATTATATCATTTCTTGGAAACTATTTAAATGATTTTAATTTATATATTTGTCTAATTTGGTAATAATGTTCTCCATGATAAGAATTGGTTAATAAATTTTTACTCGAGTATTCAAAGGGGGATGAGTTTATAACATAATATAATGAAATATGAAAATTCCTTGTTCACATCATGGTTATCGGGTCACACCATAAATCGTTCAAGACACAAATGTATAGAAATTAAATTCATGAAAACCTAGTGAATAATGATTCACCAACCAAAATATGTTTTTGAGATATATATTTTAGATTAAAATCCATATATTCATGAAATTAAACATTAGATCATATTATGAAACCATGTAAAAAATATATTTAATATCAAATGTTTTGGAATCATTCGAGAATATTAAATTGAAACAAATGCATAACCCTTTATGAGATCATGAGTAATATAAATGGATATTTTTAATTTCAATTTTAATATCTTAAGAATATATCTACCTAATAATTAAAGGATAAAACACAAAAATCATAGGATGACAATCAAATCCATAAAATATTTTGGTGATAGAGTTATGCTAAATTTTTTGTTTATTCACTAGATTTATTTTTATTTTTATAACCTCTCATGACTAGACTATAGGGGTATGTAAATATATAATTGAGAAATGAGAGAATGAAAAAATATTTTGCTGATTTTATTTAATATCATCTAGTTCATGTTGGGTTGTATAGTCATAACCAACTTAAGTCTATATTATCTTCTTATATCATTATCATTGATATAAGAGTCTAGAAATTAATTTAAATTACATGAATATTTATCCTAAATTATGCATGACCATTGAATATTTTACTATGGTTATGATAAAAAACATATCGAGGAACATAAACTATTAATATAACCATGTATTTTACCATAATAACATTGTAACATTTTTGTTGATTCTATAAACCAAGACTATGGGATATCATAGTCTCAAATATGAAAAAATAAAAAAGTAATTATCACCACATTCCAAAAAATACATGAATGAAGAATTACAAATGTCAATTTATTCGCACTTATTTATTTGAAAATATATAATTTCAATCTCAATCATGGTATTCTCAATAAATTTTCTAAATAATATACTAATACCCATTTATGGGATCAACCTTAAACATTTTATATACTATAATCATTGAGATTATATAATTAGTTTTACTCTCTTTATAAATTCATAAAATTAATAATCTCTATATGAATTTAAAGTCCCTCTTGTTTGATAACATTTATAGTTCCATTGATAAAGAAAGGTGGGTATTAGATTTATTAATTTTTGTTTTTTATTTGTTGATATATATGTATTATTTATATTTATTATTATAGGTGTTTTTATGGTGTGAATTTTTGATTTCAATCATTATGAAATAGAATTCTACTCTAGAAAATGTAATTTAAATTCCAAAACTCTGACCATGAGATAGAACAAATTCTTAGGAAAATTAGGAAAAATTAATATTTAAATTTTCTTAGTCTTCAAAATACCATGCAACATTAGGTTATCAATTGTGAGACCTAAGGCCTCTAACACTCAAATTTAGGGGAATAATATTTTTTTTTCAAAAATGGAGTATCACAGGATGACCTATGGTAGGAAACCACTTTCAAATCATTATAGTGATAATCATGATGATTTATAATTCAGTTTAGTTTTATAATATTCCATTAGTGTATCTAACATCCAATCTATACTGTTTTTGAGAACTTAGTGGAAAATTTTTTATTTTAAATGTCCCAAGTGATGGGTTGAGGTAATATATGCTTATATTTTACTTAAATGAATTAAATGAGAGGTTATTTATAAATTAACACCTAATTATACTAATACATGAGATGTAACGGAAGATTAGTTTTTACTGTCTAATTTACCCCAAAAAATTATACAATATTCTTGTAAATATTTTTAATTTTAATTTATATGATGGAGAATGTTTTTCTAAAACATAGGAGGGATTCAGATAATTATTTAAAAAATTACTACTCCAATGATTATAAATGTATATCAAAAAATATACATTTAATATTGCATTAATATAGGGGATCGTCTATCATTGATACCATATATAAACATTCAATTATAAATAATTTAGGGTAAAAGGACATTGATCTACTTAAATAAATGGTAAAAAATAAATCCCAATAGAATTTAAAAACATGAAAAAAATATGAGTACACATTATTAGAAATAATTTATGGACTAAAGATCAAATGTATTCTCTGATAAAAATAATGGATTCCATGATGGAATAAAAACCACACGATATTTGTTTTAATAAATTAAATTAAATTGATTTCCATTATTAAAATAATTTTCATAGTCGGAATGCACCAAAACATCATAGAACATAGTGTCAATAAAGTACCCCAAGATATCAATATTAAAACATGAAATTCATTTTATAAAAAATTCAAATGTTTGAGGAGAAATCATCCACATTCATAACCACTATTGGGGATAACATCAATTAAATAATGACATATTCATAAAATCTTGTGTAGTGAACAAAATGAATTGAAAAAGGTTCTAAAGGATCAAAATAAAATGTTATGAAATTTTTAAATCCTGGTTAGTCACATCTCAAACTAGATCATTGGATACTTATGTGAGTTTTTTAAGGTGATATGGAGACACACCCATGTAGATATTAGAAATAAATAACATTATGAAGTGGGAAAACAAAAACAAAAAAATGAAAGATGTAGGAAACAAAATTAAAAAAAGATAAAAAATATATTTATAGTCTAGAAATATAAAATGATGTGAAGAAAATGAAGAAAATGAATTCTTGATAAGAATTCCCACCAATATACTATCTACAAATCCTTTTCCCTAATGATTAAACAAGGTAATTTTAATGTACCAATGTGAATGTTACATTAGTATTCATCAAAAATTAATATCACTATACCATTTATTGAACATCAAGAAAACGTGATAACATATATGAAATTTGGAATTTTTATAATGTTAATGAAAAAGGGGGTTGAGGAGATTGGTACAATAAAACTATCAAGGAATTGGTCAATAATTATATTAAATAAAATTTTAAAAGGGAAATATGATACTAGTAGTTTTTAAATATAAATTAATATTATATCAAGAATATTTGGGATACTTTAGTATTATTTAAGTGAATATGTGAATAAAATTGTATATAATTCATTTTATGTCATGGTAAGTGGGTACATGAAGTCCATATGGGTCTCACTTAAATTTGTGGATTAAACAGTAATGTATCCATGAGGGATCATTGATGAAATTCTTCTTTATTTTTAAATATTGTTCTCCCTGGTGGATTTCATAGTTATAGATATTTATGAATAGATGACACCATTCACCTAGGTTATATATTTTATTTCAACATGAATTTCATCAATTGATGTCAAATTATGATATTTTTGATGTACAGTTGGTGGTAAGTATATGAAATTCAATATTTACATGGTTTTGTTGAATCCATATAAACAAGTTAGTGTTCTAGGTGTGGAATATAATTGATTATAGAAGAATGAATTTTTGTGGATGGAAAATTATAGGTGTTTTTTATCCAACGGATAGAAAAATGGATACAATTGGAAAATATAATACTACATTATAAGATTATATATTATAAAGGAATAATTATAAATATTAATTTGGAGGATAATGAGTAGGTTTGGTTAGAATCTGATTTCACATATAATTTTGTTTGATTACTATAAACTCATGTGTAGGATAGATGAATGTGGAAAAATTATTTCACATTGGATGAGTAGTGATTTTTTAAGACAATGAAAGAGGTCCCACCTAAATTAAAAATGGAAAATTGTTACCCTTAATTGATCTATATTTTTAAAATTCATATGAATATACCATTACATAACCTAAATAAGAGGTAATTTGGAACCAACAATGTTGAACAAAGGATATTTTTGTTCGAGACCTATGTTTTGGTATTTCCAATTTTCTATTCATTTTATGTGTTCAATAATATTTCCCAATTATTTTTTAGTTAAATATAAAATTCCCTTTAATATCATTTGATTTTTTTCTATTTTTAGTTATATCATATGGGTATAAGGATCCTCTCGATTGAATTAAATAAATATAATATAAGTATAAACCATTTATGCCAAGAAATATAGGTTCAAATAGTAAACAAGTTTAGATAATAATATGATCAAGAGATCATTAATGTTTATATAAATTAAACAAATACAATATTTCAATATGGGTTTATTTTTTTATATAAAATTACAATCCTAAATTTTATACTATAGTGTTTAAAATTGAAAAACCTGATTCCTAACACTTGGATTTTTCACTTATTTTTTGACCAAGTAGATAAAAGTCACATATAAAAACATTATTTCATGTTTTAATGTTCATTGTGGACATGCTTATATTATTAAAAAGGGTAATTATTGATTACATTTATTATAAAGGGAATTATTTTCACAAATTATGGTTTTATAGAATATGTTAATTTAGGTAACAAAAATTAAAATATTTGATATGATTTTATTTTTTAAAATTATTTTTGAATTGTTATTTTTTTATTTTATTTCAACAAAATTTTTAATCAATAAATTTTTTAGATTGTATTTTAGAACAAAATTTAAATTATAGATTGACTACATTTCATTAGTGTGTCTCGTGACATGTTATCTCCTAGAATTGTTATATAATTATACCAAATCTATGAATGGTACAATTTTATTTTAAAATTATTGATAAATGTATATTATTTAGTAGTTATTCCTTTGACCTATGCTTATATTGATATTTATGTTTTTTATTATAGAGCCCAAGAATGAATTTTGTTGTGAAGATCTACACTACTGGATGATAATACTCGTATTAAACATAGTCTATGTATTTCCCATCATATTAAGTGTTTATGTGTTTATGGGAGGATATATGTGGTGTAAATGGTAGTTTCTAAATTAGTAATAAGTGTAAGGGTGTTTATAGGGACTTGCAATAAGGAATAATAATTAATTAATCTTTATTTAATACCCTTATGAAACATATGAAAGGGAACATGATAAATTTGATTGTGTAAATAGAGGGTAAAAAATCCTCTTTGTTAATGCAATGAAGTTTATCACCTGTGGTCAGATGATTTCTGTGAAGTGTTTTCCAAGACAACATTTTGGAAAAAATATGATAATATTACCCATTATTTATATTATTCATTTCCTTATGACCATGTTTGAGTATGTGAGATTTTAGGGGATATATTTTGAAATGGTTTATTTTCTCAAATTATTTTAATTATTTTCATGAAATGTAGTTTATAGTTACACACTCTTATTGATACATAAATTGGTTTTTACATCATTAAGATATTTCCAAAATACATAAAATGATTTTAACCTAGCTTCACGTCCTTATGATTTTTTTATGTTTATATATAATGACTGGAGATGGAATATTCCTTAAAAACCTATGATTTGGGAAAGTTACTTATGGTATGAAAATAAATATATTCATATTTTTCATTTTTAATGCGAGAAAATAATTCACAAGATACAGATCATTATGGGAAGGCCCATTAGTGATTAATTAAAAAAATATTAATATAATAGATTAGATTCATGATTATATCAATAGAGTTACAGTAAAACACTTTCTTATATTTTATACTTAGAAAATAAAGAGTTAGATAAGTACACTTATATAGATATAAATTTTTATTTTTAGATAAAATAGATTCATTTTTTTCTTCAAAACATAAGTATTGGATGAATTATGTTCATTATTAGATAACGATGATATTAGATACATGATGAAAATAATTATTGTATGTGTAGGGGAGATTTTGCTAATATTTTATGTATATATTTTTTATTATTTTAATTTATTTCATAATAGTTAATTACTTAAGATTTTACTATCATTATATTATTCATATATGTTAGGGAGTATTCAAATGTGTAAATTTTAATGATTTATCATTTAAAAATAAAAAAAATCATGGTTCATGTCGGCACAATCCGGTAATAAAATAATTATTTCAAGCTATTTGATTAATGAAATTATAGATGTCCAATGATTGTATAAGAGGAGATTTAATGATGTTAATGGTAATGGATAATTAAATATACTGAATAAGAGACATTATCACACCATGAAATATCAAGAAACACCATTAGATCCAGTAAAATAATAATATAAAATATATGCTTTCCTTATATAAGGAGGATCCATTAATGATTTTTACATTGATCCTTAGATGTGAACTAGATGATTGATAAGGTGGTTTTGACCTAAAAGACAACCCTTTGTGGATTTCTCTACAAAAAATACAAATTTAATCATGTTCCATTAGTAATGATAAACTCAAGCTTAAACCACCACTAGAGTAGCATTTTAGAATTGAATATGATGTCGTTATACATGAATAATCTACCATTATTTAGAAACCACTTCATGAATTACCAAATGGGTTATTCTTTTCATAATAGATCAATATATAGATGTGGAATTATGTTAGCGAGAAAAATTTTCTTTGTTATACACTATGATTGTTTATGCAATCATATAAAATTTTGGTCTCTTTCCCATTCTATTCTCATGATTATTATTTGGTTAATCTACAATTTTATCTTAATTTCATGTCTATTTACCTTAAATTAAGAAGGACTATTAAATTTCTTTTGGAATTTATTCTAAAAAAATGTATCATTACACTTATCCCCTTAATAAATTCAATTATTTCCCAGTATGAAAGGGGATAATTCTATGTTTGAGGGAATGCATAATAAACATTTTTATCCTAATCTCGATAATTAAAAAAATAATGATGAATAAAGTATCACTTTAATAGACTAACACATAAACTATAAATAATAAATCATGGTTTCTTATCTCACACTAATTAAAAATATCTAATATCCTTACAATTTACAATCTTTTTTATAGATTTTTCTAATTTCTACTTTGACGATTCCATCAGTTTAACATCAATCATTATATATACAACACAAATTTAAATAGTATAATTAGTTTGGATATTTTTTTTAAATTTTATAAATTTAATTTTCCTATATTAAATAATGACATCCCATGAGTGATCAAAAATATTTATCTTATTGTAGTTGGGGAATAAAATATGTTGTAATTTCCTTATATATATGATATATTACTAAAAAGATATTTATCAAATTATTATATATAAGAACATATTTTGGATGAAAAATTTCATTAAAAATAAAATATAATCATATATGTCTGTTATAATCACATATAAAATTTCCTCATTACCCTAACAATGTAGAGCATCACTACAATTAATACCACACATTCAATGGGTTGGAAAAACATTATTTACTAATTTTATGGATCTAATGTGGAATATTTGTTATAGTTTAGGTCAGTAAAATTAATTCACTTATCATTATCCATAAACAACACTACTAAATATTTATTTTAATAATTAGGGATGACAATAAATGATAGATTAAATATCAGGAATAAGAAACAAAGAGAATGATTTTTAGTTCTTAATATTTTTGTTATTAACATAAATATGACAAAAATTGATGAAGTATGTATTAACCTTCATGAAATAGAGGTTATGGAGTAGAAATATAAAGTTCTCAATGATGATTTTAAATATAAATATAAAATATATGATTCATTATAAGATAATAACAGTAATATTATATAAATTTAATCCCTGAATTATTATTTTCTAAAAAAATATAGCATAATTCAATGTAACATGGAAACCTTGTGTCATTGAGGTTTATGAAATGTTTTTTACTTTATAATAATGTAGCAAATTTCAAATAAGTGTAGAGACAAATGGAATATTAATAATTCTCTTACTAGGGATAATATAGGTCATTTACATCCCCAATGATGGATAAAACATAATGAAATAATATATATATATATATATAATTATTATTATTATATATGTCCATTTTAATGAGAAAATTATTAAATGGTCTCCAAGAGAAATCATAAACACAAATTTCAGATCCTTCATTTAAAGAACACCATGTTTAGGAAGTAACATTAGTTTTGATTCTTCTATATTAGACATCATTAAAGTCATATAATTTCACATACGTGTAAATTCTAGATATGTTTTTTATAAAATTTTATTTATCGTTTGGTCACCAATGATTAAAAAATAAGTAAACCAATCGATAATCAATTAAGTTATATTTTATTTCAATATTCAAATGGATTTCCTTGGTAATATTTGAAAATATATATTCCCCACTACAAAGGAATTTCCTTATAAAATCAAAATTAACTCATGGATTATGAGTACTAAGATTACATCTAATTCTCATGATCCAATGAGATCTCATAATTGTTTTTATTTTTCCACAGGATGCAAATGATTATAATTGATCGCTAATGTTGGATCTTATTCTATGGATCCTTAGTCGCCATCAAATTTGAAAAAAATATAGTTGCTCTATATATAAATCACTCCCTATAAAATTGAATTTGTTATATAAAAAATATTAAATAATCAGATGATACACATTAAAGGAATCTTGAACATGGTCTATCTATGAGATTGAAGAAATTATTTTTGAAATATCACATACAAAATATAGAATCTCGATTTTTCCACTAAAAATATTGGAAATCATATTTAATTAGTCAATTAAACTCAAATTACATCATGGATAGTCAATAATGAACATAAATTCTCCCTATTCAAATATTAGAGGGCTTTATTCACTATTTTTATTGGGCACCATATAGATTATATATATTTTTATACTCTCCCAGTTCACATGTACCTTATCTATAATCAAAGAAACATTGTTTATCCCCCATAAAATATGACTCACTTATATTTATCTCAATGATGGGTGTCCATTATGGTCTACCAAATAGTTTTTTAATAATATCAAATCATTACTGTACTAGTTTATGTTTTTATATAAAACTCCCTTGAGGGGAGGTTTTTATCAAGAAAATATTATAAAATAAATACAAAATACAACAAAAATTCATTATACACACACACACACATATTCATTTATGTTTGTCTGATCCTCCATAAATTTTCTTTGAGAATTTATCCATCATTAGAGATAATATCTACTAAAATACCATGAAATAACATAATATCCCCAACTAAATGGTCATCCATAAAACTCCACCAGAATGTAATATGAAATGTATATATATAGTGAATTTTTTTTTCATCATGTCAATGATCACTAAAAGTATTTAATAAAACATCAATACTGATGTATTTAAATTCATTATTTTCATAAATAAATTAACTCACACATCCAAAATGAAATCTAATGTGTGTTTCCTAAAAAATATGAAACATAATTCTCTATTTTTATACTCTCAATGGCATGAAATGTGGATATTAACAAAAATGCACGCTACCAAATTCATGTTTCGATAAAAGAATTTCTAATTATTATCATATATGATCATTTTGAATCCTAGGATAAATTTAGTGTGGTGGAGGAATAATCATGTACCACTACCTCATGGAACATAACCAGGACCATAATAAAAATATTAATGTGGATGGAATACACCCATTCTTGTGAAAATATATACCATACATCCATTCATTATAAATATTCCAAATATATACCACTAATGGATCTCCCACACTTGGATAATGAGTCTTTGGGCTATAACCATCACCCAATAGTAGGTCACATATCCTCTATTTACTATGAGTAAGAGTATGGAGGATAACTACATTGATATCTCACTCGCTAGATGAAATGAGAATTTACTACATTGTTTAAGACTCAATAATTTTACATTGTTTTATTATTGTCTTTATCATTTTCATTATCATATATATACTATATTCATGAATTTTTTCTCTAGTTCATATATTTATATAGGAAGATATCAATGAGACTATTTTTATCTTGGAATCATTTAGGTTCCCCACAAGATAAATGTTTCACCTGATCATCATGGAAAAAACCACATTTATATGTTTCAAATAATAAGTATACTATATTTTTTATTATAGGTTAGATTTCGTGATACATATTCAACCAAAAATAATGTATACACCAAAACATAGAAAATATCATCATTGGATGTATCGATAAAACCTAATAATAGATTCGTTCCTATATAAACTAAAAAACATGAGCTCTGTTCTCCCTCAATTATGTGACCCAAAAAAACTCATTCATTGGAAAAAATATGATATTTTTTATATGATACTTAAGGTTATTCATAGGAATGAGAAATGAATATAACTCTTCAAAAAATATCTTATACTATCCAGCTATTATAATTAATATTTTCACCTCCCGAATAGATTTTGGTGCATCTAAATCTTATAAAGACTCCAACTTCATGGGACTAATCATGACGTAGCCCTATGATATTACATGAATCAAGAAATGACACTGATGAATAATGAAATATCACATCAAGACAATTTTTCATACCTCAATTTGATAGGGAATATCTAGGAATGTAATTATATTATATGCAGGCTCATCCCCCATCTAAGAATATATGAGGATGTGATAAATTAAAATAAAAAGGGATTAATAAATATAATATTTCTTATCTTGGGTTCGAGTCCACTAAATATGGAATGATTTTTAATCACACCAACCAATATTTATGTGAACTAACAATTAAAATAAAAACATCCAACATCCACCTTTGATATATAAACCCTATGGTCATGATAGTAATGGTACCTAGACACATTTCAATATAAAGTAAACAATATTATATATTTAGTTGTTCACACATATTACCTATTTTCTATATAGTGTTTCTATTTTGGATTAAATTATTTTTTAAAAAGTGATATTTTGTAACACTTATAAATTAAATTCCCCAATTTTATTGAATATAATATGAGCTACCACGGAAGATACAAAATTAATGATAAAACCATTCTGTTGATTCTCCTCTAACTAAAACCATAATTTCGAAATCTCATTAAATTCCATAAGATATAGGGATGGAGTTATATATATTGACCAATGGGGTGGTTATATAATGGTTCCACTATCACACTAAAGTGATAATCCTTTAATATCCTCTATAAAAATTTACATAAAGTCCTCTAACATTTTAGGAAAGCATTATCTCCTTCAAAAAAATCAGGAAGATTCATTAGTTAAATACTAATGTGTGTAAGCCGACACCCTATATATGGGTTGAATTAATCAATGATGATAAATCTTGAAGAATCCAATTGATTTTATATGACCCTGTAATAATTCCAAAATAAAGTTTCCTAAACCAAAAATAATAACTTATTTTAATAAATAAAATTATAAGGAATTTTCATCATGATATTGTCACATTAAAATAATTTCTAGGTGTGAGTAAGATAAAAATATTTAAATATATGGGTGAGAGGTTCAACAGAAAATAGAGAAGTCTCTAGAAGAAGATTTATTACGAGTGTTTCAATTAAGATATAAAATACCTGAATGAAATATCTTAAAATAAAATAATTTCTTTCCTTATTTAAAGGAATAAAGTGTTGTAATGTTGAAAATATATAAATCATACTGTGAACTATGATAGTCAGTACATTATCATATCCCTATATCATATGAAAGTGACCAAGATAGTTATTTCCTATAAGCAGATCCATATAATAAATACATGGAGGTGGAATTATGGAAATATATTAAAATATTTTAAACCTTGTCCTCCCCTCACATGATCCTCCACATCCATAACCCGTGTATGGGAACAACATGATCACAACGAGAAATTACATTATCATGTAACATACATTGATGAATAGTTTCACCCATGTCACACCATATACAATAGTACACTACACACAGAGTTTTTATATACATTTTCATTTAATATCATCCACCAAAACAATAAAAGTACCGCCCAAATACATGATGTGGTCCACTATATATATCTCTTACCAATGATCCACAACATTAATATTGATTATCTGTATACCTATAATTATATTATACTAAATATAACCACTGGCCTACTAATAGTGATGAATCTTATTGTTAAAAAATTTTACAAACTCCAATTACTAACATTTAGATCATTAATTTTTAAACCATTACTAATGAAAAATATTTATTCTATTTATGTATAATTTCATTAATTATATAACATAATTAATGATTCCTGAATTTTATAGTTTTAGTTTCATACAAAACATGAACACATTAATAGTTAGTTTATAAATGAACTTCATCATCTCCCATGGAGTTATTTCTAAATAACACCATTCTTAGACATATAATTTTTAAAATCATCATTCATAACCAAGGGAATGGGAACCTAATTAAGGATTAGGTTAGAAGCTCAGTAAGGGTAAACAACGATGATATCAAAGGACAAATAAGTATAACATTAGTATATGTTTTAGAGAAAATTAGCTTAAAATTTTATTACTATTCAATGGATATCATAGATTATAAATTTGAGTCTTCTCATAAATCATGGATGTTCTTAATAAATGAATCATAAAGTAATTAAATAACATGACATATGGGATCGTAACATTGACATAAGTCTTAGAAATTTTTCATACACATAGGTAGAGAAAATCATTTTCATAGTATATATAGAGCCCTTCCAAGACAATCATATTATAACGACCTAGCCTTAAAAAATTAGAATTAAAATTATTTTAAAACTATAATATCTTTTTTCCATAATAATATTAATGTTATGAGTTTTAGAGAATTATTTTTAATTATTTTAAATAAAATTGAAACATTATATGTCAAAACATATACTCTGTATCAATTTTCCACTAATGGGAACCCTTTTAAAATAGAACATGTTTTTTTATTAATGTAAAATATTCACTATTATTTTATGATACCATTTGTGTCCCTATTATCCCCTAAAACATGTGAAAGACATTTTATAACATGTAATTAAAACTATAGATCAATACAAGATATAAGAATAAATAAAACAATTAGCTTATAAAAAACATGAAAAATCATATATCATTTACCTTTTTGTACAAAGTTCATTTATAATATGAAATAAAACGTTTTCTCATGCAACAAAATATAAATTTTTCCAAAATTCTGTCATTAAAATTCATAGAATGAAATTAAAAAAACATTTATGAGACTTATAAAATCATCTATATGATCCCCATTCAAAACCCTTTTAATTGGGATAACCATAGGACTGAATTACAATATTTGTTTACCCAATTAAATGGAGATCATTAATTTGAATCACATTTTTTAAAATTTTTATCAAACTCACCCTTTTTTTCATAATCTACAATTTGGCTCAATACTTTGTTTAAGCTTTATTCGATTCAAATATGATCTATAATGAGATTCAAACCTTTATATAAGCTATATTAAGATCACCTATTTAATTATTACATTAATCCCATATGAATAACAATTTTTTTATGAAAATACCATTTTCTTATTAAAAACATTTTCAATAGCAAAACATTATTTTATTTCAAAATCCATCTTCCATTGAAAAATACCAACAATGATAAAGGAAGTTTTCCTTTTAAGAAAAAATGTAATTTTGAAAATGAGAATATTAATGAAATTATAGTCCTGGTGGAGGAAAATTCATTATCACTATGTACATTATGGATTGAACAATACTATTGTTGTTTGTCAAAAATTTCTATATAAAAACCGAAAATTGTTTCCTTGGGATAACCATTGAAAAAATTAAAAAAAAACAAAAAATTTATTTTTTAATAATTTTATATACATATAGATTAACATATAAAATTATATTCTAAATATTTTAATGGATTAAATGATATTTGAATTTAACGATTTAATCATTTAAAAATATATTTTCAAATCAATGTTTTTCTTACCACTTTGAAATATTTAATATATAAACCCCATGAAGAAATCAAATTTATAAAATCATTAAAAACAATTAGTAAATAAATTCATGATCTGATATGTAAAAAGGTTATTTATATAAACAACAAAATATAAGGTTGGTTTATATCAACAAAATAATCCTTAGTTAAAAGAGATTGATATGATGTCCCTTATCTATATCATACCAAGGAAGTGTAAATTAGTCAAATGAATAAAATATGTCAATACATTGTAAATCCACGTAGGGTTTTTTACACACTATAAAAGATATCCATAACTCATTTCATAAATAAAATTAGTAGGCCATAAACAAGAAGTTAATGTTTAACCCAAAGAATGCAAATTTGGTTTCGAAATCCCTTACCTCACATTTGAATTTCATATTAAGTGTCAAAAATGATTGTATAATGTTTTAAAAAATTTGATTAACTCATTAAATAACTATATTAATATTTATAATACCTTATGTGATGATTTTTTAACATCTTATAACCCATTCATGAATAATTTTTATTTATTTTCTTGGTTTCAGATGATTTCATTGCATGGTTTCACGGTTGGTTTTACATGTATAAAATTATGAATGTTTCTATAAAACATAATTTAAATTCACAAGGTGTAATAGAGTAGTATTAGTGTACTTTCTATTGTATTAATGTTCCATATATCATTTTTATTCCACAAAAAGCATGATTTATTATATAAAATTTTAATGATTAAAGATTTGATTATTTTGGGGGGTTTTCAGAACCTTAGTGAAGTAGTATGAATTTTTTTAATTTATATATATTATTTACATAAAATTAATTAGACTCTAAAATAAATAATCTAATCTAATTAATGATAATTATTGTTCTATTACGATCAATTAATGTGGAAATTGAAAACAGACAAAATAATTATTTACCGAGATGAATAATAGCCATAACATGGAAAAATGTTTCAATAATTAAACTTATTGTAGAAAATAAATGAAATTTATATGATATATTTCATTAGGAACCTAAAACTCTTGTATATACTTGATTCAATATTAATGATGTATTGATGTATCAAGGATTTGGGGAGAAATTTGAAAAAGAAAACAGATTGAGTAGTGTAAATTTAGAAACTTACCTCTTGATTGTCACCTACTTGAGAGTCCCTTGACATCCCTAGATTTGATATTTTTTTGATACCTGTAGAATATATACCATAGGATAATGTGTATGAGGTTTTTGGGTGTATATTTGAGGAGCTTCAAGCCTTGTGAGTCAAAATGGGGTTGAATTTATACATTAGAAGAGGTGGGTTTAAGTGATTAAAATAATGATTATTTTATATTTAAAGCTGACCACATTGAGGTTGAATTCATATCAAAGAATAGTTTTATTAGTTAAGGTTTTGGAGGATGGATATGGTAAAAAGATAACTCAAAAATTCCCTTATATATAATTTATTATGAAAATGTTTCATTACAGAAATAAATTTTTATTTTTTAACATAACATATTTTTTATATTCAGTATGTTTTTATTTAAATTTCTATGTAATAATTAATAAATGAATTCATTTGATAGTCATTTGTAAAGTATATTTTCGCAACATTACAAATCACATTCATTACCACCATTACAATGTCAATGTGGTAACTATCCAATTTAAATAATTTTTTTATCATTTATAAGCTTAATGTATAGTATCTTGCATGATATTTGGACTAATGATTCCTTTTAAAATTTCAGGGTTTCACATAATCCCCCATTTAATAAATTTATTACTCAAAATTTGAACTTGGGATTGAAAAAATTGTTTTTGAATTGAAAAATTACATTTGTTTAAATCTTACATTGGATAAAGGATCAACAAATCATCTATTAGAGAAGAAATAAATGAACGTACGAAGGTCACCTGAGATAACACATACTAGGTTTCTATTTAATAAAACATGGTCCTCGAAAATAAAAACAAACACCCAATGAATGATTGAGAGTAATTAAGAATATGGCTGTGTCAAAGATAATAATAAAAATACCATACATATATGATATATTAAATGACCATTGATTTTTTATAATGAAATATAATTTGAAAATGTTTTTGGAAAAATGTTTTCAAGAGTTGAGGAATTATTTTTGGATTTATATTAAGAACATAAAGAAATATATTTATATTCAAACAAGAATTTTATATTTATCATGTCTTTATATCATGATTATTCAACATGTGTTTTCAAAAATGAAACATAAAAATTAATTTATACAGATTTCAAAATCCATAAAAATATAATTATACATTCGTCATGTCTATATGAATTAAAAAAATTGTTTGTATAAAACAATTTAATTCTACAGAAATAATAAGCAATTATATCATAAAAAATGCACTTAAATCCCAAATTCAATAGTTATACCTATATTTTTACATATTTCATTCACTAAAAACCTAAACATAAAATTACTCAAAATAATCAAGACTAAAATAAAAACCCAAAAATTATATGGATTTGATCACGTATTCTTCCATGGTATGTTTATATTTCATCTCCAAATTACTTCAATCACTATTAATGTATCATACCAAAATTTAATCACCATAAATACATAATTTTTAAGATGTAATAATCATTTAAATAAATATCTAAAATCATAATAAATCATCTATTTTCCAATAATCCTTTATATTAAAATAAATTTTATTTTTATTTTTATTATGTGTATCATATATGGTTCCTATAAGATAGAATGTCTTCAAAAAGTAAAATTAATAAATTAATCAAATACTCTTTTTCAAATCCAAAGGAAATTGATTTGTTAAAATATATTTTTCTTAAATAATCTTTATTATTCATCCATAAAATAATTTAAGGGTAAAAAAATGACCTAATATCTAGGAATTTTTGTTGGTCACTGGTTGGCGATTCAATCTTATATCCCTTTGACAATAGGTTCAATCCCAGTGGCCTTTCCAAATAATATGCTTGTTACCCATCCTGGTAGTTTTTCTTTTTTATAAAACTATTTTAATATAATCCTTATAAAATTGTAAACAAAACCTTATAATAACTATAATTTATTTTAACCTTAAAGGTTATCTCATACCTTTAATCATTCATTATAAAATCAAAATCCATAATTGACAAAGTGTCTCCAAAATACCATATTTCAATTTAAAATATTGTAATATAAAAATTAAAAAGGGTTTATAAGATACTAAACATATTAAAAACCTTTAAAATTATAATCCTATAATGATATATATAACATTTATGAATAAATGACCAGAAAAAATTCTAATATCAAATGTTTTCTAAACCCTACTATGATTCCAACTATAAGTACTCAACCAAAAAAATCTAGTTATTTTGAAACTATAATTAAATTTCTTCTCCAAAATATAATTTTTGTTTAATATTTTAGAGTATTCAAATATTTTTTTAAATAGTAGGCTGATACATTTCAATTGGAAAGTTATACTCAGTATCTCTTTTCCCACCAAAGGGATCACTTTTAAAATAAAACATTTTTTCACATCAGGTAAAATCATTACAGTTTTCCCTTAATTTTGTCCTGGCCTATATTGATACTAATATTTACTCAATTTTTTATCTGGATGCAACATATCTTTTATGATATTGATCAATGTATTTACGTATAAATTATTGTGGTGTTAAACATATTTTACTGTGTTAAATTGATCAATTTATAATTTTAGTAATGGTTCAATCACTATACTATTATATTGTAAATAGTCTCTTAAAAAACTGGGTTCACTACGCATTCTAGCTCTATTTATCTCATAAGATATCCATCATTATCTAATTAATTGGAATGCAATATAATTATAGGATCGACAATTATATAATAAATATAATACTTATGTGTTCCACAATAACATAAACCTCTATTTATATAAAATACAATGATAATAAATGGCTTTCATAATCATTTCATCATAGATTTATCTAGGGAAAGGAAACAGTTTTCATAGAAACTTCATCTTTCCATCCCATCCTAACCCTTTTAGAAGGAACTAGTATCAAAAAAATATACCAATTATAAAAATATACAATCTATATAAATAATAACTATTGTATAATCAGATCAAATCCCTCATAATTAATTTGAGTCACTGAAGATATCATCTAAGATAAAAACTACTTTAAAGGTCAATAGTAAATTTTCATAAATAAAATATCCATTTCACATTTAAATGACATATTTAAAATATGAAAATATAAAAATTATTATATAAAAGAATTTAAATGATAAAAATTGATAATAGTAATGTAATTTTCAAATTAATTACTGGAGATGATTGAATGAGATTATATTCATCTCATATAATTTAAAAGAGAAAAATTATTTCATGGCATTAATAAAAATTATAAAAAGAAAAACTTTTATATAATGAAAAAATGATTACATTAAATTTTTCTAAATAAATATTTTAGAAAAATAAGTATAAAAAATAAAATGTTAATATAAAAAAATTTGATGGAATTTTTTAAACATATTTATTGAAGACAAATGTTTCCTGACCGAAGTGGTAAAAAACAGATCTTCCAAAAAGGAATTTTTCTTTTCATGGGTAATTATGATTAGTAAAATTAAATGAAAATATGTATATAAAAATATAGTTTACATATTATTATAATATTTATGTAATTTTATACAATTATATCCTAATATTTTATCATTAGAAACATAGTCATAAACATTCCTGATAAATAATGGGATTGTATCATAAAACCCTGCCCCATTTGGTAACATATGAAGTGTAAACCCTATGAATGAATAAAATAAAATGAAACATTAAATTTCATTATCCTAGATATATTCAAGATATTAAATTTCAAATGGAATTTATAAAACTCATTAAAGAGTATATATGAATAAAATAAAAGGTGTCACAAAGAAGACAATTTGAGATGTTAAACCCTTGCCTCAAATTTTAAATTCATCAAATAGGATCCAATTTTTTTTATACTACATATATATTAATTACAATATTATAATATAATAATTAATATAAATATAATATCATATATTATCCCTTAATGAAATTTAAACTACTAATTATTAATAATCCCTTATAAAAATCATCATTTTAGGTGATAAATATTTCATTCGTTAATGGCGTGTCAGTAGTTTTGGACCTTCTATATTGATCATGTTTCCCAAAAATATAGACTGTTAATAATGATATAAACTTAATATTTATTCAACATATATATACACATTCTTCAATAAATTTATGAAATATAAAAATGAATTACATTATTTATGCAGGGGGTAGGCCATACATACACATCAACAATAATTTCAATTTCCAAAGGATGGAATGAAAAAATGGTAAATAATAATTTTACTTTTGATAAATATTATTACATAACACATATAATATATATTCAAAAAAATTATCTCCATTAATAGTTAATTAAAATAGAAAGAAAAGGAAAATGACATCCCCTTATTGAGCTGTTAGTCCACATGTATGAACAAGAAACGATATTATTTTCAAATGGATTAAAATGTAATTTGGTAGATATGATATTATAATTACATAATAATAATTAGTTCATATATAAAATTTATAAACTCTAAAACCATTTTAATAATCATCCATGAATGATCGTGATGGAAATTAAATTGTATCACAATGAGGAAACTATAAGTTGTACATACAAGCGAGCGATACATTAACTTCAAATTTGATATAATGTAGAAGAATAAATGTTTATTAAAATTATTAATATAATTTAGTAATGTGTAAGATAAATAAATAATTATTTTAGGAACATTATAATTTCTATATGGTGTTTAAAATAATATTTTATAAGAATGTGATCAGTTAAGGCCATAATATCTTTTTTAAAAGATTTATTTTAGTTCTTCTGTTAAGGGATATAGGGTAAGTAATTTTGGACGAATAAAACCCATAAAAAATATATTGGTGAGTTTAGAATAAAATATTATATGTGTTGTTATATGTTTAATTGTAATTATATATTAATTTGGAAAGGAGTGGCTCCATTTAATAATTGATTAGAGATGTAATTATTGGATTTCTTTAAAAAAATAAAACACAATGTGGTAATTATATGGTGAATGTTCCACCAAAATGAAAGGGATTAATATAAAATATTTTATATGGTAGCAATACCCTAAACCAATATAATATTTATAGGTTTATGTGGTGTTGTTAACATTATCATTTGTTTTAATCACTAAATTTATCTATTTTAACATTAAATACGAGAATGTATTCTTCCCACATAAAGGGTATTAATATTATATACAAGGTATAAAAAATTTCATAAATGGAAAAGGGAAACCATCATAGACTATATCATTACAACATTGATATATATCTTGATTTTCATGTATTTTAAATAATTTAATTAGATATTATTTTAGTACAATATGATTAATGTCGATTTACACATTATTCCATTAATTTGGATAAAAATAGATAAACTTTTTAAATTATAATATACTCCAATTAAACATAATTAATATGTTATTTTTATATAAAATATTATTTTAACAACATAAAAAAATTATATTTATTTTAATTTTTAAATCATTTACATTATTCTATTATTAATTGAATAAAATTTATATTTACTTTTTGAATCCATGTACATTAACTACATAATAAAAAAATTTAAATAAATTTTTAAAATTTTTATAATTTAATTATGCATAAAATATAAATATTGATTAATTTATAAATTTTTAGTGCCTTTGTGAAAACATATGTGATATATAAAACAAAGAGATTCGAATTTTTTATTTTTTACATTAAATATTATGTTTGTCATATTTAGGGTTATGTTTATTTAGATACTAAGGGAATAATGTTAGAATTACATTTTTCCTATAATAATTTTTAAATTTTTTTTGGGAATTATCACTTAGCTATAACCTAGATTAACATGATTTTACTTTCAAAAATGAGATACATTTTTACTATAGTTAGTATTCATATTGACAAAAAATAAATGTGATATAATTACAAAAATATGAGACTTAAAATTAATATTCTGGAATAATACTTTGAATATCATATTTTTATGAGTAATAGAAATTAATTTTAAATATAATAATGAAAAATGTGAAGAAAATATCTCTTTGGAAAATATTTTTACAACTAAAATATCCATTGAAAATTTTAAATTAATATTAAAATAGTAAAAGGAAAATAAAATGTATATTTTTGATTAAAATCATTAACCAAAACAGATTTAATTAAATAATTACTATAAAAATACTATTCACAAATAATTTTTTTTTGTGAAAAATAACTTTTTTATTTCTATATGATCTTTTCATCATTTATAATTACATTATATCCATCAAATTATTGTTAAGCATATTTAAAGAATAATTTTTTCTTAATTTTTCAGTTCTATATAAACCATCAATTATAACATATATGCAATAACTTTCTCCTAATTTTATTTTAAGAGCTTATCTTTGGTTCGTTTAAACTCAGTTTTGTGTGTATCACAATATATCGAAGATATCAGTTTTTTAAGATAAATATATTATAATATCATATGTCGTTACAATATTATCAATATAAAATTAATTAAAACCTCTACATTCATCTCCACAGTAAAAAATGAGGACATCTCATTTTAATTTCATACTAAGGTTTAAATATTGATTCCTCAAAATATAGATTCCTCTACAGAACTATCCCCTAGTGAGAATACTAGTTTTTAATCACATTATATCAATGAACCAAGGTTTATAAAGGTTTTTCCTTATTTTAATATTCATCATCTAATGCTAACAACTATGATTTTAGAACACATGAATGATTAGGTATAGACTTCTTCAAATGAGATACATGGAACACTTCACAAACACTAGTGACTTTTGGTGGATGTATCAATGTAATGACTAAGAATTTTATCAAGGTGTTTATATTCTTATAATTATTATATATAGTTTAAACCACATAAATTTCCTTTATAACTAATCAAAAAAATTATTTTGTGATTTTAGAAAGAAATATTAGGTATATATAGAAATTGAGGAACCTGTACTACTGAAATAGTAACATGATGATTGGAAGAGTACAATGAAATATAAGAATTGTAAACTAACCAATATAATTGTAAACCCATAGGTTATGGCTGAAAATAAAATATGGGATTCATATAATTGAAACTATGATATATTTATATATTGGTATAAGTAACTAAATGTTTAAAAATGATAAATTAAGTGCTTTTATTTTTGTAAAGATTAAATGTGTATATAAAATTTTATATTTAATAAATTTTATTAAAAGAAAATTAATTTTCACAAGATATATTCATAAAATAATATTGTTTTGTCTCAGGATTATAATATAATTTTATGTGATTATAATTAATTTTTCAAACTCCTATTAAATTAGTTGTAAATTTAAAATTAATATTTTTTAATAAATAATTATATTAATTTAAAATTAAATTCATAATATTTATAAAATTAGTTTAACCAATTAGAGTCCATTTTTAAAATCCACATGTCATAAAATGGTTTGGGTATTGTTTTGGTATTTTTCTAAAATATATCAATTCTTAGTGAATAATGAAATACAATAATTTACATTTTTGCCTAATATAAGAATTATTTAGTAATGTTTAGGTTATTTATGATGCAAGTGGACAACATATAAAAATAAAATGATATATTTACTATATGTTTTCACAATAATCAACACCATTTATTGTGTTGATCCAATATACTAAATTAATTAAAAAAAATAATCCTAAAACCCCTCTAATCCAACTATAAATATAACCCCCACCACCTCTTCTCCTCAAAAATAATAAGACATGGATATTTAAACAATTATAACAAATTATTCTACCCATATTTTTCCCCATGTTATATTCTTATTGGTATCCCCAAAATATCATTTTAATGTCCCGAAAAGAGGTTCTCAAGGAAACGACACAGAAGAGTTAAAAAATTTCCTCTCAATCTCTTCGAAATTATTTTCTTTTCATATCCTTTTATTATTTCACATAACCCATGATAATTTATAAATAATGTATCATGTACATAATATTATGTTTTTATGTTAATGGTATGCCCACCATCAATTCTTTTCCCTTCCCTATTTGTTCTAAAAATGAAAACATCATCAGTCAGGTGTCGATTCACCACCTTCATGGAAAATGAATTTTCATTTTCCATTACACCATTCAAGGTTGAACATAAAATAATTATAATGGTTAAAAAATATTTTATAATGTATAATAAAACGTATATAGTGTTTTGGAACTAGTATATATACATATTATGAGTTAATAAATAACAACTACTTCATGGTAATTTTAAAAAACATGAATATAATTTCAAATGTTATCAATAATGAACAAACCCCATATCTGGAAATATAATGATATATAAGACAATTATGATATATAAATGTTTAATAATTACCTATAATTTTAATACAAAATAACTATAACTATTTTATATTATCTTTCATATAACAATACAATTGAACCAATCATGAAAACCATAGAAACAAACACTCCCAAATAGTAAAATTTAATCTTATAAATAATAAAATTGTCAGTAAATAAATTGAATAAAATATAATAAATGTATTAAAATTTCATGAGATTATTAGTTAAATTATTAATTAGTCCAATTATATTTTCCATTACATTATGTTCAAGTGAAAAACACTTTTTTCCATTAAGTAATGGATTCTCTCTGAACCACTATATTTCCTTCATGTTACGCTTTCACTCTCTTTACACCAGTGTAATTATTAATTATTCTTATGTAATCCTCATAAATTATGTGTTTATGTTCCAAACATATTCAGTTCACAAAATTATTATTTATTTGATGGGTAAATACATGTTTTATATGTTTTTTTTCAATTCCTCCTAACAAGAAAACCCATTAAAGGGAAAATCTCTATTTCATACACAATTTAAAGTACCATACACATTCTATTTTAAGAAAAAAATATAAAATCACTCATTTTATCATGAAAAACTATTTTATTTTGTCCCTAGTTTTATGAAATCCATTATTCATTTATCCTATTTAAACACTCATTCAAATTTTCCCATAAACATCATTGAAGTGGTACAATTCTAAAGTCTATTAAACACTCTTTTTACAAGTTTTCACATTAGTTGGACATAAAGTTTCACAATATATGAAAATTTTGACTTATTAATGTTCATTTATGATTTAAATTCATTCATTATTATCCACCATTATTAAACTTTTCTTTGTAATTCATTATGCCATGAATATGATACCAATTTAATTTTATGCAAAACCCTAATGTTTATTCTTTTTGCCGGATTCTTCATGTGGTACAAATATGAATGAAAATATTATGATAGGTGATCCTAGATAGTGATCAAATGCAATGGGTATTTTTTTAGACTTAATGAGACATCATTTTGGGATTGAAACTAGAGATGAATAATTTTTTGTATTTTTTCCACCATGCTCAGTAGTCTAGGAAGTTAGCCTTGACTCGTACTTATTTCATGTTGTATATTATTTCCATGTTTATATTTTTTCATGATTACAAGATCCCATTTTCAATATGTTATTCTTCCATAGATTTATTTATTTTCTATGTATTTTTAGGTCATATTTTTATGGATTCAATCCAATGTAATATGATTTATTTCATTGTTTATTCCATTACTAGGGTTTTTATCCTATACCATTTTTTCAATATATTCCCCAGGATATCCTATAGAGATATATGATCTCAAAGTATGTTAGGAGATAATTATATATGATTTATATAAATATGTTTTATTATAGTTCCATGATTTTAGATTTGTATACCTAATCTTCCAAAGACACTAGACATTACAGTAATTGGTTTGTATTTAATGATTACTTGTGGTTCAAATCTTTTAATATTATGTGTAAAAGACAAGTGACAACCTAGTTGGTATTAGAGGTTGGTCTACATATTATTTAATATTATGATTGGAATTACTTAGTAAGAACCCAATAGACAAGTCTATCACAATTGATAACCTAGATTAATATTCTTGAATTAAATGTTAGAAAATACATTTCAATTTTATTTTATCCCTTTAATATTATTAGTTTCCATTTTATGTGTTGAAATGATAAAAAATTCTCCTCCCCATAACTATTTAATATTACGTAAATGATTTTAATCTGAATTAAATAGAAAAAGTTTGAATTATTATATGTGTTTAAATGTATTATTTATTGTCTTGTATGTTTATTATACATATTAAATCACCACCTCAAAATATGGTGGTCAGGTTATCTGTAGAAAAAGAAAATGGGACAATTATTGCATCCAATGTATATAATTTTCCTCTATCCAATATTTGTGGACCAAATATCCATAAAAAATATTATCCTGATTCCTTTTTGAAGTTTGATGCCATATTAGGAATGGGTTAGAAATATCTATATAAAGGAAACATCTACATCCATGAAAGGTATACCAATCTTCACATAAAAAAGAACTATCTAATTTTGAACAAGTGTATGTAGGTAGATAAATCTCATTTAGAATTATTGTCAAATATTTTTACATTATTTCATTAAGATAAATCATATCGAGCTCAAATGAGTTAATTAAATGACATAATCATTCCTAAAGACATGAAAAGTGTTAGGGATGAAAAATATATCATATATAAGGAATTTACTATTCTTCCACCTGATAGAGTGGTTGAGCCCTCAATTAAAATTATTCTATGATATTTGAAAATTTCAAAATATCCTTATAGAATTTAAACCATTGAGTTGAATGAACAGAAGAAGTGGTTATAGGAGAATCTATACATGGATATTATAATCTTAAGTTCTTCACTAGGGGGTGTTTTAGTTCACTTTGTCAAGAATATGGATGGATAAATGCAACTCTGCATTAATTATGGTTTCATTAATAAAATAATAATAAAGAAAAATTATCCACAAATATGGATAAGTGCACTGTCTAATTGACTACATGGGGACCTATATTTCTCGACATTGGAACATCGGTTGGGATGTAATCAATTAAATGTGAGGAAATAATATATTTCCAATAATACCTTTCAAAAAAGGTATGGACACTATGAGTTCACTGTGATTTCCATAAGACTCACTAATTCTCTATAAATATTCTCGTACATAATGAATATAACATTTATAGATTACCATTAAAATTTTGTTGTATTCTTTATTGATGATATTCTCAGGTACTCCATGAGAATGGAGGAACATGAGAAGCATTTGAATACTATGCTAAAGACATTCAGAAGGGAGTAAATATATAAATAGTATAGTAAATGTTATTTTTGGATGGAGGAAGTATCATTCTTAGGTGAATTTAGAGTCTATGTATCATGGAAATTACAAATTCATGAACAAAAGTATCATACTCTCAATGGAGACTTGGAAGTTCTGATCATTTTGTTGAATATGTGTCGAAATTATGTATATGGGGAGAAATGTGATATATAAATAGATCATAATATATTCTAATTTATATTCACACATCCATAGATTAATAGGATCCAGTGAACATGGTTAGATCTCATCAAGTATTACAACTTCTCAATCAACTATCATCAAGGTATAGAAATTAAGGTGGCGAATGGTTAAATATAAAGGAGCATACAAGATTATAAATTTTTACAATTGATAGGGATCCAATATTCATCAACCAAAAATGGAAGGACATGTGAAACATTAAAGAAGAAACTTAATTAATCCTTTCTCAAATGATTTCTCAACCCACCCTTATAGAGAAAATAAAGGATGGTCAATGAAATGATGATAAAATTCAGAAAAATCTTGAATATATCTGAAATGGTTAATCCTAATATTTCAATATTGATGATGAAGGTTTTATATGATTTGGGTCACAACTGTGTATACCATCCAATCCAATAATAAATGTAGATTTTCTAAGTGATGGACATAGCCCAATGTTAGTTATTCACTCAAGAGGCAAAAAAATATGTATTATGATCTTTAAAGGAACTATTTTTTGGAAAATATGAATGGGGAGATCATTGAATATATTTCAATTTGTCGAATATGTCAAGATGTGAAGGCTTAAAGAAAAAATTTCTAGGGGATTAGGAAACATTAACAATAAGAACAAGGACATTGGGAAACATCACCATTGCAATTTTCACTAGAATTCAAAATCAATCTATTGGAAATAATTCTATATGGGTAATTTGGGATCTTCTTACAAACACTATTCATATTATAAAAATTCTAAAGGACTTCTCACTTGACCAAAATTCATAGATTTACATTAGAGAAGTGGTAATTATTTATGGAATAACACTACCAATTATACTTAATTGAAATATGATATTTAGATATATGTTTTGAAAAAATATCCAATATGATCTAAACATTGTTTTGAACAGCATTACAGATTATCCCCCTCAAAATAATAGTCAATATGAGTAGGCTATTGAGAAACATTATGATATTCTCAGATCAAATTTTATATAATTCAACAGAGGATGGGACAAACATTTACATGTAGTCGAGATTCCATAAAACAATTTTTTACACTCAAGAATACAAATGTCTTCATATGAATCCCTTTATGTGAAATTATATAGAACACCGACGTGGATGATGATGTCGGTGAACAAAAGATTATAGGACAAGAAGTGGTCGAAGAAATAATAGAAAATTTGAAATAAATTTGACATTATATCTATGTTTCCCAATGTCAATTGAATATGAATGTAGACAATCATTGATGGGGCGTAGAGTTTGAAATTGGACACATGGTATTCCTCCACATATCTCCATGGAAGACTGTCATCAGAATTAGGAGGAAAGGAAATGTATGTCCCTTGTATATCAGAACCTTCGATATTCTAGATCATGTTGTATTTATAGCCTATTGAAAAGCACTTCTACTATCCAATTATCAAGAACATTATGTATTCCACATATCCCACTAGAGGATATACATACCAGATCTTTCACATGTACAGAATTCAGAGGTGATATTGTTTGAAGATGATCACTGTTATGAGGAGTAGGCGGTGAAGATCTTGAACTGTAGTGATAATGTTCTTTGAAAAAAGACTACAAACATGGTCAATGTACGTTGGGGGAACCACAAGTATGAAAAGGAAACATGGTAACTGGAGGATTCAATGAAGGTGTAGTACCATCTTCCTTTTTCAATATAGAGTGTAGAAATAATCTTTTTGGGCGATAGTTTATAAGGGAAAAATAATGTAGTGAACCCATATTTTATTATTGTAATTTACTTTTTTATAGATATGTTATATGTTATAAATCACATAAATCGAATATTGAATTTAATAAAAAAATTATTCTCATATAATAAGAATGAATTAATATTTATTCATATAAATTAATGAACCAATACCAATATAATTGTGACATGATAGTAGGAATAGTAATATAACCATTAGGATTAGTAATCTAACCAATAGAATAGTTACATCAGCTATGTATGTATAAATAAAAAAAAATTAGATTCTTATAATTGAAAATATTACATATTTATAAATTGGTATATGTAAATATTTTTAAAAATGAAACATTAGTTGTTTCTATGTTTTTAAAGAATAAATTTATATTTAGAATTTTATAATTAATATAAATTTTAAAAAGAAAATATATTTTCAGAAAATAGATTCATAAATAAATATTTTTCTCTTGTATGATTATAAGAAAACATAATGAGACATTAATTTATTTTTCAAATTATCATAAAATCATTTATAATTATAAAATAATATTTTTTTAAATACCTGTTGATTTTAATTTAAAATTAATTTTCACACATATATATATATAATTATTCTAATAAAAATTATTACCTCTTATAATATCTGATTTCAAAAAATTGTTACGGTAAAGTTTTGGGAATTTTCTAAAGTATTTTACTTTTTCTGAATAGTGAAATACTTTAATTGACATTTTAGACAATTACCTGAATTATTGAAGCATTTTTGTGTCATAGATGATGTAAGAGGCCAATATATTGATCTAATATTTTTTAGTTACTTTATTTACTCATATGAATCAATTTTAATGATATCCAGGAGCCAAAATAATAATCTTACAAATAAAATAACCAAAAACACTCCTCTCCTCCCAGTATAAATACCATCCCTCACCAACTATACTCCTCAAATCCTCTAATATATGGATAATTGTAATATTATATCCAATTCAACTCCCAAACCTCTTCCGTACATTTAGGAATTTCTCGTGTTCCCAATACACAATATCAGGTTTCCTTAAAGAGGTTCGTAAGGGGAAGAAAGTCAAAAGGTAAAACTTCCCCCCCCCCCTCTATTTAAATTTATTTTTTTCATATCCTTAACTCAAATATAGTTTTATATAGTAAGATGATAACTATAGTATTAGATATACATTTTATTTTCATAATGTCAATGGTATCTCATCAATAAATTCCCTAATCATTCCCCTTTTTCTAAAAATGAAAACTCCATCTAGGATGTGTCGATTCACCACCTTTGTGGGTGATGATTTATTATTTTCTATTATTAATATTATGTTTATTAATAAATACACAATACTGGTTAAAAAATATTCGTAATTTTATATTAAAAATTATTTAGTTTTCTTGAACCATTATATATATATAATATTAGTTAATAAAAACAAATCTAATTCGTGAAGATCGAAAAAACACCAATATAATATAAACATTTATTATTAAAAAATCAACCTCATATATATAATACAAATCATATATAATACTATTTAATAATAATTATGATAACTAATTTCATATAATTTTAATTTTGGATAACTACTTTTGTGTTAAGTGAGATTTAATATAAGTATACATGTGAACCAATCAAGAAAAAAAAGAAAAAAACACTCCCAATTGATGAAATAGAATTTTATAACTCATCAAAATAAACATAAGTAAACTTAATGAAAATTTAATAAATAAACTAAATTTTTAAGAGTTTAATAATTAAATTATTAATGAATATAACTTTTTTATCTATGATAATATGTTATAGTGCATAACACATTCCGATATAAGTTAAGGGATTCTCTCTGAACCATCATTTTTTCCTTATGGTTAGGCTTTCTCTCTTGTTACCCCATTTAATTTTTAATTATTATTATGTACTCTTTCATAATTCAATTTTTACTTTAAAAAAATATGTACATATCTCACTTTTTCTTTCTTGGATGAGGAAATACAAGTTTATATGGTTCCCATTTTAATTCCTTCTAATAAGGAAACCTGATTGGAGGGATCATCCAAATTTCTTACCCATTTTCAACCACCATACATAATATATTTTGTTAAACCATTATTTTTAGAAAACACCTCATTTTATCAAGATAACATATATGTGTTATACTATAGTTGTATGAACAAAATTATCCCTTTATCCACATAAAATACTCTTTTGTATTTTCTCTTAAACGAAACTAAAATATATTATTTCTAAAGAATATTAAAAATATTTTTACATAGTTACGCTTTATTAGGACATCCATTATCATTTTTTATTCCCATTTACCCTTATTAATATTAATTTATGATTTAAATCCATTATTTTATGTAAAAAAAATTGATATATCCCTTTGTAATGATATATTACATGATTACGATACACATTTTTTACAGGGGTAACCCTTAAGTTTATTTCTTATGAATAATTATTCAGGTGGTAAAAAAATTCACGAACATTTTGTTATGAATGAATCTAGACAATGATCCAATACATTGCCTAAATTTTTAGTCTTATGATAGGTCATGCTGGGACATGGAGTAAACCATATTCTTTTATGGGATTTTTTCTTGCATTAGAAATCATCTTGTTTGATAACCTTGACTCAGGATTATGTCATTTTGTAAGTTTTTACCAAATTTATATTTATAGATGATTAAATGATCCCATGTTCTGTATTTTATGATTCCATAGGTTTATTAACATTCCATTACTTTTTATGTCATCATGTTATTCCTTCTAACCCTTGTGGTATTCTATATATCTATGTTTATTCCCTTAATAATATTTTTATCTCATAACACTTTTCTCTATATTCCCTAGTTTATCTTATACAGATGTTAGACTTCAAAGGATGTTAGGATATCATTTTTAATTATAAATATATATATGTTTTTTTTTCTAGTTCTATGTTTTTAGTTTTATGTATGAAATCTTCAAAAAACACTACAATTTACCATCATTGGTTCATATTTGATGATTATTTATGGTTAATATCATTGAAAAATATTTCAAATTATATGGATATTTAATCTAAGTGATACTATACCATCCAAAATTTATTATGAATCTCTAAAGAGTAAATATACATTGGGTTTTTCTTTTATTTCATCCTAAATATCATAATATTCTTCTATGGATAAATTCAACAGAAAGAACTCACATCAAACTTAATATTTTAGACCACTACACTGATTTATGCTTAATATTTATGTCAATATTGAGCATTCTTTATTTGATTCTAAATTGATATAAATTATTATATTATTACCTCATCTAGTTTATGTCTCAATGGAACTATTTCTCATACCATAACATATTGTATTGGAGTTATACACTTCTATCTATGGAGGTCTTCATAGGAACCATCTTACTACTCTATATAAAGCTATTACTATTTGAAAACACTATTAGGGGGAGATATTGATCCTGAAAATCTTTCAAATATATAGAAAACGATGTTAACAAATCCTCTAGGGTTTTAATTTTTCTCTTAGAATAATTTGAGGTATTAGAATGATATGGTGTTATGAAACATAACACCATATCCAAGGTTTGATAAAGATATCTCAATAAAAACAAGTTAAACCACATATCCAGTTTAGATAAAATATAATAAAATACTATATAATATCTAATCAATTATTCAATAAAAATTCCTATAATATTGTAAAAATTTAAATATTATACGATAGAAATTATTATTTATGAAGTTATAATGTTATTGATTAAAACATAAATAAAATTATTTAATTTGTATTTGTTTACAAAGTTTGATGAAATGTTACATGGTGATTTTCCATTTCTCATATGGTATGATTAATGGTTGTAAAAACCATATTGAATTATTCCCCTTATCCTGAAATTGATGATTATGAAGTACACAGATACTTATTGATCAATATATCTCTTTGTAATCTTCCACTAATAAAAATCATTTAGATCTATATAAATCATCCCACAACCTGAAAAAATAAGAAATGATTAACTATGAACCTCATCCAACAAATCCTATATTAAATATGGTTTTACGATATACATATATGGTTCCAAAAAATTAATAATTCCATCATAATAAAGGATAAAATCATAAACATTTATCACCTTCTTATGTAGTTCCACATATTCAATATCATCACCTTTAATCCTTGTAAAATAGATGGTTGAAATGTCATTTTATAACAACATGATCTCTCTCATTCAATTAATGTTTCTATCTCCATCCTTTGATAACCCAAATTTATTATATCATTGTGGTCCCCAAAATATTTGTGATATCATGATCTATTTAGATAAAATATTTTTCCACCTTGTTCACTTTCATATGGTGGTAATTTTTTGACCATTCATAATATTCAATCAAATCCCACAATATTCTCCAGTGAATATTAAAATATATTTGAGAAAATGAATACATTGAAATTTTTAGATCTTTATATATATAACATATTTCCCATTAAGATAATTTTTCTATATTCTTAATTTAAAAACTAACATAGCTAACTCAAAACAAGAGTTTCGTAATATTTCACACGAACATTCAATTAGTGTGATAAAAATGGTACCATCATATTATTTTAAATTATAATAAATTAAGGTCTATTTTATTATGAATCACAATAAATCACATACCCTTACCATATACAAGGTAATGTAATTAATTGAAAGCTATAGATATTCTATTCAAATCCTTTATATTTTACTCACATTCACATTCCCTAATGAATTTGGATTCTATTGATGTTCCCTTGGTATGTAAAATTAAGAATCAAGATAAATTATCCAAAAATATTCAATAATGTCCATCAAACCCACGAATACAATATATCTATGTCACAGCTGTTATTCTTGGCCAATGTACAAAAATGACCATCAATTGAATATACATTGATATACCCTTAGACAAGATTATATATAAAAAATAATGAGACATTATGAATTCTAAATTGTAACATAGTAAATTTTTTAGACATTTTCTTCCTTCCATGGGGTCTTCAGTAATATCATCATGTGATATTCATGCTTTTTTATTTTTATTTGAGAATATAATAATATCATATAGAAATTATTCCATAAAATGATCAGGGATGTATAGAAAGACTAAAATAATTAAAGATATGAATATTGTGTGGTAATAAATAAAACAAATCGAATCATTATATATTTATACTGTCCAAACCATTTATAGAATATTGTTATGGATATTACCACATTATTGTAGCTCAATTGTTGGTATCCAGAAGAAATTTATATATTAAAGATGTATTAAAATTTCTTTAAATGATCAAAAAATTCATTAATATGTTTTAGTGGATAACTATTCTTGATAGTGTTATTGTTAAAATTTTGATAATCAATGAAGAGATTAATTGATACATTTTTATCTATAAAATGAACATCTGTAACCCAAGGTGATTCCCATGGCCAAATGAATCCCACATCTAGATTCCATTATATTTTATTTTCAATTGATGAATCTCTATTTGGAATATTCTATATAGATTATTTTAAATACATGTAGAAGAACATATGTGTTCTATTTATATGTTAAACACCCTATTTGATGGAATACATTGAAAATAATTATAAAATTAAAAAATCCATAAAATAGGAATAACATTGGTTTTGTGTTTTTTTACCAACTATCTAACATAAATACCCACATTGAATTCCAATCAGGAACAATAAAACTGATTTAATTTCTATCAAAATTACATAATTATCATCACATATATGGAAAATCATATGGTGGCTTAGAGTATCAACTGTGACTTTTCTTATTGTAATATTCATATGGGATTTATTTAAATAAATCCATTAAATGAAAAAATTAATATCAAATTCAACCAAATGGATAATAACATGATTTATTGGAAGCACATTTCCAAAAATGAAATTGGTTAATAATCATAGATAGGATATGTGATCAGTGTACCTTTTGGATTTTTCATTATAAATTAAAAATATAAGAATTGGAAAAAAAATTAAACCCATATAAAATTAGTTAGTTTTAAAATATTTTATAGAACTATATTTAAATAAGACATTAATAGTTCATCAGGGGATAGTAAGTGTAGCCTATACCACATTATTATCAAACACTAAAATGTGACTAGTGACTAAAAGATATTTTCAATTTCCATTTCTTATGGGTTTACGAGATTACAAAATTCATTATTTTTTATTGAAAATGTGGTTTTAAAAATTGTAAACATAATTAAAATATTCATTTTATTTGAATCATTGGAGTGTGGGTGTACATTCTGGGAAGAAATCTCTCTATTCACATCATTAGCTAACATATTTACCCCACATTTTAATTCAATTTAACAATTAACATCCACTAAAAACTAAAAAACATTATCAATCCCCCATGGTAGTATTTATCATGTTTCATTCAACACATTTATCATAACAAAAATATCACCCTCTTCTCATTTTTTTTATTTCCATTTAAATTTTATCACTATTTTTTTTGTCAAAACAATGTGATTCATAAGTCACTGTGATTTTTTCCACCAAAATATCATATTGAATGATTCATTCATATATAACATAGTCTCTTCCATATATATTCCCTTTATGTAGTTGGTTTTAATCCACCAACTAATCGATCATCCATACATTCATGTCAGGTGATAATTCCAAAAATCATACCTCCCATGTCTTATCAAGAATTCATCATGGGAACTTATAGATTCGTTATCATTTTTTGTTCACAAGGAATTCACAATCTATTTTAATATAATGAATAAAATAATAGTAATTATTTATGAATTTTATCTTGAACACATCCAACTAAATGGAATCAATTACTTCCCAACAATTTTTATTATATTACGCTAATGATCTTCCACTACTTCCAAACTATAGTAAACCAAAATAAAATTTTCATGATCCGAACACTATTGAATAGAAACCATTTTTTAATGGAACTAGTCTATTTCCAAAAATGTAGTTGTTATGAATACCCCCAAAAAGAAGTTGAGAGTTTCATCATGGACTCAACACAACATTGGTCTATCCTTTTCATATTTGGATGTTCATCCTACTTCATATCTTGGAAATTTTTTCTGATCATAGTAAAAAGTTTTTATATTAAAGATATCATAAAATTTGGTTGATATAGAAGAAAATAATTGAATTTTATATCACATATATCATTAACATGATTATTTATAGTCATATACATTAACTAATACCTGAAAACATAATGTAAGAAACAAATTTGAAAATCCACAAAATCCTGAAAAACCATTTATGGGATTTAAAAATAAAGAGACCTTATTCTATGTTTTTGGAACCATTAATTTAAACATGGTAACCCTAGACAACTAACATAAAATTATGATATTACACTAAACATACAATTATATTCATGGATCTTAATATAGTTTTTTCATTCTCCTTTCAAAATGGTAAATAATTTTTTCTCAAATACTAACTATAATGACTTGTACTTTCCATATATATATTACAAATTTTATTATATGTGTATTCATTACATAACATAAAAATCCATTCCAAAATCATATAGGTATAACATCATTCAGCAACATAGACACATAAACAATTGGTTCATAAATAGTCTAAATCATCCCTCACATAATTCATCCCAATTAGTTTATTAAAAAACCAGACATTAGATTCATTCCGACGTCATAGAGAAATGAAACACAAGAATTATTGATATCATATTCAATATAATTCTTAATTAGAGACATATTAGTGATCACATACTCATAACAGGGGATTTAGGGTATAAAAAATGAATATGATATTTGAAAACCATACACTGTATATTAGAGATCGTAATATTGAGTTATGCCAGACATCATTGCAGTTTATAAGTCATGAATCAAAAAATGAATCAAATAACATTATCCATGGGAGATTTTTTTCATAAGACCTGGAATTGTGGAATAAAAATACACAAAGAAAGTAAATTCCTTAGATGAAAAGATGCACATCCAAGTCATTTTTATGGATTAATTTACCTACCATAATATCTATATAATGAAGGAAAAAAAGAAAATTATAGTTGATAGAGTCTCTTAATTAACTCGTATGTTTCCCCATTATAATAAAATTCTTACTATCGGATATAAATCTATGGAAAATGAATTAGAGGGAAATACAATTTTAGGACAACCTACCATATAAAAATATCATAAATATGTGTTTTAACATATTATTATGAATTATTTATATACAAAAATGGTAAAATAAATGGGTTTTATAAACATTTAGTATTATAGTGTCCCATTTAAAATAGAAACGTTTCATAAAGAATGAATAATTGTATCATTGATTTTTTTTAAAACAAGGGTTTTATAAACATCCTCTAATTATAAAAATAAACTTCCCTATTAAAGAAATGGATAGAATAATTGTATCATATACCATGTAAGGAATTATTAAAATAAAAATATTCATCTTAGATGAAGGAAACCTTGTTGATGACTTGGAATATTTCATGATGAAAATATCCTTGTCACATAGAAGTAACTTCATTAAAGTATAAATATTTCCAAAAAATAATGGAAAATTTTTATAGTAAAATAAAAATGTCGGATTGTATTGTAATATTCAAAATACATAATTTTGATGATTGTGGAAAATTGAGTTCACACAATATATGCTTAATGAAAAAATATCCTTTATTTTATATTTAACAATGTCTAAACTAACAAATTCAGAATATGATAAGATGATTGGTTTTATTCCATTTATTTAAAATTCATTCATGAGTAATAATTAATTTAATCACTCATTGGGTATTATTAAAAAAAATCATTTTTTAAAATATTTATATAGATGAAAAAAATCAATAAGAAGATACATATATATATATATATTGTACTATCCATGAAAAATATTTTTAGTCACTTTAAAACATATGCTATGGAGAATTAATATAAAAAATGTATAATCATGAAATATCTATAAGATAATAAAATTAATTAGTTTTTAGAGTGTTATATCATAATATTTAACCTTTGGAATCTTATACAAACACTATATAGATAAACAATGAGATTATAACATAAAACCTCAACTGCATTGGTAACATTGGAATTATAATCCCCGTGAGACAATAACATAAATTAAAAAAAATTAAATCTCATGATATAAAATATATTCATGATATAAAATTTCAATGTTTATGTATAATCACCAAATTAAAAAAATATAGGTCTATAATGTTACAAGTTTCCAAATGAATACAATTCAAGATGATCAACCCTTACCTTGAGTTTCACTTCCTTTAAAAGTGATCTAGCCCCTTGTATAAAAAATTTAAATTTATTACACTAATTAAATAATTTTTTATACTTCTATGATCATATATTATCTCAATAGGAAATTTAATCACCATATTATTAATATATCCCTAAATAAAATCTTCATTTCAAGGAGTTATCAATTTTATTATATCATAAAATTTTATATTCGGTTGTGACAGACCTTGTATATTGAATATGTTTCCATCATCTTAAAACATTAATCATGCTATAAATATAATATATATTCATTATTTTTATATTTAGAGTCATTCCTAAATTTAGTAATAAAAAATTGAAATACATAGTTTAAAAAAATGGTAGGTCATACGTTGGTATAATCTATGTATTCACTTATCGTCAGATAGGAAAACATATCGGTAAATAGTTGGGCATCATCAAAAAATTATTATTATATCATATATATCACACATGCACACACACACACACACACATATATATATATATATATTTGTTAAATCCATATTTTGTAGCCATCCATTTAAAATGAAAATGAAAAAATTCTCATCGCTTTGTGGAGGTGGTAGTACACACGAACTCACGATCAATGATATCATTTTCAAATATATTTAATGTAATAAGGTATATATTAATTTATAAAAATAATATTTTGATAGATATAATATGTAATCTTCAATCCCATATTAATAAATATCCATGAAATATTTTGATGTTAAATTAATTGTTTCTCTACACTGAGACGGTAATCTATACACGCCCGTGAAGAAAACGTTCACTTCACATTTAATGGAAAGAGGCTAAACAAATACATTTTCATAATCATAATAACATTTTATTATATTGATTATATTGATAATTTTTTTTATTATAATGAATTTGGAAGATGTATGATAAGAATGATAAATAAAGAGATAATATAGATACTCAAAGATTGACGAACATGGACTTTACATAACATTTTCGGAATACATAATACATAACAAAAACAGACACACAAGGACTGTAATAGTTTAGTGTCTTTGGAAACTCGGAATATAATCTTCTAATCGTGGTGAAAGATCTTCAACATCACTCATAACGATCTTTCCCTTTTTTATTTTCTTACCTAAAACCTTTCTTTAAATCCTGAGGAAAAGAAAACATAAAAAGGGTGGGCTCAGATGCTCAGTAAGGGTAAACATATAGAACATAAAACAATCCATAAATGTTTGAATGTAAAAACATTAACATAAAACATAAACATAAAAATTTTGAGCAAAGACATAAATATTGGAAGTACGTAAGGCATATATCATAAAGGAACATCAATCATGATAAAATAGCATGGGAATAAAACTTTTAATTGTGGAAAAACATTAAGAACATGATATGATTTCCATAGTAGCCAAGGCATTGCTTCCATGACCATCGTAGTGGACAAAGTCCCTTACTGAACCGAGTTCACTCCTCGTTCCAGTCCTGTAACACTGAACTAGAATAACATACCATTCTATCCATGTCTATCTTATGAGATATAAATCTTTACCCAATGCATTGGAGGGAGATATAGGTCCCACCCATCTCATAATGAAATCATTCTTTCGTGTTCCACAAAATCATAAAGCATACTTCATAGCATAACCCATGTAATAGAATGGGATTCTTAAACATCATTCCATCATAACATAATCCATATAAAAAAATGGATATCATTTCATCATAAGAAGAATAAAACCATGTAAACAATTGAGATATTATACTTGAAACATAAATATATTAAATAAGGTCATTTTAGATTGAAAATATTTTTGATAAAACACTTGAAATGAAATCTTGATGAAAATATACTTTCTTCTTCAAAATCATTTTCTTTTCACAAAATGACATAAAATTTTAAATGAAAAGAGTTTTTTTTTGAAAATAATCATGCAATTTTGTATAGTAATCATCATGAAAATGAGGTGTTATGAAACCTTAAAAATCCGTTCACACCATATAAGTTAAAAATAACATTCTCCTCGTACTTTTGTCAGAAAAGTCAAAAAGTACCTCGTATGGTAAAAAAAGATTCCTTACATACCATGTAGTAAAAGTCAAAAATGGTTAAAAGAGGACATTAAACATACATGAAACCGTTTTTAAGAAACATGGACATGGATGATAACAATAACCACAGTAAATACTTACAAATAAACAATCTCGGATAAGAACGAGATTGTAATAGCTATCCCTAACCTTATGTCTGATATTCTTCGTATTATCCGAACCTCCTGTATAATGATTTAAATAACGTCATTGACTTATTACAGAATCATATTCACTATTATGATATCATATATGGTTCACTTATGACTAGACATTACCCATTCTTTTTTAATTTCATTCTTAAAGTAGCATTTTGGGTAAAATTGTTTCATTTATCATACGTGTTTCGACTTATTGTTCTTGATATTATTACTTATATAATGATTTACATAATTACAGAATGTAAAACATGATTTATATATAATATATATTCAGAAAATATATATATATGATAGATCAATAAATGGAATGAAATACACCGTTCTTGGAGACAGTAGGTCGTACGTATGCATGAACTCTGTTTTCGTTTCCTTATTGAATTGAATATAATTAAGTAGATGAGATTCATATATATATATATACATATATCCAGTATCATTATTATGTCATATATTTCATTATTATTCATTATATATAGTTTATAATCATTCACGAATGGTTATCATGGAGAATGAATCTTATCGCGTCGTGGAGACGGTAGTCCGTATGTACACACGAGCGATGATATCATTCCCATGATTGTGGAATTGTATTGAAGTGTATGTATAATAATTCAGAATCAATATCACTTTACAATAATCATATATAGTTATTCATTTACACCATTATACCCATCCAAGTAAAGTGGTGGTTGAAAACCGATTACACCACGGCGTGGAGACGGTATTCCGTAAGTACGCACGTGCGGTGATTTCATTTTCCATAGGATGGATAGATGGTGAAATAAATTTTTTTCTTATTTATAATAACATATCAGTGTATATGTAATATTTATTTTATTACTTTATAATGAGACAACAAAAGAAGAAGAAGTAGAAGGAGAATGAAACTTGAGAGAATCGGAAGAAGAGATTACCTCTTCTAAGACGCACCTCATTTAAGATTCCTCTTAAGGAAGTAGAGATGGTCTTTTGAAAAGAAAAGAACCTCCAGAATGTTTCTAGGGAAGTGGAGAAGAGAAATGGGAAGGGGTTGGACGAGCTTCAAGTCTCAAAAGAGTGTGAAGAGAAGATGGAAGGGGTGCCCTTTTTATAAGGGAGGAGAGGGGCACCTTTGGAAAAACTTAAAATATTATTTTATAATAAAGTCATATTCGGTTTTTAATAGCTCCAAATTGATTTATTTTTAAGCTAAGGTCTGGATGGGTCTAAATACTCTCAACCAATAGATTTTATACAGTTTTGGGTCATTATATTAACCTTATCTTATAGTTTTAACTCTTAGTTAATTAGATTGACATTTACCATGTCACTTTGTATTTTTATATTGTATAGTTAATAAACATACCATATATATCCATATAGCATCCCGCCTTTTTATCACATAAACTTTCATTACATTTTACAAAACCGAGGATCTTTAAGGTTTAGTGTCTTGGAAACCAGGAACATAATAAATGAAACAAAAAAAACATTCTTCTTAAACACTTGAAAGGCTTCTCCTCAAGTTCATCCTAGGTTCATTACTGCATCTCATAACCTGAGGACATACATCAAAAGAAAGGGTGAGCAGAAGGCCCAGTAAGAGAAACCTGAGAAACATTTTACATGTGAACTTGAGATACTTCAATAAGGTCATGAAAATAACATTAAGGCATGAGAATGGAATCATGAGATACATCATAATAAAAATGACATTTTTTTTATAACTTGAAGATGTGGATGCAAAATTTAATATTGAAAATCGTTTCGTTTCACCAAGTTCCATCCCCAAGGTGTCGTTAAAAATTACCAAGGTTATTCACCAAGGCGTCGTTAAAATGTTCATCTCTAGAGATTAAGTCTTTACCCAATGCATTGGAGCGCTATCAGGGCGCACCCTTAAATTTTCCTTTATTATCATGTGAGCCACGTATATCATCATCAAACATTTCATAAATAACCCATATAGCATAAAATAAATGGGTTTCATTTCATAATCATAACATTTTAAAAACTGCTTTAAAGACATGATCTTTACGTCACATTAAACCCACGGAAAGGGAAAGAGGGTTTAATTTATGAAATTCCCAGAATTTAAAATAGAACATTTTGGTATATATGTGAATACCCCTTTAGAATAAGGAGCTTTGAGTATTCAAATTATAACATAAAAATAATTTTTAGAAAAGAGAGAGAGACATTTTGAGACGAAAATTCTGCAGCATAACGGCTATGTTACAAGGTTTTAGAAAACATTGAGAAGAGAGGGGACATGGGTCAAACATTCATAAATGACCCATAAAACCATAGAGGGAAAAAATATAAGGGATTTAAGAACATGGTAATGAAATTTGAAAATATACCATATGAAATGAAGAACATGAAAGGAAGAAAAAAAAAAGATTTCTCTTGTGAGAATTCTGCAGCCTAACGGCGTCACTTAAACTTCAACAAAATTGAATTGACAAGGTCAAATAGGGTCTCTCATCATATGAACATAAGAGTCCAGTATGATAGATATAGATTTCATAACCCAACATAATATAAAGGAACTTGAAAGAATTGACATGAGAGTAGAACTTCAAAACAAGAATGGTGAAGAACCACTTAAAAATTCGGCAGCCTAACGGTGCCACTTAAACTTCAACAAAATACTGAATTGAAGAGATCAAATGGGGTCTCTCATCATATGAACATAAGAGTCCAGTATGATAGATATAGAGATCATAACCCAACATAACAAAAAGGAACTTGAAAGAACTGACATGAAAGTAGAACTTCAAAACGAGAAGGGTGAAGAACCACTTAAAATTTCGGCAGCCTAACGGCGCCACTTAAAACTTCAAAATACTGTATTGAAGAGATCAAATGGGGTCTCTAATAATATGATCATAAAATATCAGTATGATAAATTTAGAGATCATACCCCAACATAATAAAAAGGAACTTGAAATACTTTACATGAAAATAGATCTTGAAAAATGAGAAGGGAGAAAGAATCCGTTACAAAAATTTCGGCAGCCTAACGGCGCCACTTAAAACTTCATAAAAAGAAATAATGAGAGTAAGAGGGGATCTCTCATTATATTAACATAAAAAGGGCAGTCAGATGAGTATAAAATAACATCCTCCAACATATGAACATGGATCATAAATGGAATGACATAAAAGAGATTACTTGAAATGAAAGCGAGAGGTCGGATCCCTTACCTTAAAATGTAACTCTTAAACCTCAATGGTTGGGACCTTGAGGGCTTGGGGGAACCTTGGGAGGACTTCGTGGGAGGTAATGAGACCATAACTTCGTTGGGGAAGAGTGTGGAGTCCAATTGATGAGAGGAGGGCTTGGTATTTATAGGGAAAGTGAGGGGACAAGGCATTAATGGCCAAGGGACACCTCACATGTGCTTTTCTCAAACCCATGTGCTCTCCCTTGGCATTTACCATGGAGTTAGGCCACATGGGGCCCCCACAACAATAATTCATCACCCTTGGCCGGACAAACCTTAAAATATCTCATGACATCATCATGACACAACTATGATGTCATTAAACATACCGAAACCCTAAAACTCCATTTTTACTATTCACGGAAAAATTCATCTTTCTCAGAAAAATCCCAAAAATTCACCTTAACTAAATATCAATGCTCTGATTTCAAAAATGAACTCCATTTTATAAAAATAATTTTCTATGTATTTTTAAATTTATTTTTAAATAAAAACACTATTCACTGAAAATTCATTTTTTCAGAAAAAACCCCAAAAATTACCATAACATAATATCGATGCTCTGAGTTCAAAAATAAAGTCCTTTTTATAAAAATAATTTTCTAATTATTTTTAATTAAATTTTTAATTAAAAAACACTATTCACTTGAAAAAAACTAATACTTGAATAATAATTTATGAAACCGTTATTTAACCATTTTATTGAATCACATTAATTAATCAAGGTGCCTAGATTATTTTAAAACTTTCATTAAGTGAGATTACTAAACCATTTGGTCATATTACTAATCCTAATCATAAAATCACTATTCATAATTTACTATTCATCAAAAAATCAAGTTGATCTTATTAGACTCTAAATTTCGTACTGGACATAATTGTAGAAGACCATTTTTTGAGAATCATTACACATTTTAAATTATTTAAGGTTTAAACAAACATTTTTTTTAAATATCCTTTTGAAAATTCATCAAAAATATGCATACTATTTTTATCCAGTCATTTGAAAATTCATAAACATCATCATAATAAGAAATCACAATTTTTATTTAAAACAAGGATTACACAAGGCAGTTATGGTCTCATTACATAGCCCCTTATAATACCAGCATAGGACCTAAGAGTAAGGTGTGCTAGGGTGATAGAATCTTGGGGCGGCTCAGTCAACATTGCCCGAGTAGTAATTTCTATCAGTTTGAACTTCTCGCGAAGACGATTCCGTTCTAGCTTCACATGATGAAGTTCAGCTTGGATTTGGTCCAGAGCAAAGCCCAATGGTGCTACCTCCTTCCCAAGCTCTGTTAGATGGGCTTCGATCGGTCCAAGACTACTAGGTGAGGCCATCAAATCTTCTTTCTATAATAATTAACCAAGATTACTTGTATTTAGAGACAATAATCAAAACATTTTGTTCACAGTGGTCATATTGACCGATGGTCATATAACAGTCAAAACCCACTGGTCTCATTTTAATTATAATCATGTTTATCAAATAAAACATTTTTGTTGAGTATAAAAATAAAATAAAATAACACATGAAATTAGGGAACAAGATTTATTCAAAATTCCGGGCCATTACAATCTTCCCCCCTTAAGAAATTGCGTCCTCGCAATTTTTAAAATTGGGTTTTGAAATTTCATTTAAAGTCCCACATCGTAAAAAGAGTCAGTAACACCATTAATTTAAAAGAAAGAAAAGGAAGTACAAAGGCCACCCGAGTTTACTCATACTAGGATTCTATGTAGGAAATATGGACATGGAGGAGAAAACAAAGGGTAACGTTCTTAAAGGAGAGTGATAGAAAACATGATTAGGGGGAAGTTAACCACCAGAAAATCCCAAAATTATGATGTGTGTAAGTGGTCTTTGATTACCTAGTAGGAAACGTAAACCAACAACGTTTTTGTTTTACGTTCCTTTTAATAACTTTGAGGAATTCATTTACAACATAGAACAAAAACATAAGGAAATATATCTACCTTCATGTAGAGTTTCATACATTAATAAGTTTCTACCAAAACTAATCTTTTCTCCAAACGACGAGCATTCAAAACTACTTGGTCACATCAAAACACAAGAATCATCATCTAGAGAATCACATGATCCACAAAAGATAAACTATCTATTTCTTCTATCTTTAAACATTATCCCAAAAAAATAGAATGGGTAAGGTAAAACAAATCTTCAAAAAGAATCCCATAGAATTGGAAACTACTTTTAAATCTTCAATGTTCCATGGTACTACCCAATGTTCATCATAGACCATTCCGTAAATAATGGTCCTTAAGATTCATGAAAATAAACCAAACTAAGATTGAAACCCAAATACAAGAATGACTTGATAACATAGTCTTCAAAAATAAACTTCATTGTTTATCTCCAAACAACATCAACCACTCCTAACATCTTATAACAAAATTAGCTAACCTAAACATATTTTACCCAAGATAGGTTAATCATTCCCGTAAGTAACCTAAATTACTATAAGGCCACCTTAAATTCATTGATTCTTCAAAATATAAGTCAACCTTACTCCTCAATGAAGACACCGTAGTGATCTATTTACCTTGATCATATATGGTCCTCAAAATAGTGAACGTCTTCCAAAATAATAATCATCTTTTAATCCCCTAATCATCTCTGTCGTATTAATACGGCAATCGTAGCATTTCCTATCACATTGGTTGTTGGGACATGTTCTTCCATTTCCCGCCATTAACTAAGAAAAGAAGCTATAGTTAGGGGCTTAAATACTTATCCAATAATCATGAAATGAAACTTAAATCATCTAAGGATAACATGTAGAAGTAAAGTATACCCTAACTTGTGATCCCCTAGGTTCCCTTCTAGGTTATCCATGATCATATATTCTTATGTGAATCTTTATTTTATTTTATCTTTGTTCCTTTAACAATGGTTCATACTAAGCTTATGAATTTACCAAAGCATATCCCCTAGGAGTGTCGTAACCAAGAGTGCAGCAAGGCCCGTTGTCGTGTACCAGTTCCCGTTCGAGTCTAGCTCAAAGCGGTGTTTTCGGGTTTTACCCCTATGTACATCTGTGCCAGAGCCACCTCTACCTGCTCGTATCCAGACATGGATGTATTTGCTTGGAAACCCTTTACTCAATACTCACCAAAATACTTGGAAGATTTCCTATATTTAAACTTTTTTATAGGGTTCTTCCTAAAGTTTTCATATCCTAATTTCCACAAATAACTAAACCATCCTTTTATACCAACTATAGCATCCCGCCTTTTTATCACATAAACATTCATTACATTATACAAAACCTAGGATCTTTAAGGTTTAGTGTCTTGGAAACCAGGAACATAATAAATGAAACAAAAAAAACATTCTTCTTAAACACTTGAAAGGCTTCTCCTCAAGTTCATCCTAGGTTCATTACTACATCTCATAACCTGGGGACATACATCGAAAGAAAGGGTGAGCAGAAGGCCCAGTAAGAGAAACCTGAGAAACATTTTACATGTGAACTTGAGATACTTCAATAAGGTCATGAAAATAACATTAAGGCATGAGAATGGAATCATGAGATACATCATAATAAAAATAACATTTTTTTTATAACTTGAAGATGTGGCTGAAAAATTTAATATTGACAATCGTTTCGTTTCACCAAGGTCCATCCCCAAGGTGTCGTTAAAAATTACCAAGGTTATTCACCAAGGCGTCGTTAAAATGGTCATCTCTAGAGATTAAGTCTTTACCCAATGCATTGGAGCGCTATCAGGGCGCACCCTTAAATTTGCCTTTATTATCATGTGAGCCACATATATCATCATCAAAAATTTCATAAATAACCCATATAGCATAAAATAAATGGGTTTCATTTCATAATCATAACATTTTAAAAACTGCTTTAAAGACATGATCTTTACGTCACTTTAAACCCACGGAAAGGGAAAGAGGGTTTCATTTATGTAATTACCAGAATTTAAAATAGAACATTTTGTTATATATGTGAATACCCCTTTATAATAAAGAGCTTTGAGTATTCACTTTATAACATAAAAATAATTTTTAGAAAAGAGAGAGAGACATTTTGAGACGAAAATTCTGCAGCATAACGGCTATGTTACAAGGTTTTAGAAAACATTGAGAAGAGAGGGGACATGGGTCAAACATTCATAAATGACCCATCAAACCGTAGAGGGACAAAATATAAGAGATTTAAGAACATGGTAATGAAATTTTAAAATATACCATATGAAATGAAGAACATGAAAGGAAGAAAAAAAAGATTTCTCTTGTGAGAATTCGGCAGCCTAACGACGTCACTTAAACATCAACAAAATTGAATTGACAAGGTCAAATAGGGTCTCTCATAATATGAAAATAAGAGTCCAGTATGATAGATATAGAGGTAATACCCCAACATAATAGAAAGGAACTTGAAATAATTGACATGAGAGTAGAACTTCAAAACGAGAATGGTGAAGAACCACTTAAAAATTCGGCAGCCTAACGACGCCACTTAAACTTCAACAAAATACTGAATTGAAGAGACCAAATGGGGTCTCTCATAATATGAACATAAGAGTCCAGTATGATATATATAGATATTGTAACACCCCAAGCTTCTACGGTACGTTTCCCTTTGAATAATGCGACAGCGTGTGTTGTACGCAACCTCGAGTTCTAACACACACCACAACTAATTAAACTAGCCGTTGTGAATAGTAATACCTAATTTTTGAAATCATATATATTCTGTATTTCAAAATGGACTTCATTTTTGGATTCGGAATATCAAAATTAGCCTAGGGTGAAATTTTGGTACATTTCGGATAACTTTCATATTTTGATGAATAGTGAAAATTTCTAAATTTTAATTAAAAACAACTTTTTTAATCAAAATAATTAATAGTGATAAATTATGAATTTGAGTGGTTTTAAAGTATATTTAGAATATATTTTTACCATTAAATTTAATGTTTATCATTGGACATAATTTTACAATTAAACCGAACATAAACAAGTGTCAATCTTTTGATAGTTATTATCTCTTAAAAACACGCTTTTTGTTTTAACAGCGGGAATTAATTTTAAATTAATTTCTGCCACTTCTGTGTTTTGAATTTAGGAAAATGGATTCCATATTTGGAATCAGGATGTCCAAATTATGTAAATAGGTAACTTTAATTTTTAGACATTTTGAATAATTACTGCGGTAAATATTTTATTTACCATGGTTAAAGGGTAAATCCGGTAAATAAGGGTTAAAAAAAATAATATTATAATAATACAAAATTACCCTAAAACGTGTCTTAACCCTATTGGTTGATACATGGTCGACCATGGGCATCTTTGTGTCAATTTTGGGACCCCATGGATCCACTTGTAAGTGATAATGACACTTTATTTTAATTAAGTTAAAATGAATACAAAAATGACACAAGCATATATCTTTTAGAAGAACAATTTTTACATAGGGTTATACATGTTGGATTTTCGATTATAAATATTAATTAGAAAGCTAAAAAGATTTCCTACATAATGATAGTTTATTTATAATTTTTAGACAATAAATAAGTTATTTTATTTATGACACAATGATGATGCAGTAATTACTATAATAGTGAAAAATTAAAATAATTGATATTATAAATACCCAAATAAATATAATATGAAACTTTTAATGAATTAAACTAATTTTCTAGGCTAATATGATATATTAGGATTGATTTAATGGACTTTGTTCGAAGTAATCAATCTGTTATGAGTTTCACAAAAATCAACTATTGAATAGTGTCAAAATTGACATAAAAGAGTTCTTAAAACAAATATTATATTATTAATTGATATTAAATTCCTAAAAATCTAAGGTTCGGCCAAGAGACTTATATTATGATAGGTTAATCATTAATGGACCACTTGGGGGTCGCTTGGATGTATATAGTAAGTTTATTAACCATATTATATAAAAATACAAAGAGACATTGTAAAAGTGAAACTAATTAACTTAGAGTTAATACTTAAAGATAAGGTTAATATAAGTACCCAAACCTGTCTAAATTCTATTGGATGAGTTGTTTTCGACCTATCCCCACCTCATCCTTTGAATAGTCAACTTTGGAGACTTTAGAAACCGAATATGAATTTATTATAAATTAATATTTCTAGCTTTTCCAAAGGTGCCCCTCACCCCTCTTATAAAAGGGCACTCCTCCTTCTCATTTCTTCACACCTCTAAAGCCTTTTGGTTCGGCCAAACTCTGCCCAAATACTCTCCCAACATCCCTCAATACAACCTAGAGGCCTTAGTTTGATCAGAAAGCCAACCTAAGGAGCCATTTTGATCAAATCATAAGGAAGAACCCGAAGAAGAGGTAATGATCTCACCACCCTTTTCTAAGTTCATTTCTTCTTCCACTTCTTCTTCCTTTGTTCTTACCATTCTGAAATAATAACTCCAGTATCTCACATATACTGTGATGTTATTATAAATATGGTACAATCATATTCAGTATTCTATCCACCCTTTGAATAACATGTCACCATACGTGCGTACGTACGGCTTACCGTCTCCACGTCGTGGTGTAATTGTTATTCAATATAATATTATTTGGATGGGTATAATAATGATGTGTAACTCATGTAAATAATAAATATAACATGTTAATGATTCTGTATATATGATATACCATCCATTTATATATTATTTTAATATCAAAAGAATGATATTGTCGCTCGTGCGTACGTACGGACTACCGTCTCCACGAACGCGATGAGATTCATTCTCCATCGTAACCATTAAAGCATAATTATCATTTTATGATTTAAAAATGATGTTTAAGGACTTGATATCATTCTGGATATGAATAATATACAACCTATCCTTTACAAACATGTCTTACGTAACAAAACATATGAAAGAAAACAAGTAAGTTAACACCCGAAACAACGATAATACTAAGATATTATTATCAAATCAATATTAAAAGATCATATATGATATCATATTAATGTATATGACTCTTGTATAATTTAATAACAATTATTTCACCATTATACAGGAGGTTAACCTACCACAACCAAGGAAAAGTACAAGGTAAGGGTTATTTCCCAATCTCTTCATTATCCGAGGTTGTATTATACGTAATAATCTACTGGGATCTCTTTATCATCCACATCCATGTTTCTTCGAAATGTATTTCAAAACATTTTTACTATTTACAAGAATATGGGTTAAAGTCATTTATACCCTTGTTTGACTTTTTATAAGAGGTTTATAAAGGAATCTTTCCGTCGTTTTCAAAACAAGGTCCTTTTTAACCTTTTCGACAGAATTGAGGTAAGAATGTTTTTTTTAACTTATACGGCGGGTGCGGTTATTTTCCGCCGTTATAAAATCGTTGAAGCTTCCCATACAAGCTTATAAGAATATTTTCAAAGAAAATGTTTTATTTTATATGGATCTTAAATGATTTCAAAATAAAAGGAGATATTTCTTTTAAAAGAATTTTGATTTCATCTATGTCAACATCCTTTGATGGATTTTAAGATTATTTGAAGTTGATTTATTATGATACAAAACTTCTATATTGTATTGAAGGTTTTGTGATATGTTTGACTGTGGATGTGCTATTTTTATACCATTCATAGTTTATTGTGAAAGTATTGACATTTCGTATGCTAGTTTTAATACGAATGTTTATGTTATGTTTAAACCTTTTCATATGGGAATGCATTGGACTTAATAAGTGACGGGTGGAGCCCGCTATAGCTCCTCGATGCATTGGTAGGTCTCATGAGACAAACTAGTGTCTTGGCACAAGGCCTTGACAAAATCTTATTTGTATCCTTGGCACAAGGCCTTGGCTATGTGGTTATGATAGTCTGGCATTATGCATTCCAACATTATGAAAGTGGTTATTGATTTTTGCATGTGATTATTCGATTAGTAGAATATCCATGTGAATAAGTAAATGGCATTATTTCATTTTACTTTTGCCATACCATGTTGAAGTTCAATTTTAAAAGGCTTTTGTTTTAGTAATGCATTGCCTTAAATGTTTATTCTTATTTATGAAAGTTTCCGCTATATTGTTATCCTTACTGGGCATTTGAGCTCACCCCTTTTCTATGTTTTATTTTTTCCCCAGGATGTGAAGAAGTAAATTATGAATGACCTGCAGGGATATTATGAGGGGATAGTAGTGTGGATTATGGAGACATTATGTTGTTGTAGTAGTTTTTCATTTTATGATGTAATGTAAAACTTATGAATATATCTAGTGTTTCCAAGGCTACTAAACCAATCGGTCTTTCGAGATTTGATCTTTCTTGTGATCATGCCAATGTTATGTAATAATGCACCGACTCTAGGCAACTAGGGTCGGGGCGTTACAGTTGGTATCAGAGGAAGTTTAGTACAAACCTTGGAAGCTAGATTTAGATAAACTCTGATTAGAGCACGTAGACCTAAGATGAACTTTGAGGATTAGTATAGAAGAACTTCCTAGAATTTTGGTATTGTAGAGATTTTGTGAGTTTTTCGAGCAATACATCCCTGTCTGGATACGAGCAGGTAGAGGCGGCTCTGGCACAGATGTACCTAGGGGTAAAACCCGAAAACACCGCTTTGAGCTAGACTCGAACGGGAACTGGTGCACGACAACGAGCCTTGCTGCACTCTTGGTTACGACACTCCCGGGGGATATGCTTAGGATAACTCTCACTATCTTTACAAATCATTATGAAGGGTTTTTGAGTATATACTTCCTCAAAGAAAACATTTTTATGATTATGGATTATATCCATAAATAGTTCAATTTATGTTAAGTGTTTTATAAGTATGGGATTATGTATTTTGATGCATAAACTGATCTAGTTTATGCCATTTTTTTAGAAATGGCGCCTAGTGGAAGAAATGGAAACCGTATCAATGCACACACTCCATGTAGGGATTTCCCTCCTGCTCAAGATAATTATAGTGGGGCTGGTGATGCAACTGGTGCTGATCAGCTAATCACCGTACTGGGACAACTTACTCAGGTTATGAATAATAACCTTACCCGTATGGAGCACCCTGATCCGCAGCGTGGAGGATCAATGTTAGATCGATTCATGAGACAACAACCACCAACGTTCAATGGGAGTACAAATCCCTTAGTAGCTGAGCAATGGATATTTTCCCTAGAGAAAATATTTCAGGCTTTGGGGAGTAGTGAAAGGGAAAAAGTTACCATGGCAGTTTACCGCCTCACTGGAGATGCTGATCAATGGTGGTCATTGATTCAAAACATGAAGGAAGATGATGAAGTATCAAACATGGAATGGAGGGAGTTCAAAGATCTGTTTTTAGAAAAATACTTTCCTCGCGACCATCGAGCAGATATGGAAAGGCAATTTCTGAGTCTGAGACAAAAGGAGGATGAGAATGTCACAAAGTATGAGGCTAACTTTACAAGGTTAGCGAGGTACGCTGGTGATTATATTCGCAACCCAAGAAGTAAGATTGATCGTTTCTTTGATGGGTTAAAACCATTTCTCCGTCGAGCATTAGTCTCACAATCCTTTTCATCGTACGAAGACATTGTCTCATGTGCTATCAAGACCGAAAAGGAATTCTCTAAGTCTTATGACTTTAAAGCAAAGCAAGAGAAGAAGAGACCTGCTGATCAATCTGGGAATGGAAATAAGGGGAAGAAGGGAAAGGTTGAATATCCATCTTGTGGTAAGTGCGGGAAGAAACACCCCGGTGCTTGCCTGAAGGGAATGGGAGTCTGTTACAAGTGTGGTGAAAAAGGCCACCAAGCTCATGATTGCAAGGGGAAGAAGGAAGCTACCAACGTTCAGTGCTACAATTGCAGGGAGATGGGGCATTATGCAAATGCATGTCCTAAGCGTCAGGAGAACTTACCTCAGAAAAGGCCAAGGGATCAAGGCCAGGCTTATGCTATCACTACTGCTGAGGTAGAAGCTCCGAAAGACGTGGTGGCAGGTAATTTAATGGTTTCCTCAAGTTTAGCAAATGCATTATTTGATTCTGGATCATCGCATTGTTTCGTATCTTCCCAGTTTGCTAAGAAAATTAGATATTTCCAATTTGATTTAATAAGGGAGTTGTCAGTTAAAACTCCTAAGGGAAGTATCGTTGCAACAAAGTTTTGTGAATCAGTCCCCATTAGAGCACATAAATTTTCTTTATCTGCTGATTTCATCGTCATACCTATGATTGAGTTTGATATAATCCTCGGTATGGACTGGCTTTCGGACTATGATGCGAAGATTTATTGTAAGAAGAAAGAGGTTACGATTCTTGATGATAATGATAAGGAGCACCTTATTTTTAGAGCAGAATCGTCACCACCTAATTCTTATTTAGATCCACCCCCTGTAGCTCAACTTAATTCAATTATCGGGGAGGAAGAGAATGAAATAACTGTCGGTGAGGAAAGAAATGTTCAAATAGAGGATGTACCTATTGTGAAAGAGTTTGTAGATGTATTTCCGGAAGATTTACCTGGACATCCTCCAGAACGAGAAGTAGAGTTTTCCATTGATTTAATTCCTGGATCAAGGCCTATATCGAAGACCCCTTATAGAATGGCCACTGTAGAGCTAGTCGAACTAAAGAAACAACTAGAGGAATTGAGTAATAAGGGATTTATTCGCCCTAGTGTTTCTCCATGGGGAGCCCCTGTTCTTTTTGTTAAAAAGAAAGATGGATCTATGAGGTTATGTATCGACTACAGGGAGATCAATGCTATAACGATAAAGAACAAGTATCCCCTACCTCGTATTGATGATTTATTTGACCAACTGCATGGAGCTCAATACTTTTCAAAGATTGACCTTCGATCTGGATACCATCAGTTGTGTGTGAAGAAGGAAGACATTCCGAAGACAGCATTTCGAACCAGGTACGGGCATTACGAGTTTACTGTAATGCCGTTTGGATTGACTAATGCACCCTCTGTATTCATGGATCTTATGAATAGAGTTTTCAAGGAGTATCTCGATGAATTTGTGGTGGTATTTATTGATGATATCTTGGTATACTCCAAAACCTACAAAGATCATGAAAATCACTTGCGCATTATCTTGAAGACTCTGAGGAGGCATGAATTATATGGAAAGTTTAGCAAGTGTGAATTCTGGCTTCAGGAGATTTCTTTTCTTGGCCATATTGTCTCTAAAGATGGAATCTCTGTTGATCCTTCTAAGACCAAGGAAATCCAAGAATGGCCAGCACCTACGAATATAACTGAGGTACGCAGTTTTATTGGTTTGGCAGGTTATTATCGACGTTTCGTCCAGAATTTTGCCCGATTGGCTAACCCATTAACGAAGCTCACACGTAAAGGGGTTAAATTTGTTTGGACAAAAGAGTGTGAAGAATGTTTCGAAGAACTGAAGAGAAGATTAGTCAATGCTCCTATATTGAATCTACCATCGGGGAATGATGGGTTCGTTATTTATAGTGATGCATCGAAGAAAGGACTTGGCTGTGTCCTTATGCAGAATGATAGAGTTATTGCCTATGCATCACGACAGTTGAAAATTCATGAACAAAACTATCCTACTCATGATCTTGAGTTAGCAGCTGTGATCTTTTCTTTGAAGATATGGAGGCACTACCTCTATGGTGAAAAATGTGAGATTTATACTGATCACAAGAGTTTGAAGTATATTTTCTCACAAAAAGAACTCAACATGAGGCAAAGGAGATGGCTTGAATTACTCAAGGATTATGATTTTACGATACACTACCACCCGGGGAAGGCAAACAAGGTGGCAGATGCTTTGAGCAGAAAAGACCATGGAGTTCTGAACATGATGAGAATTGAAAGGGATCCAATTTTCATGGATCTAGTGAAGATGGACATGGGAATAACCAGGGAAGGTGAAACATCAATGCTTTTTCAAATGGTTGCCAAACCATCTTTACTAGAAAGGATTAAGAGTTCTCAGACCGATGATGAAGAATTTCAGAAGAAGATTAAAGCTGTGAATGATGGGAGATTGAGAGACTTTGCGTATGAAGGTGGAATTTTGAAATTCGGGAAGAGACTTTGTGTTCCCAATATACCTGATCTAAAAAGGGAATTGCTGGATGATGCTCATAGTTCCAATTTCTCTATACACCCTGGGAGCACCAAAATGTATAGAGATTTGAAGGAACATTTTTGGTGGGACAACATGAAGAGGGAGATTGCTGATTTTGTGTCAAGATGTATGGTTTGTCAACAAGTGAAAGCTGGAAGGCAACAGCCTGGAGGAGTCATGCAACCTCTTCCCATACCGGAGTGGAAATGGGACAATATTACGATGGACTTTGTCATGGGGCTACCAAAGACTCCTAGAAGGAACGATGCAATATGGGTTATTGTTGATCGTCTTACCAAGTCAGCACATTTTCTTGCTATAAGAGAAGATCTACCCCTGGAACGTCTAGCAAGACTATATATTAATGAAGTTGTGAGACTTCATGGAGTACCCCTATCGATTGTTTCTGATCGTGATCCCCGTTTTACTTCAAGATTTTGGAAAAGTCTTCAGAAATCCCTGGATACTGAACTTCATTTGAGCACTGCTTACCACCCTCAGACATACGGACAATCAGAACGGACTATTCAGACCTTAGAAGACATGTTGAGATCTTGCTCACTTGATTTTCAGGGTATGTGGGATCAATATTTACCACTAGTAGAATTTTCCTATAACAATAGCTTCCATTCGAGTATACAGATGGCACCATATGAAGCGTTATACGGAAAGAGATGTCGTACACCAACCTGTTGGGATGACGTTGGTGAAAGAAAACTTGTAGGCCCAGAGCTGGTGGAGGAAACGGTGGAAAAGGTGAAAGTAATCCAAAATCACATTAAAGCAGCTCAAAGTAGGCAGAAGAGCTATGCCGATAATCGAAGGAAGGATTTGGAATTTCAAGTCGGTGATCATGTTTTCCTGAAGGTATCTCCATGGAAGGGAGTCATACGTTTTGGTAAGAAAGGTAAATTGAGTCCCAGGTACATCGGACCTTTCGAAATTCTAGAACGAATTGGGGCTGTAGCTTACCGATTGGCAATGCCGCCAAGTCTCTCCAAAGTTCACGATGTGTTCCACGTATCTCTGTTGAGGAAATACATGCCTGACCCAACGCATGTACTCACCTATGAGGAATTAGAACTGGAACCCGATCTTTCCTATTGTGAAGAGCCCGTCAGGATTCTTGATACAAGAGAACAAGTACTGAGAAACCGGACGACGCGTCTGGTAAAAGTTTTGTGGAGAAATCATAAGATGGAAGAGGCAACGTGGGAACCCGAGGAACTTATGATGAAGAACCACCCGAGTCTTTTTATGCAGTAATACCCTAGAAATTGCGAGGACGCAATTATTTGAAGGAGGGGAGAATGTAACACCCCAAGCTTCTACGGTACGTTTCCCTTTGAATAATGCGACAGCGTGTGTTGTACGCAACCTCGAGTTCTAACACACACCACAACTAATTAAACTAGCCGTTGTGAATAGTAATACCTAATTTTTGAAATCATATATATTCTATATTTCAAAATGGACTTCATTTTTGGATTCGGAATATCAAAATTAGCCTAGGGTGAAATTTTGGTACATTTCGGATAACTTTCATATTTTGATGAATAGTGAAAATTTCTAAATTTTAATTAAAAACAACTTTTTTAATCAAAATAATTAATAGTGATAAATTATGAATTTGAGTGGTTTTAAAGTATATTTAGAATATATTTTTACCATTCAATTTAATGTTTATCATTGGACATAATTTTACAATTAAACCGAACATAAACAAGTGTCAATCTTTTGATAGTTATTATCTCTTAAAAACACGCTTTTTGTTTTAACAGCGGGAATTAATTTTAAATTAATTTCTGCCACTTCTGTGTTTTGAATTTAGGAAAATGGATTCCATATTTGGAATCAGGATGTCCAAATTATGTAAATAGGTAACTTTTATTTTTAGACATTTTGAATAATTACTGCGGTAAATATTTTATTTACCATGGTTAAAGGGTAAATCCGGTAAATAAGGGTTAAAAAAAATAATATTATAATAATACAAAATTACCCTAAAACGTGTCTTAACCCTATTGGTTGATACATGGTCGACCATGGGCATCTTTGTGTCAATTTTGGGACCCCATGGATCCACTTGTAAGTGATAATGACACTTTATTTTAATTAAGTTAAAATGAATACAAAAATGACACAAGCATATATCTTTTAGAAGAACAATTTTTACATAGGGTTATACATGTTGGATTTTCGATTATAAATATTAATTAGAAAGCTAAAAAGATTTCCTACATAATGATAGTTTATTTATAATTTTTAGACAATAAATAAGTTATTTTATTTATGACACAATGATGATGCAGTAATTACTATAATAGTGAAAAATTAAAATAATTGATATTATAAATACCCAAATAAATATAATATGAAACTTTTAATGAATTAAACTAATTTTCTAGGCTAATATGATATATTAGGATTGATTTAATGGACTTTGTTCGAAGTAATCAATCTGTTATGAGTTTCACAAAAATCAACTATTGAATAGTGTCAAAATTGACATAAAAGAGTTCTTAAAACAAATATTATATTATTAATTGATATTAAATTCCTAAAAATCTAAGGTTCGGCCAAGAGACTTATATTATGATAGGTTAATCATTAATGGACCACTTGGGGGTCGCTTGGATGTATATAGTAAGTTTATTAACCATATTATATAAAAATACAAAGAGACATTGTAAAAGTGAAACTAATTAACTTAGAGTTAATACTTAAAGATAAGGTTAATATAAGTACCCAAACCTGTCTAAATTCTATTGGATGAGTTGTTTTCGACCTATCCCCACCTCATCCTTTGAATAGTCAACTTTGGAGCCTTTAGAAACCGAATATGAATTTATTATAAATTAATATTCCTAGCTTTTCCAAAGGTGCCCCTCACCCCTCTTATAAAAGGGCACTCCTCCTTCTCATTTCTTCACACCTCTAAAGCCTTTTGGTTCGGCCAAACTCTGCCCAAATACTCTCCCAACATCCCTCAATACAACCTAGAGGCCTTAGTTTGATCAGAAAGCCAACCTAAGGAGCCCTTTTGATCAAATCAAAAGGAAGAACCCGAAGAAGAGGTAATGATCTCACCACCCTTTTCTAAGTTCATTTCTTCTTCCACTTCTTCTTCCTTTGTTCTTACCATTCTGAAATAATAACTCCAGTATCTCACATATACTGTGATGTTATTATAAATATGGTACAATCATATTCAGTATTCTATCCACCCTTTGAATAACATGTCACCATACGTGCGTACGTACGGCTTACCGTCTCCACGTCGTGGTGTAATTGTTATTCAATATAATATTATTTGGATGGGTATAATAATGATGTGTAACTCATGTAAATAATAAATATAACATGTTAATGATTCTGTATATATGATATACCATCCATTTATATATTATTTTAATATCAAAAGAATGATATTGTCGCTCGTGCGTACGTACGGACTACCGTCTCCACGAACGCGATGAGATTCATTCTCCATCGTAACCATTAAAGCGTAATTATCATTTTATGATTTAAAAATGATGTTTAAGGACTTGATATCATTCTGGATATGAATAATATACAACCTATCCTTTACAAACATGTCTTACGTAACAAAACATATGAAAGAAAACAAGTAAGTTAACACCCGAAACAACGATAATACTAAGATATTATTATCAAATCAATATTAAAAGATCATATATGATATCATATTAATGTATATGATTCTTGTATAATTTAATAACAATTATTTCACCATTATACAGGAGGTTAACCTACCACAACCAAGGAAAAGTACAAGGTAAGGGTTATTTCCCAATCTCTTCATTATCCGAGGTTGTATTATACGTAATAATCTACTGGGATCTCTTTATCATCCACATCCATGTTTCTTCGAAATGTATTTCAAAACATTTTTACTATTTACAAGAATATGGGTTAAAGTCATTTATACCCTTGTTTGACTTTTTATAAGAGGTTTATAAAGGAATCTTTCCGTCGTTTTCAAAACAAGGTCCTTTTTAACCTTTTCGACAGAATTGAGGTAAGAATGTTTTTTTTAACTTATACGGCGGGTGCGGTTATTTTCCGCCGTTATAAAATCGTCGAAGCTTCCCATACAAGCTTATAAGAATATTTTCAAAGAAAATGTTTTATTTTATATGGATCTTAAATGATTTCAAAATAAAAGGAGATATTTCTTTTAAAAGAATTTTGATTTCATCTATGTCAACATCCTTTGATGGATTTTAAGATTATTTGAAGTTGATTTATTATGATACAAAACTTCTATATTGTTTTGAAGGTTTTGTGATATGTTTGACTGTGGATGTGCTATTTTTATACCATTCATAGTTTATTGTGAAAGTATTGACATTTCGTATGCTAGTTTTAATACGAATGTTTATGTTATGTTTAAACCTTTTCATATGGGAATGCATTGGACTTAATAAGTGACGGGTGGAGCCCGCTATAGCTCCTCGATGCATCGGTAGGTCTCATGAGACAAACTAGTGTCTTGGCACAAGGCCTTGACAAAATCTTATTTGTAGCCTTGGCACGAGGCCTTGGCTATGTGGTTATGATAGTCTGGCATTATGCATTCCAACATTATGAAAGTGGTTATTGATTTTTGCATGTGATTATTCGATTAGTAGAATATCCATGTGAATAAGTAAATGGCATTATTTCATTTTACTTTTGCCATACCATGTTGAAGTTCAATTTTAAAAGGCTTTTGTTTTAGTAATGCATTGCCTTAAATGTTTATTCTTATTTATGAAAGTTTCCGCTATATTGTTATCCTTACTGGGCATTTGAGCTCACCCCTTTTCTATGTTTTATTTTTTCCCCAGGATGTGAAGAAGTAAATTATGAATGACCTGCAGGGATATTATGAGGGGATAGTAGTGTGGATTATGGAGACATTATGTTGTTGTAGTAGTTTTTCATTTTATGATGTAATGTAAAACTTATGAATATATCTAGTGTTTCCAAGGCTACTAAACCAATCGGTCTTTCGAGATTTGATCTTTCTTGTGATCATGCCAATGTTATGTAATAATGCACCGACTCTAGGCAACTAGGGTCGGGGCGTTACAGATATCATACCCCAACATAACAAAAAGGAACTTGAAATAATTGACATGAAAGTAGAACTTCAAAACGAGAAGGGTGAAGAACCACTTAAAATTTCGGTAGCCTAACGACGCCACTTAAAACATCAAAATACTGAATTGAAGAGATCAAATGGGGTCTCTCATAATATGATCATAAAAGATCAGTATGATAAATTTAGAGATCATACCCCACCATAATAAAAAGGAACTTGAAATACTTTACATGAAAATATATCTTGAAAAATGAGAAGGGAGAAAGAATCCGTTACAAAAATTTCGGCAGCCTAACAGCGCCACTTAAAACTTCATAAAACGAAATAATGAGAGTAAGAGGGTATCTCTCATTATATTAACATAAAAAGGGAAGTAAGAGGAGTATAAAATAACATCCTCCAACATATGAACATGGATCATAAAAGGAATGACATAAAAGAGATTACTTGAAATGAAAGCGAGAGGTCGGATCCCTTACCTTAAAATGTAACTCTTAAACCTCAATGGTTGGGACCTTGAGGGCTTGGGGGAACCTTGGGAGGACTCCTTGGGAGGTAATGAGACCCGAACTTCGTTGGGGAAGAGTGGGGTGTCCAATTGATGAGAGGAGGGCTTGGTATTTATAGGGAAAGTGAGGGGACAAGGCATTAATGGCCAAGGGACACCTCACATGTGCTTTTCTCAAACCCATGTGATCTCCCTTGGCATTTACCATGGAGTTAGGCCACATGGGGCCCCCACAACAATAATTCATCACCCTTGGCCTGACAACCCTTAAAATATCTCATGACAGCATCATGACACAGCTATGATGTCATTAAACATACCGAAACCCTAAAACTGCATTTTTACTATTCACTGAAAAATTCATCTTTCTCAGAAAAATCCCAAAAATTCACCTTAACTAAATATCAATTCTCTGATTTCAAAAATGAACTCCATTTTATAAAAATAATTTTCTATGTATTTTTAAATTTATTTTTAAATAAAAACACTATTCACCGAAAATTCATTTTTTCAGAAAAAACCCCAAAAATTACCATAACATAATATCTATGCTCTGAGTTCAAAAATAAAGTCCTTTTTATAAAAATAATTTTCTAATTATTTTTAATTAAATTTTTAATTAAAAAACACTATTCACCCGAAAAAAACTAATACTTGAATAATAATTTATGAAACTGTTATTTAACCATTTTATTGAATCACATTACTTAATCAAGGTGCCTAGATTATTTTAAAACTTTATTTAAGTGAGATTACTAATCCATTTGGTCATATTACTAATCCTAATCATAAAATCACTATTCATAATTTACTATTCATCAAAAAATCAAGTTGATCTTATTAGACTCTAAATTTCGTACTGGACATAATTGTAGAAGACCATTTTTTGAGAATCATTACACATTTTAAATTATTTAAGGTTTACACAAACATTTTTTTTAAAATATCCTTTTGAAAATTCATCAAAAATATGCATACTATTTTTATCTAGTCATTTGAAAATTCATAAACATCATCATAATAAGAAATCCAAATTTTTATTTAAAACAAGGATTACACAAGGCAGTTATGGTCTCATTACATAGCCCCTTATAATACCAGCATAGGACCTAAGAGTAAGGTGTGCTAGGGTGATAGAATCTTGGGGCGGATCAGTCAACATTGCCCGAGTAGTAATTTCTATCAGTTTGAACTTCTCGCGAAGACCATTCCGTTCTAGCTTCACATGATGAAGTTCAGCTTGGATTTGGTCCAGAGCAAAGCCCAATGGTGCTACCTCCTTCCCAAGCTCTGTTAGATGGGCTTCGATCGGTCCAAGACTACTAGGTGAGGCCATCAAATCTTCTTTCTATAATAATTAACCAAGATAACTTGTATTTAGAGACAATAATCAAAACATTTTGTTCACAATGGTCATATTGAACGATGGTCATATAACATTCAAAACCCACTGGTCTCATTTTAATTATAATCATGTTTATCAAATAAAACATTTTTTTTGAGTATAATAATAAAATAAAATAACACATGAAATTAGGGAACAAGATTTATTCAAAATTTCGGGCCGTTACAATCGAAGCGACCCCCAAGTGGTTCATTAGTGACACACCTATCATGATATAAGTATCTTGTCCGAACATTAGATTTTTAGGAATATAATAACAATTAATAAAATAATATTTGTTTAAAAAACTATTTTATGTCAATTTTGACACTATTTTGTAATTGATTTTTTTGTAAATTATAACAGCATTATTAGTTCGAAAAATTTAATTAAATCAATACTAACATTTCAAATTAACCTATAAAATTAGTGTAATTCATAAAAAGTCTCAAATTGCATTTATTTGGGTATTTATAACATCAATTATTTTAATATTTCAATATTTAGGTAATTACTGCATCACCATTGTGTCATTAATATCTTAAATTATTTAATGTCTAAAAATTATAAATAAACTACAATTAGGTAGGAAATATTTTTAGCTTACTAATTAATATTTATAGTCGAATTTATCTTATGTGTAACCCTAAAAATGATTTAGTTATTAAACATTGATTTTAACTATTTTAACCCTTCTTTAAATAAATTAATAATAAATGTCTTAATCTAATCCATGTGGACCTAAATGGTAATATTTTATTCATAAGGTTGTTTTTGGTATAATTACACTTATCCAATAGAATTAAGACATTTTTTAGGGTAATAATAATATCATTTTTACCCTTAATTACCCTATTTACTTTTAACCGTGGTAAATAAAAGTAAAATTTACTATTAAAAAAAAATTATTTTCATCTTATTGAACAACATTTTAGTCCTTGATATTAACCGTGTATCTCAGATTTTCGAAATTCCACTCACAGAAGCGGTAAAATTATGTTTTATGTAAATTTTCATATTCTCTTAGGAGGTGGGAAAAAGACGGTGAAAAGTTCAATACAATTTTTATGTATCTAAAATTATTATAAAATAAATCCAATGAATTACATTGAACTTATATAGGTAATATGTATCAATTTTGACCGAAAAAATATTTATTTAAATAAAAAGTCTCTTTTTAAATAGTAACCCAATATTTTCACAATTCATCAAAAAATTGAATGTTTTCATAAAAATACCAAAAACTCACCCTAGGCTAATTTCGATATTCCGAATCCAAAAATGAAGTCCATTTTGAAAGATAAAATTTATAAAATTTCAAAAAGTGGGTATTACTATTCTTAACAGCTAGTTTATATAATATTTTAATAACATATCATTGTTTAGTGAAACTCGATATTGCATAAGACACATGATATCATGGAAGGTCATGATTGCATGTAAAGCAAGACAAGTCAAGGATGCATGTAGTGAAAGCTCCATTTATTGTATCGTAAAACACAAGAAATCAATGAAATTAAAAAGAATATTTTTCATAAAATCCCGGGGTGTTACACTCTACCCCCCTTAAAATGAATATCTCCCTCGAAATTCGTCAGGGTTATAAATGGTTTACTACTTGAAAGTTTCTTTCATAAAAACCTACATCGTAAAAAGGAATACCAAAACTTGACTTATAAAACTAAATTATGAAACATAACTGTTACCCAAATTATGTAATCACTGAGTTTCCACATAGGAGAACATAGGTGGAAATATGGATATGGAAGATAATTATAAACCTCAACCTCTGATGAAGAGTGGTAGAGGACATGGATATGAAAAATCCAAAAATCACAAAGCCATAAATTTGTGATGATCTAAGGTACCATTTTATTCATCGGATATAAGGGCACTAGGAAAACATTTTTGGTTTTCAATATCATTTCCCTAAAGTTAAAAATTTTTAATTAGAAGAAATACTTACTTGATTTTGGTAAAATCTCACCATTTTTCAATTCGTGGAAAATTTACACTTCATCTCTTAAAGAAAGGAAGTTGAATTTTTCATTAGAGAAGTGTTAGTAGATCAGGTGATAGAATGATAGGTCATTCCATCTGTCTCAAACAAAAGGTGTACAAAAGTTATCAAATATACATAAGTCCATCTATAGTGAGATTAATCATATTTGGTTCCTAAAATGGACGTATACTTCATATATCATACCACATAATAAATTTAAAAACATTTATACTAACCGGGGACTTCCTGTAGGCCAGAGGTAGTCGATAATGGTATATTACACTTCGGTTGTGGGTTCGATTCCCGCAACCTTGTCCGACGCGATGGGTTGTTGCCTGTCCTACATGTTATACTTTTTCTAAAACTATACTATTATAACATTCTATCAAAAAAATTATAGCCTTAAACAATACTAACTTATGTTCAACATAATCCATTCGAATCCTTTAGTCTTATCCAAAAAACTTCTTTCCAAATTCATAGTATAAAGACAACGAATACTTAAATGGTCATATAACAAGCATGTGAATACCATCATTTATCCCCCATATATCTTATTGGTTACATTCCAATCATGTGAATACCTTAATCATGTATTCTCTTGAAAAATGAATACCTATTGAACCTTAGTGAAAACATGAATTCTATCAAAAGTTAACTCTTTCCGCATACCAAAACCCAAAAATTCTATATACTCAAACCATGATATAACTATTTCCTTATATTATTCATGAGATCATGAATACTATCAACCATTTCATTTTCTCCTTATCCCTTCATTATGCACATATCATCTTCTTTCCAAAAATATATAAATCACTTTCCATGGTTACTGGTACCATGAAATTATTGAAAACCACAATAGACCAATACATAAATATTATAATATTCCATGATACTATATACAGAATTATTTTGGAATCCCATTACTTAATCATTCCACCACATCTTTTTCATATTAAACATCTCCAATAGTGATCTCATGTGACTTCCCTTTGGCCTTTTCCTTAATTTGTGGCTCATTTTGATCATCATTAACCCTTCTATTAGGGCACTGATTAACATAATGCCCCATTTCATTGCACGTGAAGCATTGATGTTTTGGTGGTGCATTCTCTACAGTATTTTTTTATTCACGTCATTATTAACCCTTTTTCCATTACTTCGACACTCATATGCTCGATGACCTTATTTTCCACTCTTTAACCATTTTCTAGTCCCTTTAAGCCAATCTCCACAATGCTTCTTTCCATAGTTTGATCATAAAGAAACATTCATCTTCTTTTCACCATTGTTCTGAGATTTCTCCTTGACCTCCATCTTTCATTTCTTGTCAAAAACATGAGATGGATATGTAATAACAACTTCCATTTTTATCTTGATAGTACAATTCACAATTTTGTGATAGCTACTGAAGTCTCTTGTAGCTAATGACTTTCGAAGAATTGGTTTTAAGCCACTGAAGAATCGATCAACTTTACTTTCAGGTTGGATGATAAATCCAGATGAATACCTTGCATGCCTTGTAAAATTTGCTTCGTATATACCAATAGATTCATCATCCTTTTTCTTCATCTCATGGAAATCCTTTTCCATCTTTGTTCGAAGAATACGAGGGAAGTATATATTGAAAAATAAGTTCTTGAACTCATCCCATTCCATGGATTCAATTTCATCTCAGGGCCTCGTATTCATAATTAGAGTCCACCATTGATCTACTCCACCTTCTAAATAGTAAATATCCAGAATGACATTTTCATGTTCCGAACAACGAAGTATAGAAAATATCTTTTCAATGGTACTGATCCATTGTTCAGCAACAAGTGGATCATAAGACCCACTGAAAGAAGGTGTACGTTGCATCATAAAGGACTCAATAGAATATTGTCCCCTTCTCTGCTCATTCAGAAGTCCAAAATGATTCATAGATTGTGTAAGTATATCAATAAGATTTTGTAATCTATCTCCCATCACATTTGGTTGCTCGGGAGGACAATCATTGCATTGTCCATTACATTGATCAAAACGGTTCCTTCGGGTTCCATCCATCTTCTAAAACCAAAAAAGAACAGTGTGAGAGGCAAAAATCATGCTAGGAAAACAACATAATAAAGGGGGAGTACCTTCAATATATAACATCATAGGTTTAATTCTAATATAGTTAACATAATTATAGGACTATAACTTATACTTATAATTATCCTTAGGGACATCCCTAGACATTCCTTAGAAATATCTCTACGGATCTCACTAAAGTTTTCGCATCCTTGTTTCCAAAGGTTAACTACACCTTTCCTCTGATACCAACTGTAGAGACTCGAAGCTTGATGTACATGGAATTTACATAACTTCTACAGAATACTTAATACATAACAAAAACATATACACAGGGACCTTTATAGTTTAGTGTCTTTGGAAACTCAAAATATAATCTTCTAATCGTGGTTAAACATCTTCAACGTCTCCTGTAAAGATCTTTCCCTTTTTTTATTACCTAAAATATTTCTTTAAATCCTGGGGAAAAGAAAACATAAAAAGGGTGAGCTCCAATTCTCAGTATGGGTAAACATAGTGAACATAAAACAATCCATAAATGTTTGAATGAAAAAACATGAAAATAAAATCTAAACATCAAAATGTTGAGCAAAGACATAAATCTTGGAAGTACGTAAGGCATATATAATAATGGAACATCAATCATGATAAAATAGAATGGGAAAAAACATTTAATTGTGACAAAACATGAACCATATGATATTATTTCCATAGTAGCCAAGGCATTGCTGCCAAGATCATCTGAGTGGACAATGTCCCCTACTGAACCGAGTTCACTCCTCGTTCCAGTCCTGTAACACTGAACCAGATTAACTTACCATTCCAGCCATGTTTATCTCATGAGATATAATTCTTTACCCAATGCATTGGAGGGAGATATAGGTCCCACCCATCTCATAATGAAATGATTCTTTTGTGTGCCACAAAATCATAAATCATACATTATTGCATAACCCATGTAATAGAATGGGATTCTTAAACATCATGATAACATAAAATAATCCATATAAAAAAATGGATATCGTTTAATCATAAGAATAATCAAACCATGTAAATAATGGAGAAATTATACTTGAAACAGAAATATATTCAATAATGTTATTTTAGATGGAAATAATTTGTGATAAAACACTTGAAATGAAATCTTGAGGAAAATATCCTTTCTTCTTCAAAATCATTTTATTTCCAAAAAATATCATGCAATTTGAAAATAGAAGGGTTTTGTTGAAAATAATCAAGAAATCTTGTATAGGATGCTTCATGAAAATGAGGTGTTATGAAACCGTAAAAATTCGTTCACGCTGTATAAGTTAAAAATAACATTCTCCTCATACTTTTGTCAGATTTGTCAAAAAGTAACCCATATGGTAAAATAAATATTGCTTACATAACATGCAGTAAAAGTAAAAAATGGTTAAAAATGACTTTAAACATAAATGAAACCATTTTTAGTAAACATGGACATGGATGATAACAATAACCACATTAAATACTTACAAATAAACAATCTCGGATAAGAACGAGATTGGAATAGTTATCCCTTACCTTACGTACGATATGTTTCGTATGTATCCGAACCTCCTGTATAATGATTTAAATAATGTCATTGAATTATTACAGAATCATATTCATTGTTATGATATCTTCTATGGTTCACTTATGACTAGATATTACCCGTTCTTTTTAAAATTCAATGTTAAAGCAGAATTTTGGGTAAAATCGTTTCATTTATCGTACATGTTTTGTCTTGTTGTTCTTGATAATATTACTTATATACTGATTTACAACATTCCAGAATGTAAAACATGATTTATATGTAATATATATTCAGCATATACAAATATATATTATAGATCGATAAATGGAATGAAAGACACCGTTCATGGAGACAGTAGGCCGTACTTACACATAAACGATGTTTTTGTTTCCTTATTGAATTGAATAGAATTAAGTAGATGAGATTCATATATATATATATATATACATACATAAATTAAGTATCATTATTATGTCTTATATTTCATTATTATTCATTATATATACTTTACAATCATTCATGAATGGTTAACATGGAGAATGAATCTCATCGCGTCGTGGAGACGGTAGTCCGTACGTACGCATGACCGATGATATCATTCCATGATTGTGGAATTGTATTGAAGTGTATGTATATTATTTCAGAATAAATATCACTTTAAAATAATCATATATAGTTATTTATTTACACCATTATACCCATCCAAGTAAGGTGCTGGTCGAAAACAGATTACACCACGGCGTGGAGACGGTATTCCGTACGTACGCACACGCGGTGATTTCATTTTCCATAGGATGGGTAGAAGGTGAAATAAATTAGTTTCATATTTATAAAAACATATCAATATATAAGTAATACTGATGTTATTACTTTATAATGAGACAACTAATGAAGAATAAGTAGAAGAAGAAATAAACTTGAGAGAATCGGAAGAAGAGATTACCTCTTCTACGACACACCTCCTTTAAGATTCCCCTTAAAGAAGTAGCAGTTAGTCTTTTGAGAAGACCAGAACCTAAAAATGTTTCTAGGGAAGTGAAGAATAGAAATGGTCTAGGTTTGGCCAAGCTTCAAGGATCAATAGTGTGTGAATAGAAGAGGGAAGGGGTGCCCTTTTTACAAGTGAGGAGAGGGTCACCTTTGGAAAAACATAAAATATTATTTTATAATAAAGTCATATTTTGTTTTTAATATCTCCAAATTGATTTATTTCGAAGATAAGGTGGGTATGGGTCTAAATACTCTCAACCAATATAGTTTAGACAAGTTTTGGTCATTATATTAACCTTATCTTTTAGTTTTAACTTTAAGTTAATTAGATTGACATTTACCATGTCACTTAGTATTTTTATATTATATAGATAATAAACATACCATATACAACCAAGAGACCCCCAAGTTTTCCATTAATGACACACCTACCATGATATAAGTATCTTGGCAGAACCTTATATTTTTAGGAAAATAATAACAATTAATAATATAATATTTGTTTTAAAAACTATTTTATGTCAATTTTGACACTATTTGGTAATTGATTTTTGTGAAAATTATAACAGCATGATTAGTTCGAAAAACGTTAATTAAAAAACTAATAACATGTCATATTAACCATGAAAATTAGTTTAATTGATAAAAAGTCTCAAATTACATTTATTTGGGTATTTATAACATCAATTATTTTAATATTTCATTATTTAGGTAATTACTGCATCACCATTGTGTCATAAATAACTTAAATTATTTAATGTCTAAAATTTATTAATAAAATAAAATCAGGTAGGAAATATTTTTAGCTTTCTAATTAATATTTATTGTTGAATTTATCTTATGTATAACCATATATTAAACATGATTTAGTTATTGAACGTTGATTTTAACTATTTTAACCCTTCTTTAAATAATTTAATAATAAATGTCCTAATCTAAAAAAAGTTGACCTAAATGGTCATATTTTATTCCTAAGGTTGTTTTTGGTCGAATTAAACTTATTCAAAATAATTAGGACATATGTTAGGGTAATAATAATATCATTTTTATCCATAATTACCATATTTACTTTTAACCGTGGTAAATAAAAGTAAAAAGTTACTATTCACCAAAAAAAATTCATCTTATTGAACCACAATTTAGTCATTTATATTAACAGTGTATCTGTAATTTTCGAAATTCCACACACAGAAGAGGTAAATTTAAGTTTTATGTAAATTTTCAAATTCTCTTAGGAGGTTGGTAAAAGACGGTGAAAAGTTCAATAAAATTTTTATATATCTAAAATTATTATAAAATAAATCCAATGAATTAAATTGATATTATATAGGTATTATGTATCAATTTTGACCTATAAAATTTAATTAAAATAAATAATTATTTAAATAAAAAGTCGATTTTTAAATAGTTACCCAGTGTTTTCACTATTCATCAAAAATTGAATGTTTTCAGAAAAATAGTAAAACTTCACCCTACACTAATTTCGATATTCCGAATCCAAAAATGATGTCCATTTTGAAAGATAAAATTTATAAAATTTTAAAAAGTGGGTATTACGTTTTATGACGGCTAGTTTATATAATATTTTAATAACATATCGTTTTTTAGTGAAACTCGATATTGCGTACAACACACACTATCGTGGAAGGTCACGATTGTGTGTAAAGAAAGCCAAGTCATGGATGCATATAGTGCAAGATCCTTTTGGTGTAGCATATAACACAAGATATCAATTAAATTAAAAAGAAATATTTTCATAAAATCTCGTTGTGTTACAGATAAGTTAGATAAATTACCTCTTCATTGATGTAACTAATTTATATATCCACTTAAGGGAAATATGATTTTATTTAATGAAAAATGACACAAAATATTGTTATAAAGGTATTTTAGAATACAGTTTTTGTGTATTTTTTTATATTAAAGGATCAGTATTCTGTGAGGATGTGAAAGGTGGCTCACCCATTAATAATTTATGTGAGGGACACACTAGCAATTTCTCAAGGTATTAAAATATAGTAATTTCATTATATATCCAAAAAAAATACCAAAGGATATGTATTTATATAATTTTTATTGTGGTTTTTCAATCCCATAAACCAATAAAAAATTTATGTGGGTTTAAGTGGTGTTATAAACCATATATTTTGTTTTAGTACTTTGTTAACCTCATTTGACATTAACCATGGTAAAAGAAAATTCTTTTTAAAATTTTATTTTTTTTACATATATGGTAGAAAAGCGATAATAAAATTTTAAGGAATATTATTTCAAAAAAAAATGTCTTCATCTTATATCATGAATTTTATAATTTTTAAAAAAATTAATAAAATATTATTTAATAGTAAACAATTAATGTCCATTTTGACAAAGTTAAATAATTTTACATAAAATTCATAAATAAAATTTCAAATTCAAATCGATTATTTGAATACCACACTAATATTTTAAATTTGTCTAAAATATACTTGTTACCCTTAAAATCACAAAAATTATATAACTTTTAATATTTAGAAATTCATTTATTTTATTTTTTATCAATGGAAAAAAATATTTTATTAACATTGCACTTGAATATAAGGTAATTATTTAATAACTAAAAAAACCTAATATCTTACCATAAGTAATATAATTTAATTATTAGTAATATAGAAATTTATATTAATTTATAACTTATTTTTATCAACATGTGAACACATAATAGATATTTAAAACTAAGAGTGTTAAAAAAAATTACTATAAATATTATATAGTTAATTTTCATGGAATTGTCCCTTTTAAATAGTTATATTTTGAGACTTAAATTATATGGGTCTAATCAAAATAATCTAATAAGATCTAGGATGAATTATTATTGTATTGTCACTTAGTTTTAACATAAATTTCTTCAATTTACCAAACACTGAGATGATAAAATTTACCATGGATGGTGTTTATAATGGCCAAAAAATAAAAAGGATCCTATATACCAAATATCAATATTTTTATTCAAAATATTGAATAATATTTAATAAATCAATTTACATAAGTTTTGGAAATTAATTTTAAAAATAATCAATCAAATTGGGATGGAAACAATGTATTAATAGAAATAAATTTCAAATCATAACACATTCTTTTTTCTTATACATTGTTTAGAAAAATATTAAATGAATGAAAAAATTTGATCCTATATATAACTTATACATTTCATTAAAATCATTAACGAATAGATAAAAATTTAAATTATTTAGATAAAAGTAAATTACGTTCTTACAAAAGTTTCCTGAAAAGACCATTTTTATAATAAATTGAAGTTATTTTTATTTGTAATTAATTAGTAGCCAATAAATGCATTTTATACATATGAAAATAAAATAATTTTTTAAAATAATGTTTTCCTATTACTTCCCACAGAGTGAATTACACAGTGATAATTTTTATATATTAATAAATTAATATTATATCACATTAATTTTAAGTTTCTTCTTACATCTAATATAATTTATCAAAGAAAGAATTATATTTAAAAAAATTAGATTGTTACATTTATTATTCAATTAAATAGATGTTTGTGTCTATAATTATATCATATGATTGGATGTAATGAGAGGAAAAATGGATCATATCTCTCAATAAAAACATTAAATAAATGCCCATGATAATGATAATAATTCATTAATAATTTTGAGAGTGTAAAATGTATGTAAATTAGTCTTTGAACCACACATTTATGAAGAAATTATATACTATTATAGATCCCAAAAATTTGGGACTAAACTTACCAATAGAGATGATGGATAAAAGTTCTAAAAAATGTTTTTTTACATATATTCTCCGGATAAAGTATCCATGTTAAGTATTTTTGTTATTAGAGGCCACTAAAAACTCATCATGTCATAATGAATACTATATTACAAGACAACCATTGGATAAACATCTTTCTACACTCGAAAAAATAATAATGAAAATTATAATGTACAGTCATCAATAAAATATTTGTTATTATAAAATGAAAATATTAGAGTCTTATATTGCTAAAAAAATTGATGTGAATTTAGCTGATAAGCCAAACAACCCAAATGGAACATTCCATAACATCCATGGATGGGGATTAGTAAGATTCACTATAGGTAGTGGTGTTTCCTTCTAGTCCTATTATAATGAAAACAATATCTTTACATGGGGATGTGATATGTCATAAAGATGTCATTGAATAGATGACTCATTTATCATATAATGTGTGATTAGAAGATGCACAACTATCATTGGATCACAACATATCTACCTCAGTATCATATATAACTAATTAAATTGGTTAATCATTAATCTAAATGGTAAATTTATAATTATGAAATCATTTATTTAATAAATGAATTTGGAAAATCGAACAAATAAAAATAAATTCTAGAGATTTATATGATTCCTGAAATCCCCCATCATAACATTCAATGATGCATTTTTTTATGAGATAACTAGAATATTTTCTATGTTAAGGATAAATTTTATCATAGCATACTACTATATTACTAGGTTCCCTATTATATACAAAAAACAAGAAACCCCATTTACATCTTTCTCTATGTGCCAAAAATTAAATATTATATGAAAACTATCTACAATCAATGGACCACAGAATAAAATAAATATATTTAAATCTTATATAGCCAAAGGTCAACAAGGCCACACCATTTATGATGGTTTACTAAATAATACCCCCTGTGAACAAATCCCATATTCCCATTTCTAATGGAAACACTAAGAATGAATATATCATAACTTTTGTTGAATAAACTATAACTCATTAATCCAATACAATAATCACTCAATTTTTTATCAATAAAATAAAATAAAAAACAAAACATATTAAATAAAACATTCATGTATCCATGATATACTCAGAAAAACATAAATAGAACTAGTTTTTGGTAAAGATGAACTTTTAAATATAAAAAACTATGAGATAAATAATAGCCATGAACAACAAGTATAACGAGACTCCAAAATATTCCATTTCAAACCATATGACACCCAAAAAAATGTGGGAATCTATCCTTATTCACTTTTTATTCCTTATAAATACAATTCATTACTGAATTCTATAAAAATTTCGTTTTAATAGAAACAAAATTTGTGGTATGAAGGAGATTTAATGGTTTGTATAAACATTATTATTCTGAAACCCTGGAAATAATGGTAATGTATTAAATAATACTATTGGACAATAAAAAAAACAAAAATATTAGTTATGTTCTATCAAAATGGTAAAACATATAATTTAATTATTTTATCATTCAACTTATGTAGTAATAATATTTTAAAGTAACCAAATACTATGGACTATTATATATTGTAACCCATTTAACCTCACCCAACAATTGGGGACTATAAGCCTTATAGAAAGTAATTTTTTGTTGAGGGAGTATCAACTACAAATAGAGTTCCTGAATCTCATCACACGAGGTATTCTATATGATTTCATACTTTTCTCAAATAATATAGGACTTATGAACATATTAAACAACAGAGTATTACACATTGTCCATTGTGTGGGAGAGTGATTCCTTGTTGGGGAAAAAAAGGGTACTAAACCTTTTCATGAAAAGGTGGTCCCAAAAATATATATCTGTGGTATAAGTGAACCCCATAATTTATAAACTAGTTTCATTAATTTCCTTACAATAACTTATAATTAAGAAATAGGTTACATATATTCATCGATCATCACTCCCAAACAAGATTTTTTACATTACTGAGCCATATGATATAAAATATTCAATTCATTAATCCTCTAATATTGATGCAAGATTCACCTATGTCTTCAACACAAAAAAATTATAATAAAATACTCTCTTTTATGATTAATATATTTTGGATCGTATATATGAAAAACATTAATGTTTACACTATATATGGAACATACAATATTTTATATGACACAAAAATCAAAAGGTTCTCCCTTGTCGTAGAACCATATTGAATAACAATCTTTCCAAAACTATGTGTCATGTATTAAAATACTATATAGTGTTTGTGTAAAAATGTATAGACATATTTATACTCATTATATATTCTAAGGCATTGTATGTTATGATACATGATTCTCAAAAGATTGTCTCACACACAGTAGATCCCAACAATAACCACTGATAGTCATATATGGAAAATTCATAGATTACAAGATTTTAAGATACATTTAAAATTATATAAATCTATAATATATTCATCATTAAAGAAGAATATATGGGAATATTATAATATGAATCACTTAGATTGTCTGTTGTCTATACTACACTACATGTTTGTCCAACAAATAACATCATAATTATTTACCTCATATAAATATTGATAGGAAATGAAGAATATAATACGTCTCTAATAACGATAATCTTATATTCCATTAACACATGATCCTTTCTTGGGATTCATCATTGAGATAATGTTTCTTTTTTAAAATTTTCTATTTATTATAAACAGTGGATACATGTTAACATTATATCACTATATTATGATCAATTAATATAGTTTTAATATAATTTTTTTAATAAATATTATATATATATATGTCCCCTATTTATCTGATTTCCCGTAGATATGGTTTTTGAGTATACTAATTTGAGATCTAAATAATCCCTCACATGGAATCTATTCAATGTCATTTTACTTGAAATGTGAACATATTCTGCACACTAAAATGAGTTCCAATTCATGAACCCTACGTAATACATATGTTCCATCCTTTTAGCATAGAGTTGGTTCATGTCAATTTTTTTCTACTAGATTGCTTCAATGTGGTTATTTATTTTCATCTATATGAATCCAATGAAAAACATCAGCTAATTCTTGGTGGGTTTCTAGTGAACCTTTTATTCCTACAGGTGGTTCATCCCTTGGATACATCCCATAACTTAATTAATAATTTATGATAGAAAGAGATAGCTGTTAAGAGAGACTAGTAAAAGTATAACATCCCCAATGACATTTTTTACCACATACTATCATATTATGCACATGTTCCTTACCAATGAAACATAAGGGATCCCATATGTTGTATTATTATAGTTCATTAAGACAACAATCATGAAGATATACATTTAATTCAAAAGATGTTATAACTGTCATTCAGTGAAATTCATGATGTCGATATCTGTTGGGGAGATAGAAAGTCCATGTTCGACAATTTTAGCAAGCCTCTTCTATAAAAAAGGATTCAATATGCTCGTAGTATGAGGGATTTCATTATTTTTCCTATTATCTCATTTCCTTAATTTTTATTATATTCATATTTTTTGATTTTTTATATTTTTATTTTATTATAAATTTTTATAATTATAAATTTCTATTCTTGTATTTTTGTAGTATATCCATTTTATAAATGTTTTATAACTAAGGATAATCTATCCTCTTACACCTAGACCATTTGGATACATCACATGTATTTAAATATCAATATACTTCTTCCACTTATTGTTTTTATAAACCATTTTAATTCATTGATCATTGTTGTAAAATATGATTTTATAATATTATAATCACTCTGATGAGGCTTCTTAAATTAATTCAAATGTTATTTGAATTTATTTCTGATATAAATGATTTTTATATATTTTCTATTCATTTTTTATCATTTCATGTACTATAGTTCTCAATTTCCCTTAAAATTGGGTTTCGTAAAATAAAACAACTCAATTTTAGATTGATAATATTTATTCTCAGTCTTGGTATATTTAACGGTAGAATTATTCTATAATGAATATAATTTATAATGTAATGATAATATATTTCACGAATGAATTATGATTACCAATACGAATAATTGTAATTATTCACTATAATGTTATCACTTTGATATTCATGGTGTTTTTAATTTTCATATTAATACGTTTTCTAGTTATTAGAATATTTTTCATATATTTTTTTAATTTTTTTTAATTTTTTTATTTGGTGAAGTAAAATTCACCCTAATTGGGTATCAGTGAAAAACTGTGGACTACCACTACACCACATCCTAAAACAATTATTATAATATTTAAATTTTTTATTACTTCTTCTCATTATTATTTGGAATGAATTTATATTTTTTAATATTTTTATTGTGGCCTTCTATTTCTATATGAATTTTTCTCAATATTCATCAATTCTATTTTCTATTCATGGTGGAAATTTTGAAATTTGTTTTTTATTTTTTTCTGCATGTAATTTTTATCATGCATAATTTTTTATTTGAATTATCTAAAATCCATTCATTATTAATTCCTCAACATGTATATAGATCTTAGAAAGAATAGGAATCTATGCATGGTTTTCTATGTAAACTGAGTTGGATATGAATGTGGTGATGGTAGGGTCCTGTTCCTCAAGTTTGATCTATTTTTACTATGATTTAAAAGAAATTTACATATATTTTATTTGATAACAAATTTTAGGGTCCTTGTTTCCATGAATAGACCTATTGCTATTTCATTATTTTAGATATTGTAGTTTTTTGGGTATGTGTCATTTATTAATGATTCGTTAGGAAACTATCCTCTTGAATTTATTTAATAAAAAATTTAGCACAATTGTTTTGGTTTCGAGGTTTTGAGGTCCTTGTATCGTTATGAGGATATAGAGAAATGTGGGTCTCCCCAAGACATCATATTTCTTATCCATTTTAATCACTGTTTTTATCACATTTCTGAGATATCCTAGGTTATTAAGAATTCATTCATATTATCATACAATTTCTAATTTATTTAGGAAGTAGGAATTTATCTTCTGTAATAGGAAATCATATTTTTAGGTGGATATCATAAATATAGTATGTATGAATTATTTTGATACACTACATTAAGAGTTATCCAATTACATATCATTGTGTGACATGCAATAGATTTATTGTAATGAATATAGGTGCTTCAATATTTTTTTATTTATGGTGGATTGTTTTTCATTTTTTTAATTTCTATTCTATATCTCTCTTTGTCTCATAAATTTCTAGTATATTCATTTTAAACTAATTCATTTTGTAGTATATTTATTGTTCAATTTATTAGATGTGTTGATATAATTTGTTTTTAAGGATAGTATGTATTTTTTTATTTGACTTATGGTGGAACTTGTGTGCAATCCAGAAGACCAAATATTGAATTTCATGAATAGGGTCAAGAATTCCTAAATTAAGGAATCATAGCCATCGATTAATGTAACTAAATATATGTTATACATATTTAAAGTATCTTAGATATGTTTAATTTTGAAAAATATAGTATCCTTAGATAATCATTAATCCTGGGGACATTTTCCACTAAGATACATGTTTAGGGACATCTATTTTATCATAACATAATTCTTCATTATTTATACCAAGGAAAAATGTGGATTTAAGAGGTTTTGAATCATTGTATTGTTTACAGGTTTAATTTTATGGGTTTTTGTGCAATTATATTTTATAAAAAATATGTATTGAATCAAATTTACAATGTCAGGGTTCCTTAATTTGTTGTCCCTATGTTTTTAAAATAATTTAATATTTAATAAGAATTTTTTTGTATATTATCTTTTGATATTTATATTTCACTTCTTTATATTTATACCCTTATGCATTGTTCTGTGGTAACTTTATATGAGATTTAAATCAATCCCCCCATGTGGGATCTATTTTTTGGAAATATATTATGATCTGAGAAAAGGTTCATCACCCTAAAATTAATGTCATATCATCACCTAGATGAATCATATTTTAAAGGATTTTCTGTCTTGGTGATTTTTAGTTTCCTAGGTTTTAAATTGGATAATTAATTTAATTTCATTCACAATATTTAATTTCTACCCTATCATCTATATCAACATGAGTATTTATGGTCATTATATGTTCTTTTTCATACGTGGGATTCAGTTCAAGATACTACAAAATTTAATTTTTATTAACAAGAAGAGATCAAGACAGGGGTACAAGCCCTCTAAGGGGAGGCATAAATGATGGAGACCAAGGGTGTCTCCATGAATGATTACCTTACAGTCATTAGGAAGGGAAACTATATTATCATAAATTAAAAATGAATCCACCAAACATCCATTATGTGCATGAGAGGTAGCCAAGAAGTTAGATGCTCTCCAATTACGATGAGGAATATTCTATTTCTTAGTCTCCAAAGCACATCTGTGAATTGTGAAAACCCACTCCCAAGGATACATATGACGTCCTTGATATGATTTTACCAAAATTTATGAATCAGATTCAACCTCATCCACCAGAATGTCACGCCCCCTACAAAGAGTGAGCCGATCAATAGTTCTCAAGCCTCTGCACCTAGAGAACTTCCAGGAACAATGTAGAAGGTAAAACCAACAAAAAATAATCCATATAAACTTTGAAGGACCACATCACCCCTCATCATCACACCTAAAAACTAACCATCCAAATTTAGCTTCAAACCACCGAGAGGGGGATCCATTCAGATCCACCAGCCTCTCCCTCCAGTGAATGAGCATGGTCTATTAAGAATATTGGAAAATGTAATGGATCGTTTTCCCCCCTCCCCTTCAACAACGAAGAAAGAATGGCGGCGAGGGATAGAACTATCATTAACAGAATGAGAAGGGAGTGACTATATGAAATTTGGTCATACATTCGAGCTTCCTAGATGGTCCCCCAAATGAAAATTAAAATCATATAGTACACCTTCCTTTCTATACCCCTGGACTCCAAACCCCCAAACCATGAAGACATGAAACTAGAAATTGACATATGTTCAGAATCCATAGAGTGGTGTGGCATGAAGAAGGACTACATTTAAATTACCCAGATCCCCTGAAAGAACAAATGGGGAATGATATCCATTTGAGGATTCACACAACAGTAGAAGTAGGAAGCATAAGGGATACCTTCCCTTTGGATGTTATTTTCGGTAGGCAATGCGTTGCTCCATAAGAACCACTCTAGGGAACTCATAATCGTGTGATTTTTAATACACCAAAATTGGGGTGACAACTCTACCATATTAGAATCAGTACAATCTATGGTTTTCGCAGTCCGGTGAAGTAATCCTTCCCGAACTAGACCAAATAAAGAAACATATGTCCAAATCAATGTTCATAACAATTCCATGGAAGACCTGAACTTGATCAGGACTGAGGGTCAGGTGAATAAAATAATAATTCTTGGATGCCTCTATGTATGATAGGTCTGGTAAGGGGTAGTTAGGAAACAATAGTATTTCACCTACCTAGTTGTTCATCCATAAATTGATGTTACTGACTCTGATGATCCACCAGTTAGATTCACGCCGGACCTCTAGGTGTTGAAAAATGTAGTGCGCAAGCCTCGTAGGATTGTAGTCGTGAGAAAAATGTGCCTCCCAAGGATCTCTGTATCATTCCCAGAATAACTCCACCCACAAAGACTCCCCCACAAGGATATCCCATTCAAAATGGCCTTGCATACCTTTAGTTTCCTCGTTGATGTCCCAAAGACCAACTCACCCCCCATCCATAGGTTTGGAAAGATGTGACCATGAGGCCCAGTGAGGATGGCCGGTATGATTGGCATCCCATAGGAAAGTGGTGAGAGTTTTTTCCATCCAACCCACAATAACTTTGGGGGATTAGTAATCAAGAATACACGCATCATTATATATGGTAGGAAGCAATTGATCAAGGTGATAATCCCACCTAATGAAAGGAACCTATTTTTTAGTTGAAGATTTAACCCATCATGTTATTGATTATATCTTCAAAAATATCATTTTGATGCGGTCCTAGGCAATCAGAACACCAAGATATAAAATTGGTAGCTTCTTTTGAAGGCACTACATGATATGTTGAATTTTTGTACATCATCTCTCCAAGAACCTATTGGAGATAAAAACATGGACTTTGGTAGGACTAATACACTAGACACAAAAGTATTCATAGATAATAAAAATTTCCATGAGTTCGGATAGGGTCCTATTCTTTCCATTAGTAAAAATAAAAATATAATCAGAAAACATTAAGTGCAAGGCACTTATCATACCTCACATGCTACTATAAGGGGAAAGGATTCCCTCATCAATTTCTTAAAGAACGTTCCTGGATAAGGTGTCTTGAGAAAAAATGAAAAGACATGGGGAGATCGGGTCCCCTTAGTGAACATCGAGAAATTTTTTGATGAAACCATTTCTTTTCCCTAGAAGAGATATAAGGAGCTAGAGAGAAAAATAGAATCCAAAGAAGAGGTTCAAAACCCACTCCAACAACACAGAATTCCTCATCACACAGAGAATAAACCTCAATTATATTTTATCATAAACATTTTTCATATCCACTTGATATATAATGTTGGAGCCCAAATATTTTTTTATGTAAATTATTCACCAATTCATTCACTATACCAACTACACCTTATATGCACCGCCCCGGAACAAACCCATGTTTCTATCTCAAAACCAGATATGGGATCACCCCATTAAACATCTATGAGAAGATAGTGTCCTAGATATTGTAAGAAACATTGCACAAGAATATTTTATGGTAGTGATTGATAGTCGAGGGTCCATTTATTTTAAGGATAAGGACCACATGAGATGGGAAAGTGCCTAAATTCAGTGCTCCACCATAAAAAATTTCCTAGAAATCATCTACAACCTAATGTCCAACCACCTCCCTTTTTGCAACGTAGAAAGATGGTGGAAAACCATATGGGCGAGGAACAATATCATGCTCTATCCTCATATCTGAGTCCTTTATATCACACTCCAAAGGAATTACCAACATGGACATATTATCAGGCATCATACCCAACTATGGTAAGAAACCCAATAAACCCTCACTTGATGAGGTGTTATTAGAATTCTCAACTTTGTGATGATCCAACTCCCCAACAAAGAGGCCAGCGAAGTGATCTAAATCCACCCTTCTTGACACATTCACAACCTAGGTGAACAAAAAATTTCCAAGATTTATGTTGATCCTCATATTCCTCTTCTCCTTCATACATTCATGAAAAAGGGAATTATTGTCATTTCCCCCTTAAATCCATCACACTCAGGATGTTTGCCTGTAAGGAGTCTCGATCTACCACAGCTTCTCAGCAAGGGCCTCTCTCTTATCACATAGTGTAATAAAAGTATTATCATCTAAATAATAAATAATAGATTCTTCCAAACTATTAGTTTTTTCTTGTAATAGGTCCTCCCCAATTGTGTCATTATTTCTATTAGATTACCATCCATTAATAAACTCTATGAGTCACTTGAGTCAATCAGTTAAGACACACCAAGATCATCCCCCCCCCCACACCACATTCTCCGAAGAGTTTCTCTCCATTTTCATGAATGAATCATATTAGTGCCACATGGAGGAATAAAGAAAACCTTGGTTATGGGAGACGTCACATTTAATGTCCACCAGAAGTTGTTCATGGTCCAAAAGTGTATGGAGAGAGTGTGAAATTGACGCCCTAGAGAAGGAGTCCAACCAATGGATATTCGAGAGACACCTATCTAGGAGGAACCTAATGTTGTTGTAACCTCAATGATTGTTTCACCAGGTGTTCTTAGAACTTGTGAACCCCTGGTCCAGTAAATCCGCAGAATCCACATAGCCTCGAAACTCTTGAGGGCCACCAAGGTTGAAGACTGAGCTATCACTTTTTTCAGAAGAGTTCATGATTGCATTAATGTTACCCTCAAAGAACCCGATGAGGTTTCCTAAATAAAAGTATTACAGATGTTTCCATAGAGATATCCTCTTAATTGTTTCCTTGCAAGCATGAAAAAAAATGAAGACTTCAATACCATTTCCCGAAACAATAGTGTTGATGCATTACGATGTGAGGCTCACCACCTCGACAGACAAGGGATTATTCCAGCATATCCAAATGTGGATGTTATCTGGTCCACTATGTAGGGTGTACATATATCCCTTCCTATTGGCCATTGATGGTAGTTTTTTAGGAGACTGTTTAGGTTCCATAATACTTATGAGAGATATGAGGTTTTACTGGATTTGACTGCAACATAGGCATGCTTGTCCTAGATTCCGAAGACCCATGCATTCTAAATAAAGAGAAAAAAATTAGGGTAGAGACTTTTTTCCGATCATTCTAGATGATTTAGAGAAAATTTTAGAAGCATACAAACCTATCACTTTTGATTTAGATCATGTGATGTGTCCATATGACCCTTCCAAAGTAGGACATTTGTTGGGAGAACCGAGTTGAAGGGATAACAAAATATGGTTAGTTGGAACGGAAGGTGTGGCTGACTGGGGGACCAACGGGTCAGAGTGGATGCCCAAATATAATTCCCTAGTTACCTGATTCCCATCAAAAAATTTTGAATTTTGAAAAACCCTCTCAATGGTAACCCTCACGGGTTTCGAAGACGACAAGTCAGCAGGTCTCGCTGCATGTCTTGCCAGAGCACTGGTACTAGACAAGCTCACCTTTGACTATTTCATTGGAAAAAAGTCCTCCAAGTGTCCATGCATGCCACAGAAGCACCAAAACCATATACTAGACTAGTAGAGGATCTATTGTCACCATTGGAAGCCATCATTCTCTCTTAAGATGACATGAGTCCATCTCTTGAATGAAAGGTCCATCTCTACACGCAACTGAGAAATAGAACCAGCTTGTTGACTCCTGGTATTCTCTTTATAAAATAGAAAGTATCCCAAAAAATCATCCACCAATTTATATATTGACAGATTTTGAAAAGGCATTGGGATACAGGGTAAGAATATCCACTCATCATCTTCAGACAATTCCAGACGAAAGTGAAAATCCCATGATCACCTAGAGAGGGAGAAACGATAAGAACCACTTCTCTTATCCCTCTCAGGCCCTAGTGGACACAATGTCTTCCACAAAAAATAGATGAATGAAAAAGAAAGACCAAGAGAGCACTGAGAAATATGTGAGGACGCGAAGGGGCCAAGAACCAAAAAAAATCTTAACGAACCGAAAGAAATGCTTGTTGAAAACAAAGAATGACACCAAAGAGAGATCATGGTAAGAGGAATCCTCCTGAAGATCTGAGATTGGAAGATCCATCATAAGAGACCCTTTGACCTACCTTGGCATCCTAAACTCCACCTCAATTGGCAGGATGGACCGGGATGGATCAAAATAATGACTTAGTGTCTCCCCAAATGTATAAGATAGAACACCCTAGAGGAAATCCCCAAACATGACCCCTTTTAGAGTCCCTCTCAAATCTCCCTCCTCCAATGGGAGAGGTGGTGAAGCACCAACCACAAGAAGATGAAGATCACTACTGTCATAAGATAAAGACTCAAGCGCCCGAGATCCTGAAAGTGGAGGAGTGGTCTAAGATCCTATGAACTGTCCTTATATTCGAGACAAAATACAAGATGATATTTTTCTCATCATGGACGAGTGAAAGGGACTCATGGATAATGATATAATAAAGAAAATTAATTTCAATTTTCCAAGTGTTCTTCATCTAATATTAGATTGGTTAAATGTGTCCTGATCATCGATTTATTTGATTCCATTGTGTTGTATTAATTTTGATTTCAATTTCATTGCAGTTATGGAGCTCCAGTTTTTTCAATTGATGAAATTAAACACAGATAGTGTTGATATATAAAATTACAACATATTTAGACTCAATATCAATTCTTTCAATATCTTCAATGAGCATCTTATTCAACAATTCTTTATTTATACCCCATATATGGGGGTTTTTATTCCAATTTATAGTTTTTATTTGGAAATTTTTTTCATATGTTATATATTTATTTGTAATTGTTTTTAATCAAATTTTCAATAAATTAATGTGTTAATTTTTATTCATGTTATCTTAAAACCCATATTTAATACTTCATTATGTAAATATATGGATTTTCCTTCATCATAAACATATTAAATAAAGATGAATCATGTAAATAATTATGTTCATTTACTTATTTAATTTTATTTTTTTTTTAAATTTAAAAATACTACTATATTTCTCTTGATAATGAAATGATAAAAATTTTATTATTTTAATTGAATAGTTTAATTAATTCATGTGTGGTTTTAGTTTTTTTGACAATATAAATTTCTGGTGAGAATACTACATTCATCAATTTATTATTCCAGATTGTTGTTGTATTCTATTTTACATGATTTTGATATTCATTATATCTTAGAGCTTAATTTCCATTCAAAAAATTTTATTCTGATTCATTTAATCATGATTGTTTATATAATTAATGATATAAGTACTATAATTTATTTTTTAAGGAGAATATTTTTCAATCTTGAATTATGTAATTTGTTACTACAAATTATCAATGTTATTTTCAATGATAATATTTTGTAATTCAGTATTGATATAAATTTCATTAGATTCTGTTCCTTTTTTTTGGAATAGCTTTTCAAAATTTTCTTCACTTTTTTTTAGGTTTTATTATTTTAAAAAAATTAAAGCCAATGGGATCATAGAGGTTTCATAAGGACTACAAGTGAAAATAATAATATAATATGTTGGGTTTTCTTGTATCTATTCATTGGATAATCCAATATATAATAACTTTTATGCAACCTTTACCTTTTGTATTTTCTTAAAAACATCATATTCATATGATGGGGAATGAAAAACTAAGTTAATAGTTGTTGTGATCTATTATGGACTCATTTTTTAGCATTATCTTGTTAAAAGGAAAACCAATATAATGATCATTGGTCTAGGCCTATAACAATAAAAATTGATGACCATTATCAAGGTATTCAATAATATATTAGTGAAACATGATTATTATTAAGATGATAGAAGTATAAGTAAAAATTATATTCCCTAAAAAAACATTTTCACCATAAAATGATTTTAAAAAACTGTATATAATTCATGTAATTCATGATAGTATGGAGTAGTTAAATATTTTTAAATAATAATTTTGTATTTTAATTTATCTCACAATTTAATAGAAATTAATAAAAAAACAATACAAACAACAATATTTACTTATATTTTCATGTTTATGAAAAACTAAAAAAATGATACATGAATCTAAATATTGTAGAACCCTATGATTATATAATATATTTTATTTCATTGATATATTGAGATACATGGAAAACTAAGTCTAAGGGAGCTGGGGTTTTATTTTTGGAATAAAATAACCCATATAATTTGACTAGGTGTTATATAACAGAAATTGATTGATATTTTGGATAATAGAATAATCAACATTATGAGAATAAGGGAAATGTCTAATGCCTATTTATAATTTAGGAGATGGACACTTTAGGAATTTCTGAAATGTTTATAAAATTATACAATAATTATCTATCCAAAATGAATCCAACAAGATATGGATTAAATGAAAATATAGTGTGACTTTGAAATCCAAAAAATAAATAACACTTTGATATGTTTATGCTGTGTTTTCAACCATATGTATTTCTTTAACATCTTTGTTAACCAATTTTACATAAACCATTACAAAAAAATTCCAACAACATGGGAAATACATTCACTTATATGGAAATAATGGGTTCATTAATATATTGGGGATAATATTTTATAAAATATCTTAATCTCTTTTACCTCTTACATTAATTTTATTATTTTTAAATAATATGATTATATATTATTTGTTAATATATCATTAATAATAATTCTGAAACTATTAATTAATTTTAAATAAAATATTTCAAATAATTGTAATTTGATTCTAATCCTTGTATGAATCACTAATTTATTATATTTTCTTAATTAATTCATGTAGCACTGCAACTCACTAGTATTACATCAATTTTAATATTTTTTTAAATAATTTAGTATATTTATCTATCAATTGAATAAATATTCTATAATCATTTCAAAATAATTTAATATAATTATTTTTCTAAAATTAAAAAAATACTTACCACCTTGAATATAATTTCATTATGAATAATATATAAATTTTTATTAACATTTAATAAGTTTCTATCTAGTTGTGAATGCATACAAGATGTTGAAAACTAAGACTGGAAAATTTCATATTTTTATTTATTGTAAATATTATGAAGGTAAATACCAAGAACATGTGTCCAATAAACGGATATTTTTTTTTGCAAAAGTGACCGGGATATTATTAAAATAGTCTAATATGTTTTGGGATGAACAATTATTTTCTTGTCACTTTGTTTTAGCTTAGACTATCCATATGTACCCCTTACCGATATTTTAAACATTACTTGGTTCATATTCACAATAACCATAAATAAAAGGGTACACATTAAAAAAAATTGATCTACTTATTAAAAATATTGAATGAATTTTTCATTATTCAATTTTTATAAGATTTAAAAAATTTATTTTACAAATAACCATTGAAACTGTGATGAAAACAATTTTTTAAGAGAATTGTATTTCTAATCATATAATATTCTTTATTTTGATCACATGTTTGGAAACATATTAAATGAATGTAAAAAAATTATTGAATATATAACATATAAATCTCATTTCTATAATTATCTGGGAAATACCATTTATAATTATCTATAAAAATGTAAATTGGCCGCATAAGAAAACATTTCTAGAAAAACACATTTTCTATTTTAAAATGAATTTATTATTTATTTATAATTAATTTATAACTAATAAATTGATTTTATTCATATTTAAAAAATATAAATTTATTTAATTTATTTATTCATATTCTTAAACATAAAGTAAAATATTAAAAGATATTTTTCACATAATAATAATTTAGTATTATATCACTGCAACTTTGAACATAGTTTTATATGTAGTGCAAGTTATCAATGAAATAAATTTTTCAAAATAGAAATATATTTGAAAAAAAAACAGTGTTTCATTTAATATTCTCTGAAACACATGACCTTCTATTTAATAGTAGTACATGATTTTACTTAATGAGGGAAACCATGGATCATAGCTCTCAATAAAGGCCATAACTTAATTTCCATGATTATAGTAATTATTCAATAATAATTATTTTAGAGGAAAATGTTATTAAATTATAATATAAACCCGGCGATGATTAGGAAATGTTCAATATAATTTTTCCAAAAACTCATAGACTAGCATTACCCTCAATGATAATAGATAATAATCCTCAAAATGAAGTGGTTCATATATTCTCATGGGAATGTATAATTTTTAAGAATTTTCATTATAATGGACCATGAAAAACTCCCTATATTATAATGAATACTAAATTCCTAGACCACAATGTGATCAATAGTAATCTATACGAGGACAAACACTCAACTATTTTTTTCCAATTATCAGAAACATAAATGTTATGATCTACTAAATATATAAGGATCCATGTTGCAAAAAATTGTGATGTGCAAAACCATACAAAATAAAACCACCCCTAACTCCCATGGTTGGGGATCAGTGAGATTCACTATTGGTGTTGGTGTCTCTTTATATTTTTATTTATAGGAAATTTTATCTTCTCAAGGGGGACATTTAATAAAATTGTTACTGAATTGAATAATCTTTTACAATCTTTTCATTGATTGGGAGATAAAGAATTATCATTGGATCACAGCGTATCTACCTCAGTACCAAATATTACTATTGAAATAGTTTCATCATTCATTTAAAATAATAAATTTATTATTATTAAAATATTTTTTATAAAAATGAATTAAGAAAATGATCAAATTAAAATTATTTTCTAGAACATTATATGATTCAAAAAATCTTCCATTATAACATACAATAATGCATTATTTTAATGAGATGAATAAAATATTTTTTGAGTTAGGGGAAAATTTCATGTTATCCTAGTACTACATTACTAGGTCCCCGATTCTATATAGATATCTAGAGTCACTAATTCCCTATTAATCTATAGTACTGAAATTAAAAATGATATGACAACTATCCCCAATCATTGGATCAAAATGTAAAATTAGTTGATATGAATTTTTAATTACCAAGACTACTGTGAACACAAACATTATTATGTTTTATTAAATAATACACCAAAAGAACACGTACAATAGTCCCATGGCTGGTGGAAAACACATAAAAGGAATATATCTTGATTTTTAGTGATTAAAATATTACTAAAAAAGCTACAATAATTCCTAACAGTTTTTTTTCATGAAACCCATATATAAAATACATATAAACTAAAACACTAATATGGCCATAAAAAATATCACAAAAATATAAATTTGAATACTTTTCTTGTAAAAAGTTGTTTTAAAATACAAAGCAGCAATAGATAATTAGTAACCATGAACTATAAGTATAAATGTATACCATTGAATTCCATTCTCAAATCATGTTATAATAATAATTAAATAGGTTTTATTTCATTATTCACATTATCCTCCTTGTCCCCATAATTATTTATTGAATACAACATGTATTTTATTTCATCAAACACAATATTTGTTGGTAGGAATTATATATAATGGTTTTCATAAATATAAATAATGTGAGACCACAAAAAAGAAGAGTGAATAAATTAAATTTTTTTCTTTTAAATAGATAAACTAAATATTGTATTTATTTTCAGAAAATATTGGAAAATTAATATATTCTTTTCCATATCATTCAATTTATGAAAGAATAATCCCAAAAAAGTAAACTAAGAATCTGAAAAATTATTCATCAGAACCCATTTCACCACACCAATAAAATGGGGACCACATGACTCCTAGGAAATTAGTTTTTAGTATAGGGAGTACCAATTGGAAATATATATCCTTAATCTCATCAAATAAGGTATTATATATGATTGGGTACTTTAATACATAAATATATTACTTATAATCCAATTTAACATCTTTTTATTACAAATTTTTAATTGTGTTAAATAATTATTTCTTATGGTGACCAAAGGGGATCTAAACCCATTCATGAATAAGTTGCTCCATAAATGAATATTTAGGGGAAAATCGAATCCCATAATGAATAATGGAGAAAATACCCTCTCTAAAACTATCCTATAATTTTGTAAGAGGTCACATATATTTTTTATCATAATGCCTAGTAATTGTTTATTACTTTATTGAGCCATAGAATAAAAAATATTCCTCTCATTAAACCTCTAATATAGATGTGAGATGCACCTTTGTGTTTTACACAAAAATAAATAATAATGAAATATACCCTATTCCAATTCATATAATTGGGATAGAATCTACGATAACCATCCATGTCTACACTATATAAAAAATTTACAATATTTTATATGACTTGAAAATAAAAATGGTTTCCCCTATTTCATAACCATACCAAATAATAATCATTCCAAAACTATGTGTCTTGTAATTAATTGCTTTAGGGAATGTCGATGAAATTGATTATTCATATTGACACTCTTAGTATATTATATGGTTTTAGGGTCACCATATATGATTATAGTAAGACATTCACACACCTTTTAGATCCCAACCATGATCATTGATAGTCACCCATTAAAAATTCAAAAATTAAAATATTTTTAGAGATATATATAATTTTTAAAATCTATCACATATTTATTATAAGATTAATAAACATGGGAATAAAACACAAAACATCATGTATTTTTTTATTCTACAAACTACTATAGTTTCTTAGTGAATAAATAAAATCTGGCTTTTCAATCACTAGTAACTAATAATGTGACATTGTGAATGATAAACTTCTACAAAAACCAAACAGTTATAATCCATTAACACATATTCCCATTTAGGGATTCAAATATGTTATATTTTTTTTTATTTTTAATTTCTTTCATTAATTGTAAATAGAGGATACGTGTTAATTTTCTATCATTATTTTATGATAAAAAATTTTTATTTTAAAAATAATTATTTAAAATTAAATTTGTTGTATATATACATATATTTGTGTGTCCCAATTTATATGATTTCCCAGAGATATGGTTTTTGAGTATAATTATTTGAGACTAATAGAATCACTCACATAGTATCGATTTTATGTTATTTTCCTTGAAATTTTCAATTTTTCCTCCCCATTACATGATCACCAATACATGAACCAAATGTAAAGATTCTGTTTTTTCGATTTAGCATATATAAGGTGTTTGACAATTGTTTTATATTGTATTTTTTCAATTTTGTTATTCATAGTCATTTATATGACTCTAATGAACACCCTTAGATTAAATTTGATAGGTTTATTTTGTAACTTTTATTCCCATAGTGGATTCATCCATTGCATATAGGACACCACTTAAAAAATATTTCATTAGAGAAAGAGAGAATTGGTAAGAGATAATATGGAAATTATCACTTCCCCATAAATTTGTTTAACAATATACTATAATATTATACACATGTTTCCTTACAATTAAAACATGAAACATCCCCTATGTTGTATTTTGATTTTGTTTTAATCCAATAATCATAAAGAGATCCATTTAATTCATTAGTAGTTATAATACGTGGTCAATGAAAATCATAATTTCAATGGCTTTTTATGACTCAAAAATTCCATCTTTGACATTTAAAGTGACCCTATTCATTAGAAATGTTTTCACTGGGCCCCTGAAATGGGGTTTTACGTGTCATTTCTATTTTACCATTGGTTATTTTTTGGGAAGAATCATATTTTTATATTTTATGATATTTCATTTGAATTGTATATATTTTTCTTCATAAATTGTTATTCATGATTTCATCTATTCTTTCGTTTTAATTATAAGATGATACCCAATGATGAACCATCATATTTCATATAATCTAATTTGATGAGTCGGTGAAGTTATGATTTTAATTTACTACATCAACTTAATAGGTTTTAATGATCTTTTTCTATCATAAATTATTTTTGTGAAATATTATTTTATAATCTTGTTAATATTTTTATTAAAATACTTCAATTAATTAAATGGTTGTTTGAAATTATTGATGATATATACTTTATTTTTTTTCCTAACTTTAATGGTTAATATTATCACTCTAATTCACTTTTCAATTTATATTATTGTTGATTTTATGAAAATGAAAAAACTGAATTTTATTTTGATAAATTATAATATCATTCATGCTTTATTTAATGGTTCAATTGTGAAATAAATATTATAATTTATAATATAATGATAATATGTTTTAATAATAAATTATGATTTCCAAAACGAATCATTGGAATTATTCCGCTTAATAATTTCACTCTTTTATTCTTGAGGATAAGAATTTTCATTATAAAATTTTTCATATTTATCAAAAAACTTTTCATTTCAGTTATTTATTGTTTTATATTTTATTTTTGATTTTTTGATTGAAAATAATACTAATGTAGATATTATTAGAAAAATGTGGACTACTACTATATGAAAACATAAAACAATTATTATCATTTCCAAATTAGGAATAATTTCACTCCTTTAATATTTAAATTGTTTTTCTATTTCTTAATATTTCTATAGTGGAATACTATTTTAGAATGAAATATTTTTCTTAGTCAATAATTTAATATTCCTTAAAGGGATATAGTTTTGTAATTTGTTTTTTATTTTGGTCTTCAATCCAAATTTAATTGGTTCATTTTCCTAATTGAGATTTCTAAAATAATTTCACTTGTGATTCATTTATGTTTCTATAGATAATTGATAAATATGATTTTTTTTGTGTTATTAGATTAATAAATTGAGCTATTTATCAGTGAGGTGTTCGTAGTGTCTTCTATCTCTAGAATTATTTATTTCCCTTAGAATTACACGTTTGTTAGATCTAGTTTTTTCAATCACATTATATAGGTTTGTTGTATTCAAGTATGACCTATATTGAGAGAATCATATAGTATTTTGTTTTTTATGATATTTTTCATGTTTAGTGCTTATTTGGATAAAATTCTATTTTTATTTATTACGTTCCTCATTTTACAATATTGTTTTGGTTCTATGGTTATGAGGGCCCAATGTCTTTATAAAGTTAGACTAAAATGTGTTTTTCCCTTATAAATCATCTTAATTACCCATTATAGTCATATTTAATCAAATTTTTGTGTTATCCTTTGATATTGAGAATTATTTCATCTTATTAAATACTTTTCATCTCTTTTGCAAACTAACTATTTTATTTCTGTATTAAAAAAACATCACTCTAAGTGTATATCATATATTTTGTCCTTAATTATATTTTTGATATCATTTTTCAAGAGTCATACTATTGTATACCTTTATGAAAATAATATTCAAATAAATCAAATTAATATAGTAGTGTAATTATTTTTTATTTAGATGAATTATTAATTAGTTCTTTCATTTTTATTCATTATATATTCTTGATTCTTTCATTTCCACTATTTTAATTTAATATTGTTTCATTATAGATTCTATATATTTTCTAATTTTAGATTAATGTGTTTCTATTATGATTGTTAGGATTTTCATTCATTTTTTATTAGACTCATGGTTGAAATTTTGAGCTATTCAGAAGACCTCATTTTGATTTAATGAATTGGTTCAAGAATTCCTAGACATGGAAATCTTAGTGGACGACTAATGTATCTAAATTTGTGTTCTCTAATTTTAATATTTTTTAAATATATTCTATTTTTGTAATCATATTAGTTTTTAAATTGAATTAATCTAGGTGACATTGGCCATTGAGATACTTTTTAGGGACATCAATTCTATCATAATAGATTTTTTCCTTTTTTATGCCAAGACAAATTGATGGTTTAGGTGGCGCATAATAATCATGTTTTTTACAGATTAAATATGAAAGATATATTTCGTAAATAACTTTTCAAACTAAATATGTTTTGAATGAAATTTATATGTTATTGATTTTATATTTTTCTTCCATGTGTATTTAAATGAATTTATTTTTTAATATGCATTTTTTTACTATTATTTTAGATATTTTTATTTCCCTTATTTGTATTCATACATTAATTATGGGTTTCTGGGTACCATTCTATGGAATTGAAATATAGTCTCCAATGGAATTTATTTTTATAAATACATAATAATTCAATAATAGGATTATTACTATAAAATGATCACCATCTCATCACCATGATGTATTATAGTTTGAATATTTTTTAGAATTAGTAATTTTGGGTGACCTTGGGTTTCAATTGGAAAAATTATCCACGGTGATTGACAACCCTCCATATTTTCCCTATAAGAGATATCTTATTGAGATTTTCTGGTATTTATCTTATTTATTCATACTGGTTACACATGAAAAGATACAAGGAGCCACTTCTTTCAACATAGTTAAGATAATAGATGATATGGATAATGATATAAAAAATAAATTTCATTTTTGATGGCATACTTTTCCTTATCGACTAGGGAATTTTGAAAATGTGTCCCCATATTTGATTTTTTTGGTTTCCACAGTGTTGTATTAAATTTTATTTCAATGTCACTTCATTCGTGAATCACTGATTTTTTGAACAAAATACATTAAACCTAGAATGTAATGATCAATAAAAGATCAACTTTTGAGCTCCCGACACATTATATTTAAACACATTTAGTGACGCCCTTCTTCAATAATGATTTTATAATTCCCTAATAAGGGTGGTCTATGTCCAATTTTTTTTATTTCCATATTTAATTTTACTGATGTTCAATATTTCAATTTCATATTGTTTTTCAATAAGTGTTTTTTAGTAGTTTCCCTATCCATTTCTACTAACTGTCTTTTATGGATCATCTTTAATAGTCAATAGTTGAAATATATGTATGATACATCCTCATGAACAAATGAAATCTATTTGAAGCATATAAATAATTATGCTCATTTACTTCTTAACATATCATTTTTCTATTGCCACTCAAAATTAATCTTATATTGATAATGATTATGAATTAAAACATTCTTTATAATAATAATAATATTTTAATTTATTCAAATGGTTTTTAGATTTTTTGGATGATATAATTTTTTTAGAATAGTCCTTTATTGTTTTATGATTTAATACTGCTGATGTATTAAATTTTCTTTGATTTTTAACTTTTATTATATCTTTGATCTCAATTTCATTTATAGAAATTTTATTCTTTTGAATTAAATAAAAAATGGTTACATAATTTAATATATATATATATATATATATTATAATTTATATTTTAATTAGAATATTGTGTATTCATGAATTATTTTATTCACTACTTCTCATATGCACTATTAACATCGATATTAATATTTTGGAATTGATGGTGGTATGAAATTTCATTAAAACATGGTACCTATTTATTTGAATAATTTTTAAAAAATTTATTTAAAATTTTTATGGGTTTGAATTTTTTTAAAATTATACCTAATTGGTTAATGGAGGTTCAATTCAGACTATTAGTGGAGTGAATTCGACAATAGTAAACATTTTCATGGATATAAGAATCATGTAATCTTATAGGTAATCATCTCACTGCAACCACTACATTATTTCTTTTATGAAAAATATCCCGCACATAAAATGGAGAATGAAATAAAAAATTCATCATTTTTGTGATCTATTTTAGAGTCATTTTTAGATTCCCCTCTATATCCTAAAAATCCATTCAAATTTCATTGTTCTAGGAATATACCAATGAAAATTGTTGGCTATTCTACTGGATTCATTAGAAAATTGTCACAAAATAATTAATATTATAAGGAGACAACTATATATAAAAAGATATTTCATAAGAACACTATTTAATCATAAAACAATTAATAAAAATTGAAATAATTTATATAATGCATGCAAATCATGATAGTAATTAATAGATCAATACTTTTCAATTATAATGGTTTATTTTAATTTATCGAATAAATTGAATAAAAATTAATAACCAAATAGTTATTATAATTGGATTTAAATAAAAATTTATATTTTGATAACTCTATGAAAATTATTCCTAAATCGAAATAGTATACCAACATGAAATTATATAATATTTTTTGTTTCAATTAAATGTAATTTAATTAATAGTTTATGATACGTATTAAACAATGTCCAATTTTACCATAATATGGTATATAGATAAAAATATTCTGTTAAATTGGTGATATTAATATAAGTAATCAAATTTTAAAAATATATATAATGGTTATAGATAACTAAAATATATTTAAAAATAAGTAATGTATTTATATTCTTCAAAGAATAATTTTTTATCAAAAACTATATTTATTTATTTTTGCGACAACAAAATATAATTAATCATCGAACTATAATACTGAATTTGGAATAAATTAACATGATTTTTGAAATAATAATTTCAAAATTAGTTTAGGCTATGTGTTTAAAATTTTGAGAAACGATTTATTTTTTGGTGAGTCGTAAAAAATAATGATTAATATTGAAAATTATATGTGTTAACAATTCATTTGTAAAGGTACATTTTGATATGAAATGGTTTATAATTTAAAACTTTATAATTTATATTATTCATAATAAATTTATTTAAATTAAAATTAATTATAAAATTATTTTTGGTAGAAGAACATTTTGTAGCTATGATTTTTTTGAAAACACTTTATAATACAGTTTTCATGTTCAAATTTTTTAATATTTTTCCAATTATGTGAATGAAATTTGATAAATTTAATTCACTATTTTGAATCATAATTTAAATATTCGAAAATGAATCCACTTTGTTCTTTAGTCATAATGAATAGTTAGAACATTAACAATTTGTTCTTACAAGTAAGGTTAAAATTAGTTTACAAGGTGTTCAACAAAACTATTAGTGTTTGTTTTCAAATTAAAAATATTTAATTCTTATTTTATATCCATATGTTGACGTCCTCTTTTAAAACTATTATATTCATCCATTATCTTGATTTTTTTAGGTGAACATTGTTATAATATAATAATCTATAAAAACCAAATTGTGTCCTCTCCCCCACATATAAATAGACACCCCTACATTATCTTCTTCACAACGCATTCATCCATATAGATCAACCAAACCCTACAATCCCCACTTCACAACATTATAATAACTTCATTAGAGTTTTTTGTGTTCATAAATTACTATTCTACAGATTGTTGAGCATGTATCTAATGGTTGTGAACTGAAGGATATGTGATCATCCAACACAACCTCTTTCATTTTATTTCAATATCTAAAACAGATAAATACTTGGTATTAATCATAAAATATTAAATTTTTTGACCTAAATATTCTGAAATATTATTTTTATTGTTTCAGTACGTTTATTTACCATATTTTCCCACCAATTGGGAATGGAATTAATTTCTCATGTGTATGTGTAGACTACCACATCCATATAGGGATACATTTTATTTTCTAGCACCATATTTTATATTTTGTTATTATGATGGGTTTCAAGTTTATATATGACATTTATTATATATATATATATTATTATCCATTACATTCTTTCATAACTTCTAATATTTTTTAAATTGATAATGTCATCCATTCACACTTATAGGATATAACTACTATAAAGTGACGAGATTATTTTTTAATTTCCTAGTTTCAAGAATTTTAATAATGATTTAATTCTAATATATATATGGTTTATATAATATAATTATTAATAAGTAATTTTTAATTTTTATTTACATTTATTTCATTAAATTCGTTAAAAATGTGAAAATAATATGTATGTGTATGTACAACATAACATCTCCAAGGACAATTAAACACAATATATATATACACACACATATATATATTTTTATATTAATATTATCGATAAATCGAATTATATATTTAATGAATATATATGAAATTTATATATAAGGTAATATTCTATATATTATATATCCAAGGTGAATGTAAATTTTTTTGAACCACTAAACTGGAACTTCTTTGAAAAATGAATCTCTAAAAACGATGTAACATCAATTTTAATATTGAATTACATATAAATTGGTGTTAAAATTTTATAAGAGGATCATTAATGTTATTTCAGGTAATTATATTATTTTGGAATAGAATTATAATAAATTTAAATTTCATATATATGAGGTTATATTACATTAAATGAATGATGATATTGATCTATGGGGTTAGTGTTACAATTTCACCCTTTATATAGGTGTTTTATGATTATCTTTTTGATAAAAAATTTATTATCCACATACTAATAATCTGATGAACTATCATATTGTCCAATTATATCTAGAGATTACATGATTTCCTTTCATTATCACTCTTTTTTTATTCCAAACACCATATATATATATATATAGATATTTCAATGAAATCTACCATTGGATGAAATAATTTATCATACATGTACATGTTTTCCAAAAAAATGAATAATGTTATTACTATTGTGATATGAATGATTAAATTCATTCAACTCATGTTAGAGTTTAATTTTTTAAAGGGAATTTTCTTTTCAATTATGTAATGATGAAATTCAGGGTTTTTACTAAAAATGATAAAGAAATATTTTTTAACATATATGACAAGAAAATAAATTCCCTCTCTAATAAACATTAAATTAGGTAATTATTCCTCTATAATTTTATTTGGTATAACTAGAATGAATTTTCTCCTCAATATTTTAAAAATGAATATAATTTAAAACATTATCATCAATGAAAAATGTGTATTTTTCACAAAAATGTTTCCACTGATGTTTTAATGGAATTATTGATTATTATTGGAAATATTTTATGTTAATTATTTTTTATTTGGGAAATGGTCCATTGAATCCTCCCTCTTCAGTTACATTGATATATTATGAAAATGAAAATTTAGGGAATATTCAATAAATCACAATTCTTTTAGAAAGGTAAATTATATCCTAATTTAACCAATCCAAAAAATGTGAATTTTCTATGTATTATTCATGTATTAAACTATAACTTTTTATAAAACATTTTTCCTTTCCAATTTTTATGTTATGATGTAATTTTATTAAATGTATGGAGCACATATACTTGATTTTAATTATGTGATTTGTGGAAAAGGGATTATATATCCCTCTAATTAATTATGAAATATTATTTTCTATGATAGTCTTTGGAGTGATCCTTAACTATGTTCAACATTGAATGGGGTGTGAAACCAAAGTTCAATTTTTGTCGTGAAATTGATATAGGATCATAGAATGTTTTTTCTTACTGAGTTATATTCCATAAAATTATTTCTTATGTTGATGTTATTTTTTCTAGTCTCATTCTAATCGATTAATTTATTATTGATTTAATATTAACTTCTATGATTTATGATATGACTCAATATTAATATATATGATATGTTAAATATTCTTGTCAAATGTTAATATCATGATATCATACCCTTATGCTCATTTCATTTTTAAATGATCAATTATATCTCCCTTATTTACCTGTACTATACATTTGAGGTCACCCTTTATTTCATTAACATTACCCATGTTAGGTTTAATGGTTTTATATAGGTTATGTGTATGAATAATACTCCACGGGAAGATATTTTTCTAGAGGTTAATGACAAATTATAAAATAAAAGATGTTGTATATAGTCTTGAAAGAAAATAATCCACTATAATTCCACCATAGAACAAAATTTTATGTATTAAATATTATGATAATAAGGATTTACATACATATATATATAAATATATATGTGAAATATATTGGTAGATATAAATAGTGATCGTTCCTATGTGGATTTATTAATGATGCTTCAAGATTGCATCCATTATTAAGAAACCAATGTGTGATTATTGATTATAGGGTAGCTTAATCAAGGGGATGAGAGAGCTCTCCTTCAATAAATATGTCTCTCCATATACAATATATATATACAGAATATTATAATATCTAGGAATTTTAATAATTAACTGAAATATTTTTCCCCAAACATTAATCATAATCATGAATATTAAACAACACTTTGGAAAAACCCCACATTATTAATAACATCCTTTAACACTAGCATAAATATTATAAATGGGATAAATTAATATCATAATCAAGACCATCACTACACATTCTTAAGAGAAACTCAAATGTAATCATGAATACTTATACCATGAGATATAAAATATTAACTAATTCATTATAGGGTGATATTAGAAACCATATATAATGTGTCCTTATATATGTGTGACAACTAAAAAATATATAGCTTTTAATACCATATATAACCCATTAAAAAAAATGGGATTCATAAAATATCCCAATGAAGATAATTAAATTTTCAAAGAGAACACATGGATACAAAATTAGTTTAATTGATTTTCCAATAGTAAAGCATCCACTTTTGAAAAAAATTGATGGAAATAATTTTGGCATTATAATTTTTTAAAATATAATCACAAATTCATTCATTTGAAATATATTACTTAATCACCAAAATAATCTATTAAATATATAATATATCTGGTAAAACATCAAGCATAACTCCATTTGGGATATTTCACTTGAAGATAATGAAAATTAAATCATTAAAAAAATCTTTTTGAAAACATTTTTTGTTGATTTTAAATACCAAGAAATTCTGTGGGAATTTTTTTTCTTAAATTCATGGTATTTTTGCGAGTCTGTAAATTTTTACAGCGCTTGATTTTGAGGCCCGGTGTGCCCTGAATCAATTTCCGAAGTTTTTTTGGGTACATTCAGTAAACGTACGAGCGGGTTTTTATAATGTTTGAACCAGTTCCTTGAACTAATATCTGAGGGCACCGTTGAACTCACATCACCTGTATTCACTTAAAAAGACATTCACCTCGACGGTGGATGGTCGAGAATAAAAGTTATCTATTTGCTTTTTACAAAAAAATAATAAAAAATAAAGTGTACAACACTTTATTTTATTTTTGAGCCACCATGAGTGTGAGTGGTTGTTGGTTAAAACCTCCACTTGGTAGTTGGTGGTGGGACCACCACAACCTAATATCCCATGATAGGTTATGGTGGTGGGGCGCACCCGAGCATAACCTCTTGTGAGAGGTTACGTCATGGGGACCACACGAGACTAAAACCCCACAATTAATGGGAGGGTGGAAAATCTACCAACTCCCCTAATTAATGATATGGGAGTCCCTTAACCTCCTCTACCATTAATTGGTGCCACCTCTCTCTTTTAATTAATTGTGCCAATGCCTGTAATTTAATTAAGGGGAGCCTCTTGATCTCTCCCTTTTAATTAATTGCGCCAACACATTTAATTTATTAAGGGGAGCCTCATAATTTATTCCTCAATTTTGAAATTGTTGTTCCAAAAATATATATATAACTTATAGTTTTTTGTCTTGACAATTCTCATTTGGTGGGAGCTTGAGAGGAGAGCTTGGGAGAAAATATGTTCTCCCAATGAAGAACGAAGAACGTCGCCAACAACCTTCTTCGACTTCCTCCCTCGGATCCAATCAATGTGGAGTGTCTTCCATAGCCAACACAACACGGGGTTGGGAGTGCGAGAAGAATGCGGAGAATGATGAACTTCATCATATTATTTCTGCAACGCCATCAACGAACGACGAATGTCGATCGACAAATCAAAGGTAGGGGGTTTACCTTGTGCTGTATCCCGTTTCTTTTCTCGTCTATGTTTGAAAAAAAATAATTGTGTGGTTGTAAATAATTTATGTTCATCTATCCTATTTAGATAAACCAATTGATATCACTTTAAATGTGGAGGATGCGTGCCAACCTAACATGGCCCAACATCCTCCGTCGATTCTTCTCTCTTTGGGTGTTCTATGGCATGGTGATGAGGCAATGATGATGAAGGTCGTACTACCCATGGCCTCTACGAATTGCGCCGCCCCCATGGTGAACTGAAGCTTTCGGCCAACCACCGCTAGCCGGAGCGGTGCACGGCCCACCTACCCATGGCCTCCCGGTGGCCCGCCTGGTGTGCGGCCCGCCAGCCCATGGTCCTCTACCACCCAGTCGCGCCCTGCCCGGGGGACCCGCAACCTACTCGGCGCCCTTTCAGCACCCCTATGGCCTACCTGACCCCAGCCACGGCCTGCCAGGCACCCTCATGCCCTATACAATGCCCTATCGGAGATTTGGCGGCCTGCCCTGCCCCTACCGCGGCCTACCCGGCACCCTCGTGCCCTGCCTGGCGCCCTTTCGGTGCCCCCGCAGCCTACCCGGCCCCTGCCGCGGCCTGCCCGACACCCTCTTGCCCTGCCCGACACCCTGTAGATACCCTCGCGGCCTACTCGGCCCCTGTGTAGCTTGCCCGGCTCTCCCACACCCTGCCAAGCACCCTGTCGATGCCCCCGCGGCCTGCTCGGCCCCTACCACGCCCTACCCGACGCACCCGCGGCCTGCCCATGCTCCCCGCTACCTCCCCGATGGTCTCCCAACCAGCACGGCCTCCCAGACTGAGTCTCCCAAGCCATGCCCCCCCCCACAACGTTGGCCGAACCGGCCCTGACCATCGGGCTCAGTCGCCTATGTGGCGACCTCTGAGCCGAACTGCACTCGCAGTCCAATGGGCTGGGCCCAGCGGACGGGTCCAAAAATATTGCGGGCTGACCCACCTAACGGGCTGGGTTATACTCAGTGAGTCTGACAGGGTCGAACCAGACTGGGTCAGCCCAGAATGGGTTGGGCCACGTCGGTCCGACCGAGTCGGACCAGACCTGGGCCCATTACTAACCCATTACCTTCTTGAGCCATATCTTTGGCACCACACACACGATTGAAGAACTGTCAGTGGCTCTAGTATTCATGGAGCAATGCCATACCTTTGAAAATACCCCACTGGAGTTCGGGGTATTGTTGAGATACGGTCCGATTGGATCGTACACAAATCCAACCAGGCCCCCGGGATTAAAAGGCTAATATCTAACAGACCGAGCATCCGATTGATACGCCGTCTATTTCTTTTATACCCATATGACTTGGGGTGGACCTTTGAGATACTTCTATGTGGGAATTTATGATAGTTGGAGTATCGACCAGTAGCTTGTGGAGCATATCTTCAAGAGACGAGCATGCATTTGTGTGGGAACCTAGTAGCTGGATGAGACTTGACGACTACTGATCGATTCGACTCAGAGTGAATCAACAAGCCCAGTGGGGAGCGCCTCTGTGTGAGCGTGGAAGACCCATAGTGGGGAGCGTCTTTGTTTTATCATGGCGGTCCCAGAGTATTTTACATGTGGAGTACCTTAGCAGGCTACCAGGGGAGTGCCTCTGTGTGAGCGTAGAAAACTGACGGTGTAGAGCGCCTCTGTGTGAGGGAAAAAGATCCACGGTACTTGACAGGTGGAGTACCTCAGCAGTCCAAGTTAGTGGGAAGTGCCTCTGTGTGACGTGGTAGGCCCACTGTACTCGATAGAGGAGAAGTTCCCCAGAAGCTAACGGTTCATATTAATAAAAATCCTAGTTTCAGCTGAGTCAATGAATTTTGTGTTTCTCTAATGTTTGATATGGGATACCAGATAACTTAGGTATATGTATGGTAATATAACAATGTAACAGTTATATGTTGATTTCATACTTTGTGGTTTATCCTTGTTTGATTTTGTGAGACATTGAGGGTCTCGGGGTCCCTACTAAGTATTGTTATACTCACCCCTGCACGTGATATGCCTACACCTCATTGTGTTGGTTGTAGACGACAGAAAGTGCTGACTGAGGCAGAGAGTAGCAGGATTGGATGGTACCTAGAGGTGGACCACTTAGTGTGACAGTACACAAAGGAGACAGACAGATGCTGAGTGCTGAGGAGGTCATTTGTACCTACCCTTATGGTAGGATCTCTGGAGGATGACCTAATAGCTGCTTTACGTTTCTCCAATTGTACTTGATTTCAGTTGTACTTTTACTTTTCTATTGGACATGTATTTCTGGCCCCCTTTTACCTTCCAGCACATCTTTTTTATACAATTTTACTTTGTTTTTTGCTTCCAGTTGTGTACTCTGATGTGTATGTTTATAGTTATAAAGTAAATGGCTTCCCAGTTTAAGGATTTACGCCTTTTCTACAAGTGTCCAACCCCTGGACTATGAAAGGCAGGCTTGGGGTAGTCACGATATGGGCCCCAAGGACGGGTCGTGACAAATTGGTATTAAAGGAGTCAGTTCTACCGTAGAACATAGAACACTAATCTTTCTTTTTTTGTGAAGAAATAATGATAAGAGTACTATGTCTGTTTTTTAGTTCAGGGAGTCCATTGTTGGGGAAGGTGGCCGATGTATCCATGCACTAGAACCCTGACTTCTGATTTCCAACATAGTACACGAAAACACTGATTATGTGCTTATTTCCAAATGTTTTTTTTGAAGTCACCTCAACCAGGTCAGCTCACCAGGTATAATACTTTGACGGTGTCACATATGTTTCTTTTAGGATTCCTCATCGCGGACGACCTGTTAGATCCCCGAGAGTCATACGTACTAACATCCCACCGAGTAACGATGCCTTATTTCATGGCCCTTTACTAGCAGAGGAACCAGAGGTACTACATCCTGTCGGTCCAGCGAAGCCACAAGCCCCAGTAGCAGATGATGCCCACCGCTTGAGCGTGTTTCATGAGTTCTAGTTGAATAGGCCACCCAGGTTTAGGGGAGACATGGAACCACAGGTGGATGAGGATTGGCTGGAGGCTATGGTGATAGTCTTCAGGCTAGTAGGGACACCAACAGACTTCACGGTAATCTTTGATGTGATTCTCCTTCAGGCAGTAGCAGGTAGATGGTAGAGCCTGATGCTCTAGGTGCATGACGAGGCGACCCTACTCTGGGCAGACTTCGAGAGCCTGTTCAGGGAAAAATTTATACCATCCACCCTTTTTGTGGTGCATATAAAGGAGCTAATTCATCTGGATAATGGAAGTATGACAAGATCACAGTACTTAACGAGGTTCATCGACCTCTCACGCTACTCCATAGATATGGTTCAGGACCCATTCTTCAGGGACAGGATCTTCGAGGAGAGGTTCATGCAATAGATCATATCTCCGATGATCACCCTTATCATTTAGACTCAGACATGGGTGCTAGAGAGAGCCCTCTTGGTGGAAAGCTTCCTTACTGATAAGTCACTAACAGTGAGACCCACTACTAGCCGACATGCAGCGTAGTCTTCTGCAGCTGGTAGTAGACAGATGTCACAGAGGTCCAAGAGGATCATACCTACAGGTGGACGACCCCACGACTCAGACTCGGTTGTATGGGGCACCCAGAGTGGAGAGAGAGCCCGACATGCCAGGAGTGGACTGCGTTAATCATGCGGCAGATAGGGTCACATGGCTCGTGACTGTCCGAATCGTTGTACAAATGATCAGTAGAAAGTTGAGGGACCTTTTAGGTAGAGAAAGAGGTTCGAAAGAGGTGGTCCACATGGGAGGAGGTGGACTTTTTAGTGGATATGGACGTGCATCTGGCAGGGGAAAACATTGCGAGGTGTTACCACCACCACCATTAGGAGGCCCACCCCGACCGCACAGAGCGGGTGGATAGGGGAGAGCTCAACATCATGCAGCTGAGGCCTATGATCACTGTGCTCCATATATGATTCAAGGTATGATCTATGTCTACTCCACCTTATTTTCAGTTCTTATAAACACATGATTCAGTCACTCGGTCATTGCCACTATATTCGTTCAGAGCTCAGAGATTCTGACGGAGTCGTTGGCTCCATCATGATGGCTAGAGACTCCTACGAGAGAATATTCGATGATTAAACACTTGTTCCGTCATTGTGAGCTTACTCTAAGAGGTGAGTGTTTAGGCTGGGATATCCTTGTAGCGGCATCTAGGCCTTACAACATCATCTTGGATATGGACTGGTTATCTACAGTCCATGCTCAGATCGACTGTATTGGGAAAAAAGTGTGGTGTGTTCACAAAGATGGGACCATGTTTACCTTTAGTGGCAAGAAGAGATCCTTTGAATCATAGGACTAACTTAATCGGAAGAGGGTGAAGCTGCTCACTCACTAGTTTACTTGCCTTACCCTCGGAGCAGTTGATGTGGGGAGTCCGACTTATCCTGTAGTGGTTGACCAGTACGTGGATGTTTTCCCTGATGATATTCCAAGACCACCTCCTCAAAGAGAGGTGTACTTATACATTGACCTGTACCCAGGCACAACACCGATATCTACTCTAGCATATCGAATATCTCCCTCTTTGTTTCGAGATCTGAGGGTACAACTAGAGGACTTGCCGGGGAAAGGATTCATCTGGTCTAGTTTTCCCACTAGGCAGTGCCGATTCTATTCACCAATAAGGTGGATAAGAGAAAAACGATCTGTGTCGACTACCGTCACCTGAACCAGGTGACCGTAAAGATCAAGTACCCACTCCTGAGGATTGACGACCACTTTGAACAGATAAAGGGATCACGGTGGTTCTCGAAGATAGACCTCAGATCTGGCAATCAGTAGCTCAGAGTTCAATATAAGGAGGTGCAGAATACAACCTTCAGGTGTCGGTATAGACACTATGAGTTCATGGTTATTCCTTTCGGTGTAACCAAATCTCCAACAGTGTTCATGAGTCTGATAAACAGGATCTTCCATCCATACCTCGATAGCTTTGTCATAGTCTTTATCGATGACATTCTGATCTACTTGACTATGGAGGAGGAGCATGCCTACCATTTGTAGGTTGTAGTAGACACACTCTGAGATCACCAGCATTAATTTAAGCTCTTTAAGTTCTAGTTTTGGATTTGAGAGGTTCAATTCTTGGAAAGTGTCATCTTAGATGTTGGAGTTGTTGTAGATCCAGTGAAGATTGAGGCGGTACATGCTTGGCAGCCACCCAGGAGTGTGACAGAGGTATGTAGTTTCCAGGGATTGATGGATACTATCAGAGGTTCATTATATACTTTTCCAGAGTTTCAGCACTACTATCAGCCTTGAAAAAGAAGGGGAAACCCTTAGTGTGGTCGAAGAGATACCAACAAAGCTTTCAGAAGCTGTGGAAGAGGCTGACTAGTGCCACCATCTTGATTCTTCTAGAGGAGGGCGTAGGGTACGTAGTTTACTATGACACATCAGGGACTGTAAATGGATGTGTCCTGATGAAGGAGTGAGCAGTGATTTTTTATGGTTCATGGTAGCTGAGAAAACATGAGAAGAACTACACTACCCATTAGTTAGAGTTAGTAGCAGTGGTATTTTCCTTGAAGATGTGGTGGCATTATCTGATGGGTGAGCAGTTCATCGTGTACTCTGATTATAAGAGTCTCAGGTATGTCTTCTCTCAGAAGGACCTGAACCTGAGACATCGATGATGGTTTGTGTTTTTCCCGGACTATGTCTTTGATATAGTCTATACTCATGGGAAGGGGAACGTTGTAGCAGATGTGCTCAGCAGGAGTACTGGTATACAACTGCTAGGAGAGGTGACAGAGCAGCTGGATTCTTTACATATATCAATTGTGGATAGAGTCAGAACAACCTTCTTTTAGTTTCTTACGGTCACTCCCCCACTTATTCAGTGAGTCAGGGAGGTTTATCATGGGGACGCTGAGAGTGAGACACGACATGCTCGAATATCCACAGTTCAGGCACCTGATTTATTTTTTGAAGTTGGAGAGCATTTAATCCTTTTCAGAGGACGTACCATGTTACTAGTGTCACTTCAAGAAGAAGTGTTGAGGGATTTCAACAAATCCCCTCTAGTGGTACATCTAGGAGGGAAAAAGATGTAACAGGAACTTTGACGATAACACTGGTGGCCAGGTATGAAGAAGGTAGTAGCAGAGTTTGTCTCATTGTGCCTCACCTGTCAACAATTGAAGGCAGAGAACCAGGTACCAGTAGGCGTGGTTTAGCCTTTAGCGGCCCCAGTGTGGAAGTGGGATGGGATATCCATGAACTTCATTACGGGTCTTTCATTTACATCTAAGGGTCATGACTCGATTTGGGTGATCGTCGACAGACTCACCATGTCATCCCACTTCCTACCAATCAGATAGTAGGGTTCAGTAGAAAGCATGTGACACCACTATGTACAAGATATTGAGCGACTAAATTGAGTACCTTCCTCTATTTTCTACGACCATGATGCATGGTTTAATTTCTAGCTATGTAAGTGGTTACAGGAAGATTTCGGGACACCGTTTCGCTTGATCACCACCTTCCATCGTTAGATAGATTTCCAGACTGAGCAGACCATTCAGACCCTTGAGGAAATTCTATGTGCCTATGTCCTCAACTTTGGTCGTAGCTGGGAGGATCAATTTGCTTTAGGAGAGTTTGTGTATAACAATAGCTATCACTCCACCATCGGTATGGCACCTTTCGCGGTGTTGTACGAGCGACCTTACAGATCACCCATGTGCTGGACTGACCTTGGGGATTCAACACTAGTGAGACCAGAGATAGTACATGCTACTATGGAGAAGGTGCAGTTCATCCAGGAGTGGATGAAGACTGCACAGAGCAGCAAGAAGTCGTATGCTGACAGGATACGTATACCTATGGAGTTCGAGGATCGCAACAATGTCTTTCTACGGGTCTCACCTCGACGAGGTTTACGGAGATGAGTCCAAGGAAGCATGTTATCTCCAAGATTCATTAGACCTTTCTAGGTCCTTAGTAGACTATGTGAAGTGGATTACAACTTATCTCTTACACCTCAGTTGCACCGGGTGCATGACATCTTTCATGTATCTCAACTGAGTGGATACGTGCATGACCCTTCCCACATCATCATCCATGGAGAGTAGGACGTCGATGATGGGGTGACTTTTATGGAGATTCTAGTGGAGATTGAGGAATGAAAGTAGTGAGTCCTATTTGGACGGTCGATACCTCTACTGTGCATACGTTGGCAGCAGTGGAACCTCCAGGAGATCAAATGGGAGCGGGATGCTCAGATCCATGCTCAAAACCCCCATTTTTTCCCATAGTTTGAGTTGAATCTTATAGGGCTGTAAAGCCCTAAGGTGGGGATAATGTAAATATCTGGAAATTATATGGAAATTAGTTTTTCAAAAATACAAGGGATTTTTACAAGTCTGCAAATTTTTACGGTGCTTGATTCTGATGCCCAGTGTGCTCGGAATCAATTTCTGATGTTTTGTTCGGGTACGTTCAGTAGACGTATGAGTAGGTTTTTATTACTTTTGAACCAGTGCTCGAAAATGAAATCTGAGGGTACCGTTGAACTCGCAGTTCTATTATTTTCTTAAGAAGACTTTCACCTCGACGGAGAATGGTCGAGAATAAAAGTTAGTTTTTGGATTTTTATGAAAAAAACTAAAATAATGTGTACAACACTTTATTTTATTTTTGAACTGCCATGAGTGTGAGTGGTTGTTGGTTAAAACCTGTACATGGGAGTTGGAGGTGGGACCTCCACACCCTAACCTCCCATGAGAGGATATGGTGGTGGGTCCCACCTGAGCATAACCTCCCATGAGAGGTTACGTCTTGGGGACCACATGAGACTAAAACCCCCAATTAATGGGAGGGTGGAAAATCTACTAACTCCCCTCACTAATGAGAGAGGAGTCCCTTGACCTACTCTACCATTAATTGGTTCCACCTCTCCCTTTTAATTAATTTCACCAACTCATTTAATTTAATTAAGGGAGCCTCTTGATCTCTCTGTTTCAATTAATTGCGCCAATGCATGTAATTTATTAAGGAGATCCTTTTCTATTTTGAAATTGTTGTGCCAATAAAATAATAGAAAACTTATATTATTTTTGGCTTGGAAATTACCTTTTGGTCTGAGCATTAGTGGAGAGCATGGGAAAAAATAATTTTTCCGAACGAAGAATAAACAATGAGAAGAATGTTTCCAACAACTTTCTTCAACTTCCTCCCTCAGATCCGACCTACATGGAGTGTCTACCACGATCGACGCAGCTCGATGTTGGGTGTGCAAGACGAATGTAGAAAATGAAGAACTTCATCATCTTCTTTCCGCAACACCGTAAAAAAATGATGAACGTCGATCGAAGAATCAATGGTAGGTGGTTTACCTTGTGTTTTATCCCTTTTATTTTCTCATCTTTGTTTGAAAAGAGATCATTGTGTGGTTGTAAATAATTGATGTTCATCTTTACTATTTCGATGAACCAATTGATATCATTTAAAATGCAGTGGATGCGGGCAAACCTAACATGGCCCGACATCCTCCATCGATTCTTCTTTCTTGTGGCGTTCTACGACATGGTGATGAGGCGATGATGATGAAGGCTGCGCTACCCGTAGCCTCCATGAGTCGTGCCGCCTCCATGGCGCACTGAAGCTTCAGGCCCACCACTGCCGGCCCGGGTGGTGCCCGGCCCAACTACTCGTAGCTTCCCGATGGCCTCCCCGGCGTGCGGCCCGCTTGCCCGTGGCCCTCCGGCGCCTTGTCACGCCCTGCCTGGCGCCTCCGCGGCCTTCTTGGAACCCTGCCATTGCCCCCGCGACCTACCCTGCGCCTGTTGTGGCATGCATGGCGCCCGCGTGCCCTACCCGTTGCCTTGTCGGCGCACCCGCAGCCTGCCCGGCCCCTGCCGCGGCCTGCCCGGTTCCCCCACGACAGCCTCGGCCCCTGTCGTGGCCTGCCCGACACCCTCGGCCCCTACCCGGTGCCCAGTTGTCACCCTCACGGCCTGCCCGTCCCTTGCCGACCTCTGCCCGGAACCCCCCGCGCCCTGCTCGGAGCCCAACCGTCTCCCCCGCAGCCTACCCGGTGCCTTGCTGCCGCCCCCGCGGCATGCCCCGCGCCCCCACGGCCATCCTGGCCCCTACCGCGCCCTGCCCGACGCACCTACGGCCAGCCCGTGCACCGCGTGTCCTGACCACTGGTCTCTCGACTGGCTCTACCTCCTATGCCATGTTTCCCAAGATACACCCCTCACAGCGCTGGCTGAACCGGCCACAACCTTTAGGCCGAGTCGCTTACATGGTGACCACCGGGACGAACCACCCTCGTAGTCCGCTAGGTCAGGCCTTGCGGACTGGACCAAAACCATAGTGTTCTGACCCGCCCAACATGCTAGATCAGACCCAGCGAGTCTGACTGGGTTGACTAAGACCGGGTCGGTCTAGACTGGGTGGGACATGTCGGTTCTACTGGGTCGGACCGGGCTCGGGCCCATTACTGACCCATAACATTCTTGGGCCATATATTTTTCACCGAACGTCCGATTGATGAACCGTCAGTGACGCCGGTATTCATGGAGTGAAGCCGTCCCTTTGAGAATACCCCCACTGGTGTTCAAGGTATAGTTGAGATACGGCCAGGGTGGATCATACACAAATCCAACCAGGCCCCCGGGACTAAAATGCTAATAACTAACAGACCGAGCGTCCGATTGATGTGTTGTCGGTTGTGTTGAGACCCCTTGGACATGGAGGAACTTTGAGATACTTCTACGCGAGACTTTGTGATAGTTGGAGTATCGACTAGTAGTTTGTGGAGCAGATCTTCCAGAGACGAGTACACATTTGTGCAGGATCCAAGTTGCTGGATGAGACTTAACGACTGCACACCGATTTGACTCGAAGTGATATGACAAGCCCAGTGGGAAGCGCCTCTTTGTGAGCGTGGTATACGCACAGTGGGGAGTGTGTCTGCGTGAGCGCGGAAGAACCACAATACTCGACACGTGGAGTACCTCAGTAGGATACCAGGGGAGCACCTCTATGTGAGCCTAGGAGACCCACGATGGAGAGCGCCTCTATGTGAGCGCAAAATATCCATTGTACTCGGTAGGAGGGGTACCTCATCCACCCATGTTAGTGGGAAGCGCCTCTGTGAGACGAGGCAGGCCCACTATACTTGATAGAGGAGAAGTTATCCCGTAGCCAATGGTTTGGATTAATAAATATCCTGGTTTGATCCGAGTTAATGACTTTTGTTTTTTCTCATGTTTGAGAGGGTTTACTAGATAAAATAGATATATGTACTGGCATATACCTAATTGATAGTTATCCGTTGATTTCATACTTTTTGTTTTATCCGTATTGGATTTTTTGAGACCTTGAGGGTCTCGGGGTCCCTACTGAGTATCGTTATAATCACCCCTTCACAGGCTATGCCGGTACCTCGATGGGTTGGTTGCAGACGATGGATAGGACTGGCTGAGGCAGAGTGTAGCAGGACTGGACGGTACCCGGAGGTGGACCACTTGGTGTGACGGTACACGGGGGAGACGAATGATCATGGAGTGCTGAGGAGGCCATCGGTACCTACCCTTTGGGTAGGAACGCTAGTGGACGACCTAATATCTGCTTTAATTTTCTCCAGTTGTACTTTCTTTTAGTTTTACTTGTACTTTCCTGTTGGACTTGTATTTCTGGCCCCCATTTACCTTCCATAAATCTTTTGTATACAGTTTTACATAGTGTTTTGCTTCTAGTTTTGTACTCTGATCTGTTTCTTTACAGTTATAAAGGAAATGCCTTCCCAGTTTAGGGATTTATGCCTTTGGTGCTAGTCACCAGCCCCTGGCCTATGAAATGTGGACTTGGGGTAGTCACGATACGGGCCCCGGGGGACAGTTCGTGACATTGATCATAGTAAAGGATATAGTAATGTGTTCCATATAAACAAATAACATTTATTTTAGAGAAAAATGAAACATGAATGAATCATGATAATTTTTTTTTCAAAAATACTTTTTACCATGAGTAAATGAGAGATATTCATTCAAAATGTAATGTCACATAGAATCAATATTTAATACAATTTTTTTTTGACTAGGAAAATGGTGTTCTATTTACCATGTCCATTATTGTTCTTATATTATCCATTAAAGTGTAATAACCATCTATAAAATAATGATAAACATATTATTTAAAAATTTCATATAATTATTCATGTTAATTTAATATTATACAATTAATTAAAAATAATTATCCTGTTATAATAAATTTATAGATTATTTTATTAGTATCTATTATTAATAATCATTCACGTTTTATACTCGGTTTGTAGAAGAATTGTTTATATTACAATTTCCATGATAGATAATATCTTAGGAACCATTAATGGTTAAAAAATTAATATTTTATAATGACTTGTAATAATATAATTCTATTACATTGGATTTTTAACCAAATTTCATGAAAATGAAATCGTTTATTTACTATTTTGGAGTTACTTATAAATATCTATTGATTACCTATTATCGATCGTTACATTATGTTCTATTCGAAAAAGAACCGTATTAGTAATATATTTGTTATATATATATATATGTATATAACATATACTTGTTAAATATAAAATACATCCTTCCATGATTACAAGTGAAGGGAAAATACATGTTTTTTCATGTAGGAAGTAGTATACACAATACCCGACTCACATTTTTGTTTTTATTAATGAAAAGGTGAGGGTGGTTAATTATTTTATAATCATTATAAAAAACTAACACTATAGTAATGATACTTATTTTATCATTTTAGGATTGATAAATTAAATTTATCTAAGAAGAAAATCATATAACATATATAGAATAGAATGAGAGGTTAGTAACTTGTACATCACTTATATGATTTTCTCCATTGTGAAAAGAATAAAATCATTTAGGGAAGCTAATTTGAGAGGAAAACTCACTTTATTATGTTTATTGGTGTGGAGTAAAGGGATGGATTAAGTTGATGCTAAACGAGGGTTATTTTTTGTAAGGATAAGCGAGTGGAATGTATCCCTATTATAAGTGATATTGAGAAAAAATTTTGTAGATACCAAAAACATTTAAATAATTGGAAGTCTTTATAATTGTATGTGGCTCTAAATTTGAAAAATAATTGAGTCTAGAAGTTACAATATTTATCCTAATTTAAACAATTAAAATATAAGAACAATAATAAATAAGATAGGCACTTTGTTTTTATTACATATTTTTATCATTTTAGTGTTCATCATAGAAACTTGTTTTCACTAAGAAATTTATTCATTATTCCTAGAAAGAAAATAATACCTACAATATAATGTGTACATATTTCATATAAATTTGAATTTAATTTTTCATGCTTTATTTTATAGATCTCAAAAAAAATTAATTCCAAAATTACTAAATGTATAATGTATTAATTTCAGTAAAACAAATTATCAAATATTCCAAAATTCAAATATGGGTATAAAATATTTAAAAAATATTTTAAAAATTAAATATTTACTTATAAAATAAAAATATTTCTAGGAAAAATATTTTATAAAATTCATGTCCATGCATAAATACTATTAATGGCATAAAATCTACAATATTTGTAAAAATATATATTACAATATCAACATAAAAATCATATTTTTAGAAAACACAAAAAAAAATCTTAACATTATATTATTATTCTTAATATTTTTACAAAATTATCTAAAGAGAATCTTATAAAAATATGAATTCTATATTTGAATAAATTCCCATAATATAGCTAAATAATAATCATGTTTCAAATAGATTTCTGTAATGTTAATATTTAGTTATTTTTTCTACAATAAATTAAAATTTTAAATATTTATAATTAACCATCAATATATATTTTTTATTACATAATCATAATTATAATAGTTTTATGAAGTAAAACACCAATTACATAAAATATATTTTTTTGAATAAATTTTTGTTCTTCGAAATTATTTATATAATAACTCAATTTAATTAGAATTTAACACAGTTTATATTTTTAATAAACACATATATAATGTTATAATTACTCTTACTTGTACCTTTTAATTTAATTACTATTTTTTAGTAGTTGTATTTAATTATTTTATTTCACAAAATATTTCATTATTATTATATTAAATTGGTGATTCATCTAGGGAAATAGTCGATCATATTTTTTATTTAATGTGGAAAAACATGGGCCATTAAATTATTCCCCTATTAAAAATGATTTAATTCTAAAATATTTATGATGTGGAAGGAGATAAGTGATAGTACTTTATCCTCACTACACCCTTAGGTTATTATGTATATTTTCAAATCATATGACTTCCCAATTGAACATTTACCAGATGTTTCGTTTTATTCTAAAACAACTTATCTCTTTGATAAATTATTTCCATTTTTTGTTCCTCATATTATATTTCATGTTATAATATCATGGATTATGATCATAGTACATGACATTTTTTAAGTATTTACATCATAAAATATGATACAATAGAGAGGCCATGTACTTTGGTGAGGTTGGGTGAGTGTTAAAAATGACATGTTACAACCTATAAATGATTCTGGATGTTAAAGGGGAAGATATACCTAGGGTCTATAGCCCATTATTACCAAATATTATCACCTTATACTGGGTTTATATTCATTGGAACATCTTATTAATAACATAAAAATATAGTACTAATCGATGATTATATAAAAACTGTTATGTCAATTTTTTTATGGTTTTTTATATGGTTGAATGGTTTAAACTATTTCATTCATTTAATGTACAATGTTAGGAAAAATCAAATATGTATCTGTTTCATTATTTTAGAATGATGGTGTCCAATATCCCTTCTAATATAGTTCCACAAATGGTTCTATCAGAATTCTAGAACAAGAATGTTATTATATGATTACTCTACATGGTGAATTTATTGATCCCAATCACTTGGTAAATCCATAAAAAATATTTTATCAAATCCTTTAGTGCTTTAATTTTCCTTTAATACTAACCATATATCTAAGAATGATAAATACAAATTCAAAAATGTTCTATCTAAAATTTATTCAAAATAATTCTCCAGAACACTAATTTAAAACTATGATCCTGGCCAGCTAAATTAAAGAGTTAAAATTCATGAATCATATAAAAATTCATCATATATTTAATGGTATGTTGGTTGAGGGTGAAATATAATTTTATTGTAATAAAATACACTGAATTTTCAAGGAAATAAACCAAAAAATAAATAAAATTATAAATATTAGATGTTTTTTAGAGTCCTACAATGAATTACATGGTTATAGTTTCCCATTTCCATAATTCTTCTAGTTATAGATTCATAATGAAATTATAATTTTTTTTGGATAATCATTCTATCATACTAAGAATTGGGATTTATACTACTTGATTTCCCCAATATTAATATCATGATAGATGTTTATTTAGTTAATATTTATTAATCATCATAACTCTGGGATAAAAAGAGAAGAAAGAGATATGAGAATCATATAAAAGTTACATTTTCATTGTAGTTTTTATTGGACCAATATTTGGTTTCCAAACATTATACCTCCACATTTATCATAGTTTAACACCATAATTGTTTTAAACCAATTTCATATCTCAAAAACATATTTCTAGTATTCTTCGTTCTATTAGTGAAAGGATGGTTGATTAGTCACTTGGGAATGATATTATTTCTTACTATCCCATATGAATTCATCATTATTCCTTCACAAAAACATTAATATTGGGTCTTTTTTGACCCTCATAATATATATTGTTATAGGAACATTCCTACTTAAGGATCCATCCACCTTTTTTCTACCAAGGGTGGTAATGTACTAATCATTCAAAGTGGTTGATTAGTTTCAATCATCTATGTTAGTGAATATTTTACTACTTATATGTAAATATATATTTTAATCTAGTATGGTGGATATAAATAATAATTATATTGAAAATATACAATTCCACCAATTTAAAAATGTAAAGAACATCGGTTCCAAATTAAAATAATATTCCTTGTAATTTTCCCATAAGTTTTTAATTGTCCTAAATAATTAGAAATTTCCATTACATTTGACAACATGATTCATCCCATGACCTTCTCGAGTCATCCCTATATGATAAAAACCCTCCCCAAAAATATGGTATATTTACCATTGTATTAGTGACCGAACACTTCTTAAATTCCTTAAATATTTCATTTCATTCGTCTATAAAATAAAACCAAAATCCTTACATATTTACATGATTAGTACAATTTGTAGGAATAATAAATTAATCACAGATCATCAATAATATCCTAATAACATAAGATAACAACGTAACTAAGATAATATCTTTTCGAAGAAATTTATAGATAAATTTTATTTTTGGAATATCTAAAGATGTTAACTTACTAAGGATTACATGACCCCTGAATGAATCCTTTGATTTACAAAATATAAATTTTCTAAATTATGAAATAATTATCCACCATTCTTTTGGTCATCATCACAATGAAAAGTTTATCATTATGATATTCCTTTCTCATTGAGTAGATATTAATATCAACTATAACGGCAAAATCAGAATAATTAAGGTAGTCCCTAAAGAATCTATTCAATAAATACATTAAAAGGGAAAATAAATCAGTTTATCCAAATGGAATCACAATAAAATCAAATTATCCATCTATTTTTTTGGGATTTTGTTCTAAAACTATCCCCCCATTTACGCTTAACATATGATATATTGATTAAAGATAAATATTTGAGATGTATTTATCTCATTTATTTGATCAAACATATCATCAATATCGAGTAAATGATATTTTTTATATTCCTAATATATTTATTATTAATGTAATGTCACATTAATTCATATTTCTTATTAACAATGTAGACAGTTTCATCTTATGGTGAATCGATGGGGTGGATAAATCCATTGAATAAATTATAAAGTATATATTACCTTATTTCTCCTCATTATGTAGGAGGAATTCTAAATTTTCTCCCTGTGATTAGAAATTATCCTTGTATAATTTCAATTGAGAACTCAATATCAACCTCTAGGGGAACACTAGGTAGCTCATTTAAAAAATACATTAGTACATTCCCATATAATATGTATATTATCAATGAGGACATTATACCAAATAATTAATTCATAATTATAATATTTTTGTGTAGTATAACCCATATTATTGAATTTCTTCCAATTGGTTATCATACATATAGTGATATTTTAGAATTGGATTATTCATAATATGAAATATGATGTCATTCTAAAAAATAATTTATTTTCTCTATGCAGGTATAGCCAATACATACCCAAATAATTTAATCATAATCATTGGGTACAATAATTTTATCAATAGATTTATCGTCTCCAAAATATCAATTGGTGATTATTTATAAATCTGATACGTGAACGTTGAGCCACTATGTCTTTTCAATGATTGTATGACATCCATCACATAACATGCTAATTACACATTCCTTGAAAATTTTCTTCATATAAAATAATGTGTGGAAACAAAATAAAAATATGTACTTAATAATATAGAATAATGAAGAAATTTCCCTCTCCTCAATTTATCATGATCTACCTAAATGGTTGTAAATAGAAATTTCATTCACTATTCCTTCTATTTTTGAGACTACATGGATCATTTTCTTCATTAGCATGATTGTTAGTGAATTGGTTCACATATATTCCAATGTATTTGATCTTAAATAATTTTATCGAGGATATATTAGTAGATGATGCCTTCTCCAATGCTTTTTTGTTAACCATCCAGGTTTCCATCCTTCAATAGTTTCGGGATTGGTGGCCTACTATACCACGCATAAAAAATAAGTGATCACTAAAGAAAATAGTTCTAGTGTATCCATTATCACTTTTTTTAGTATGGGATATAATCCCCCTCTATGTGACTTACCATTGGAGATCTATTCTTATCCTACCTTCCATTTATTCCTCTATTATTTATTGAGAATCCCAAGACCTTATCTTCACCATTATCTAAAATTTAAAAATATATACATACCTTCTATAGTCACCTAGTCCCAAATCATTTCAAATAATGGATCTAATAAAAAACCGTCGATTGTAATTCTATATCAATGGTAAAATCCTAGATATATCCTAAAATCTATGTTATAATTTCTTTAAATGTCATTGTGGATTCGTCCTATAATTATTAAACTCAAATAATTTTCTCTTTATCTTCATGAAATTTGTTTAGGAAAATACTTGGTAAAGAACACTTCCTAGAACTATTCTCAATCCCCTATGTATAATCATAATAAATTATCTTCATTATATGAAAGATTCCTTAATTTATCAGCATCTTCATTGAAGATGTAAAAAAATTCCTCTCATTTTCGTAGCATTAGAGAATAGAAAAATATTCTCCATCACATAAATCTATTTCTCAACGATATTTTCATTTGAAGTGCCTATAGAAGAGGGTGGGAATTTTATCTTGAAAGTCTCAATATCATGATCTACCTCATTAGTGAAAAAGGCCCAATTTGTGTTGAATTATTAATATAAAATCAAGATCATTGATTGATTACTTTTATGCGGTCTTCTACTCCATATCACCTTCTGTTAGGTAGTTCAATTGGAAAATCATCAAATTTTTTCTACCACCATTTAACATCATAAATCCCTCTTATTCCTTCAATTACTAATTATAAAAAGGTTTTGTAATTACTGATGAATAATTTACATCATTTGGGTATAATTAAAAAAATGAATTCAAACTTAAAAGGTATTACTATTTGAAACTCTCATGTTAGTATGTAATATTTGAGATCAACCAAAAACATTTTCCTTATTATTTATAATGGATATCAACATTCATTAACAGAAACCCATAATGAAAAAAATCAATTCTTCAAAATTATTGGTATATATTTTGAGATAATGAAAAATTGGTCCCTCATGAGTTTCTATTTAATTGTGTAGTTATGCCTCTTTCTTGTGTACCCAGTTATAGTTGAGTTAACACTCAACACATCCACATTAGGGTTATTCTCCATTGGTATAATAGCATTAGAGCCTAAATCAACCATCCAGTATCTGGATAGGGATGTATTTTCTAAAAACACCGTATAACAACTAATTTATAAATATTTAGGTAGTTATCATTTACAGAGAATCAGATCTATGGGTTTCCACTAAAGAACTATTTCCATGATTATTGAAATATTTTCTCTAATATCCAAAATTAACTAAACCATTAATTTCATACCAATGATGAAAATAAATGATTAAAATATTTCAATATTATAAATTCGAGATGATATAAAAACTAAATTTCATAAATAATAATATACCATGGTGAAATAGGTTCAGTTTATTTGGAGAGTACCAAAATAATCATCATATTTTTCATTACAAGAGAAAATATTTAATTAAAGATAACATACTAAATCATATTTTATAAATACTATTGTTAAGACTCTTCCTCTTCATAAGGATAATGAAAACTGTATGAATGATATGAGATAAAATTATCTATATGGGATCAGTAAACATTTAATCATGTAGGGGTTCAAAATTATAAATAAATCATGAGAATAAGATAAATATTATATCATTAAGAGTGATAGAAATAAAACATAAGTGAGCTTCAATAAACATGAAATAAGAACATAAATTGACAAATGATCCTCATTGTATTTTTATATAAATTGCATGAATTAGAATAGTTTATTATAAACCATAAACCATTAGATTTTAAAAACATAATGAATAATATTTTTTAATAGAAGAACAATTAGTAGCATATTAAAACATATCTTTCATGAGCCAGACCATCTGTGGCCATGATTATGAGAAACAAGAATGTACTCATTAATACATATATAATGGGATGTAATTTGATAACCAATTTATTAGTGAGATATATATAACCCAACTTGACATTCATCCAAATATTCTATTCAAATAAAAATAAATCATTTTTCACATCATAAAGAACCCATATAAATAAATTAAGATTAATAAAATAACCAAATAGAGATAAATTAATCATAAAAAAGAACCTATAATTATAATATTATATATATTATCTAAATTGAAACTATTCAAATTTTATAACTAACTCGTGGAAATATAAATGTGATTCTAATTGTATAAAATAACATCCTGAATTAAATAATTTGATACCAAAATATTTATCACAAAAAATAATCACATAATTAAATAAATTATATAGTGAAATGTTAAAATTTGATCTATGGTATCCATAAATAATTGTCAATGAATACATATATGATTCTAAAATTTTACACATTATTTATATGTATAATAGTTCTTATTAATAAATATCATTGGTAGAAATAAATCTATAATATATGTCTAGAATTACAACAAATACTTCAACCATTTTATTTCAACATATATTTTTCCGAGGTAAAGGATTTAAAATTTTGGATATGGTATTAACTCGGATAATTCAGAGGGTCCCAAAATTGTTAAAATTAACTATTAATGGATCTATAGGAAGAAAATTATTTTTTCCTATTGTAATATTCTTTTTTTGACGCAATTCATCACTTTATTCCATTATTTTCCACACAAAAATCATTTTCCCATTCCATTGAGGCACTTTACATGGTGTATCATTACATATTTTTGATATGATGGAAATTGATACTTAGCTATTCAATGATCTCCATCACTCGAGATCTTATCAAATTCCATACATCTACTTTTAATTCCAATATTTTGTTAGGGTATTGGTTATTAATCATATTTCATGATAATTGATTTTGAACAATCATGATATCATTCAGTACTACCGTCATTGAAATATTTTCTCATAGTCACCACATTTTCCTTCATATTAAATGGCATCATTATACCTTTAGATTATAAAAATTTTCCAAATCTAAATTAATAGATTGAATAAAAATAATCATAGTTGGAAAACAATATTAACCTGAAGAATAATTTATAAGTTATCTAAATCATGTAAACCACTTTTGAATCTAATAAACCATTGGTTCTTTCTAGGATATTCATTATCATTATTTGTTTGAATTCATTTTAATTTTCTATAAATAAAATTTGAATAATCCAAAGTATATCCCTAATTTTTTTTAAAATAGGTGCACAGTAGGGCCCACTTTTGTGCAGTATGTGATGATTGGGTCAAGAAAAGTGCACTTTTTAAGAGGTTTTACCATATGAATAGATATTCTATTACCATGTTAATATGTAGTATCCTTATAGGAATATATTTCTAGGAAAAACCACATAGGCTATTCCTTACCAAGATTTAAGATGTTCTAAGTTACATATAATACTTTTAACCTAGGGTTATGTTCCCAAATTAAAATTTTCCTAAATCTTGTATATAATGTTTCTACATTACGTTCTTTTAAATCCATCTATAATGAACCCAACTACATTAACCCATTGATTATTTCTATATTATTAAATTTTCAGAAGATACATGGAATAAAATCCAAAAATAACCAAATGGATTAGTAGTATTGGTAAAATAGTTAAATGAAAGATTCCCAAATTACGTTTTAATATCCAAATTAAAAAATATTATTTTATGGACTATAATTATTCTATCTAGAATATGCTTTCATATAATTAATATTATTATTCATATATTAATGGTAAAGGAAATAAAATTATTATGAGATCAAATTTTCAGTAAGATTTATGTAAAGAAAAATCAAACATGGGTAAATAAAGAATTTTTAATATATCATAATAAATAAGGATAGATTGTTATATAAACACACATTATATTCCATCATTATCATTACTACTATGATTAAATAGGGACTAATTAATATATAAGGTTCTAAAACTAAACACACATGAAATTTAAATAATTTTATTATTATAAATAGAAAATAAAATTAAACTGGAGGTAATATCCTTGTAAAAATATACCGCAAAATAATCATCATAACTGAATTGTGAACCAAGAAAACACATAATGTTTGTACAACAAGATCTCAAACATCATGATACCTATACATTAAATAAATTCTAAAATATTGTTTAAAAAAACATGTAGAATCATATTTAATTATATCTTAATGATTCTCCTCATGAGACATTTGTTTTATTACGAGGATATATAATCTCCCCCCCAATAGTTACTACTCATCCAAATAATCCTATATATATCAAATAATAGATTTAATTCATGAATAATGTGCTTTATTATAAAATATCTATATTGAGTAAATAATGTTGATATGAAAATATTTCAGTTGATAAAAAATAAAATTCAATGTAGAACACCATATGAATAAATTATGTAATGTTTATGAAATAAATATATCCATGATAAATAATATTTATATTTATGGGATATTTAATATATTATGATTGAAGGAATGTGAATATTTCATGGGAATGTGAATGGATAAAAAATTAATCAATAAACTAATAAAAAATTATTTACTTTGTAAAAATTATTATAAACCGTCCATTTATTTAATTAGGGCGATATATATACAATATATCCATAGTGGATTGTTATTAGAATAATTTTTTCTTCCATTTTATTAATATAACATCCAATAACATTTCATTTAAAACATTTTCCTAGAATGTAACCATTAGGATTTTATAATAACCCTTCAAAACTAAATGTCCAAAATTAATTATGAATAATAATTTTATTTTAAAGAAAAAGATTTTAAAATAATGATGCGTAATTAATATATTTGAGGGGTCATGGATAATGTAAATTCTTTACATGATGTACAGTTAAAAAATACCCCTAAACTATTTCTATATAATCGATGTAGGAATTATTTAAAAAATAACATTAATTTTCCTTTCAATTTTTTTGGTAAGATGAAAATATAGGTAAATTTTATATTAATCAATAATTTGGAAATGTTTCAATAACATTTTTATAAAACATATATTTTTATAAAAAAATAGTTTCGACCGAAGAGTGAAATAAAGTCACATTTTCTTAATACAATTCTCATTAATTTCAATTAAAATGTGTGTGAAAATCATATTGCAACTTGGATAATTAATTAATAAAAAATGATATTAAAATAAAATGGTTTTACTATTCAATGATCAAATGATCTCTTTCAATTGAAATCTAATCATGTATAATCCCAATTAAAATGAGATTCTATTGTAAACTATTATAGTGATCATAGCATTTATGTGAGACATAGCCAATGAATCCATTATCTATATCAATTTTAAATACAACAAAATATAGTCCCAATTATTTTCACTCATAATAATATAATATTAATAACCATGAAAAAGTAATATAAACCTATTAAAATAAATTGAGTTAAGAAACTCATTTCCACTTGGTAATATTAAAGTCCAACAACCATTGTTGCAAAAACGATAATTGAAAGACTAAATACCAAGATTTATAATGTAATAATTATACTACATATCAAATGGTTATTATACCCACTGAATAAATAAAATAATGTGCATAAAATTACAATATTTATCGATGATGGGAAATTAATATGATTCCCCATACCGCTTTGGTAATATTTTATTTCATAAACCTAAATAAATTAACACATAAAATGAAACATTAAATATCATTAACATTAGGGTAATAATGACATAAATTTTGAACTTGTAAGTAAATACACGTAATAACTGAAACAAGTGGTGAATATGGAATACATCTCCCATAAATAAAAGTGAAACTAGAAATCCCTTACCTCAAGAATCATTTTGGGGGAATGAATTTTCACATCATGTATAATGGTTTTATGAATGTTATTAATTAATACCACAACCATATACATATTTATAATATCATAAATTATATTCTTTTTTAATTTTACCACTTGTTTGTCAATAGTATTTTATTATTTAAATTTTTTCAAGTGTTAATTACCTTGTTTTTCCATGCATGTTTTTTTCCTGACATTCATATTTAATTTTAATAATATATATATAAATATTGATAATAATATCAAATTTATTATGGTGATTCCTTTTTATAAAATGTTTTGATTATTATACATTGAAAATTATTCGCATCTCTTTATGGAGATGACATGTCATACAGATGAAAGAGTAACTATAGAATTTTATTACCAGGTGAAAACCATAATAAAATATATGATATAATACCACTAAAAATTTAATATAATTCAATATTTATAATATAAATTCATTATTTCCATCATTAGGACTATATGTATGAGTCATTGATGGAAATCATCTAACATCAATTTGTGAGGTAGTAGACTTCCATAAAAATGACCAATTGCATCGTTGTCAATTTGACAGAGTTGGATATTATTAAATATTAAGTAAAAAAGAATAATAAAATCAACTTTTGTGGGATATAATGATGTTATCTTATTTTACCTGTTAGTACATAATATATATTTTTAAAATATGAATGAAAAAGAAATAGGATAGTGATGAATGCAACTTTACCCTCAATAAACATCTTTTAGATCTCTTCTAAAGGATCCAACTATGGATATTTGGGAGAACTAGAATATCCATAATGTGTAATATTATGTTGTGGAGATATTTTATTAGAAATTTTATTATTTATATCGATTTAGATATGTGATTAAGTAATGGAATTTAGTTCCCTTTATAATGTGGAAAATGGGACATTCTTTGAAATTTTGTGGAAATTTCCCTAATGATGCCAAAATGATAATCTAATTCACATTCTAGAAGATTTCAAATTTAACATATGACCCAATTTTGGATAAAATATTGGGTAAATATGGCTATAAAATATGAATAATACAAGTCGGTTTGTCATTTTAAACATTATCTTCGGAGTTTAAATCCATATAAAATCACTATTTTACCCTATCAATAGTAATTAATTTTTACTGTTCTCAATATTTATAGTGGTAAAAAATTATATTAATGTTTTATAAAAGATAAATTATTTTAATTAAATTAATTAAATATTTTTTATAACATTAAATATATAGATTTCAAAAAATCCAATATACAATTATACCAACAGACACGACGGAACAATGGGTTTCTAAGCATATTATTCTCACAAGTTTAAAAGGTATTAATATCCAAATTCAATATTAAATAAAAAAAATGACTATAATTTTTTAAATTACAGTATAAGTGATCTAATATTACTTTGAATAAAAATGTGAAATAAAATTTAAACCATTAAATAATTAAAATTGAAATGATTTTTTTATATAAAATTCATAATTTTTCAATATTCATCTATAAATAAAGTTATACAAAAAAATACAAAAATTACACTATATGTTAATTTTGATACTATGATTTAATAATTAATGTTAATTTTATCAAATATAATTTCTTAAATTATAAACAAAATTAATTTTAAATTATTCATGAAATGCATGAATATACCATCATTTAGAAAAAATATAGTTTTCAAAAAACATTATGTATCTTTTAAATTATTATTATTTTAGTTCTAATTAATATATAACTACATTTTTTAATTTATTTATTAATATCTATGATGGAAAATTCAATATCCACATTATAAATTTATACTATATTATGTTTCATTTTCATTTCAATTTCATGTTCCACAAGCTATGAAAGAGATAAAATTTTAATAAATAAATTAAGTGTTTTTTTAAATCTTAGTGTTCTCTATCAGGTAAGATATTGAATAATTTTTTGTTATATAATATTTTTTGGACGTATAAAAAAATTATTAGAATGATATGATTAGGAAAATATTTTTTGAAGTCTTTTGTCAATTATAATGGAAGAAAATTTTGGGTTAAATATTTCATATTAGAGAAAAGTTGTTATATGTCATGAATAAAGAATCATTAATGCCCATATTAACAAAATAAACAACATATATCAATGAAATTCCTTGGTAGCTTCCAAGATATAACATCTTATATCATATCAGAATACTACAAGACTTCTTTTTAAGAAATTGATTGTTCAATGAAACTATACCTATTATATGTTGAAATCAAATAATAAAGGATTTCCATAAAGGTTATGTTCTCACCTGATACCCAACACCATGGAATTT